>JAWDJD010000002.1:444867640-446067640 GCA_035047305.1 Bradypodion pumilum | reverse complement strand
GAAGACAGAGGCCACATGCCCAAAACAGAGCCTATCTTCATAGGGAGGGAAACTGAAGAATTAAGCCAGATAGAAATAACCAGGGAGGAGGTCCTTGCATGTCTTGTTAAACTAAACACTATCAAATCACCAGGACCAGATGGCATCCATCCACGAGTTCTCAGGGAACTTAAAGATGAAATTGCTGATCTCCTAGCCAAAATATATAATATTTCCCTCAAATCAGGCTTTGTGCCTGATGACTGGAAGGTAGCGAATGTAACACCAATTTTCAAAAAAGGATCCAGGGGTGATCCAGGAAATTACCGACCTGTCAGTTTGACATGTGTCCCAGGTAAAGTGATGGAAACCATCCTAAAAGATAGAATTAATTGGCACATAGAAGAGAAGGAGCTGCTAAAGGAGAGCCAACATGGCTTTTGCAAGGGCAAATCATGCCTCACTATGTTGGAGTTTTTTGAGAGTGTCAACAAGCATGTGGATAAGGGGGATCCAGTTGACATTGTTTATCTGGACTTTCAGAAGGCTTTTGACAAGGTCCCACACCAAAGGCTCTTGAATAAACTTACCAGTCATGGAATAAAGGGACAGGTCTTGTCCTGGATCAGCAACTGGCTAAGGGACAGGAAACAGAGGGTAGCACTAAATGGACACTTCTCCAAGTGGAGGGAAGTAAAGAGTGGGGTCCCCCAAGGTTCAGTACTGGGACCCCTGCTTTTCAACCTCTTCATAAATGATCTAGAGGTAGGAGTAAAAAGCAAGGTAGCCAAATTTGCTGACGACACTAAATTATACAGGGTAATGAAAACTGTGAGAGATTGTGAGGAGCTCCAGAGGGATCTCTCGACACTAGGGGAGTGGGCAAAACAGTGGCAAATGAGTTTCAACATTAGTAAGTGCAGAGTGATGCATGTGGGGCAAAGAACCCCAATTACATTTATAAACTGATGGGGTCTGAACTCTCTGCGACAAACCAGGAAAGGGACCTTGGTGTTCTGGTGGACAACTCAATGAAGGTGTCAACCCAGTGTGCCTCAGCAGTGAAAAAAGCAAACTCAATGCTAGGGATCATTAGGAAGGGTATAGAAAATAAGTCAGCAAGTGTCATTTTGCCTCTTTATAAATCTATGGTGAGGCCCCATCTGGAATACTGTGTACAGTTCTGGTCGCCATACCTCCAGAAGGATATTATGGAGTTGGGAAAAGTGCAGAGGAGGGCAACCAGAATGATTAGGGGACTGGAACACCTTCCTTACCATCTGAGGCTGCAACGGTTGGGCCTCTTCACTCTTGAACAACGACGTCTAAGAGGTGACCTGATTGAAGTTTATAAAATCATGCATGGTGTGGACAAAGTAGATAAGGAAAAACTGTTTTCCCTATCGCATAACACTAGAACTAGGGGCCACTCCATGAAACTTTTGGGTACTAGTTCTCAAACAAATAAGAGAAAGTACTTTTTCACCCAGAGGATTACTGGTCTATGGAACTCCCTGCCAGAAGAAGTGGTGACAGCTGTCAGTCTTGACAGCTTTAAGAAAGGATTAGACAAATTCATGGAGGACAAGAGTATCAATGGCTATAATTATGGATACTTAAGGACAACCTCCGGGTTGGAGAGATAGGCAGGATATCTCTCAATATCATTTCCAGGGTATCCTAAGCAGGTGAAGGCATCTGCTTGGGAATACCCTGAAGGAAATGGTGAGCCACTGTGTGAGACAGAATGCTGGACTGGATGGGCTGTGGCCTGTTCCAGCAAGGCTGTTCTTATGTTCTTAACCCACTTTATCAGATGCATGAAATGTTACTCAACATTTAGATATACAGTAAAACATTGGATTACGAACACTTCGGGTAACGTTTTCCACGGCTTACGATGACAAATCCTATGGAAATGCTGTCGTGGCTTATGAATTTTTAATGTAGTTTTGGGAGGTTATGATGATCAATTTGGGATCATTTTTAAATTTCTCAGTGCTATGGATGCTTCGGGTTATGATTTTTTCATGTTACGACGGAGATTGTTGGAATGGACCTCTGTTGTAACCCAAGGTTTTACTGTATCTGCATGTAAAACCTTTTCAGAGTTTGGTATTATCGATGCAAGAGAACAAAATGTATGTTTTGAGTGCTTTTGTCTCCACTTACTGTCACTGCTTAGATCTCATGATAATCTGAATAAGTTAAATTTTGGTTCATATGAAGGATCTCCACGTGGTAGAGAATCCAGCTTTTCCAATATTCTAACTCACATGGAAATTCCCATGATGAAAAAAATATCAGTCTCTTTAGTATAGATAAAAAGTTGTTGCTCAGCTTCAAATCTCTGATGAGACACAGGAACCTATTGATGAATATTATCTCAGCTTTCCCTCATTGCATGCCATCAAGTCAATTCCATTTTATGATGACCCATTTGGGGGTTTTCTAGGTAGATAATATAAAGTGATTTACCATTCTGTCCTTCTGGGGGCACCCTAGCATAGTGCATGTTGCTCATGGCTACACAGACTGTTTCTTCTCCCAGGAGGCACAGTACGGAATCCAACTCCCAACCTCTAAGCCACTGATCTATCCAGCCAGCTTCTCTCATTCTATCCTCTGTTTAAAATTATAGATTGCCTATTTTTTGTTTAGTACAGAATGGCTACTTTAAGGTCAGTGAGAGAGTACCCTGTGAGCATACCTGTCAACCGCGGCTCCAGACAATCCGGGACCTGTGCAGAACGATTCTGCACAGGTTGGTTTTTACGCATGCGTACAAGCCTTCTACGCATGCATAAAAGCGACTTGCGCAGAACCGTTCTGCGCAGCTCCCTTCTATGCATGCGTAGAAAGCTTTTATGCATGCGTAGAAGGCTTCTACGATCCCCTTCTGCACAGATTCTTCTATGCATACATAGAAGGGTTCTACACATACGTAGAAGGGTTCTACGCAAGCGTAGAAGGGTTCTACGCAAGCGTAGAAGGGTTCTACGCATGCGTAAAAACCTTCTATGCATGCGTAGAAGTGACCTGCGCAGAAGGGATGCGCAGCCTTTCCCCCCGCTGCCAAATTCCGGGGTTTCGGCAGCTCCGGGCAGGAAATGGCGAAAACCGGCACTGAAAAACGGGAAATCCTGGCCAATCCAGGAAGGTTGACAGGTATGCCTGTGAGAGTGACCTGTTCTTCCACTGGGTTTTGCATATGTTTATTGTTGGTGCTAGATTTCTTTCCATTAAATTCTTCCACATGAAGATTGATCTGGTTTGCCCTATATAGAATGCAAAAATATATTGCTGTCAGAAAATAGTGAATATCACAGAGGAGCAAGTGAATTGTGGGCAGTGTTATGGTGCTTCCAGAGTAGACATGGATTGGAATCAGCATTTGGGTAAGTTGCAGATGTCCACCGTGTTTATGTTTTTGTTGTGTGGTCCATTGTAGTTACCAAGTGGTAGTGAGTATGGGTGGGAAGCTGTCTGTAAGCAAGCACTGGCCCACCACTCAAGACCTGTGAGAGGAAAATGCCATTGCCCAGCCTGTGCTACAACTCACTGATGATGTATTTGAGTGGTTTCAACAGATTTATGTGGCAAGCATTGCTCGTTATTTTCTCTTTTAGGCCTGCAGTAAATTCTTCTTAGTATCATTCCAGCTTTGTCTATTTGTTTTGTCTTTACATTTTCCCTTTTATTTCACTGAGTGGATGATTTGAAAAACAATTGATATAACTCTTAAGGCCATGAGCCCAACAGGTTTCAACAGATGTGGTTGTATCTTTACACTTGGCTGTAGCACTATTTTTATCCTTGTTTTCTTTTTTCATTCTCACTAGTTTCACTGTTGGGATGTGGGCTTTAAATAAAAGTGGGACATCCCTTCATTTATTTTCTTTAGCTGGAACAAATGTCACAAAAGTATAAGATGACACTTTTGTGTAGAGTTATATAGGATTTTGTATATTAATGCATCTTGATTAAAATCTGTCCCAGGTTTTTTCATTTAATTGAGCTGAAATAAAATTCCAGTCCCTTAGGAATAATAATGGTGAGAATTATAACATCAAAAACAATGTACAGGCACATTCATTTTCAGTAGCCCAGATTTATGGGTATAAAATACTCAGAAATAGTTCACCTGTCTGTCCTTCTAGGAACACCCTCAGATCTTTATGAATGCAACTAATAAACTTCTTTATGAATACAACTAGTAAACTTCTTTCCCTACCATAATAATACTCTCTAAACATGCAACTCAGCTGGGGTGAAGTCTAGCCATCTCCCCTCTGTTTATGCTTTGGTGTAGTGGACCTTATGTGGAACCCAAATCCACATCTGGATAAAATGTGTAATAGAATAAAGGGGATACAACTGTATATACTTCAGATTCCCTTCAATTCTTCCTTCCAGTTAGGCAGCACATTAAAACACCCAGAACATAGGGCTTATGCTGTGGCTCTGAGGTTTATAGCTAAACTCAGGGCACATCCATAGGGGAAAGTTGGAGTGGTTTGGTTAGCTATGGACCTGTTTATACCACCTTGGAAGAGACAGGCTGTGCTGGGTTTTCTGGAGTAGCCTGAGGCACTGGGGAGAATCTAGATGGCATTGAGCCTGTTTCTCCATCTACATAACTGTGTTGTCAATAATCAAGCTGCAGCAGCTGATCAGCAGCAAAGCAGCTACAGTAGCTACTTCCCAGCTGATCAGTCACCACACTATTGCCCATCAGCTAGGAAGTGGCAATTACAGTTGTGCTGCCACCAATCGGGCTGCTCCACTTGGTTTGTGGCAGTGTGGTTGTAGCTGTCACTTGCTAGCTGCTTCACTCTGTTTTATCACACTCCCGGTGGGCAGATATTCTGGGAACAGTTTCAAATAGAGAGCAGCAACTTAGAATAAATTCTAAAAATTTTGATGGGGTCTCAAAATGGGGCAGGTTGGGGCTGTGTACAGAATCAGACCAATCTGCTCAAAAACAAGAGCAATTTCCTGAATAGCACAGAGCCACAAGGAAATATTTATGGTAGCAAAGATGGCAGCTGAAGTTTGGCAGTCTTTTATTTTTTTAAAAAAAAGTAAACGTAGGCCAAATTGTGAGTACCATAACATCTCTGCTCAGGTCTCCTGCCTTCCACCTCTTTCTTCTTCAGATGTTTTCATGGATTCTCTGACTTTGGGTGTGTCAAATCTAAACAACAATGTTGTGTTGTACCCAACTCAGTCTTCCTCCAGGTTCTTCAGTTAAGAGAGAACCTCCTTCTCCTCCTCTTCTTTGTGATAGGTAATTACACCAAAATAGTGACGCTATAGACTCACTCCTTCCAAATCAATATACTAACAAGAGCCTGAAAATTCCCACTGTTACAGGGCTTTCTCCCCTTCAGACCTGTTCTTTGTCAAAGCAAAGATCGTGCAGTTTGGATGGACTATAATCACCTTTTTAATCTCATGGTTTCAGGAGATGGAACGTGAAGATTGCACATGAGTTGCTTGAAATCTGTAAAATGCTCTAATTGCACTCTGGCCCATCTTCGGCAGCCAAGGGACCACCCCAAGCCCACCACACACCCCAAAAGCCCCTCCCCCCCGCCGCCATCACTCCCTTATTGGCCTGGAGGAGCTTCATGGCATGGGTAAAGGTCAAAAATAGTAAGGACTTAACAGATGCAGAAAAGATTGGGGAAAGATGGCAAGAATACACAGAAGAACTCTACAAGAATGACCTTGATGTCCCTGACAACCATGGTGGTGTGATCATTGACCTCGAGCCAAACATCCTGGAGTGTGAAGTCAAGCGGGCCTTAGAAATTATTACTAAAACAAATCTAGTGGAGATTATGGCATTCCACTTGAGCTATGTAAAGCCCTAAAAGATGATGCCATTAAAGTATTGAACTCAATATGCCAGCAAATTTGGAAAATACAGCAGTGACCATAGGATTGGGAAAGGTCAGTTTACTTTCTAAGTCCAAAGAAGGGCATTGCCAAATAATGTTCAAACTATCATACAGTTGCACTCAGCTCACACACTAGCAAAGTCATGCTCATGATCCTACAAACTAGGCTACAGCAGTACGTAGCTCAAGAATTTCCAGAAGTACAAGCTGCATTCCAAAGAGACAGGGGAACTAGAGAACAAATTGGCAACATTCAATGAATCATGGAGAAACCAAGGGAGTACCAGAAAAGGGTCTACTTCTGTTTCATTGACTACATCAAAGCCTTTGATTATGTGGATCACAAAAAAACTGTGGCAAGTCCTTAAAGAGATGGGAGTACCAGACTACCTAACCTGTCTTCTGAGAAATGTGTATGTATGAGGGTCAAGAAGGGACAGTTAGGACAGAATATGGAACTGTTTGGTTTAGAATAGGCTTGCCAGGGAGGTGAAGCTTGTTGGTGCCTCCCTGGGCACTTGGTCTCTAAAAGGTTCACTATCACTGCTCTAGAACAGTGATGGCTACCTTGGCATACCAGGTGTTCTTGGACTTCAGGTCCCAGTAGCCCTGATCAGCAGGAGTGCTGACTTGGGCTTCTGGTAATTGAAGTCCAAGAACACCTGGAGTGCCTAGGTTGGCCATCACTCCCCTAGGGAATTGGGGCTTCTGCAATATTCCAGCACTCCCCAAACTGTGCATTTCACCTACTAATGCAAAGGAAGTATTTCATTCCTACATCAATGGGCGTATCCACAGAATGGAAGGATCCTAGAAGAACCCATCAAAAGGCACAGTGGCAGTGCACCTATCCCACTTTCCCCAGCTTTTCCTTTTAGAATACAACAAACCAGAGATAGGGAAGTTATTATTATTTTTTACTATAACTCTGGGAGTATTCTGAGGGCTACTGTCCAGAAAAGTAACTTTTACTACCTCTGAGACAAGCCATGGGGATGGCGATGCACAAATAGAAGACTATTTCACAAGGACATTATACACTCCACAAAATTCTCTGTTTATGGCTAAATAATTGCATAATTATTTTTTGCATAATTAATTTTTTCTCTTTTCTGTAGGGCCGTACCCATAAGAACATAAGAACAGCCTTGCTGGAACAGGCCACAGCCCATCCAGTCCAGCATTCTGTCTAACACAGAGGCTCACCATTTCACAGCTTCTCTTTCTCTCACTCTCTCTCACATTCACAGCTTCTCTTTCTCTCTCTCTCTCACACACTCACAGCTTTTCTTTCTCTCTCTCTCACTCACAGCTTCTCTTTCTATCTCTCAGGGTATTCCCAAGGAGATGCCTTCACCTGCTTAGGATTCCCTGGAAATGGCATTGAGAGATATCCTGCCTATCTCTCCAACCCGGAGGTTGTCCTTAAGTATCCATAATTATAGCCATTGATACCCTTGATACCCTTGTCCTCCATGAACTTGTCTAATCCTTTCTTAAAGCTGTCAAGACTGACAGCTGTCACCACTTCTTCTGGCAGGGAGTTCCATAGACCAGTAATCCTCCGGGTGAAAAAGTACTTTCTCTTATTTGTTTGAGAACTAGTACCCAAATGTTTCATCGAGTGTCCCCTAGTTCTAGTGTTGTGCGATAGGGAAAACAGTTTTTCCTTATCTACTTTGTCCACACCGTGCATGATTTTATAAACTTCAATCAGGTCACCTCTTAGACGCCGTCGTTCAAGAGTGAAAAGGCCCAACCGTTGCAGCCTCAGATGGTAAGGAAGGTGTTCCAGTCCCCTAATCATTCTGGTTGCCCTCCTCTGCACTTTTCCCAACTCCATAATATCCTTCTGGAGGTATGGCGACCAGAACTGTACACAGTATTCCAGATGGGGCCTCACCATAGATTTATAAAGAGGCAAAATGACACTTGCTGACTTATTTTCTATACCCTTCCTAATGATCCCTAACATTGAGTTTGCTTTTTTCACTGCTGAGGCACACTGGGTTGACACCTTCATTGAGTTGTCCACCAGGACACCAAGGTCCCTTTCCTGGTTTGTCGCAGAGAGTTCAGACCCCATCAGTTTATAAATGTAATTGGGTTTTTTTGCCCCAACATGCATCACTCTGCACTTACTAATGTTGAAGCTCATTTGCCACTGTTTTGCCCACTCCTCCAGTGTCAAGAGATCCTTCTGGAGCTCCTCACAATCTCTCACAGTTTTCACTACCCTGTATAATTTAGTGTTGTCAGCAAATTTGGCTACCTTACTTTTTACTCCTACCTCTAGATCATTTATGAAGAGGTTGAAAAGCAGGGGTCCCAGTACTGAACCTTGGGGGACCCCACTCTTTACTTCCCTCCACTTGGAGAAGTGTCCATTTAGTGCTACCCTCTGTTTCCTGTCCCTTAGCCAGTTGCTGATCCAGGACAAGACCTGTCCCTTTATTCCATGACTGGTAAGTTTATTCAAGAGCCTTTGGTGTGGGACCTTGTCAAAAGCCTTCTGAAAGTCCAGATAAACAATGTCAACTGGATCCCCCTTATCCACATGCTTGTTGACACTCTCAAAAAATTCCAACAGATTAGTGAGGCATGATTTGCCCTTGCAAAAACCATGTTGGCTCTCCTTTAGCAGCGCCTTCTCTTCTATGTGCCTATTAATTCTATCTTTTAGGATGGTTTCCATCACTTTACCTGGGACACATGTCAAACTGACAGGTCGGTAATTTCCTGGATCACCCCTGGATCCTTTTTTGAAAATTGGTGTTACATTCGCTACCTTCCAGTCATCAGGCACAAAGCCTGATTTGAGGGAAATATTATATATTTTGGTTAGGAGATCAGCAATTTCATCTTTAAGTTCCCTGAGAACTCGTGGATGGATGCCATCTGGTCCTGGTGATTTGTTAGTGTTTAGTTTAACAAGACATGCAAGGACCTCCTCCCTGGTTATTTCTATCTGGCTTAATTCTTCGGTTTCCCTCCCTACGAAGACAGGCTCTGTTTTGGGCATGTGGTCTCTGTCTTCTTCAGTGAATACTGAAGCAAAGAATTCATTGAGTCTCTCTGCAATCTCTGTTTCCTCTTTAATAACCCCTTGCCTTCCATTGTCATCTAATGGTCCAATGGCCTTCCTAGTTGGGTTCTTACTTCTAATGTACTTAAAGAAGTCTTTGTTATTTCTCTGAGTATTTTTAGCTATACGCTCCTCAAAGTCTTGCTTTGCTTTCCTGATTGTTGCCTTGCATTTGTTCTGCCAGAATTTATGTTTCTGCCTGCTGTCCTCATTCGGACAAGCCTTCCATCTTCTAAATGAGCTTTTCTTGCTTTTGATCACTTCCCGAACAGCTCCTGTAAGCCACATTGGAGTCCTCTTGGACCTGGCAGTGCCCTTTTTCCTTTTGGGTATACATTCCAATTGGGCCTCTGTTATTGTTTTTATAAACAGCCTCCATGCCTCTTGAAGTGTTTGGACTCTCTCATTTTTCCCTTTCAGCTTCTTTTTTACTAGTTTCCTCATCTTTGGGAAATTTCCTTTTTGAAAATTTAAGGTCTCTGTGTTAGATTTTATCAGTGACTTGCGGTCTATGATCAAGTTAAACATAATTGAGTTGTGTTCACTGTTCCCTATTGTATCAGTCATATTAACATCTTGCACCAGATCCTGAGTATTACTCAGGATCAAGTCAAGGATTCTTGTACCTCTAGTTGGGTCTTCAACCATCTGTCCCAGGGAACAATCATTTAGCATATCTAGGAACTTTATCTCTTTATCATGTGCTGAACAACAGTTCACCCAGTCTTTGTGAGGGTAATTGAAGTCCCCCATTATAACCAGGCTTCCCTTCTTGGATGCCTCCTTTACAACATTCTCCAACTGCCAGTCTCCCTCAAGAGTTTGGGTCGGAGGCCGATAGTATATGCCTACTGTTAGACCATCCTTGCGGCCTGGTACTCTTACCCACAGAGCTTCTAATGGTGACTCCAAATCACCTAGATATTCCAATTCATACGATTTTATCACTTCTTTGACATACAAGGCTACACCACCTCCCGTTTGCCCCTTCCTATCCTTCCTGTACAGTTTGTAGCCTGGGATAACTGTATCCCATTGGTTATCATCCGTCCACCAGGTTTCAGTGATACCAATAATATCAATATTATTATCTATTGTGTTGTGTTCTGTAAAGCAGTGCCTTTAACAATGTACCCTTACCATGTGTTATCAATGTAACCTTTCTGTGTGCAACATTATAATCATCACCTGTATCAATGTTAGCCTAATAAGGGGACGCGAGCTAGTGACCACCAGAGGGCAGTAGCGAGCGTCCAGCTCTAATGGATCATCAGCCACCTGGTTCAGCAGCGCGGGAAGATTCCCCGCGACTTCCTCACCTGGTCAAGAAGGGCGTGACCTCCTACGACGTCACGCAGGCAGCAACCAATAGTCTGTCAACGAGCCACATTCAAATGTATAGCCAGCTGTATATATTGAGCTACCCATCCGCCATTACCACATGTTCCTCCGGATCATCATGCAATAAACCTGTGTTAAGCCAACCCTTCGGCTGTTTCATTGTCTTTGGTCCCTTACACTAAATTGGCGACGAAGGTGGGATGGCAGCCCACGGGACCAAGACATGCGCCGGTTTCGAAATCAGGAAACCGGGCGACTGGGAGATCTTCGAGATGGACTTCCAGGCCGCACTGATCGAGACCGAAGTCACGGAAGAGGCAAAGAAAAGGGCCATCTTCACCAGAATGCTCGGTCAAGAAACAAAAAGGACCTTGGTGGACCTGATTGCACCGAGGAGGGTGAGCGAATTCAAAGCCAAGGAACTCATGCAGTTGCTGCGTGAGCACGTCCGGCCCGCCACGGCGATGTTTCCCGCTCGGAGTGCGTTTTGGAGGCGAGTCCAAGCGCCCGGGGAGACGGTCGCCGCGTTCGTGGCGGCCCTGCGGCTGGCGGCCGGCCTGTGCAAATGGGAAAACGTCGAAATCACCCTCCGAGACTGTGTGCTGTGCGGCCTGAACGACGCCAAAACCCAGCGCACATTAATGAACCAAGAGCCGCCTCCCTCGCTGCAGGAGGTCGTCAGAGCGGCCCAGGCCGCAGAAGCTACGAAGGCCGGGGTCCAAGAACTCCAGGACTGGCGGCCAAAGTCGAGCAAAGCAGAGGCTCCGGTACAGGCGGCCCGGCGAACTTCGAGGTTGTCTACAGAGAGCAGCGATGACGAGGACGTACAGAGGGTCCGGAAGGAGAGCCGACGATGCGACGGCTGTGGCGCGGCCCACGACCGCGTGAAATGCCCCTTCCGGAAGGCCGAGTGCCACAACTGTGGCCGCCGCGGGCACATCGCCAAGGTGTGCAGGAAGAAGCGCGAGTCCCGGAGGAGCTCCCCAGACCGTTCCGCGGGACGAGACCGCCCAGCGAGACCCAAAGACGGCGCCCAGGCCACGCGGAAGCAGGACGGCGTGGGCCGCATCGCCGACGGCAGCGAGGACGACGCCCCAGTGTTCAGCGTGTCTACGGGACACCCCCGCTACTTTGTTGAGGTACTAGTCCAAGGGGTGCCCATTAGGATGGAAATTGACTCGGGGTCCTCATATTCAATCATTTCCCAGAGGGAGTTTTTTGGAATTGCCCCCCAAAAGCGGCCCAAGCTCAAAGCGTTGAGGGCCACACTACGGGACGTGCAAGGGAACAGTATTCCAGTGTTGGGGGTTGGAGAATTTCAGGTCAAATTCAAGGAGCACGCCGCGTCCCTTCCCCTGGTCGTGCTCAAGGGAGGAAATTGCAGCCTCCTCGGGACTCAATGGTTCCAGCCCCTGGGTTTGTTCATTGGGGGGGTGCATGCCGTGGGGATGCACGCTGTTGGGAGTGACCCAATTCAGGAGGTGTGCGAGGCGCACCCCGAAGTCTTCAAAATGGGACTGGGGAAATTCAAGGGGCCCCCAGTGACTTTCGACCTGGACCCGGAGGTCCGCCCTGTTCGCCTAAAACCACGCTGGGTGCCGTTCGCACTCAAGGACAAGATAGAGGCGGAACTGGACAAATTGGTGGGTCAGGGGATTCTTGTGCCTGTAGATTCTGCGGAGTGGGAAACTCCAATTGTAACTGCTCTTAAGTCCAATGGGGAGGTCCGCATATGCGCTGACTACAAGTGCACCATCAACAAGGCGATCCGCCCGAATGCATATCCGGTGCCGATAGTCAGCCATCTGCTGGCCAGGTTACACAGGGGGAAATGTTTCGCTAAGCTCGACTTAGCACAGGCCTACCAGCAGCTCACCGTGTCTCCTGCCGCAGCTGCTGCGCAGACCATAGTCACCCATAAGGGGGCGTTCCAGGTGACGCGCCTCCAATTCGGCGTGAACTCGGCGCCAGGAATTTTCCAGTCACTCGTGGAACGCCTCCTGAAGGGTCTGGAGGGGGTGTTGCCTTATTTTGATGACGTGTTAATAACAGGGGGGAGTCGGGCGGAATTGGCCAAGAGGTTGGGGAAGGTCCTGACCATATTCGAAAAGGCGGGGCTGAGGTTGCGAAAGGACAAATGCGTCTTCTTCGCAACCGAGGTTGAATTCCTAGGGTTTTGTGTGACTCCTGAGGGGATAAAACCATCCAAGTCTAAGGTGGCAGCCATCAAGAAAGCCCCCCGCCCCACCTCCAAGCCCGAGTTGCAGTCGTTCCTAGGGCTGCTCAACTTTTACCACTCCTTCCTTCCCCGGAAGGCAGCGGTGGCTGAACCGCTACACAAGCTGCTAAAGAAAGAGCAGGCATGGAAGTGGGGCGATGACCAAGAGAGTGCATTTAGTGAGCTGAAAAGCCTCCTGGCGTCCGACGCCATACTGATCCACTTCGACCCCAAACGCCCAGTAGTTCTGATCTGTGATGCATCTCCAGTGGGGGTGGGGGCGGTGCTGTGCCACGTGCTGGAGAACGGAAGGGAGGCCCCGATAGCATTTTACTCCAGGTCCCTGTCCCAAACAGAGAGAAACTACGCACAGACGGACAGGGAGGCCTTAGCGATAGTCTCGGGGACGAAAAAATTTCACGATTTTCTGTATGGCCGCCCCTTCACCATTGTGACGGACCACAAACCCCTGCTAGGCATTTTTACCGCGGATAAGCCCACCCCTCAAATCCTGTCCCCAAGGATGCTCAGGTGGGCCATTTTTCTCAACGCGTATCAGCACGCGTTGGTCTACCGGCCCGGGAAAGAGATCAGCCATGCGGACGCCCTATCTAGGTCTCCCCTCCCCCTAACGCCCAGCCAGGTGAGCATGGGGGAGCGGGACCATCAGGTTCTCATGATAGAGGTGCTGGATTCGCCCCCCGTAGTGCCCGCCGACATTGCCAAAGCGACAGAGAAGGACAGAACGTTAGCAACAGTCAGCTCCTGGCTGCAGAAGGGATGGCCCGCGTCCTCCCCAGCGGAGGAGTTCGCACCATTTTTCAGAAAAAAGCTAGAACTGTCCCTAGAGAGGGGGTGTCTCTTGTGGGGGCAGCGGGTGGTGATTCCCACTTCCCTTCGGCCGCGGGTGCTCAAACTGCTGCACGTCAGCCACCCCGGCATCGTGCGATCCAAGGCGCTGGCCCGGAGTTACTTCTGGTGGCCCCAGCTAGACGCCGACATCGAGCACATGGTCGGCACTTGTGAAAGTTGCCAATGCTCCAGACCAGAGGAGGCCCGCCTTCCCCACAGGGAATGGGACGCGGCTAAGGGGCCGTGGTCCCGGGTGCACGTAGATTTCGCGGGCCCATTCAGAGGCACCCTGTTCCTCCTTGTAGTGGACGCTTTCTCCAAATGGTTGGAGGTGATCCCAGTCACGAGCACCTCCTCGGCCCAGACCATTAGGCATTTGCGGAGGCTCTTTTCCACGTTCGGCATACCCGACACGTTAATTAGCGACAACGCTAGTTGTTTTACGTCCTCCGAGTTTAAGGCATTCATGGAGATTAACGCCGTTCGGCATATTACCTCCGCCCCGTTTCACCCGGCCACCAACGGCCAAGTAGAGCGCCTCGTCCACACCACGAAGGACGCGTTGCGGCGCATGGGCCCAGGGGATTTGAACCTACAAGTGTGTCAGTTTCTGCTAGGGTACAGGGTGACCCCGTTGGCGTCAGGATACTCCCCCGCAGAGCTCTTAATGCGCAGGAAGCTGACCACCATCCTTACTAGGCTAGACCCCACGAGGGTAGAGGACAAAAGAAGGAACATCGGGCTGGAAGTTACAAAGAGTTTCAGCATAGGCGCCCCCGTGCACTGCAGGAATTACGCCAGCTCAGGCCCAGCCTGGGTGCCGGGCGTAGTCGTGGAACAAACCGGCCCCGTGTTGTACCGCGTGGAAACCAGCACAGGGCTCCTATGGAGGCGGCACGCGGACCAGCTCCGACGCAGGGTCTCCGATGAGCAGGACACGGTTCACGCAGGAAATAAGTCAGCGTTAGGGTTCTCCCCCACCCGTTTAGCCCAAGGGGGAGGAGAAGGGGACCGTGGGCCCCCACCAAGGGGGGAGGAGGATATCCTCATAGATACCCTGGGGGATCTTTCCGAGGAGGAGGAACCCGACCCCATACATATCTCGCGGAAAGTCCCCACAAATGCGGGTACCCCTACCAACTTAGATTTTGATTTTCAGAACCGGGGGGGTTTTTTGGAGTGGTCCCCCACCCGTCCAAGCGAGAAGAGGGGTTTTTCGTTAGCCCCGACGGCCCCCGGTCTGCCCACAATGGAGTTTTTCCCTTCCCCTAAGTCCGCCAGACAGCGGCAAGCCACTAACAAGTCTCCCTCTCCCGTTTCAGGACAAGGGACCAGGGAACAAAGAAGCAATAACGCCCCCGGGGGGGGCAGCCCTCTTCACGGCCCAAACGCACATGCAACAAGCCATCTTGGCTGAGAGACTTCGTCTCATCCTAGGGGGGAGGGATGTTGTGTTCTGTAAAGCAGTGCCTTTAACAATGTACCCTTACCATGTGTTATCAATGTAACCTTTCTGTGTGCAACATTATAATCATCACCTGTATCAATGTTAGCCTAATAAGGGGACGCAAGCTAGTGACCACCAGAGGGCAGTAGCGAGCGTCCAGCTCTAATGGATCATCAGCCACCTGGTTCAGCAGCGCGGGAAGATTCCCCGCGACTTTCTCACCTGGTCAAGAAGGGCGTGACCTCCTACGACGTCACGCAGGCAGCAACCAATAATCTGTCAACGAGCCACATTCAAATGTATAGCCAGCTGTATATATTGAGCTACCCATCCGCCATTACCACATGTTCCTCCGGATCATCATGCAATAAACCTGTGTTAAGCCAACCCTTCGGCTGTTTCATTGTCTTTGGTCCCTTACACTAAATATTGCTAAGTATTCCATCTCCCCTATTTTGTTCCGGAGGCTTCTGGCATTTGTATACAAGCATTTATATATGCTTTCCTGATACAGTCTTTTGAGTCCAGTTGCATTGTTAGACTGCCTCTTGCATTCTTCTGCTAGAGTGCTGGTGACTATCTCCTTGCTTTGCTCAGTAATTTTTGCATCCTCCTCACTACTCAAGTACACACTTTCCCGAACCGGATGCTGCCCAGCTCCTGTCGGCTTTCCCCCAGTTATCAGTTTAAAAGCTGCTCTGCTGCCTTTTTGATGTTGAGTGCCAGCAATCTGGTCCCATCATAGTTCAAATGCAACCCATCCCTCCTGAACAGATTTGGCTTGTCCCAAAATGTTCTCCAGTTCCTGACAAATCTGAAGCCCTCCTCTCGACACCACCGCCTCATCCACGCATTGAGGCTTCTGAGCTCTGCCTGCCTGGTAGGTCCTGCGCGAGGGACAGGCAGCACTTCTGAAAATGCTACCTTGGAAGTCCGGGACTTCAATCTTCTTCCTAACAACCTAAATTTGGCTTCCAGGACAGACCGCTTGGCCTTCCCAACATCACTGGTACCAACGTATACCATGACAACTGGCTCGTTCCCAGTTCTCTCTAACAATCTATCTTGATTTCTTGTGATGTCTGCAACTTTTGCACCTGGCAGGCAAGTCACCATACGGTTATCATGTGCATCACAAATCCATTTCTCTGTATTTCTAATTATTGAATCGCCTAGTACAAGGAGCCTCTCTCCTGCAATCTGTTCATCTACATGCACCTCATCAACCATATTAAGGGAGAGAACCTCAGTTTGTTCCTGTTGTTTATCTTCCTGGATCTCATCAAGTGTGATGAAGGAGAGATCATCAGGTGGAACCAGTTGTTCCTCTGTGTGTTCCTCATCAGGTGTGATGAGGGAAAGAGCCTCAAATTTATTCTGTAATTTCATACTCTCAGAGTGATCCCCTACTCTTCTCCTCCTTTGAGTCACATTCCTCCAAACATCTCTCTCCTGAGTTAGTGAAGGGCCTTCTCCCTCAGAACTGTGCCCTATCGCTTCTTTGTCCAGCATAGTCTGCTCCGCTCTGTCCAAGAACAGCTCAAGCTCCTTAATTTGTTGATGGTTAGATATGCGGCCTCTAGCTGCTGGACCTTCTCTTCTAGTAGTGCAACCAGCTTGCACTTGCTGCAAGTGTAGTTCTCCATATGCTTTGGCAAGAACACAAACATGGCACAGGTATTGCAGGTAACTACAGCTGTTCCCTCAGAATCCATTTTAACAAGTGCAGTATTCTGGGCGTCAAAAATGTACACGTTTACTACCTTTCTACCTAGTGAGGCTATATTCTTCCTTTGTTACTAGTTTTTAATCTTGCATGCCGTTAAGCGCACGGGCCTCTAAAGCAGCTCTACTCCAACTGCAAAACTTACCAGTGCTCACTTCCTTTGTTTGGCTCTCCTCAGCAGCAGCTCTGCTTAAGAGCACATGCAGAGTCAAAAGGGCTGACCCTGAAAGAGCTCAGAGCTTTTAAAGGCTAGTGTGGCTCCGCCCCTATGAGTCACAGTTCAGGGAAGGGCCTGGTGTGGCTCTGCCCCCTGCTTCTGGAAGCTTCTAACTGCTTCCTCTGTTTGAACAGAGGTGGCTCTCAGCAGTTTAAATTATCAATTTAAATTAGTGGAGGCCTCTAAAGCAGCTCTACTCCAACTGCAAAACTTACCAGTGCTCACTTCCTTTGTTTGGCTCTCCTCAGCAGCAGCTCTGCTTAAGAGCACATGCAGAGTTTAAAAAAAAAAAGCAGTCGGTGTGGTTAGAGAGTGAGAGGTCCAGCCCTAGGCTCCTCAAGTATGGGGTGCCTCAGGGCTCGGTGCTCTCTCCTCTCCTATTTAACATCGACATGAAGCCACTGGGTGAGATCATTCGTTCCCACGGGGTGCGGTACCATCAGTATGCGGATGACACTCAGTTGTACATCTCGGCCCATGGGGACCCCAGTGATGCTGTTGAAATCCTATCTGGATGCCTGGAGGCCATTGGGGTCTGGGTGGGGGCCAATGGGCTTCGGCTGAATCCCAGCAAGACAGAGTGGCTGTGGATAAGGGGCCCCGTGTTATCCAGGGAGTTACCATCTTTGGTACTGGATGGGGCTGTTTTGCCCCAGACAGACCCAGTGCGCAACTTGGGGGTCCTTCTGGACTAGCGGCTGCTGCTAGAAGAACAGGTAGCGGCTGTGGCCAGGAGGGCTTTTGCCCAACTTTGGGTGATTCGCCAGTTGCGCACGCTCCTGGACCAGGGCTCCTTGCTTATGGTCACCCATGCTCTGGTCACTTCCCGACTAGATTATTGTAATGCGCTCTACATGGGGCTGCCCTTGACAACCATTCGGAGGTTGCAGCTGGTCCAGAATGCGGCAGCCTGGGTGGTGATGGGATGTGGGCGATATGCCCATGCCTCACCGCTACTTCGGGAGCTGCACTGGTTACCAGTTTGTCTCCGGGTGCAATT
Organism: Bradypodion pumilum; assembly: GCA_035047305.1. Classification (NCBI taxonomy): domain Eukaryota; kingdom Metazoa; phylum Chordata; class Lepidosauria; order Squamata; family Chamaeleonidae; genus Bradypodion; species Bradypodion pumilum. Next base: position 446,049,869 of record JAWDJD010000002.1, on the reverse strand, counting down.
CAAGGTGCTGGTTTTGACCTTTAAAGCCCTATATGGCAGTGGGCCAGGATACCTTAGAGACCGCATCGTCCCAAGAGTGTCTGCCCGTCCAACCAGAGCGGACCGGAGGGGCTCTCTAATAGTGCCATCAACTAGGGGTGCACATCTGTCCAGCACCCGAAGGAGGGCCTTCTCCATGTCCGCACCAACTCTCTGGAACCTCCTGCCAACAGATCTAAGACTTCAAAGAGAATTGCTGCCCTTCAGGAAAGGATTGAAGACCTGGCTGGCAGGGCAGGTGTGGGGCCCGAATGGGAACACGGTCCCCGCCTGCTGGCTTATGTAAACCATTAAGAACTCTCTCTTCTTCTTTTTATAGTGGGTGGGATGGGTGGGTGGGATATGTGTCTTTTAAAGTGTTTTTATGTGTTTTTAGAATTTGTTGTAATGCCGCCCTGAGTCGGGTTCTGCCTGAATGGGCGGCATATATAAATATGACTATTGAATTAAATTAAATTAAATAACAAAAAGCTTTCTCTCTGGAAGCAATCCCTTCACAGCCACTCACTCATTCTCTTTCTCTCTCACTCTGATTCACTTTGTCCTGGACTGATGTCTATTTTTTGCAACTGAGAATCATATGCCACCAAAGGGTTGGCTGTTTACTCCTGTGAAACCCTCCCACCCAAGCAACCTAGCCTCATGTAGGTGGGGCATGTATATATAGAACAGATGGAATAAATCCCCTTCCAACATTTCACCCAGATTGGAATAATTTAATTCCCTGTGCTCTTGCTACACAAAGACAACAGTATGGGAAAACTCCTGGTGCTCTTTGCTGTGATTCTTGCTGGCATCAGTGTGGGTAAGACAAACAGTTCCATTAATAAGGTTTATCTCTCTTCTTGCATACTTTTAAGTATATTCTTTTCTAGATGTTTTCCTCTCTTCCTTCTGGAAAGTGTTGCTTCACCTTATTCCTCCTTGGACAGATAACCTTTCCCCCTTTCTTTTAACCAACTGCAGGATGAAAGCTGCTATAAAAGAAAAAAGTTATTTTCTGCTATTATCATTGTTAGGAAACCCATTTTTATAAAGAGGGTAAAGATTATGCTGCCTTTTTAGATACACAAGGAAAAATATTCTAATATTTAACATCCAACTTGATGAGCTTCCCCTTCTTTTAAATTCTATTAGCATCTTTAAACAAAGTGTGGAAAAGCTACTTTTCAGGAATCCGCTCCTAAAACCTCCCAGCCAACTAGCTGGGAGATTCTGGGAACTGTTCTCAAAAATATAATTTTCCCCAAGTCTGTTTGAAATTGAGTCAGTCTGTGCAACCAAGAATACTTCTGGCAGGGGTCAGGGCAAACGGGAGCCTCTTAGTGATCACGGTCAAAAGATCATTGTGTAGAAATTACATCTTTCTTTCTTTCTATCGAGAGACCTGGTGGTGCAGTGGTTAAACTGTTGTACTGCAGCCAGAATGTTGTGAGTTCAAGCCTGACTAGGGCTCAAGGTTGACTCATTTTTCCATCTTTCTGAGGTTGGAAAAATGAGTACCCAGCATGTTGGATGCAAAATGCTAATTAACTTGTAAACTGCCCAGAGAGTACACTAAGTGTTGTGAGTGTAGTTGCTATTGCTGCTATTGCTATTAATGTTTTTGACATTTCTGGTTATTAAAAAGAACAATAAGAGGAAAATCATTATGCAGTCAATTTGAAGATGATATCAGAGTCCCCATAAAATTCTGGTTATTAAAAAGAACAATAAGAGGAGAATCATTATGCAGTCAATTTGAAGATGATATTGGAGTCCCCATAAAATTCTGTGAATGAGACAGTGTAATAATCTGTGTTTTATTTTAGTGTGATTTTTAAAATTATGCTTCTGCACCATTCAGAATAGCTTGCCAGTGGACAGTAAGTCAGTCAGTCAATAATTCTTCCTTCTAATTCTAATTAATTCTAATTTTCTTTATCTTGATCACTCACTTTCACTTCTACTCCTTTTGCTCTTATTATTTTCATTTACGTCCTGCATTTCCTCACATGAATTCAAGGCAGTATACTGTTCCCCTTCCCGTTTTTATTCTGACAACAAGCTGCAATTCCACAACACAAACATATGAAAAAATTTAATCCTATGGCAGAGCATTGATGAAGAATAACAGCTTTATTCTGACTATAAAGCAGTGCTGCAACCTCCCAAAGTTTGCAGTGCAGTGTAAACAGATTATAAAATACTTTTTGGCTGCCTTAAGGGCCCATATTTGGGAGTGAGGGGAAAACACAAATGTTTTAATTAATAAATGCAAATTTTTAAAGTGTCACTGGAGTAAGGTAAATTATATGAAACCAAAACGTTGCATTGGATACCTTTGCTTCCATAATGAATCATTCTGAACATCACCCAAACTGAAATCACTAATATTTTAAAAATAAAGTTATATTTTTGGATCATAACTGCCAAAATCTCACATACAGCAAAAAGCTATGGTAGTTGAAGGATTCTGGGAGATGTAGTCCAGAAGCGCATTTCCCCCCTGTGATTAACAGAATCTTGTGAGCCCTGGTGACACAGTGGTTAAACTGCTCTCCTGAAACCAAAAGGTTGTGAGTTTGATCCTGACCAGGGCTCAAGGTTGATTTAGCCTTTCACCCTTCTGAGGTTGGTAAAATGGGTACCCAGCATGTTGGGGGCAAAATGCTAATTAACTTGTAAACTGCCCAGAGAGTGAACTGCACACTTAGCACTATAGGGAGGTATATAAGTGTGATTGCTTTGTTTTGTCCCCGAGATATTAAATTCCTTAGCCATTCAGATAGACCATCAATTGGTCTCTGGGTACTATAGAGTGCTTTGCAAAAACCATAGTGAAAGTCTCTGTTAACCCTGTTTTGGGTCATTCCAGTGACCACTCAGAAGGGATTATTAATGCATTTCAAAGACTGTTCTTTGTCATTATAAAGTCCCATGTTATTTAAAAAGTATCCCACATATTTAGTAGTAAGTCAATTCCTCCAGGGATTCACTTCCAACCCACTCCCCACCACCACCACCACCACAAATTTCTACCTCTTCAAAGCTTTTTTCCCCTTATGTCTGCATGATTCCACCTTGCCCCACCCTATACTTTAAAAATATCTCTAACAATCCAGGGGAAACTGCTTGAGCTGTTCAAGGGAAAGAAGCAACAACCAAAAAAATGTGCCAAGGTGTGGCTGAGAGAACAAAATGAAGAAAGTTTAGAAGCCCTGGACTGTATCCCTTAAGGCGGGGCTGGAACTGAGCCACAGAAGTAGAATGTTGCTACATTTGAAAGAGGGTGGCTAATAGATATAGTTTAATTCACCGATTGCTGACCTAACAGGCAGCTCGGACAATAGAGGGCAAAACATCGCCAGATGTTTAACTCGATAGGCATGTAATGAGTAATCTCGCATCCGCAGATATTCTAAGCCCTAGAGTCAACCTCGGTTCATGTTTGCTCCCGATAAACAGTAGACATTGCATGCCCCCGGTAGTAAATTAGATAGATAAGGAACTTCCCCCCGTGAAGTCATTCCTAATGGGTAACTTGTGTAATCTCAATGTGCAGACTCAGGGCTTTCCTGTAACGGTTGCGCGCAACGTATGCATGCAGCCAAGCTAGGCAGGGTATAAAGTAATTTGCCTTCTCATCAATAAATGCTGGTCTTCGCTCCATCTTGCCTCACGTGTCTTGCTTGACCAGTCTCCTCCGGGACCCTCCGGCCCACATCGGGCCCCGATCCAACATATGGTGACCCCAACGTGATCCTACTCGTGAGTAGTGATACCCTTGGTCCGGTTCTATGCCAGAACCACGTCCAGATCTTCCTGGAGGCAGCGCAGCGGTTCAGGTCGGAAAGCCAACCGATCTGAGTGACAGCTACGCTAAGCGGCAAGACATTCCAGAGGCAGAGCGCGCTCCAAAGCTCTGAGGCATCTTGCGCATAGGAAACGCATTCCGAACGCTCAGGGTCTGCTGTGAACCCTGACACCATCGCAGAGGCCACCAAGGGCCTGTGGCAGCAGCCCATGTTCCGAGTCCTTCCCAGAGGTCCGTCGCACCGAATCCAGTTACCTATACTAAGACGCGTCGACTCGTCCCATGGAGGCAACTTCAAAGGACCGGCAGGTAATATGGGGACGTCCACTGCGGCAACTCAAAGCCTTGGCCAGGGTAAATCGTACTCGCATTCACAGTGCCCAGTTAGCGGATCTTTTGGTGTACTTGGGGGAGCACTGTCTGTTTTATCCAGAAAAGGGCATGCTTAGCCTCCGATTTTGGGACAAGATAGGGACCTGCATTAAGCAAGAGCCTAGAGCCCCGGCTAAGGTGATTAGCACATGGAGCAAGTGTAGGAAGCTCGTCGCAGAGGTAGACCCAGTCCGGATAGAGACCGAGGACCCCCAGCGCAGTCAGAACCATCAGCCCTGATGGGTGTCTATCCGTCACTTCAGCTTAAACAGGGAGGCTTAGGGAGCTTTCCTTCAGTGACAGCTGCAGACATCACTGAAGGAATGCAAGGTATGGGAAACACTGGTGGTTCCCAGACAGTTAAAAGTTCCCAGATAGCCAAAAGTTCCATCCGGTACATGGTGGAAGAAGAAACCACCAAGGGGGAGTTGTCACCGGAATAACTAGCTGAATTTAGGCAGTTAAATCTGCCGTAAAATCTTGCAGTCACTGGGCAATCATCCCAATCTGATGCTTGTTGACATGATCAGGGCTTGTGCCGACGTTGGTACAGATTCCTACAAAATGGGTCTGTTAGCAGCGGTGGTGCAACGTGGTAGGAAATCCAAAGGCAAGACCAAGGGAGCATGTCACAATTGTGGCAAGATCGGTCATTTCGCTAGAGAATGCCGATCCAAGAAGGGTAATGGCCAAAACACGGGTCGTCCCAAGGCTCCGACCACCCCATGTCCACGATGTCGCAATGGCTTTCACTGGGCCAGGAACTGTCCGAATTCTGGCCCCGGCCCAAACAGAGACCACAGTCACCCTGGGAGAGCCAGGGCTGGATTAGATTCACAGAACATTCCACCCTGCATTCCAGGGGCACAGGCCAGACCTAAGGGCAGTGCGGGACTAGATTTGACTTGCCAGTCAGAAGTCACATGTGACTTGCCAGGCACAGTCTATCTGGTCGATTCCCAATACATGGGACCCCTGCCTAAGGGCTATATAGGTTTAGTTTTGCCCCGCAGTATCGCAGGAACGCGAGGAATCCTTGTGATTCTGGGAGTCGTTGACTCCAATTTTTCGGGTGTACTCCAGGTTCAACTTTGGACACACCTACCCCAAACCATTCACAAAGGAGACACATTAGCACAACTGGTAAGGTAAGGAAGGTGTTCCAGTCCCCTAATCATTTTGGTTGCCCTCCTCTGCACTTTTTCCAACTCCATAATATTCTTCTGGAGGTATGGCGACCAGAACTGTACACAGTATTCCAGATGGGGCCTCACCATAGATTTATAAAGAGGCAAAATGACATTTGCTGACTTATTTTCTATACCCTTCCTAATGATCCCTAGCATTGAGTTTGCTTTTTTCACTGCTGAGGCACACTGGGTTGACACCTTCATTGAGCCGTCCACCAGGACACCAAGGTCCCTTTCCTGATTTGTCGCCGAAAGTTCAGACCCCATCAGTTTCTAAATGTAATTGGGTTTTTTTGCCCCAACATGCATCACTCTGCACTTACTAATGTTGAAGCTCATTTACCACTGTTTTGCCCACTCCCCCAGTGTCAAGAGATCCCTCTGGAGCTCCTCACAATCTCTCCCAGTTTTCACTACCCTGTATAATTTAGTGTCGTCAGCAAATTTGGCTACCTTGCTTTTTACTCCTACCTCTAGATCATTTATGAAGAGGTTGAAAAGGAGGGGTCCCAGTACTGAATCTTGGGGGACCCCACTCTTTACTACTCTGTCCACTCTGTCCATTTAGTGCTACCCTCTGTTTCCTGTCCCTTAGCCAGTTGCTGATCCAGGACAAGACCTGTCCCTTTATTCCATGACTGGTAAGTTTATTCAAGAGCCTTTGGTGTGGGACCTTGTCAAAAGCCTTCTGAAAGTCCAGATAAACAATGTCAACTGGATCCCCCTTATCCACATGCTTCTTGACACTCACAAAAAATTCCAACAGATTAGTGAGGCATGATTTGCCCTTGCAAAAGCCATTTTGGCTCTCCTTTAGCAGCGCCTTCTCTTCTATGTGCCTATTAATTCTATTTTTTTAGGATGGTTTCCATCACTTTACCTGGGACACATGTCAAACTGACAGGTCGGTAATTTCCTGGATCACCCCTGGATCCTTTTTTGAAAATTGGTGTTACATTCGCTACCTTCTAGTCATCAGGTACAAAGCCTGATTTGAGTGAAATATTATATATTTTGGCTAGGAGATCAGCAATTTCATCTTTAAGTTCCCTGAGAACTCGTGGATGGATGCCATCTGGTCTTGGTGATTTGTTAGTGTTTAGTTTAACAAGACATGCAAGGACCTCCTCCCTGGTTATTTCTATCTGGCTTAATTCTTCGGTTTCCCTCCCTACGAAGACAGGCACTGTTTTGGGCATGTGGTCTCTTTCTTCTTCAGTGAATACTGAAGCAAAGAATTCATTGAGTCTCTCTGCAATCTCTGTTTCCTCTTTAATAACCCCTTGCCTTCCATTGTCATCTAATGGTCCAATGGCCTTCCTAGATGGGTTCTTATTTCTAATGTACTTGAAGAAGTCTTTGTTATTTCTCTGAATATTTTTAGCTATACGCTCCTCAAAGTCTTGCTTTGCTTTTCTGATTGTTGCCTTGCATTTGTTCTGCCAGAATTTATGTTTCTGCCTGCTGTCCTCATTCAGACAAGCTTTCATCTTCTAAATGAGCTTTTCTTGCTCTTGATCACTTCCCGAACAGCTCCTGTGAGCCACATCAGAGTCCTCTTGGACCTGGCTGTGCCCTTTTTCCTTTTGGGCATGCATTCCAATTGGGCCTCTGTTATTGTTTTTGTAAACAGCCTCCATGCCTCTTGGAGTGTTTGGATTTTCTCAATTTTAGCTTTCAGCTTATTTTTTACTAGTTTCCTCATCTTTGGGAAATGTCCTTTTTGAAAATATGACTCGCGGTCTATGATCAAGTTAAACATAATTTAGTTGTGGTCACTGTTCCCTATTCGATTAGTGACATTCACATCTTGCATCAGGATCAAGTCAAGGATTCTTGTCCCTCTAGTTTGGTTTTCAACCATCTGTCCCAGGGAACAATCATTTAGCATATCTAGGAACTTTATCTCTTTATCATGTGCTGAACAACAGTTCACGCAGTCTATGTGAGGGTAATTGAAGTCCCCCATTATAACCAGGCTTCCTTTCTTGGATGCCTCCTTTACAACATTCTCCAACTGCCAGTCTCCCTCAAGAGTTTGGGTCGGAGGCCGATAGTATATGCCTACTGTTAGACCATCCTTGTGGCCTGGTACTCTTACCCACAGAACTTCTAATGGTGACTCCAAATCACCTAGATATTCCAATTCATACAATTTTATCACTTCTTTGACATACAAGGCTACGCCACCTCCCGTTTGCCCCTTCCTATCCTTCCTGTACAGTTTGTAGCCTAGAACATAAGAACATAAGAACATAAGAACAGCCTTGCTGGAACAGGCCACAGCCCATCCAGTCCAGCATTCTGTCTCACACAGTGGCTCACCATTTCCTTCAGGGTATTCCCAAGGAGATGCCTTCACCTGCTTAGGATTCCCTGGAAATGGCATTGAGAGATATCCTGCCTATCTCTCCAACCCGGAGGTTGTCCTTAGGTAGCCATAATTATAGCCATTGATAGCCTTGTCCTCCATGAACTTGTCTAATCCTTTCTTAAAGCTGTCAAGACTGACAGCTGTCACCACTTCTTCTGGCAGGGAGTTCCATAGACCAGTAATCCTCTGGGTGAAAAAGTACTTTCTCTTATTTGTTTGAGAACTAGTACCCAAAAGTTTCATGGAGTGTCCCCTAGTTCTAGTGTTGTGCGATAGGGAAAACAGTTTTTCCTTATCCACTTTGTCCACACCGTGCATGATTTTATAAACTTCAATCAGGTCACCTCTTAGACGCCGTCGTTCAAGAGTGAAAAGGCCCAACCGTTGCAGCCTCAGATGGTAAGGAAGGTGTTCCAGTCCCCTAATCATTCTGGTTGCCCTCCTCTGTACTTTCTCCAACTCCATAATATCCTTCTGGAGGTATGGCGACCAGAACTGTACACAGTATTCCAGATGGGGCCTCACCATAGATTTATAAAGAGGCAAAATGACACTTGCTGACTTATTTTCTATACCCTTCCTAATGATCCCTAACATTGAGTTTGCTTTTTTCACTGCTGAGGCACACTGGGTTGACACCTTCATTGAGCTGTCCACCAGGACACCAAGGTCCCTTTCCTGGTTTGTCGCAGAGAGTTCAGACCCCATCAGTTTATAAATGTAATTGGGGTTTTTTGCCCCAACATGCATCACTCTGCACTTACTGATGTTGAAGCTCATTTGCCACTGTTTTGCCCACTCCCCCAGTGTCAAGAGATCCCTCTGGAGCTCTTCACAATCTCTCACAGTTTTCACTACCCTGTATAATTTAGTGTCGTCAGCAAATTTGGCTACCTTGCTTTTTACTCCTACCTCTAGATCATTTATGAAGAGGTTGAAAAGCAGGGGTCCCAGTACTGAACCTTGGGGGACCCCACTCTTTACTTCCCTCCACTTGGAGAAGTGTCCATTTAGTGCTACCCTCTGTTTCCTGTCCCTTAGCCAGTTGCTGATCCAGGACAAGACCTGTCCCTTTATTCCATGACTGGTAAGTTTATTCAAGAGCCTTTGGTGTGGGACCTTGTCAAAAGCCTTCTGAAAGTCCAGATAAACAATGTCAACTGGATCCCCCTTATCCACATGCTTGTTGACACTCTCAAAAAATTCCAACAGATTAGTGAGGCATGATTTGCCCTTGCAAAAGCCATGTTGGCTCTCCTTTAGCAGCGCCTCCTCTTCTATGTACCTATTAATTCTATCTTTTAGGATGGTTTCCATCACTTTACCTGGGACACATGTCAAACTGACAGGCCGGTAATTTCCTGGATCACCCCTGGATCCTTTTTTGAAAATTGGTGTTACATTCGCTACCTTCCAGTCATCAGGCACAAAGCCTGATTTGAGGGAAAGATTATATATTTTGGCTAGGATATCAGCAATTTCATCTTTAAGTTCCCTGAGAACTCGTGGATGGATGCCATCTGGTCCTGGTGATTTGTTAGTGTTTAGCTTAACAAGACATGCAAGGACCTCCTCCCTGGTTATTTCTATCTTGCTTAATTCTTCGGTTTCCCTCCCTACGAAGATAGGTTCTGTTTTGGGCATGTGGTCTCTATCTTCTTCAGTGAATACTGAAGCAAAGAATTCATTGAGTCTCTCTGCAATCTCTGTTTCCTCTTTAATAACCCCTTGCCTTCCATTGTCATCTAATGGTCCAATGGCCTTCCTAGTTGGGTTCTTACTTCTAATGTACTTAAAGAAGTCTTTGTTATTCCTCTGAGTATTTTTAGCTATACGCTCCTCAAAGTCTTGCTTTGCTTTCCTGATTGTTGCCTTGCATTTGTTCTGCCAGAATTTATGTTTCTGCCTGCTGTCCTCATTTGGACAAGCCTTCCATCTTCTAAATGAGCTTTTCTTGCTCTTGATCACTTCCCGAACAGCTCCTGTAAGCCACATTGGAGTCCTCTTGGACCTGGCAGTGCCCTTTTTCCTTTTGGGTATGCATTCCAATTGGGCCTCTGTTATTGTTTTTGTAAACAGCCTCCATGCCACTTGGAGTGTTTGGACTCTCTCAATTTTCCCTTTCAGTTTCTTTTTTACTAGTTTCCTCATCTTTGGGAAATTTCCTTTTTGAAAATTTAAGGTCTCTGTGTTAGATTTTATCAGTGACTTGCGGTCTATGATCAAGTTAAACATAATTGAGTTGTGGTCACTGTTCCCTATTGGATCAGTCACATTAACATCTTGCACCAGATCCTGAGTATTACTCAGGATCAAGTCAAGGATTCTTGTACCTCTAGTTGGGTCTTCAACCATCTGTCCCAGGGAACAATCATTGAGCATATCTAGGAACTTTATCTCTTTATCATGTGCTGAACAACAGTTCACCCAGTCTATGTGAGGGTAATTGAAGTCCCCCATTATAACCAGGCTTCCCTTCCTGGATGCCTCCTTTACAACATTCTCCAACTGCCAGTCTCCCTCAAGAGTTTGGGTCGGAGGCCGATAGTATATGCCTACTGTTAGACCATCCTTGTGGCCTGGTACTCTTACCCACAGAGCTTCTAATGGTGACTCTAAATCACCTAGATATTCCAATTCATAAGATTTTATCACTTCTTTGACATACAAGGCTACACCACCTCCTGTTTGCCCCTTCCTATCCTTCCTGTACAGTTTGTAGCCTGGGATAACTGTATCCCATTGGTTATCATCCGTCCACCAGGTTTCAGTGATACCAATAATATCAATATTTTTATCTATTACTAAGTATTCCAGCTCCCCTATTTTGTTCCGGAGGCTTCTGGCATTTGTATACAAGCATTTATATATGCATTTCTGACACAGTCTTTTGTGTCCAGTTGCATTGTTAGACTGCCTCTTGCATCCTTCTGCTAGAATGCTAGTGACTAGCTCCTTGCTCTGCTCAGTAATTTTTGCATCCTCCTCACTACTCAAGTACACACTTTCCCGAACCGGATGCTGCCCAGCTCCTGTCGGCTTTCCCCCAGTTATCAGTTTAAAAGCTGCTCTGCAGCCTTTTTGATGTTGAGTGCCAGCAATCTGGTCCCATCATGGTTTAAATGCAACCCATCCCTCCTGAACAGATTTGGCTTGTCCCAAAATGTTCTCCAGTTCCTGACAAATCTGAAGCCCTCCTCTCGACACCACCGCCTCATCCACGCATTGAGGCTTCTGAGCTCTGCCTGCCTGGTAGGTCCTGCGCGAGGGACAGGCAGCACTTCTGAAAATGCTACCTTGGAAGTCCGGGACTTCAATCTTCTTCCTAACAACCTAAATTTGGCTTCCAGGACAGACCGCTTGGCCTTCCCAACATCATTAGTACCAACGTGTACCATGACAACTGGCTCGTTCCCAGTTCTCTCTAACAATCTATCTAGATTTCTTGTGATGTCTGCAACTTTTGCACCTGGCAGGGAAGTCACCATACGGTTATCATGTGCATCACAAATCCATTTCTCTGTATTTCTAATTATTGAATCGCCTAGTACAAGGAGCCTCTCTCCTGCAATCTCTCCTGCAATCTGTTCAACTGTATCCCATTGGTTATCATCCGTCCACCACGTTTCAGTGATACCAATAATATCAATATTCTTATCTATTACTAAGTATTCCATCTCACCTATTTTGTTCCGGAGGCTTCTGGCATTTGTATACAAGCATTTATATATGCTTTCCTGATAGTCTTTTGAGTCCAGTTGCATTGTTAGACTGCCTCTTGCATCCTTCTGCTAGAGTGCTGGTGACTAGCTCCTTGCTCTGCTCAGTAATTTTTGCATCCCCCTCACTACTCAAGTACACACTTTCCCGAACCGAATGCTGCCCAGCTCCTGTCGGCTTTCCCCCAGTTATCAGTTTAAAAGCTGCTCTGCAGCCTTTTTGATGTTGAGTGCCAGCAATCTGGTCCCATCATGGTTCAAATGCAACCCATCCCTCCTGAACAGATTTGGCTTGTCCCAAAATGTTCTCCAGTTCCTGACAAATCTGAAACCCTCCTCTCGACACCACCGCCTCATCCATGCATTGAGGCATCTGAGCTCTGCCTGCCTGGTAGGTCCTGCATGAGGGACAGGCAGCACTTCTGAAAATGCTACCTTGGAGGTCCGGGACTTCAATCTTCATCCTAACAACCTGAATTTGGCTTCCAGGACAGACGTCTTGGCCTTCCCAACATCATTGGTACCAACGTGTACCATGACCACTGGCTCATTCCCAGTTCTCTCTAACAATCTATCCAGATTTCTTGTGATGTCTGCAACTTTTGCACCTGGCAGGCAAGTCACCATACAGTTATCATGTGCATCACAAATCCAAAGTTGGAGGCTAAGCATGCCCGTTTCTGGATAAAACAGACAGTACTCCCCCAAGTACACCAAAAGATCCGCTAACTGGGCGCTGTGAATGCCTGTACGATTTACCCTGGCCAATGCTTTGAGTTCCATTAAGTGAACTCTCTGGTTAGCAGTCGGACATTGCCGCTGCGGAAAAGTCCCCATATTAACTGCCGGTCCTTTGAAGTTGCCTCCGCTGGATGAGTCGACGCGTCTAGGTAAGGTAACTGGATTAGGTGCGACGAACCTCTGGGAAGGACTCGAAATGTGGGCTGGTGCCACAGGCCCTCAGTGGCCTCTGCGATGGCATCAAGGTTCACAGCCAACCCTGAGCGTTTGGAACGCGTATCCGATGCGCAAGATGCCTCAGAGCTTTGGAGCATGCTCTGCCTCTGGAATGCCTCTTAGCGTAGCTGTCATTCAGATCGGATGGCTTTCCGACCGGAACCACTGCGTGATCCTCCGGGAAGACTTGGCATAGAACCGGACTAACAGTGTCGCTACTCACGAGTAGGATCACGTCGGGGTCACCATATGTTGGATCGGGGCCTGATATGGGCCAGAGTGTCCCGGAGGAGATTGGTCAAGCAAGACACGTGAGGCAAGATGGAGCGAAGACCAGTGTTTATTGATCAGAAGGCACTTAACTTTATACCTGCCTAGCTTGGCCATGTGCATAAGTTGCGCGTAGCCGTTACAGGAAAGCCCTGAGTCTGCACATTGAGATTACACAAGTTACCCATTTAGGGATAACTTCACCGGGGGAAGTTTCTTATCTATATAATTTACTACCGGGGACTCGTCTTCCCGACTAGATTATTGTAATGCGCTCTACATGGGGCTGCCCTTGACGACCATTCGGATGCTGCAGCTGGTCCAGAATGCAGCAGCCCGGGTGGTGATGGGATGTGGGCAATATGCCCATGCCCCACCACTACTTCGGGAGCTGCACTGGTTACCAGTTTGTCTCCGGGTGCAATTCAAGGTGCTGGTTTTGACCTTTAAAGCCCTATATGGCAGTGGGCCAGGATACCTTAGAGACCGCATCGTCCCAAGAGTGTCTGCCCGTCCAACCAGAGCGGACCGGAGGGGCTCTCTAATGGTGCCATCAGTTAGGGGTGCACATCTGTCCAGCACCCAAAGGAGGGCCTTCTCCGTGTCCACACCAACTCTCTGGAACCTCCTGCCAACAGATCTAAGACTTCAAAGAGAATTGCTGCCCTTCAGGAAAGGATTGAAGACCTGGCTGGCAGGGCAGGTGTGGGGCCCGAATGGGAACACGGTCCCCGCCTGCTGGCTTATGTAAAGAATTAAGAACTCTCTCTTCTTCTTTTTATAGTGGGTGGGATGGGTGGGTGGGATATGGTTTTTTTTAAGTGGGTGGGATATGGGGCTTTTAAAGTGTTTTTATGTGTTTTTAGAACTTGTAATGCCGCCCTGAGTCGGGTTCTGTCTGAGTGGGCGTCATATATAAATATGACTATTAAATTAAATTAAATTAAATTATCGGGAGCAAACATGCACCTAGATTGACTCTAGACCTTAGAGCATCTGTGGATGCGAGATTACTCATTACATGCCTATCGAGTTAAAATCTGGCGATCTTTTGCCCTTTATTTTCCAAGCTGCCTGTTAGGTCAGCGATCAGTGAATTAAACTATAGCTATTAATCCACTCCCCAATTTCTGTCCCCTTGGAACCAGAGGCTCAAAGGAGTGTTCTCCCATAACCATGGTTTTGTCAGGGACAGTATGCCAATTATGTGCGCGGAATCCACAGAGCACGGAGTGTGAGGAAGAGATTTTCCAGTTAGTCAGCCAGGCTCTAAGCAAGACCACTCCAAAATATTTTGTTGCTTGAGGCTGGTGAATTAATGGTGTGCTTCATACACCTAAATCAAGATGCAGAGTATCCAAAGCCTCTCAAGTTATTTTTGTATATGAAACAGAAAAACCCACCATCCTAATGCCTGGCAGCAAAAAATGCACCAAAACCAAAGTAACCAAGTGACAATTTGCTGCCTTCTTGTGACACTGACAATCTTCTGTCGGAGGCAGCCACCTTATTATAGCAGAAGAATGTGGTGGTGAAATCCTATGGTGTTGCAGTAGTCTTTGTGGGCAATACTGTTTTTAAATGTTCCCCCATAAAATAAAATAAAATATAGGCATACAGTATACACATAATGTAACAGGTTGTCTCCCTTTTGTATTAGCTTGCAAAAATGGCACCTCTCCCACACACTATTTCATAGTGAAGTACCACTTCAAACTTCCAGGAGCTCATTTCCATCTCTTCTTTTTGAGTATTTAGACCAGAGTTTCATCTGTGGTCAGTGCTGAGCCTGCTATGCCTGTGTGCATAGCAGAAGAGTGAGGATGCATTATGGCCTCAGTTTACCACCCTTGTGGATTATACATGTACTAACTGGCAGGTATGTCCTGCCCATGGAATAAACCACAGGAAAAACACACCCAAATAGCTAAAATACAAATAGAGTTTGGATGTTTTTTGAGATTAGGAGCAGTGTCTGGTAGGGTTGAAGTGATTCATTTAAAGATAAACTGAGTCCTTTCATAATCCAAGTTGTCAGTGCATGTGGGATGACTCATTGGGGCATTTTCTGTCAAGAATGACTAAGATGACCAAGATTTTAAATGCCTTTGTTTTTAACTACAATTTCCACGCGCGCGCACACACACACACACACACAGACAGCGTGGTTATGATTGTTCAGGAATTATGGGATCAATAGTTCAAAACAGAACGATTGTCAAGCTTTGTTGAAGTCCTACACCACCCTTTCCCCATTGTGAGTTTGCCATGTGTTTTGGACTCCAACTCCAGGCATCTCCTGATGTCACCACCAGACAAAGACCTTCCTCATTTGTTTTTGTGACCTGGCTTTTTAGATTTTGTCTTTTTATATTTATTATGTTTGAGCTGCCACATATTGCTTCAGTTTCTGCTACTCTGTTATACTGTATTGGGGTGTTTCTTTATTGCTATTTTGTTTATTTGTAACTGTCATTGGCTACTCTGAAGGCTCCTGTGCCTAAGATCAGGGTATAAAATACCATAAATAAGTGGCTTCAGCTCTTATCATCCATGGTCATTTGTTAAATATGATGGGTGTTATAAGTCCAATAAGATCTAGAATTGCTACTGGTTTCTTATCCTTTTCTAGATCACTGGGTTTCAAACTCTTCCTAAGAATCCTAGCTTCCCTTGAAAGCTTTTTCAAAGTTTCTCCATAAGGCCAATAATCACAATTATCACTCAACCAAGCATGCGAAGCTCAGAAGTGCAGGAAATTATACAAGACTAGCAGAGGTTGCCCAGCCTTGCCGGGCTGTTTTAAATGGTGTTGAAAGGTTTTTGTTTTATGTTTATACAAATGAGGTTAGTCTGTAATTGTGATTTTTAAAATGTTTATTTATATGCATGGGCTGTTATAAACTGTGATTAGTGAGGGGGTTTTTAGTTAAAAAAAGAGGAAAGGATGATATAATTTTTTATAATTTTTTTATTTAACCAAATAATGTTTTACTATGTGAATTTTTTTAAATAGTTGTACCTTGGATAATAATTTTAAAAATGTGTAAGTATATGTTTGTTTAAATTTAATATTTTAAAACTGTGTTTAGATGTTTTGACTTGTTTTTGAGTGAAAACTGTGCGCCGCGGCCAATCAAAATCGAGCCGCAGAAAAAAAAACGAACCACAACCACAAATCACAAACGCATAACTACAAGCCCCAGAGTCCTGCGTGACATGAGTGCACAGGACGCTGAGGAAGCCGGTGCCCGAAAAATAAAATAAAAACAACTCACCGCCTCACAGCCACGCAAACACCAACTGCCCTTCTTTCCTCACCAACGGCGCCTGAAGGTCCCGACTGGAGTTTCCCCTTTAATATCAGTGGGGGGGGGTTGCGATCCCCCTCTCCACTGGCTCCCCTAGGGTTGGGAGGTTTGGGGGGACAAAAGGGGTATGTCCCCCCCAACCCTTCTGGACCCAGGAGACCAGGGAGAGTGGATCGATTCCCCCCCCAAAAAAAACAACAACAACAACACCCCTCTGTCTTTAAAGAGAAGAAACCAAGCGGTTTCTTCTCTTTAAAAGCGGAGTTGTTTTAAGGAGGGCGGGGGATCAATCCACTCTCCCGGGCAATCAGCTAGTGTTTAATAATCTCAGAAATGTATTTTTAAGTGTGCAATTGCCACACAGCACTCTCCTCCCTCACTTTTCTCCACCATTATTGTCAGCCTCTCTCACACACCCCTCCATTTGCCAGCATTCCAATCCCTTCACATTTTTAAATGTTCAGCAACTGAAATAGCATTGAATTTACAGGATGCCTAAGCATATGAATTACAGCTTTATCAGCTATACCACTAAATCTAGGACGAGGGAAATTAATGCAATATATACAGTAAGTTGCATAAGAGTTGCAGTCCTTACCAGCACAAGGATAAAGGAGGCAGAAGGAATAGGGCTCACTTGCACACCATGCCCAAGTCACTGCATTTTTAATGATGTCATCTGGACATACCTAGCAATTACCCCAAAGGAGCAATTTTGGGGAAATCACAGAAGCCCAAAACAAGACAAAATAAGATGACTGGAAATAATACAAAAAACATGAGTTTATGGCAGACAAACACAATGTGCCAAATGATTGGATCTATTCAAGATTAGCACCAGCATCACGTAGTCAGTGGAGTAGATATCCAAAGGATCAGTGAGGAACATGAAACAAACAGTGGGATAAATATCACTCTATTCATTCCCTGACATTACAAAAAAAAGACAAAAAACACATTTTTATATAGTTGAACCTTGTTTAAAATAGTCACTCTTCTCTATGGAGGAAATCTAGAATTGTAATCCTGTTGTGAGGGCAGGAGGGAAGAGATGTCTAGGGAGCACTCTTTCACCCCCACCCCCACCCCCACCTCTTCTCTGAGTGTTGTTACTAAAATATGCTGAAGGAAGCAATGGCAGTTAAACTTTTCAAAAAGGAAAACCCCAGTTTCCGTCTATTATGTTGAGTTTCTGGTAATGAATAATGGCAACTGACCCTATCACTCCCTGGCAAATAGAAGGGGAAGAAATGGAAGCAGTAACAGACTTTACTTTCATAGGATCCAAGATCACTGCAGATGGTGACTGCAGCCATGAAATTTAAAAATGATTAATTCTTGGGAAGCAAGCTATGAGAAACCTAGAGAACATAACAAAAAGTAGAGACATCGCCCTGCCAACAAAAGTCCACATAGTTAAAGCAATGGTCTTCCCAGTAGTAATATATGGCTGTGAGAACTGGAGCATAAGGCTGAAGGAGCGCAGAAGAATAGACGCCTTTGAACTGTGGTTCTGGAGGAGACTCTTGAGAGTCCCCTGGACTTCAAGGAGATCAAATCAGTCAACACTAAAGGATATCAACCCTGACTGCTCCTTGTAAGGCAAATACTGAGTCAAGTATTTTGCCAACAAAGGTCCGCATAGTCAAAGCAATGGTATTCCCAGTAGTAATATATGGTTGTGAGAGCTGGACCATAAGGAAGACTGAGCACAGAAGAATAGAAGCCTTTGAAATGTGGTGTTGGTGGACAATTTTGAGAGTACCCTGGACAGCAAAGAGATAAAATAAGTCACTCCTGAAGGAAATCAACCCTCACTGCTCCTTGGAAGGACAAATATTGAAGATGAAGCTAGAATACTTTGGACACCAAATGAGAAGAGAGGACTCCCTCAAGAAGGTCTTGATGCTGGGAAAGATCAAAGGCAAAAGGAGAAGGGGGAGGCAGAGGATGAGATGGCTAGATGGAATTGTTGACACAGTGGGCATAGAGCTGAATGGGATGTAGAGGTTGGTGGAGAATAGTGGTGCCTGGCATGCAGTGGTCCATGGGGTCACAAAGGGTCAGACCAAACTGTGCGACTGAACAACAACAAATGAAGCCTTGCTACAGATATCACCTATATCAGGGACATGGTTAGACATAGAGAGAAAGAAAGAGAGATTGATCTGATTCCAAACTAACATGTCACGGCCAGAGGTTCTAAAGACATGGTTTAACCTCAGGTAGCAATTATCCAGGGACTACAGTGCTCATCTGTCCCAACCAACATGGCAATGTGAAAAAATGATAGGAGTTATAGTCCAAAACCTCTGGAAAATATCCAACTGGGAGATCCCAATATCCCACCCCTGCATTACATGCTGAAGTCTCAAAGTACTTTGTCAGACCTAGTCCTTGGGAAAGTTGTGTTTCAAGACTTTCACTCCTTGCGTCCACCAGTCACCATGGCCAGACAGGTTTAGGAATTCTGAGCACTATAGTCCAACAAAAGTAACTTATTCAAGCTCCAATTGAAGACAGCAAGGTAAGCTAGAGTTTGCATGATAGCTCAAGTGGTGCACACAGTTCTGCCTACCAATGCAGCATAATATTTAGAAGAAACTGCTGCTGCTGCTTCCCCCTTCACATTTCACAGCACCTACTACCTGAGGCATCACTCTGCCTCACTCTGCCTAAGGTTAGGACTGGTCTTGTTTGTGTTAGGCATACTTTACCTGTTGTGCCTACATCCTTTGTTACTTTCTTGATCAAGGTTGTAAACAGGTGTTGTTGCTGATATTCAAGAAATGAAGATAGTCTTTTAAAGAAATGACAGCTCATGGCTCCTTTGCTCATGTTTTGCCTCTGTGTGTGTGTGTGTGTGTGTGTGTGTGTGTGTGTGTGTGTGTGTGTGTGTGAGAGAGAGAGAGAGTTATAGTTTGAGAGAAAGAGGAAAAACAATGCTTCTCTCAGACTATTGTTTTTCAACTTCCTTTGTAAATAAGGCATTTTTTGGTCTCCAACCAAGATTGTCCACAAGAATTTGCTGGTGGGGGCAAGCTGCCTACTACTTTCTTAAGCATAATTTTTACATGTAGCATGATCTACACAACACAATGTTTGAAATCTGTTGGGAACAAATCCTCCATGGAAATTGTGATGCTATCATCACGCCATGACATTAAATTTAAATTTAATTTGATTTGTACAATCCCATCTTCCCTTTGAGGTTCTGAGGCTTCCTAGAGATAATATTAGCAAAAACTCACTACTGTAATGCTCTCTATGAGGAGTTGCCCTTGTACCTGATACAGAGTTTGCATGGGTCGATAATGCTGTGCACAGGATCTTATATAGAGTGAGTAGATCTGCATAAATCATCAGGAGTGAGAGTGGAAACCAAACAAGGTCTAATGGTCAACCGTTTCATCACTCACCACCATTACAAATCCTCCCTCTTGGGTCACAGGCTCCCTAAACAATATATAATTTTTCATCTAGAAGTCCAATCAGTCTGACTTTCCTCAGCCTTCCCATACTTTACTCTTCCCATATATACTCTACATAGAAAGGCAACAAAAACATAAACACTCACCATGTACCCTCAGTGAGTTAGGTATCTAATTACAGGACACTTCTAGAAGAAAGGAATGATAAACCACTTCTAAGTATTCACTATGTAGAAAATCCTGGCAAGGGTCACCATATTTCAGAACTGACTTGGCAGCCACTTACTTTTATTATAGATACCATAGAGATTTCTGCCCTGTCTCTCTCTGGTTGTTCATTCAACATGTGAGAAAGATTCCCATATATGAGAGGTTTTTTTTAAAAAAAACTGCTCTTGATAGGGGTTATGATGACAGTGTTTAACAATAATGTCTCCCTGCCGTTTGTTGTTGTTGTTGTTGTTTGCATACTTTCTTGTTTTTGTTTTTAAATTCCACTGTGATCTATATACTGTTTTGTTATTGTAAGCTACCCTTAGTTACATTTTTTTGTCAAAAGGTGAAAAATAAATGGCCAACCAAAAATAATCTGAACATGTTGTTTCAGGGTGCATTGAGAGAGAGAGACAGATAAAACAATTGAGTTAAGAGTCTGGATGGGGGACAACGGGCTACAACTGAATCCTTACAAGACTGAGTGGCTATGAGTTGGGGGGGGGCTGGTTATCTCGGGAGCGATCATTTTTGGTTCTGGATGGGACTATTTTGCCCCAAACAGACCCAGTGCGTAATCTGGGGGTCCTCCTGGACTTTCGACTCCTGCTCAATGAGCAGGTGGCACTCGTGGTCAGGAGGGCTTTTGCACAACTTTGTGTTATACGCCAGACAGTTACACCCACTCCTAGATTGGGACTCCTTATTCATGGTCACACACGCTCTGGTCACCTCCAGACTTGACTATTGCAATGCGCTCTACATGGGGCTGCTCTTGATGACCATTTGGATGCTACAACTGGTCTAGAACTCAGCTGCCCGGGTGGTGATGGGGTGCGGGGGGTATGCCCATGCCTCACCACTGCTTCGGGAGCTGCACTGGTTGCCAGTGTGCCTCTGGGTGCAATTCAAGGTTCTGGTAATTACCTTTAAAACCCTATATGATAGTGGGCCAGGATACTTAAGAGACTGTGTCACCTTGAAAACATCTGTCCAGTGTCCATCCCACCAGAGCAGACCGGAGAGGCTCTCTCATTGTGCCATCCACTTGGGAGGCTCATCTCTCTAGCACCAGAAGGAGGGCCTTCTCTGTGTCTGCTCCGACCCCATGGAACCTCCTGCCAATTGAGCTGCATCTCCAGGCGGAGTTGCTGTCCTTCAGGAAAGGGTTAGAAAACCTGGCTGGCAAAGCAGGTGTGGGGCAACAGGAATGTGATGATCCCTGCCTGCTGGCTGATTTAGCAAGAACATTGCCGGACCCACTCCCCAATAAAGAGACGGACTCAGTGCTGGGATTGAAACTGGGCCACTTTATTAATAACTAGCAAAGGTTGCCCGGCGTTGCCAGGCTGTTTTAAATGGTGTTGGAAAGTTTTTTTTGTTGTTGTTGTTAATGTTTGTAAAGAAGAGGTTAGTCTATAATTGAAATTTTTAAAATTTTTATTTATACAAATTTTTTTTGATGGCCTGTTATAAACTGTGATGAGTTTTGTTTGGTGTTTTGGTTTTGTGGATGAAAAAAAGAATAAAGGATGATATACTTTTTCGAAAAACTCTTGTGGCCTTTTGTGTGGGGCTATTGTGTCTTTTTGATTTTTTTTATTATTGTGGGCAGCAAGTGCTGCTGGTAGGGGTTATCTTGTATTTTGACTGTTTTTTCTCTTGTGGCCTCTGGGTGGAGCTTCTTCCAGTAAGTAGTCTCTTTCTTTATTCCTTTCTTTTCCAGTAGTTGTTGTGTGAGGTCGTCTGGTGGTGAGTTGGCTATTTTTCTTTGTTTGGGGGGGGGGGGCTGGTGTTTGGATTTTGTGGTGTTTGGCTGGGTGCTGGGTGTGTTTGGAAATGTTTGTTGTTGTTAACTTTTTTGGTGTTATTTTTGTTTGTTTTTGTGTATTTTTGAATGTTTTTGATTGGGTTTTTTTTGTGTTTTTTGGTGTCCTACAGGGGGGATCCCCTCTCTGCCGTCTCCCCTGGCTCTGGAAGGCTTTGGGGGACAGACCCCTTTTGTCTCCCCAAACCTTCCAGACTCATGGGACCCAGGAGAGGGGATCAAATCCAGGCTACCCTCTGATATTAAAAGGGAAATCTCAATTGGGGATTCCCCTTTAATATCAGTGGGGGTGTGTGTGTGTGATCCCCCTCTCCGCTGGCTTCCTTGGGTTTGGGAGGGTTGGGTTGAGAAAATGGGTCTGTCTCCCCCACCCTTCCGGACCCAGGAGAGCCATCGAGAGGGGGATTCCCCCCCCCTCCGTTTTTAAAGAGAAGTAACCGCTTGGTTTCTTCTCTTTAAAATGGGGTGTATGTGTGTGTGGAAGGGGAATCCCCTCTCTGCCGGGTCCCCTGGGGTCAGGAGGGTTGGGGAGACAGGCTCCTTTGGTCCCCCCCAACCCTCTCAACCCCAGGGGAGCCAGTAGAGAGGGGGAGCACAACACCCCCGCCCCCACCCAGTGATATTAAAGGGGAAACTCCCCTTCAGGTGCCGATGGGGAGGGGGGCTTTGGTTCCCGCGGCTTGTCGGACTTGCTCTCCCGGTGTTTTTGTTTTATTTTTTGGGCGCCGGCTTCCTCAGCGTTCTGCGCACTCATGGCGCGCAGGACGCTGGGGCTTGTAGTTATGGGTTTGTGCTTTGTGTTTGTGCTATGTTTTTTTAAAACGGTTTTCTTTTGATTGGCTGCGGCGCATTTCCGAATGTTCCTTGCGCCGCGCCATGCGAGAGCCTCTCAGCCTGATTGGCTCTGGCGCGGCACGCCGCAAGGAATGTTGGGAAAGGAAGTTGCTTCCCTTTTTTCGCGTTTGTGGGGCTGTTGCCCCACTGCCTGTTTTCTCAATCCTTTGTTGACCTGCAGACCCAGATCGGCCGTTTGCACGAAGGGTGAGTGCAGGCAAGTAGGGTGAGGCATAGCAACCTATAGCCAGTTCCAACGGTTAACCCTTGGTTTTATAGGTTAAGATAATTCACTAGTGCAAGCGGGCCAACATAGCACTGGTAAGGAGAGATGGTTATAGCCAATTATCTCGACCCCAACAGAAGCGCAAATGACCAAACCTCTGCTTCTGACGTGTGTCCAGTGAACTAGAAGGCTTTGCATGCTGTGTCAAGCATGGCATCACCTTGTTCCTGAGCACACCCGATTGGCCACGCAATTATCCCTCTATCTAGACCTGCCTGTGGCCAACCGAGTGTGCTCCTGCCAGACCCGTAGGGGTCACCCAGTGCATCCTTACCAGTGCTAGCCGCCAAACATCCAAAAGGCACGAAAACTACTCCGTAGCGCGCCCGACAGTGACAGTGTGGGATGGGCGAAAACGACAAGAACCAACAGGCCAATCGAGGTTCAAGCAAAAATTCCCATCCGGCCCTGAGGCGACCAAAACAATCACACTGCAATCTAGGGCGGGGGTGGAGGGCAAACGCTGCCTGGCCCAGTCAGCGAAAGGGAGGAAGGGCGGTCCGAGCCTCTCCCTTAAGGGAAGGCCCAGCCCCCACCCCCTCCGGCCTCGCCTGTCTCTCATGGGGCGGGGCCGGCAAAGCGCACAGCAGCGAATCAGTGCCGCCGCGCGTCCCCTCTCTCCCTCTTTTAATCTCTTCTAATCTGTAGGAGTTGGAGTAATTTTTGGTGGCAGTTTTAATGGGGTTTTTATTGGTTTTTAAAATGTGATTGGTTTTATTTTCTGTGAGCCGCCCAGAGTCTTCAGAGTTGGGCAGCAATATAAATCAGATAGATAGATAGATAGATAGATAGATAGATAGATAGATAGATAGATAGATAGATAGATAGATAGATAGATAGATAGATAGATAGATAAGGGATAGAGAAAGAATGTTATGTTATGTCATGCTAGAAATTTGCCATAATAAAAATTAAGAAGTCATAGCAGTAGAGAGCCAAACCAAGCATCTAGTGAGGGAGTTTGAAAAGCTGGGTAGTGTAACAGAAGCAGGCTGTGGGACTAAATCTATCTAGGCTCCACTTTTCCTCCCAATCACCATCACCAGTGAACACCTTAACTTGTTTTCTAAATAAGGGGACATTAAACAAAGAGTACAGGTGAACTGTATTCTCATTTGGACTATAAGTCATTCCTTGCACATTTGTTTGGGAAGAAAGAACAGCATGTGTTGTGCTTTGCAACTGAACGGTGGTGAAATTGCAATTTATAGCTCTATCACGAGACAGAGTGAGGCAGCAACAAATCCTGAGAGCTGCTATGACACTCCCTTGGCTGTACTCCCAGAGGCCTCTTAATAGCTTGACTATTTCCCTTCTGTTTTGCTATGTTTGCTATGTGGCTATTCCTGTACTCACTGAATTAATATGCAGCCTCAAGTTGTGGCCTCGGAGTTTAGCAATGTTACTGCTTGGGACTACAGCTCCCAGAATTCCCTAGCCAATATGACCAGTGTGTCCTAAAGGATCCTATCACTTCGCCAGCGAGAGTTCAGTTCACCTCAGTTAGGTAAAATGGGGTGCAATCTAGTCCACTGCCTCAAGCAACAAAATGTACTGGGTCAGTCTTGTGGAAACAGGCATTCTTCTTTATGTTCTACTTACCCCCACCCTAATTTGCTCCCTCTAAAGCAGGCTTTCTCCATGTTTTTGGGTCGTGACCCAGATCACTCCCCCTCAGACAGCTGAGTGAGCAAGTCACGTTCTGCACAAGTTCTCGTGCGTATTTTTACATGTTTTGGGTGAGTTTTCGCACATTTTCAGTGCGTTTTTGGTGAGTTCTCGCATGAAAACACATGTTTTTGCTGTATTTTCTGTGCTTCCACCGCTTGCAGCAGTGGTGGCAGCAGTGGGAACAAGGGCAGAGAGCCATATGAAATGGTTCCATGGGCCGAATGTGGCCCACAGGCCACAGGTTGCAAATGCCTGCTTTAAAGTAAATCTAAGATTGCAACCTAAGGGATTACACACTAAGAGCATGCAGCAATTACAAAGAGCAATTATGCAGACACAATTCTTGCCTGTAGGCTGACAGTCTCAGAAGATTTACAGGAGGGAAGTAAGACTGTTAATTTAGCTTCTGCAGACAAAGCATTACGTCACTCACTTGAAGGTGAATTGACTTCATTCATTTGTTCAGTAATACCCTCCCAACCTGATGCCTTTCAGATGTTTCAAGCAACAAATCCCATCATCCCCAGCCAGTAAGGCTCATGGCTGTACCAAATGGCAAAGACCAGTCTGAGGAAGCAGATGAAGTATACAGACGTATAGCTCTTCAGTGCTATACTGGGCACCAATTCAATGGAACTTTCTTCTTCCTCCCCCCTCCCTTTGCATTTCACCTGTGACACCCTAAACTTTTTGTTGTTCAGTCACACAGTCAATTCCGACCCTTCGTGACCCCATGGACCATCACACGCTAGGCACCCCTATCTATATAACTAAAATCAAGGTCAGGTGCTGTATGTTTCTTATACAAATCCACACCCCTGCACCGATCGTGCTGAAACTCGGGACATACGTACCTTGGGCTGAAGAGACGGCCACTGCATGGGTGTCAAGCCCCATTGGGAGGGGTATGCCCCCTAAATCAATCCACAAAGGAGACACCCTCACTGACAGGAAAAAGGCAACCAATTCCCAGCTGACCAGAACTGGGGCTCTGTGACATCACAGGGCTCCCTCATACAAAGCGACACCCCTGCACCGATTTCACTGGAAACTGCCTTCAGCATCTGGGGTGGCCAGCATGGGTAAGCGGCAGCCCGCCTTGGGGTCCTTGCCCATGAAAAGGGGCTGCAACTCCCACCCAGCCAACAGAAATGACCAGGGGAGGTGACTGCGCATGCGCGAGAATCCACGCATGCACCAAAATCTGCCCGGCATTTGGTGAACGACCTAGCTGCCAGTACGGACAGCAGCATTACAACCACCCCCACCCCAGCGACTACTGTCGGTGGGTGGCCACCGCAGCATGGCTCCTCTGCACTCTGAAGCATGCCTCGGGGGAAGGGGGAACCCACAGCCGGGGGTGGGTGGAGGACGGGGCCGGGCTGCCACCTTCCACAGGCCTCTACCCCTCCCATGATTCCTCTGCCCACCCGCCCAAATGGAGCCTCCCTTCCACCTGACACAACCCATGGGAGGACGGAGGAGCTGGGCTGTGATGACTACCCACTGACTGTAGTCGCTGGGGAGGCCAGTGGCGGCGGCCAGAGTCAGGCTGAGATGGCGCCTTGTGGCGTAGTTGAGAGAGTGGCCGTGAAGATAGCAAACAAAAATGTAAGGCAGCGGGGGCAGGCGGGCCCGGGTATCTCCTTGGCTCAGGTAGGGTACCCCTGGGCAACGCTGGGTCCTCTGCTAGTCCTCCACTATTATCTCCCCAAGCACCACATTTTAAAGGCATCTATTCTTCTGTGCTCTGCCTTGCTTATGGTCCAGCTCTCACAACCATACACCACTACCGGAAATACCATTGCTTTGACTTTTGTTTGCAAGGTGATGTCTCTACTTTTAGTTACCTGTATGTTGGCCAAATTTCTCATAGCTTGCTTCCCAATAATTAGTCACCTTTTTTTATTTCATAGCTGCAATCTCCATCTACAATGATCTTAGAGCCTAAGAATGTAAAGTCTGTCACTGCTTCTACTTCTTCTCCATCTATTTTCTAGGGACTGATAGGGCCTGTTGCCATTATCTTGGTTTTCTGGATGTTAAATCTCAAGCCAACTTTTGCGCTCTCCTCCTTCTACCTAAGCAAGAGCTTCTTTAGGTCTTCTTCACTTTCTGCCATTAGGGTAGTATCATCCGCATATCTTAAATTGTTGATGTTTCTCCCAGTGATTTTAATTCCAACTTTTGATTATCCTCAGCCTTCTGGCACAGATTTTGGGATCAAAACCCTAAGTGAGGAAAAGTTCATCTCTCCTGATTCAATGGACAGGGCATTTCTCATAATGAAACAATCTATTGGAGTCTGTACAAAGATCTGTAATTTAAATCTGTAGTTGTATTTTGTCCTCAGAACAACCCTAGGAAAGAGACAGCCCAAGGTTAACCAGTAGAAGCCCAGTAGAAATTTGCACCCAGGTTCGTCCATACCCAAGCCTACCTCATCTCTGAATATGGCCTCAGTTTAGTCACTTGATGGACCTGAATGAGGAAATCCTAAATTGTCAATGTAGCATAATGTATTGCAGGAAACTCTACCTCATAGAGTAAGGATAGCCTCATATGTCTTGACCTGGTGCTTTGTAACGCTGTAAATAGTGGGATTATAACAATGAAGGATCGAAGAACTGTCTTTTTGCAAACAATAAACCCTTGCTTCTTCACAGAAAGATATAAGAAAGGTCCCACCACCAAACCACAGCACCCTCATAGGTGGAGGAAAGGTCTAACCTTCAGAATAATTATTTGTTACTGTTACCTTCATTCCCATTTTACAAATGTAAGTTGTGGTAGAGTGAGGTGGGGTGGGGCTGACGCTGACAGACACTGCCTTGCCCAAGACAGATGAGTTGACAGCTAAGGCAAAATATGAAACCAGCTGAAAATGGTAAGTTCATGTCTGATGCACCAGAGACATCCTGGTTCAGAATCCACCTTTTGCCACTACACAAGCCTAGGTTGGCATTCTTGGATTGTTATGCCTTCCTCACAAAAAGGTGCAGATCTCCCAGTCATCTCTGTCAAGAATAGACAACCAGGATCTATTGCTGCTCCCACCCACCCTACTTAGCCTAACCAAAGGTGAAGAATGGTTGGAGTTGAATTCCAGTAATATCTGGAAGACTGTAAATTTTCTATTACATCTACATAATTATATAATTATAATATCTCTGGCACACGAAAGAGGGCCTTTTCCGTGTCCACACCGGCCTTGTGGAACCTCCTGCCAGTAGAATTGAGGGTGCAGACGGAGCTGCTGCCTTTCAGAAAAGAATTAAAAACCTGGCTGGCGGGGCAGGTGTAGGGCCCGGATGGAAGAGTGGCCCCCGCCTGTTGGCTTATAAAATGAAGCCTCCCCATCTTTTTAATGCAGGCAGTTTTAATGTGGTTAGTTTTTAATAGGTGGGTGGGTATGTTGGGGTTTTAATTGTTTTTAATATGTATGTTTTAATCCTGTTGTGAGCCGCCCGCAGTCGGGTTCGCCTGATTGGGCGGCATAGAAATTTGAGTTATAAATAAATAAATAAATAAATAAATCATTAGAACTAGCCCATTCATTCATTGATCCATTCATATGCTATTGTTTATATGGTGCATTCAAGACAGAAATCTTTTCAAAGTAACTTAAAAGCGATATTTTAAAAGTGAATAAAATCATTGTAAACAATATATTTCGAAGAAAGGTTTTAAGAAGCCACACCAATCCATCACACATGCATTCCTTTCCAGTTTTTAGTTTTTAAAAGGAGATTGTGTAGTTTTTCTCATTATTTATCACTGTTCTTGGGCTGTAACAGCAGTAGAACAACTGAAGCTTTGCCCAAGGCCACAAGAATTATTGAGGATACCAAATATCTAGAGATGAATGGAGTGGTGAATGTTAGGAAAATAAAGAGCAATACCTCTCTGCATTATCTAATCTCTCTTTTTTTTAGACCATAAATGTTCTCTTCATTTGTGGGACACATCACATTCTCCCTCCTCTATTTTCTTAATGCCCAGTTAGGATAGGTAAAGGTCACCCTTGCTCGAAAGCCAGTCGTATCCGTCTCTAGGGTTCAGTGCTTATCTCTGTTTATAGCTGAAGAGCCAGTGCTATCTGCATTTGCAGATGTTTCCGTGGACATGTGGCAGGCATGACTAAATGCCAGAGTGCACGGAATGTTGTTTACTGAATGCCCAGTTTTAGTGGAATCTCTAACAAGATGAGGGAAAGCAGAGACACCCAAACCAACATCTGTACATACAATTGCTACATGGGTCTACAGAGGGTTTTCTGTACTTTAAATGTTCACAGCAGAGCAAATATTTGGTTGGATGACTTATTTAGCTTGCATTATTTGCTTGCTGGATTTGGAAAGATGCATTGTGCATGAGGAGTCCTTAATTTAAAAAAATCATCATCACACATAAATTCATCTCAATAGCCATGATTTTCACATATTAAAGTTTTCAAAATGGAAACCATAATAGTTTGTGCAAGGATATCAGACAAGAAAAAAAACCAAAACAAAAAGATAAAAATGTTGTGACAAAGACTGTTATACTTTAATGAGACCTTTTGCGGATTAAGTCCACTTTTTCAGACATGAGAATTGAGACCACATGGCCAACATGGCCTCAAAACATAAATGTGACTTTTGACACTCAATAATGAGGTAAAGAACCCTGTTTTATATTCAGTTCTTTTCCATTGGGGCTCTGTTTTTCTTCTCCAGAATGGAAGAAGAAAATCCTGTGGAAAATGTCTAGGTAGATTGAAATACAGTACAGTAATTTGGAACAGGTTCCTGTGTACTGTCATCCCTGATGCCTGGTTTATATGCAGAGATTTTCCTGTTTGTTGTTGTCGATGATGACATTGTCGTCATCGCCGTCACCACCATCCCTTTGAATATCAGATTCTGAGTAAAAATAATGAAAGATAGCTGTTGCTATCCTGACCTGTATGCAAGCTTCCTTAAAGGCATGTGCCACACTGTAACATATCCTACAGTAGAAATTAACCATAGTTGGAAACAGTTTTGTTGTTCAGTCGCACAGTCGATTCCGACTCTTTGCAACCCCATGGACCATCGCTCTCCAGGCACCCCTGTCCTCCACCATCCTCCTTAGTCCACACAGCCACGTGCCCATTGTGTCTACAATACCATCTAGCCATCTCATCTTTGGCCGTCCCCTTCTTCTTTTGCCCTCCACCTCCCCCAGCATCAAGGCCATCTCAAGTGAATCCCCTCTTCTCATTTGATGTCCAAAATACTTCAACTTCATCTTTGTTATTTGTCCTTCTAGGGAGCACTCAGGGCTAATCTCTTCTAATATTGACCTATTTGTTCTCCTCGCTGTCCAGGGGACTCTCAAAACTCTCCTCCAGCACCACATCTCAAAGGCATCTATTTTTCTTCACTCAGCCTTTCTAATGGTCCAGCTCTCACAGCCATACATTACCACCGGAAATACCATTGCTTTGACTATGCGGACCTTTGTTGGCAGTGAGATATCTCTAATTTTCACTATGTTCCCCAGGTTTTTCATTGCTTGTCTCCCAAGAATCAGTCGCCTTTTTATTTCATGGCTGCAATCTCCATCTGCAGAGATCTTGGATCCTAAGAAAGTAAAATCTGTTACTGCTTCTACTTCTTCCCCATCTATTTTCCAGGGACTGATATGACCTGTTGCCATTATCTTGGTTTTCTTGATATTGAGACTCAGGCCACCTTTTGCACTCTCTTCTTTCAACCTAATCAGGAGCTTCTTTAGGTCTTCCTCACTTTCTGCCATTAGGGTGGTATCATCTGCATATCTCAAATTGTTGATGTTTCTCCAAGCAATTTTGATCCCATATTGTGATTCCTCCATCCCTGCATTGCACATTATGTGCTCTGTGTATAAGTTGAATAAGCAGGGTGACAGAATGCAGCCTTGTCTTACTCCTTTTCCTATTCCAAATCACTCCTTCATTCCATACTTTGTCCTAACTGTTGCTTCTTGACTCATGTACAGATTTCTCATGAGACATATGAGGTGTTCTGGTATTCCCATCTCTTTAATTGCTTGCCACTTTTTGTTGTGGTCCACACAATCAAAGGCCTTGGTTTAGTCAATGAAGCAGAAATAAGCTTGTTTCTGGTATTCCTTTGTTTTCTCCATGATCCAACGTATGTTGGCAATGTGGTCTCTGGTCCCCCTGCCTCTTCTGAAACCAGCCTGCACCTCTGGTAGTTCTCTTTCTACATGCTGCTGCAGTCTATCCTGTATTATCTTGAGCATCACTTTGCTAGCTTGTGGGATGAGTGTAATTGCTCGATAATTTGAACATTCTTTGGCATTGCCCTTTTTTGGGATTGGGACGTATACTGATCTTTTCCAATCCTGTGGCCACTGTTTCATTTTCCAAATCTGCTGGCATATAAGAACGTAAGAACAGCCTTGCTGGAACAGGCCACAGCCCATCCAGTCCAGCATTCTGTCTCACACAGTGGCTCACCATTTCCTTCAGGGTATTCCCAAGCAGGTGCCTTCACCTGCTTAGGATTCCCTGGAAATGGCATTGAGAGATATCCTGCCTATCTCTCCAACCCGGAGGTTGTCCTTAAGTATCCATAATTATAGCCATTGATACCCTTGTCCTCCATGAACTTGTCTAATCCTTTCTTAAAGCTGTCAAGACTGACAGCTGTCACCACTTCTTCTGGCAGGGAGTTCCATAGACCAGTAATCCTCTGGGTGAAAAAGTACTTTCTCTTATTTGTTTGAGAACTAGTACCCAAAAGTTTCATCGGGTGTCCCCTAGTTCTAGTGTTATGCGATAGGGAAAACAGTTTTTCCTTATCTACTTTGTCCACACCGTGCATGATTTTATAAACTTCAATCAGGTCACCTCTTAGACGTCGTCGTTCAAGAGTGAAGAGGCCCAACCATTGCAGCCTCAGCCCGTGTGGCGGGTAGCACTGGTAAGGTAAACATTTATGACCCACAGGTATCCGGCAGTTTCGCAATTGACTGGACAACACTAGACAGGTATAAGTTGGTTAAACGTTGTCCGGTCAACGACGAACCAGGCGACGGGGTGATGGCTACAGCTAGACAGCATGCATCACCCCGTGATTTTACGGATACGCGTCAGAGGGTGGGGTCATTAGTTAGATATTGACTACGGTCAACAATTTGTTTGTTGTCAACAAACAAATTGATACAAATAGATACATTGTAGCAATTGCCGTTGGCAATTTTGGGTGGTACCTTACCAGTGTTACTTCGGCCTGCTTGCCTTAAGAATTATAATTGGTCAATTACCAATATAAATTTATACTTCGGACTAGGGCATGAATCAATAAATGTGGCCCAATGCCGTTATCCACTTTCATTGGTGTCTGAGTCCTTTATTGGGGGGTGCGCCTGCAATGCAAGCGCGGCGCCAAAATGGCCGCCACGCTCTTTGCGCCCCCCCCACCGGACGAAGGCATCCGGGTAGTTAGGGGGCGTGGCCAGCACCCTTATATAAGGGGCGGCCACGAGGCAGCCGAGCTGCCATTTTGCGAAGCGACGGAGCGGAGAAGTTTTTCCCTCTTACCTCCGTCGCTCTTGCCTTTCATAGGGAAGCCTCTGGCTGCTAATTTCTTGACTTTTACGGCTTCCCATCGTTTAGCTGCTATGCCCTCTAAGAAGAAGGCGACTGCGAATGCGGCTCGTTCTGCTCGGAGGCGCCAGGCGGGTCGGAGGACCGCGGCTGCGCCTTCCCAGCAGCCTTCTTTGCCTGAGCCTACCGGGACCGGTGGGATGGGGTTAATTGCCCCTCGGCCCGAGGCGGGGTATCCGCGTACCGGCCCAGCTGGGGCCGCGGCCCCCGGCCCGCAAGCAGTGGCCACTGTCTCTGGCATGGCCCATTTTGCGGGGCCTTCTTCCGTTGGGGCGCAGCTTCCTGCGGGGGGTTTCAGCCATGGGGGGTGGCTGGGTTCCCTCCCCTGGCAGGGTACCCCCCCGGCCCTGCAGGGGCCGGGCCTGGGGTCGTGGCCGTATATGGCCCCCGGAGTCCGGGGACCTGGACCGGCGCCTGCAGCCAGTGGGCCGGCTGGCCCTTTGCCCCCACTTGGCTTAGGGGGCTATGTTAGTGTTGATGCCCTTCTGGCCCGCGTTGCGGCCCTCGAGGCATCCCTCGCGAGGGTTAACCACCCGGGGGCGCCTTTTGGGGTGCAGGTTGATCCTTTGTCTGCCAGTCAGCGGCAGGCGGCAGGACGGGTCGAGCTGCCCGAGGCGCGTGGGCCGGCGTCGGCCACTGCCTCGCAGCTCCCCACTCAGCAGGCTGATGCTGGTCAGGCCCCGTCAACGAGCTCAATTGCGGTCGTGAGCTCCGACGCCCCCAGCGGGCCGGAACCCCCGGTGGGGGCGGCCCGTGGGGGTGCTCCATGTGAGTATGCGGTTCAATCTAGTGCACCCACACACCTACCCACGTTGGGGGGGGGCATTTCAGTGGCCGTGGCCTCGCATGGGTGGTGCGACGGTTCAGTCACCGACGTCCCACCCGGTGACTTCACCTCTCACCCAGGGCCCCGTTTTGGGTGGTACCTCTTATTCAGTTGGGAATGTGTTAGGGGTGGCCAGGTTGGTCCAGGCTCCTTTCCAGATCCCCGTGGTTCCCACTGTGCTGGTGTCGGCATTGCCGACAGCGGGGTATTCCTTGCCCCTGGGGGACCATTTGGCCCAGGCCACCAAAGAGAAGATCTGGCGTGGGGAGTATGTGGACATCTTCTCCCTTCTTAACAGAGAGCCCACCAAAGAGGAGAGGGAGGGGCAGGATGAGAAGGATAAGGAACAGGCACGTCGTCGTAAGCCGCCACGTACGTGGGCCAATTGGTTGCCGGCGTACCTCATATACAAGGCGGTCTACCTCAGGGCCCGTCCGGATTTGGCAATTCCGATGGTCCAGTATTTGGACAACATTTACCGGGCGATGGTTGACTTCCCGGGCCCGTCGTGGTTGGCTTACGACGAGGAATTCCGTATGCGGATTCCCCTGCACCCTGAGATGAGGTGGGACGAGCCCTGCCAGAAGCTGTGGCTTCTGCACATGACTCCCACGCGCCCTGCGCCTGGGGAAAGATACCATTGTGGACATGCGGTCCAGCGAGCGGCCCCAGCACAGACACCCCGCCAGGTGGCGGGGCAGGGGGTTCCAGCCCGCCTGCTGTGCTGGACTTTCTCGTCCAATGGTTCCTGCAGTAGGAAGAATTGCCGGTACAGGCATGAGTGTCCCTCTTGCGCTGGCCCCCATGCGGCCTCCGCCTGCCCCAGGCCTGGAGGGGTGCGGGGCAGAGGTAGGGGCGGACAAGGGGCTGGCAAGACCGCCGCAGAAGGAGCTGTTCTACCGAAAGGCCCCCTCCCCAGTTAATGTGGACATGTTGGAGCGTTGGCTCGCATCGTACCCGAAGGGGGCAGATGCGGTTTACCTGCTTCAGGGTTTTCGACTGGGGTTCCGTATTCCTTTCCAGGGTGATAGGTCCCCCCAAGATGCCCCCAACCTTTTGTCCCTTAAGGGGAGGGAGGAGGTGGCTGCAGCCAGCATTTCTAAGGAGGTTGATGCGGGCAGGGTCGCGGGCCCTTTCCCTGCACCCCCGTTCCCCAACCTTAAAGTGTCATCCTTGGGCTTGGTGCCCAAGAAGTCACCGGGCGAGTTCCGCCTGATCCATCACTTGTCCTACCCAGCCGGCCGATCGGTCAATGATGCTATCCCTGATGACCTTTGCTCGGTCAGGTATACATCTTTTGACCAAGCGCTGCGCATGGTGCGCTCATGTGGCCCGGGTGCGCTGTTGGCTAAGTGCGACATTAAGTCGGCCTTTCGCCTCCTGCCAGTTCACCCGGGTGACTTTGAGTTGCTGGGTTTTAAGTTCCGGGGTGAATATTATTTCGATAAGGCCATGCCTTTTGGCTGTTCCATATCGTGCTCGGCCTTCGAGCGTTTTAGCACCTTCCTACAGTGGGCTTTTGTCCGCAGGTCTGGGTCCTGGTCTGTAGCCCATTACCTGGATGATTTTTTATTCGGGGGTGAACGGGGCTGGGACACGTGCACACGTCTCCTCAACACATTTCAGACGCTAATGGAGGAACTTGGTGTCCCTTTAGCGCCCGAAAAGACCGAGGGCCCATCTACACAGCTAGTCTTCCTGGGGGTGGAGATTGACACGGTAGCGCAGGCTTCTAGGTTACCAGGGGATAAGGTGTCAAGGATAGTGGCCCTTATCTCGGACTTGCTTGCTAAACGCAAGGCATCACTGCGGGAACTGCAGGTGTTGCATGGTCACCTCAATTTCGCTTGCAGGGTGGTCGCACCGGGCAGGGCATTTGCTCGGCGCTTGTGCGACGCCATGACAGGCTTGTCCAGGCCCCACCATAGGGTGAGAATAACCCAGGGCATTAAGGCAGATTTGCTTATCTGGCTCCAGTTCCTGAGGGAGTTCAATGGGGTGTCATTTTGGAGGTCTGACCTCCTGACTTCCCCTCGTTTCCAGATACAGTCCGATGCCTCTGGGTCCCTGGGTTATGGGATGTACTTCAATGGGAAGTGGGCCTATGGTGGGTGGCCACCAGCCTGGTCAGGTACGGGGCGCCTGTGGGACCTTACGTATCTGGAATTTTTCCCATTCTGGGGGCCTTGATGCTATGGGGTGAGGAGTGGGCCAACTCGGTCGTTCATTTCTGGTGCGACAATGCGGCCGTTGTCCACATTGTCAACTCACAGACTTCCAAATCACCCAGGGTAATGGACCTGGTGCGCCAGTTTGTATTGCGCAGCCTGCGCCTTAATGTGCTGTTCCGGGCCAGGCATGTCCCGGGGGTTAATAATGATATCGCTGACGCTTTGTCCCGCCTGCAGATCTCCCTGTTCCGCGCCTTGGCCCCGGATGCAGAGGAATTTCCCTCGCCACTCCCGGACGAGATATGGACCTTTGGCAAGGAGAGGTGAACCGGGCGATCGGCATGTCGCTAGCGCCACACACGCGTAAGGCGTATCAACATGCATTCAATTCTTTCAGGGCATTCTGTGCCCAATTCCGGCTGCCAGATACCTGGCCGATCCCGGTGGCCCATATGCAGCAATTCATGGTTGACCTGCATTCCCAGGGCCTTGCACCTCGAACCATAGCATCCAGGCTGTCAGCGCTGGCTTTTATGGCCAAAGTAGGCGGACATGCGGACAGTACCACTGACTTCCGTGTGAGACACGTTTTGGAGGGGTGGGTGTGGGAGCGTGGGCGTAGCCCTGACGACCGCCACCCAATTTCCCCAGGGGTTCTTACCCAACTGGCACGGGGCTGGCAGGACCTATGTTTTGATAGGTATGAGGCAGCCCTGTTTCATGCGGCTACAACGGTGGCCTTTTTTGGAGCGCTCCGCATCAGCGAGCTTGTGATGCTGTCTAAGGCGGATGCAAGTCGTAGGGCACTGGAACTCGAAGATGTCTATGTGGCCAAAGACTGGGCTCAGTTGGGGATACGCTCCTATAAGACGGATCAGCATGGCGCAGGCAGTGGAGTAAGACTGCTACGGTGTTCTTTGGCAGACATCTGTCCGGTTGGTGCCCTACAGGAGTTCCTTGCACTGCGTGGCACGCACCATGCCCCGTTTTTTCTGTCACCAAGATGGGTCTCCCCTTACTAAATTTCAATTTTGGAGGGTGCCGGGAAGGCACTAGCCAGTGTTGGCCTCCCTGGGGCTCGTTGCGGCACCCATTCATTCAGGATAGGGGCGGCTTCTACTGCAGCTGTTTTTGGGTACTCCGGGGCTGACATACGTCGCATGGGAGGGTGGGGATCACAATGTTTTCAGTTTGGGTTCGCCCTCTTCAACCGTGAGTACCAGTTTCGTCACTGCACTGTTTCTCCCCCCCTTTTTTCTTGACAGACCCTGGGTGTCGTATTACACCGGTGACAGTGTGCCTGGTGGGCCATAGCCACGTGCACAGGGCAGCGCGTTACGCTGCACAGGGCAGCGCATTACGCTGCACAGGGCAGCGCATTACGCTGCACAGGGCAGCGCGTTACGCTGCGGCGACAGAGTGGGGACCCCGACTGGGACTGGGTGCATCCGCACGTCTCCGGTGGTATGGTAAGCGCGGCATGTTATGGCGGGAACTGTTGCCATTCCTTTTCTACATCAGGGATGCTGGCTCGCCTGATGTCCTGGTTATGAACCTTGGGGGCAATGGCTTAGGGCGGGTCACTGGCCTATCGCGGAAGCTTGCGATTTGCAGTGACCTGCCCTACTCACGTTATGTGTGGCCTGCCACAACCCTCAATTGGTTGGACACGATACCGCGGTACGCTTACAGGGGGCGTGCGGCCTCGAGGCTCTTGACCGAGCCGACGCTCCGTGAATGGGGCTATTGCCCGGTTCCTTTTCGACAAAGGTGGGGGACGCGTCATTCGCCTCCCCGCCATCAGTCTGCAAATTTACGAGCTTTTACTCAGGGGATGGGGCCCATCTGTCGCAGGGAGGTATGGACCTCTTGTTAGTGGGCTGGCGAGCAGGCCTGTTGACCGAGCTGACGGTCTTGGGGGGGGGCGGTGAGCCTTTTGGGAAGCCTCCCCGTGTGGCGGGTAGCACTGGTAAGGTAAACATTTATGACCCACAGGTATCCGGCAGGTTCGCAATTGACTGGACAACACTAGACAGGTATAAGTTGGTTAAACGTTGTCCGGTCAACGACGAACCAGGCGACGGGGTGATGGCTACAGCTAGACAGCATGCATCACCCCGTGATTTTACGGATACGCGTCAGAGGGTGGGGTCATTAGTTAGATATTGACTACGGTCAACAATTTGTTTGTTGTCAACAAACAAATTGATACAAATAGATACATTGTAGCAATTGCCGTTGGCAATTTTGGGTGGTACCTTACCAGTGTTACTTCGGCCTGCTTGCCTTAAGAATTATAATTGGTCAATTACCAATATAAATTTATAATTCGGACTAGGGCATGAATCAATAAATGTGGCCCAATGCCGTTATCCACTTTCATTGGTGTCTGAGTCCTTTATTGGGGGGTGCGCCTGCAATGCAAGCGCTGCGCAAAAATGGCCGCCGCGCTCTTTGCGGGCCCCCCCCCCACCGGACGAAGGCATCCGGGTAGTTAGGGGGCGTGGCCAGCACCCTTATATAAGGGGCGGCCACGAGGCAGCTGAGCTGCCATTTTGCGAAGCGACGGAGCGGAGAAGTTTTTCCCCTCCACCCCCTCCCTAGTTAACAGTGTGATATTTTGGTCGCTTCGGGGCCGGGTGGGAATTTTTGGCTGGGACTCACAATTGGCTCTTGGGTCCTGGTTTTTTCGCCCATCCCACACTGTTGCTATGGTTTGGTATAGGGGTTTTTTCTGTTGCTGCTGTTGACTTTGGTCACATGGGCGGGTAGCACTGGTAAGGTAAACATTTATGACCCACAGGTATCCGGCAGGTTCGCAATTGACTGGACAACACTAGACAGGTATAAGTTGGTTAAACGTTGTCCGGTCAACGACGAACCAGGCGACGGGGTGATGGCTACAGCTAGACAGCATGCATCACCCCGTGATTTTACGGATACGCGTCAGAGGGTGGGGTCATTAGTTAGATATTGACTACGGTCAACAATTTGTTTGTTGTCAACAAACAAATTGATACAAATAGATACATTGTAGCAATTGCCGTTGGCAATTTTGGGTGGTACCTTACCAGTGTTACTTCGGCCTGCTTGCCTTAAGAATTATAATTGGTCAATTACCAATATAAATTTATAATTCGGACTAGGGCATGAATCAATAACTGTGGCCCAATGCCGTTATCCACTTTCATTGGTGTCTGAGTCCTTTATTGGGGGGGGGGGGTGCCTGCAATGACACTTGCTGACTTATTTTCTATACCCTTCCTAATGATCCCTAGCATTGAGTTTGCTTTTTTCACTGCTGAGGCACACTGGGTTGACACCTTCATTGATTTGTCCACCAGGACACCAAGGTCCCTTTCCTGGTTTGTCGCAGAGAGTTCAGACCCCATCAGTTTATAAATGTAATTGGGGTTCTTTGCCCCAACATGCATCACTCTGCACTTACTAATGTTGAAACTCATTTGCCACTGTTTTTCCCACTCCCCCAGTGTAAAGAGATCCCTCTGGAGCTCCTCACAATCTCTCACAGTTTTCACTACCCTGTATAATTTAGTGTCGTCAGCAAATTTGGCTACCTTGCTTTTTACTCCTACCTCTAGATCATTTATGAAGAGGTTGAAAAGCAGGGGTCCCAGTACTGAACCTTGGGGGACCCCACTCTTTACTTCCCTCCACTTGGAGAAGTGTCCATTTAGTGCTACCCTCTGTTTCCTGTCCCTTAGCCAGTTGCTGATCCAGGACAAGACCTGTCCCTTTATTCCATGACTGGTAAGTTTATTCAAGAGCCTTTGGTGTGGGACCTTGTCAAAAGCCTTCTGAAAGTCCAGATAAACAATGTCAACTGGATCCCCCTTATCCACATGCTTCTTGACACTCTCAAAAAATTCCAACAGATTAGTGAGGCATGATTTGCCCTTGTAAAAGCCATGTTGGCTCTCCTTTAGCAGCGCCTTCTCTTCTATGTGCCTATTAATTCTATCTTTTAGGATGGTTTCCATCACTTTACCTGGGACACATGTCAAACTGACAGGTCGGTAATTTCCTGGATCACCCCTGGATCCTTTTTTGAAAATTGGTGTTACATTCGCTACCTTCCAGTCATCAGGCACAAAGCCTGATTTGAGCTTGATTCCATCATCTTTTAGGGCTTTGAAGAATTCAACTGGGATACCATCATCTCCACTGGCTTTGTTATTTGCCATGCTTTTTAGGGCCTTTCTGACTTCACTCTCTAGGATGTCTGGTTCAAGTTCAATTTCCCCCTCATTGTTACTATCCGGGGTGTTTAGGTCTTTTTTGTAAAGTTCCTCTGTGTACTCTTTCCATCTTTTCTTTATCTCTTCTTCATCCGCTAACTCTTTGCCATCTTTGTCTTTTATCGTGGTCATTTTTGCTTTGAACGTTCCCTTGACTTCCCCAATTTTTAAAAAGAGATCTCTAGTCCTGCCTCTTGAGTTGTTTTCCTCTATTTCTTTGCACTGTTCATTTAGGTAGCTTTCCTTATCTCTGCTTGCTTTTCTTTGAAATTCTTTATTTAAGTGATTGTATTTTTTCCTTTCTCCTTTGCCTTTTGCGTTCCTTCTTTCCTCTGCTATTTTAAGAGCCTCAACTGACAACCACTTTGCTTTTTTTGCGCTTCTTTTCTTTTGGTATAGTTTTCCTTGCTGCCTCCTGCATAATGTCTCTCATCTCTGTCCATAATTCTTCTGGTACTCTGTCTATCTGGTCCAGACCATTGAATCTGTTCCTCACCTCCACCGTGTATTCCTTGGGTATGTTGTCTAGATCATATCTATCCAGCCTATTAGTTTTCCCTATTTTCTTCAGTCTGAGCCTGAATTTTGCGATCAGTAGATTGTGATCTGAGCCACAGTCCGCTCCAGGTCTTGTTTTTGCTGACTGTATGGAGGTTCTCCATCTTTGGCTGCAGAGTATGTAGTCAATTTGGTTTTGATGTTGGCCATCTGGTGATGTCCATGTGTAGAATCTCCTCTTGTGTTGCTGGGAAAGGGTGTTTGCTATGACTAGTGTGTTATCTTGTCTTGGCAGAACTCTATCAGTCTTTGCCCTGCTTCATTTTGTGTTCCCAGACCAAACTTGCCTGTTATTCCGTCCACTTTTTGATTTCCTAATTTTGCATTACAGTCTCCTAAAATAATGTGGACGTCGTTTCTTGGTGTCTGTTCTATAAGATGTTGTAGGTCCTCATAGAACTGGTCTACTGTGGCTTCATCTGCACTAGCGGTTGGTGCATATATTTGGATTACAGTGATATTAAATGGTTTGCCTTGTAGTCTGACTGACATCATTCTATCATTTTTGAGATTGTATCCCATTTCTGCTTTTCTCACTCTTTTATTTACAATTATGGCCACTCCGTTTCTTCTGAGGTTTTCTTGTCCACAGTAGTAGATATGATGGTTTCCAGAACTGAATTCGCCCATACCTGTCCATTTTAGCTCACTGATTCCCAAGATGTCAATATTTATTCTTTCCATTTCCTTTTTTACCACTTCCAGCTTTCCTTGGTTCATAGATCTTACATTCTATGTCCCTATGCAATATTGCTCCTTACAGCATTGTATTTCTCCTCCCCCTTTCCTGCCCATCCTTTTCTGTCCATCTAGTGTGCTGAGCATCCTTCCTGTTTCCTCTGATTTGTCCCTCTGTTTTGCCGTTGCTTTGGTCAATAGGGTTCTCTTGGCAAACTCCGTGGTGTGCTTTGCCGGTTTCTACGCCAGGGACCTCCTCCTTGTTTTCTACTAGAAACAGTACACTCCATGGATTTGCAGTCCAGGATGCGAATTAAATGAATACTATCTGATTCATATAAATTCTTGTACAATGGTACCACATACAATGATGTTAATCCATTCCAAGGGGCTCGTTGTTGTACAAAACAATTGCTATACGATGCATGCATTGTATAGCGATTTTCCCTATGGGATGCATCGTACAACATTTTTTTTGCTAAGTGTTTTTTCCCATTGAAAATTTGTTGTACATTTTTTCCATAGGGAAAATTGTTATGCGGGATGCCAGTTTCCCAAAAAAACCTAATTGTTATGCAATTTCATTGCTATACAGAGCAATTGTTGCATGAGGTTCCACTGTATTTGTAACCCAGCATTGTCTGAACCTTTCCTTCTCCTGCTGAAATTCTTTCTACTGCACTACAACCACAGAAGACTTTCCTCTGTTCTATTTTTGTCTCCCAAGGGAGGAATCTTCTGTCACAGAGCCATGAGCTCTGTATACTTGTATACTGGATGGCCATTCATATATCATCTTCCCCAAAAGGAGGTACATCACCTAAAGAGAAGACAGAAGAGGATATGTTGTGTATGTAACTCAAGTGAAATATGATTAAAAGCGAACATGTAACGCAAGTGAAATCGGATCTAGTGATCCTCCATTTCCCCCTCCCTTTCCCCCCAATGTAAATACTCCTCTTGTGTAAATATCGCGGGACTGCATTCCCGCCGTAGCTGTAGCTATTGTTTACTCATTATCCAATCAAGTGTTGTCACCTGGCTGTTTACCTGTACTGACCAATCATGTGGCTTCACGCCAGGTTTGAATCGTTACCTGTTGTATATAAAGAGCATTGCTTCACCATTGACCTCATGTTCAGATCGACTACATTCCAATAAAGATGTGTTTGGCCCCCTGACTGCTGGCTACTGCATATCAATCTGCAAACTGGCAATGAAGGTGGGATAATGGTTTCTCACAGCATCAAGCTACCTCCGTTCGACCTCAAGGATCCGGAGAAATGGACGCTGTACGAGCGCCAGTTCAAGCACGCTATGGTGGCTGAGAAGATAGACGATGAGAAGCAGATGCGCTCTTGCCTTGCACAATGCGGCCACACCACGCTCGAGCTTGCAACACACCTCCTGCTGTCACGGGACATCGATACTGTCCTACTCAAGGAAATCCTGGCTGCGCTGCAGAATCACCTTCAACCCAAGGTGTCCATCTACCCGGTGAGAGTAGCCTTCCACAGGTGAGACCAGCGCCTGGGAGAGTCCGTAGCTGACTACGCCACCGCCCTCAGGTTAGCTGCTGCCCCTTGCAAGTAGGACAACCTGGAGGAAGCCCTGAGGGACTGCCTGCTGTCCGGGATGCGGGACGAGGAAGCCCAGTGGAGGCTGATGGCCAGAGACCATCTCACATTCAAGTCCGTCATGCAGGAGGCTCTGGTGGCTGAAGTGGCAAGGTCTGGGGTGAAAGCCTGCAGGGTGAAGCCTGCTACACCCAGAGGGTCCGGGTATGCCATGTAGGCCACCCGCCGTTCATCCCCACGCTCGTCCAGCTCATCTGCATCTCCAGCATCCACCTCATCCTCAGGGTCCGGGTCCAGCGACAATGACGATGATGTCCAGAAAATTTGGAGAAAGTTGCCCCAGAAGTGGGCCGCCGAGAAGGCCCACCACCAATGCGACGGCTGCGGAGCATCCCACGACTGGAAAAAGGGTCCCTTCTGGAAGGCTGGATGCCACCAGTGCAGGACCCGGGGACACATTGCAAAGGCATGCAGGTGTTGTCAGAAGCAGGACCAGGAGCCGTCTGAGCGTCCTCGAGGAAAAGGAAAACAGAGGAAAACAGAGCCTATCTTAGTATGGAAGGAAACCAAAGAATTAAGCCAGAGAGACATAACCAGGGAGGAGGTCCTTGTATGTCTTGACCTGGATCAGCAACTGGCTAAGGGACAGGAAACAGAGGGTAGCACTAAATGGACACTTTTCCAAGTGGAGGGAAGTAAAGAGTGGGGTCCCCCAAGTTTCAGAACTGGGACCCCTGCTTTTCAACCTCTTCATAAATGATCTAGAAGTAGGAGTAAATAGCAAGGTAGCCAATTTTGCTGATGACACTAAATTATACAGGGTAGTGAAAACTGTGAGAGATTGTGAGGAGCTCCAGAGGGATCTCTTGACACTGGGGAAGTGGGCAAAACAGTGGCAAATGAGCTTCAACACTAGTAAGTGCAGAGTGTTCCAATTACATTTAGAAATTGATGGGGTCTGAACTCTCTGCGACAAACC
Source organism: Bradypodion pumilum (assembly GCA_035047305.1). Taxonomy (NCBI): domain Eukaryota; kingdom Metazoa; phylum Chordata; class Lepidosauria; order Squamata; family Chamaeleonidae; genus Bradypodion; species Bradypodion pumilum. Next base: position 446,006,891 of record JAWDJD010000002.1, on the reverse strand, counting down.
AGGAAAGAGACCTTGGTGTCCTGGTGGACAACTCAATGAAGGTGTCAACCCAGTGTGCCTCAGCAGTGAAAAAAGAATACTCAATGCTAGGGATCATTAGGAAGGGTAAAGAAAATAAGTCAGCAAGTGTCATTTTGCCTCTTTATAAATGTATGGTGAGGCCCCATCTGGAATACTGTGTACAGTTCTGGTCGCCATACCTCCAGAAGGATATTATGGAGCTGGAAAAAGTGCAGAGGAGGGCAACCAAAATGATTAGAGGACTGGAACACCTTCCTTACCATCTGAGGCTGCAACGGTTGGGCCTCTTCACTCTTGAACGACGACGTCTAAGAGGTGACCTGATTGAAGTTTATAAAATCATACACGGTGTGGCCAAAGTAGATAAGGAAAAACTGTTTTCCCAAACGCATAAAACTAGAACTATGGGGCACTTCATGAAACTTTTGGGTACTAGTTCTCAAACAAATAAGAGAAAGTACTTTTTCACCCAGAGGATTACTGGTCTATGCAACTCCCTGCCAAATGAAGTGGTGACAGCTGTCAGTCTTGACAGCTACAAGAAAGGATTTGACAAGTTCATGGAGGACAAAGGTATCAATGGCTATAATTATGGATACCTAAGGACAATCGGGTTGGAGAGATAGGCAGGATATCTCTCAATGCCATTTCCAGGGAATCCTAAGCAGGTGAAGACATCTGCTTGGGAATACCCTGAAGGAAATGGTGAGCCACGTGTGTGACAGAATGCTGGACTGGATGGGCTGTGGCCTGTTCCAGCAAGGCTGTTCTAAGGAGGGGCCATCGGAAAGATTTCCATGGGGGAGCTGACCATGGGCCATGTCTCCAACGCACACCAACATTTCTTTGTTGAGGTACTGTTACAGGGGGTCCCAGTTAGGATGGAGGTGGATTCAGGCACATCCTACTTCATCGTGTCCCAGAAAGAGTTTCTGCGCATTCCCCCCAATTCGTGCCCAAAACTCAAGGCTTTCAAGACGTCCTTGCAGGACGTGCAAGGCAACTTAATTCCTGTTTTGGGGGTGGGGAATTTTACGGTTAAGTTCAAGGGCTTCACTTGAAAAACTGTCCCTCATGGTCCTTAAACGGGGCTCGAACTGCCTTTTGGGGGTCCAGTGGTTTGCCTCCTTGGGGATTGAACTGTCCAGCATCAATGCCATTGAGACTGACCCAATGCGAGACGTGTGCTATGCACATCCAGCAGTTTTCGAGAAGGGCCTCGGGAAGTACAAGGGCCCCCCAGTCTCATTTGACCTGGATCCAGCAATTAGACCCATCCGGCTCAAGCCACAAAGAGTACCCTTCGCCCTAAAAGACAAGATTTAGGCGGAACTGGACAAACTGGTGCGTCAGGGGATTTTGGTTCCGGTGGACTCCGCGGAGTGGGAGACACTGATTGTTACTGCTATGAAATCCAACGAGGAGGTTAGGATTTGTGCTGATTACAAATGTACAATTAATAAGGCCATTCACCCCAGTGCCTACCCGGTGCCGGTAGTTAGCCATTTACTAGCCATGTTACATAGGGGTAAATGTTTTGCGAAATTGGATTTAGTGCAGGCTTATCAGCAGCTAACGGTCACACCTGCTGCAGCAGCTGCCCAGATGATTGTTACGCACAAGGGTGCATTTAAGGTGACTTGCCTCCAGTTCGGCATGAACTCAGCCCCTGGGATAGTTCAATCACTGGTGGAATGCCTTCTTAAGGGTCTCCCCAGGGTTCTCCCCTACTTTAATGATGTTCTGATAACAGCTGGGAATGAGTCAGAACTAGCCAAAAGGTTGGACAAGGTTTTAACTGTGTTTGAGAATGCGGGGTTGCGGCTGAGAAGAGATAAATGTATGTTCCTTGCCAGGGAAGTAGAGTTCTTAGGTTTCAAGATAACCCCCAAAGGAGTTAAGCCCTCTGACTCAAAAGTTGCTGCTGTTCGCAACGCCCCTTACCCAACCGCAAAACCAGAGTTGCAGTCCTTCTTGGGGCTGCTCAACTTTTATCATTCCTTCTTGCCAAGGAAGGCTTCCGTTTTTAGATGTAAGCACTTATGTTTCTGTGGAACGGAGAGTGATGGTCAGACTATACAGAAAAACTACGGATAGAAACGCTTACTTGGACTTTAAATCGTTTCACCCACATCATTTAAAATACAATCTGCCTTATGGATTGTTTTTAAGAGCAAAAAGGAATTCTTCCATTGAGAATGACTTTGATAGGGCTAGTAGTACTATCTCCTCGTATTTACATCATAAAGGCAATTCGGATAAGATCATTAAGGATAACCTAGCCAGAGCTAGGGCAGTACCTAGGGACAGATTGCTTCAACAAACTGTTAGGACATCAGAGAATAGATTACACTGTTCATTTGTATTTTCACCATTGTCAGGCCAAATACAGAATATCATTAATAGACATTGGCACATTGTTAATCATATACCGGGTTGCTCCTCTCCACCTAGGATAGAGTTGAGGAAATCAAGATCGATTCAACAAATAGTGAGTAGAACAGCCCACGAGTCCCGTCTCTTACCCAAGCAACCATCGATAGTGGGTCATTTTAGATGTAGACAATGTATACATTGTGCTTTAGCCTGGCAGACCAATATGGCCTCGATCCACAGCAGCAATTATGTTTTATATTTAAGACACTTTTGGAACTGTAACAGCTCGGGCTGCATTTATCTATTGATTTGTTCTTGTGGATTAGGTTATGTGGGGGTGACTTCCTGCAAAATAAAAACTAGGGTGGGGGAACATAGGTCTAAGATTCGTAATAAGAACCTGTCTGCACCGTTAGTCAGCCACTTTATGGAAGTAAATCATAATGACCAGGACTTTAAATTTGTAGTACTTGAATGTATCAAACAGCAACCATATCACCGTATTAATGTAGATATTGCTTTAAGACAGAGAGAGAGTTTCTTCATTCACCGGTTCAACACGTTGCACCCATTTGAGCTTAATCAAGAAATTGACTATTCTTGTTTCCTGTAATTAACCAGCTGTGTAAGAGGATAGCTTTAAAAATGTTCTTTGAGTAACTGTGGTTAACGTCCGTCGACACTAAAAGAATAAACAAGTGAGGTCTAGGACGCGATAAAACAGACAAATAATACTATAAATTGGACTTTAACATCATAGGTAATGTATAATTCCTTATTCCAAGATCGTGTATATATGTATATATTTGATTAGTAATTATGTTTAAATTGTTGTTTAGATCCCTGAGGAAATTAGTGAAAAATCCTGTATTGAAAGGATTTCGGATCTTTTGTGTTTTATATTTTGAGAAGACTGCAGTAATTAAATCTGTGCCTAGACAAACGGTTCCAGTGATTTCTCTAGTACTACGTTTGTCCCCTACTTTTTTGTATTCAGTTTTTTTGGCCTGCCCAATGTGCTTGTCTCTGACAATGCCAGTACGTTCACTTCCGTCAAATTCCAGGCATTCCTCGAGAGGAATGCGATTTGACACGTCACGTCTGCCCCATTTCTCCCTGCCACAAACAGCCAGGTAGAGCACCAAGTGCGTACCACAAAAGAGGCACTTTGGTGAATGGGCCACGGGAACTTAGACAAGTACAGGTCTACTGTGGTGGCAACACGCCAACCAGCTCAGGCGTCAGGTCACAGAATCTCAGGGAAATGAAAGTCTGGGCGATTCCACATTAGGGTCCTCCCCCACCCACTTATCCCAAGAGGGAGACACAGCAGACAGCCCACCAAGGGAATCTGATTTCTGTCTCATCCATCCAATGCAAACAGGCAGGGAAGAGTACAAAAGCCCAGACACTGAAATTTTAGATTTTGAGTTACAGGACCGGGGGGAGTATGCAGAGTGTTCCCCCACTCGTCCAAGAGAGAAGCGGGACTTTGATTTATCCCCAGTGTTAGGTGTTGTGGTCTGGGTTCGAGTTGTGCAGAGTTAAGCGGTTAGCTTTTGGCAGCAGCAGCGGTGCCCGTGTGGTTTTATCTCTCTCTCTCAGACAATAACAAGCAGAGATGCAGAGTAACAGTGCAACAGAAACAGCTTTTACTCAGCAGAATAGTCATAAAGATAGCATAAACATCAGATTCCTCTCTGGCAGATAAACAGTCTGTAAGTCCTTGTGAGCACTACTTTAAATCCTAAGGCACAGTAAAAGTACTCACAGCAGCTCCAGCCTTCTTCTGGCTAACTGTAGGTTGGGCAAAACCCTTTTTGTCCAAGCTTGTTCTTTCAGTTGAATTCCAGACCTCTGAAGACTGCTCTGGCTCTTTCTCTACTCCAGAGAGTTTCAGCAAAGCCAGCAGCCTTTTCCTCCAGGCAAAACAGTGATGTCCATAAGGCAGTAAAGCTAGCAAGCAGTCCGGCTTGCATGCATCCAGTAGTTTAGGCATAAAGGAGTTTTTGGCACGAAGCAATGTGGCTTTTGAGAAGCCCTAATTTATACATGATATTCTGCTCAGTCACCCACTCAGTGAATTCAGCTGGGTGCTGCTCTGTTGAAACCCTTAAAGACATAGTTTCATGTATCTTATACAATACTACTCACATGTACACATTACATCCCTATCACCCAGCAACCCCCCCCTTCCTCTGGTATTCGAGTCTACCTCTACTCCCAAACAAATGAGGCAAGTTTCTATTGAGTCGCCCCCTACTCAGAGTAACAGGTGGGAATTTTCTTTAAGTTATTTCCCACCTCTTCCACGTTTTGATTTAGAGCGATCCCTTGCTCCAGATGAAATGAAATGGGGTGTTGATTTGGATTATCCCCTCCTGGGTTCCCTTTCTGAAACAGACCAGTGCTCCCAACATGCCACCAACACTACTTGTTTTCCCACTGTGGAACGAGAGTCTGCGGAACACCCACCCCCCAGTACCTCCAAGCTCAGCCAAGCAGCTGTACAGCCCAAATGATCATGCAGGCCACCACAATGGTTGAGGGACTTTGTCCCATACTAGGGGGGAGGGATGTTGTGTATGTAACTCAAGTGAAATGTGATTAAAAGCAAACATGTAACGCAAGTAATGCCATTTCCAGGGAATCCTAAGCAGGTGAAGGCATCTCCTTGGGAATACCCTGAAGGAAATGGTGAGCCACTGTGTGAGACAGAATGCTGGACTGGATGGGCTGTGGCCTGTTCCAGCAAGGCTGTTCTTATGTTCTTATGTAAGTGAAATGTGAGTGAAATCGGATCTAGCGATCTTTTATTCCCCCCTCTCTTTTTCCCTAGTGTAAATACTCCTCTTGTGTAAATATTGCAGGACTGCATTCCCACCGTAGCTGTAGCTATTGTTTACTCATTATCCAATCAAGTGTTGTCACCTGGCTGTTTAACTGTACTGACCTATCATGTGGCTCTGCGCCTGTTTGAATCGTTACCTGTTGTATATAAGGAGCATTGCTCCGCCATTGACCTCATGTTCAGATTGACTACACTCCAATAAAGATGTGTTTGGCCCCCTGACTGCTGGTTACTGCATCTCAATCTGCAAACATCAAAGGATCCACAATGGATTTGTAAATGCTAGTTAATCTTGATGGGAGGTGTATGTTTAGGTGAGGCCATGATATGATTTAATCAGAAATAAAGGACTGCCCTCTGTAAAGCAGGCTACCCTATCAATAGATTAGGTGCCCTGCAGTCTGAATAAGGAAAGAGTTGTGTACCCCAGTGTTGTGTATGGAAACACTATATCTTTAAGAATGAATGTAACCACTTCGATGTAAGAATGTAACCATGTAATGAACACAATGTTTCTCAGCTGTAAGAGAACGCGAGCTAGCTACCCATAGAGGGCAGCTGCGAGCGTTCAGCTCACATGGTACAAATTCCCCAATTACTGTGAGCCGCAGGAACATTCCCGCCATGGCTACACCTGGTGAAGAAGGGCGTGACTCAGAATGACGTCATGCAGGTGGTGGCCAATGGGCTACCGTGCATCCATATTCAAATGTGTTGTTGCTGTATAAAAGGAGATGTGTTTAGCTTTGTAACTGCTGACTGCTGCGTATCAATCTGCCAACATCAAACCCAGGAAATCCATTCCTCTTTCCCAATATTACCATCAGTTATCCACTTCAAGGGCACACATAAACAGGACAAACTGTACCAGCAAGCAGGAAACACTCATTTTGCTCAGGCTTTGGGAGAGGTTGTTTTCCATGAGAGGCTGTGGGTTTTGGAACAGAGTTATTTTTTCCAGGCTTGACATCTGTTTGATTCCTGTTTTCCAAATTCTGCTTTCTACAAACGTCTGGCCACTTTTCTATCCTGCCTCTAGAAACCTCTGCCTTGTTTTGTTCCTGGGAGGATAAGCTTAATATTTGTTCTCTTAAAGTAAACACACTCAGGGTTGTTTGCCTTTCCGTATGCTGTAATAGCAGCATGCATGTCTAGGATTAAGGCATCTTAAATCAGTGTGTTTCTTTTCACACCCTTTTGAGGGGTTGGTTGATAACTCCAGGACTGCAACGTCTTTAGCTGTGAGGCAGAAAGTGGAACTGGATTAGAAATGAATACTAGAAACAGCAAGAAGTAGGGTTGCGCCACCCCGCCCTTTGTTCTCTGTCCAGAGAAATCCAAAACAGAAAACTCAGCATAATTTTTGTTGCCATTCGTTGAGCAACAGAACATCTTCTGTACTAAAATATTATCAGAAAAGTGGGAACCTTTCCCAATCTAGTGCCTTCCAGATGGGTTGGGTGATAAACCCCCCACATCACTGACCTGAACAGAGGTCACCTCAAGTTTGGGACTTGCTGTCTGAAAAGGTAACTTTTCCAAGCCCGTTATTAAAATCCAAGGGATACCAGGCTACAGAAGGTTGCAGTAAAAATGGGGAAATACTGTAGCGAAGTAAAATTGGAAATAATTGCTACAGTTTTAACAGAATGCAAGAAAACATTTTGCCACAGAGCAGAAGTTGAGTCAGCTAGTGTGTGTAATCCTTTCCAAATTTACTGCTCAAACTGCCCACATGTTGGCTAACTATTTCCAAGCAATTTCTTATAGTTCTTTATCTTTTAGTCAAACGAAGACTGAGCAGGCTGTCAAAAAGAAGGCTGTAATCTGTGTAGCAGGACACCTGGGCAAAGAGCCTCCTCAAAGATTGTGGTATTTTTTTAAACCACAATCAGGCATACCCTGGTAGTGGCAAACTTTTGTTGCCAGCTAATCTTTCTCACCCTGGGTCAGACAAAAGGAACTGCTGAATGAACTCACGAAAAGGTGGCTTCATTTTGACAGTTTCACGTCTGGCCTAGACACGGAAGAAGAAGAAACTAGTCTGTAGGCTTCATCGGAAGCATTACAGGAAGCAGGACTCTGGCCTAAAGGAGTTTTTGGTCAGATCCATTCAACAGTGCTATTCTTGTACTCTTAATGGAAGTTTTCCTTGACATCACACATGGTCTTTATAAAACTCAGCTGGTAACCCATCTTCCCCTGGAGATTTATCCATCTTCAAGTTGGCTATCACCTCTTTATATATATCAGAAGACCATTTTGCCATCCCTTCTTTAAGGTACAACATGGCAGTCTCAAGGGTTTTGCAGGATAGTTCCCATCATCCTGGCCATTTATCATTTTACCCTAAGATTATGGTTGTCAGAGTCCAGGGACAACAGGAAGGCCACGAGCAATGCTTTTCTGCTTTCCATGATATAGTACAGTATTCCCTAAGTCAATATCCTCCAGAATGCACTTGTTTACAACTGCCATCTTCACTGACCATTTACCATGTTTGTGTGGCAGTGATGGGATTCAGAGTCTAATAATACCCAGTTCCCAAAATCCCCTAGGAGCTGTACTGCCAAGTAACATTTCCAAGTTTTTAGCTCAAAACCTGGGAATTCTATTCTGGTATCACACAGGAAAAAGCTGATCTAGTGCAGGGATTTTTAGCAAATTTTCTGCAAGTCATAGTGTTGTAATTTCAACAACCTAACTTTGTTGGATCGGGGCCACGGGGTGGCCGTGAGGTCCCGGAGGAGACTGGTCGAGTAACGACACGAGACAAGATGGAGCAAAGACCAGTGGTTTATTGAGGGAAAATCATCATCATATATAGGAATTCAAGGCAGCGTGTGATAGAATCGTCATCTGACAGAAAATCACATCACCTGTTGACCCGGGTTAATTGGGAATCTCTCTTGGGGAAGTTAATTAACTAAGGCAAATACTGACAGGGGACATCCATTGTTCATGGCTTGCACAAGAGTAAATATGGCCACTATTTGCGCTAGGGCTTGGGCTAATCTGCAAGTGTGGAATTACCTAATTCCTAATTTGAGTTAGATATTCAACTTCCTCCTGCTGAACTGCCTGCCAGGTCAGATATGGGTGAATCAATCTTATGACTATTAATCCGCTCCCCAATTTCTGCTCCCGCAGAGGCCAGTGACCAGGAGCCTTCCTCGACCGGTGTAACCTCTGTCAGGGACAGTTTATGCCAATTGTGCTCGCGGATACCACACTCCCCCTTTATTTGTTGTGGACTTGACAGACGGCCCTGCGTAGAAGGGGCATCAGCTGGTGTGGGGGGATGACGTTTCGGGGTTCCCTCCATGGGGGACACCTTGATATCAGTGAGGGAATACATTGCACGAAACAACACACTGTTGTGCCCAGTATTACCACCCCCACAATCACTTTGAGCGTCGTCTGAAGCCAACCCCATGGGAACCACGACCACAACGAATCCCACCACCCCCATGAAGCATCCTCCTTGATGTTCTTGACCAGGGTGTGAAGGTCTGTGAGCTGGCTCTGTACCTTGTGGGTATTGTCCGTGAGATTAAAGCACCACATGCCGTGGACAGACTCGCAACCCAAATGATGTAACAACAGAAGGTAGTCGATAGCTGCTCGATTGTCCAGTATGGCATGGCGAAGCTCTGCCTGCTCCTGGGTGAGCAGCACTATTGCCAAGGAGGTGTGGTTAATGGCTTTTGCTAACCCGCAAGCCAATTGACCAATTCTCTGGGCATTGCCAACGGCTAAGCCTGGCACACCAAGTATGCTGACTGCCAATGAGACGTACTCGGCTTGACTCAGAACCCTAATGTTGCTATCACATGAGCTGTCTAGCTGGGTGGCGCGAGCACGCCGTATGGGTGAGAAAACATTCGTGCTTGGAACAATCATATCCTTAGTGGGGAGCAACAACATCAAATGACTGATACAACATATGGAATCTGATACATTAGCGGGAATGTAATTCCAAGTGTACTGATTGCATGTAAAGAACCAACCTGAAGGTAGGGTAACATGAGCATACATTGAACCAATTGTCTCTGGGTTATCACAAGTCCAATTGCCACTGCCAGTGTCGAGGCAGCGACGCTGAGTCTGGCCGACTGCGGAGCAGCCGGTCATTCGAACACAAGTAGAGTTCGGGCTGACTGCCACTCGGGGTGTGTGAAGGGTGGCTGCATCAGCCGGCAAGGTCATGGTTAACTGAGTTCCCCAGCGAGCGTACGCCGAGAAACTCATTGGGAAAAACGGACCGAAAATCCGCTTCACCAGCCAGTCGCCGTTCCTGGTGTGCGCGTCTGGAGTGTGGCACACCGGGATGAGACAGGTGCTCAAAATTGAGGCAGAACCGGTGTCCTGCTTTAGGCAAAAATCGGACTGGTTGACAAGGCTCGCCAACCTTTCCCATAGGTTGTAGTGCATCCGGGCAGAGAGGTCTCCACCGGGCATCAGGTCTCTGGCCTTCAGTGAAGCTGCCTGAACGCCTCCCCCCGCAAGTAGGGAGAGGGTCAGGATGATGGTGACCGCCATGGTGTTGGCGGAAATCAGGGCAAAGACTGCAGACACGATGTTCTCTGGTGTCGGTTCCCAGTCCTCGCGTTGGACGGTGTCCTCAGCCTCACGGCAAAGGGTCTTGACCATCCCCCAAGTGACCTTCGGCTCTGTCTGCTGTCGCCGCTTCCTCCACCAGGTCCCCTTAGTCAGGGTGAGGTCCTCCATCTCCGGGATCGGACTCGGGTCAGTCTGGGCCCACGCCATGTGGCTCCAAGTGGGGCTTGACACACCGGGCTGGAATCCAGATGACACCTGTAGGAGACATAACTGCAGCATACCCTCTTCCCCAGGTTATGAGTGGCGCCGGGCCCCTCCAAGAAGAATCCGGTGGCACTTGGTAACGAACCAGCGGCCGTGGGAGAGCTTCCGAGCGGCGGAAGTGTTTCTCCTGTGGCGTGCAATCCGAAAAAACATTAAGGTGATTGTACGTGAACAACACCTTGTTCATGCGGCGTGCAATACGAAAAAACATTAAGGTGATTGTACGTGAACAACACCTTGTTCAGACAATGCTGTGCCTGACCCTGAGACTTGGGGAGGGCTGGTGGCTCCCCCCCTTTCTGTTTGTTTGTCAATGTAGGACTTGAGCATCCGATTGACTCGTTCCACAATCGCTTGCCCCTGCGGATTGTATGGAACGCCAAAAGTATGTTTGATATCCCAGGTGGCCATGAAGTCGGCCAGCTGCCTGGAGCTGTAGGCCGGGTCATTATCAGTTTTCACGTGCCGTGGCTTGCCCATTGCCGCGAAGCAGGAAAGGAGATGCTGTTCCACGTGGGAAGCTGTCTCCCCTTTTTGTGCCATTGCCCAAACGAATTGTGAAAAAGTATCAATGCAAACGTGCATGTACTGCCATCTGCCAAATTGCGGGACATGTGTGACGTCCATTTGCCACACCTGGTTAGCCTCCGTCCCTCGTGGGTTGACCCCCCACGAGGGGTCCCCCGGTGCCCCTGCACAATGCTGACAAGAGCGAACTATGCCTTGGGCTTGAGAAAGTGGCAGGTTAAACTGTCTGGCGAGCGCCTTGGCATTCTGATGGAAGAATGCATGACTCTGAATCGGAGTTGTGAACACACCCAAAACTGACCACTGCTGAATTTCCTTTGCGGCCGCATCCGCTCTGCAATTGCCCGCAGAAATCGGACCAGGTAGGTCCTGGTGACTTCGGATGTGGGCAATATAGAGCGCTTCTGTGCGGTTCCGCAAGTGAAATTGAGCTGTGAGGAACAAATTCAGCAAGTTTTTGTCTATCACGGGAGTGATGTATGCTCCCGGTAGACTGTGAAGCAGATTCCTAATGTACTAACTGTCAGTAATAATGTTGAGGCGTTCTTTGGCGAAAGTGTGCAAAGCAAGGTTCACCGCTGCCAACTCTGCCCGCTGCGCGGACTTCTGTGGAAGAGTTAGAAGCGTGCGCCAAGCCTGGCCTCCTGCCAAGTTAAGACACCATATGTGTGACCCCCATCAGTGAAGACTGTTCTGGCCCCCTGAAGTGGAACCAGCGATATCAATTCGTACAAGCTGATTGTCTGCGTTTGAAGCGAGACAAGTCTGGGGTCCTTAGGCAAGTGGTATGCCAAGCATCCGGTGAATCCTTCCAAGGCAATTGGAAGCGAGTCACCGAGCTGCATCAGCTGCTGGACTTGCTCCTTGGTGAATGGGATCACGATTTTTGCTAAGTCGTGTCCTGAGATGTCCCTAGCTCTCAGCCTTCCGCGGTAGACCACCGCGGAGACTAACTCTTGGGGGAGAACGATGTTCCAGGAAGAGGTGTTCGGTAAATACACCCATTCCACGATACTCGCTCCTCGCTTGGAGTCCACTCCTAGGGCTCCGGTGAACATGGATCCGGCCCGAACGATGTACAAGTTCAGGATCGGGGCATATGGCCCCTGAGCGATCCGGTCCACCCATTTTTGGCTGAGAATTTGGTTGACCCTCTCGAGAGCCAAGTGTGCCTCTCGAGGAATTTGTATCCAGTCTGCCGGCTGCTTACCTAACGTTAGCAGTGAGAAGAGCGGCTTTAAAAGATCCGTATCCAATCTGAAATACGGTCTGGCCCAATTAATGTTGCCTAAAACCTGCTGCAATTCTACCAAGGTGACTGAGTCTTTTAAGTTGATCTGGGGCAAAACTGGTGCTGCGAAAGAGCGGAGAAGCCGATGACCCAAGTATGAGAATGGCTCGGTTCTCTGCACTTTCTCTGGGGCAATGAGTAACCCTTTCTCCCCCAGGGTAGCCTGGAGGTCTTTAAACATTTCGCTGCCGAGTTGCGGCGCTGCGACCAAGATGTCGTCCATGAAGTGGCACACTAAAGCTGTGGGGTGAAGGTTTCGAAACTTTGCCAGTGCATTGTGAACATAAATTTGGCACAGGGTGGGCGCATTGAGCATCCCCTGTGGCAAATACTTCCACGCGTAACGCTGTGTGGGCTCGCTGTGGTTCACAACCGGCACCGTAAAGGCGAACCTTTCCCGAACCCTGGGATCTAGGGGGATGGTATAAAAACAATCCTTGAGGTCTACGACCAGGATCTCCCAACCCTCGGGGATCATATTTGGATTCGGAATGCCGCATTGAAGCGGACCCATTGGCTGAATACATTTATTGATCTCTCTGAGATCGTGGAGGAGTCGCCACTTCCCCGACTTTTTCTTAATGACAAAAATGGGCGAATTCCAAGGACTGGTGGACGGTTCTATGTGTCCTGCATCTAGCTGTTCCTTAACCAGTTGCCTTAGGGTGACTAATTTCTCCCCCACTACCGGCCATTGCTCCACCCAGACTGGCGTGCTGGTGAGCCATTTAAGTGGCAGAGCCATTACCCGAAGGTAAGAGTGGCACGGTATTGCTGCAAAATGTCTCGCCCCCAAAGGTTGATGTGCACATCCAGAATGTGCGGCCGAATGACTGCTGTGCCGTCAGCCTTAGGGATCGTGACTTCCACCCATTCCCGGCTTCTAAACGCTTCTTGGATGCCGCCTACCCCCCACACATCAGAGACCGGCTCAATGGCCCACTCCTTCGGCCACTGACTTCGGCTGATAACGCTGACGTCAGCTCCGGTATCTAGCAGCCCTGAGAATGATTTTTTATTCAAAAATACCTCAATAACTGGCCGCTGTTTCCATTCTATGTTGGTCTCCACTGTCGCTAAGACCTGGTATCCTTGCACTGCCTCACTCGCGCTCGAGCGGTCCTCCGACCCGGACTCTGAGCTGTCCCTGAGCCTTCCCTGGCTATCTGCTGGCGAGTTACAAGGGACCATAATCAGTTGCGCTAACGTGTCTCCCTCGTGAATGGTCTGGGGTAGGTGCGTCCAAAGTTGAACTTGGAGAACACCCGAAAAATTGGAGTCAATGACTCCCGGAATTACAAGAATTCCACGTGCTCCTGCGACACTACGAGGCAAAACTAAGCCTATGAAGCCTTTGGGCAGGGGTCCCATGTACTGGGAATCCACCAGATAGACTATGCCTGGCAAGTCGCATGTGACGTCTGCCTGGCAAGTCAATTCTAGCCCTGTACTACCCTTGGGGCTGGCCTGCGCCTTCGCAATGTCTGGAATGTGATTGGAATCTAATCCAGCTCTGGCTCGCCCAGAGCGAGGGAAGCCTCTGTTTGGACCGGGGCCAGAGACGTGCCCGCGTTCCGGTTTCCTGAATTCAGACAGTTCCTGGCCCAGTGGAGGCCCTTGTTGCACTTTGGACACGGGGTGGTTGGAGCCTTGGGACAGCCGGTGTGCTGGCCGCCACCTCTGGATTGGCATTCTTTACCAAAGTGACCGATCTTGCCACAATTGTGGCATGCTCCTTTGATCCGGGGTCTCCTGCCTCCTTGCACCGCCGCTGCCAACAGACCCATTTTGTAGGAATCTGTGCCAACGTCGGCGCATGCCCTAATCATATCTGTGAGTGTCAAGTCGGGACGATTGCCCAGGGACTGCAAGATCTTACGGCAGTCGAGATTGGCGTTGTCTTTGGCCAATTTCATCATGAGCTCCTGTTGGGCTTGCTCATTATCGATCTGTCTACTGATCGCTTCCTCTAATCGATTGATAAAGTCCATGTAGGACTCCTGGGATCCCTGTTTGACTGCTGTGTAATTTTTGGCTGCTTTGCCAGCTGCCGGGACTTTGAGGTAAGCCTTGAAGGCTGTCTCCGCTGCGATGTGGAGAGTGGCGAGTGGCAGGGCGACTTGCACATCAACGGATTCGAACGGACCTGAACCATATAACTGGTCAGGAATTACTGCTCCGCCCATCCTGGCAGCCCTTGCCTGCGCTTCGAGACGATACTCGCTGTCCCATAGCAGATACTGGCTGGGGTTGAGCATCATTCGCATGACGGCTTTCCAGTCGTACGGAATGAGCATCATGGTTTCGCACACTTGCTGAAGCGTGCCCCTAGTAAATCGGCTCTGGAGTCCTGTCTCTGTGATGGCTTTCCGTATGGCCATGAGCAGCTTATACGGAACTGGCGAGTGGACTGCTTGTTGCTGGCCCGTGAGGGCATCTACCTCTATGCAAACTGGGCATAGCTGCCTAAGCTCAGCTAGATCTTCTGCTGGCAATTCCCCCCTGCTGATTTCTGCCTCAGCCATCCGCTGAACCGCGCTCTTGGTAGCTAGGGAACCTGTAACTGTCAGTGAAGCGCCAGCGCTTCCCATCTCACGCATTCCGTCGGTGACGTCTGCAGCTGTCACCGAGGGAAAGCTCCCTACACTACCCTGCTTGAGCTGGAGTGACGGATTTTATTTATTTATTTTATTTATTGTCAAATTTCTATACCGCCCACTCAGCCAAAGCCGACTCCGGGCGGTTCACAACAATGGGTAAAAAAATTATAAAAACAAATAAAACAGATAAAAACCAGCAATAAGAACCCACACCTAAAAAGAGAGGGGTGCAGGAACTGAAGAAACCGTGGGGCAGGCATCCTCCCCTATATTAACCACCCAACGGAAGCCACCCCTCCACCTGCACCCCAAACTTGGCCCGCCAGCCAGGTTTTTAGTTCTTTTCTAAAGGGCAACAACTCCGTCTGGAGACGCAGTTCCACAGGCAGGAGGTTCCAAAGGGCCGGTGCGGACACAGAGAAGGCTCTCCTCCTTGTGCCAGAGAGGCGAGCCCCCCTGGCCGATGGCACAATTAGAGAGCCCCTCCGGTCCGCTCTGGTTGGACGGACAGACGTCCTTAGGGCGATGCGGTCTCTAAGGTAACCTGGCCCACTACCATATAGGGCTTTAAAGGTCAAAACCAGCACCTTGAATTGCACCCGGAGACAAACTGGTAACCAGTGCAGCTCCCGCAGCAGTGGTGAGGCATGGGCATAACGTCCACACCCCATCACCACCCGGGCCGCCGCATTCTGGACCAGCTGCAGCCTCCGAATGGTCATCAAGGGCAGCCCCATGTAGAGCGCATTACAGTAGTCTAGTCTGGAGGTAACCAGAGCATGAGTGACCATGAGCAAAGAGTCCCGGTCCAGGAGCGGGCGCAACTGGCGAATCACCCGAAGTTGGGCAAAGGCCCTCCTGGCCACAGCCGCCACCTGTTCTTCTAGCAGCAGCCGTGAATCCAGGAGGACCCCCAAGTTGCGCACCGGGTCGGTCTGGGGCAGAATAGCCCCATCCAAAACCAAAGATGGTAGCTCCCGGGATAAGGCGGGACCCCCTATCCATAGCCACTCAGTCTTGCTAGGATTCAGCTGTAGCCCATTTGCCCCCATCCAGACCCCAACAGCCTCCAGACAGCTGGAAAGGACTTTGACTGCATCACTGGGGTCCCCACGGGCCGAGATGTACAACTGTGTATCATCCGCGTACTGATGGTACCGCACCCCGTGGGAACGGATGATCTCACCCAGCAGCTTCATGTAGATGTTAAAAAGGAGAGGAGAGAGTACCGAGCCCTGAGGCACCCCATATTTTAGGGACCTAGGACTGGACTTCTCGCTCTCCAACCACACCGACTGGGTCCGGCCCCTCAGAAATGAGGAAAACCAGGACCACACAGTGCCCTGGATTCCCAATCCTCGGAGCCGTTCCAGAAGGATACCGTGGTCGACGGTATCGAAGGCCGCTGAGAGGTCAAGAAGAGCAAGGACAGACGGATGACCGCCATCCCGCTCTCGCCAGAGATCATCCATCAGCGCGACCAATGCAGTCTCAGTACCATATCCAGGTCTGAATCCTGACTGGAAGGGGTCCAGATATTCCGCTTCATCCAGTACCCCCTGCAACTGACGCGCCACTGCCTTTTCCAATACTTTCCCCAAAAAGGGGAGGTTGGAAACAGGTCTGTAGTTGGTTATGACTGCTGGATCGAGGGATGGCTTCTTCAGGAGGGGGCGCACCAAAGCATGTTTCAATGGTGCAGGAAATATCCCTTCCCGAAAAGACGCATTAATTATAGCCCCGACCCAGCCACCTGTCACCATCTTTGAGGCTTTTACCAGCCAGGCAGGACAGGGATCCAATGGACAATTAGTGGCGCGGACCACCGCAAGGAGCCTGTCCACTTCATCTGGGGCAACAGGATCAAACTGATCCCAGATAACACAGCACGACTGTGCACTGGCTCCCCCCTGACCCTCCCCATCCACGCCAAGATTAAACCCTGAGCGAATCCGATCGATTTTCTCCACCAGATGGTCAGCAAAGTCCTCAGCCGATCCCTGCCAACCAGGCACAGCCCCCCCCCTACCAAGGAGGGACCTGGTCACCCGAAACAGGGTGGCTGGGCGATTATCAGCGGAGGCAATAAGGGAGGTGAAGTATTGCCTCCTCACCACCCCCATCGCCACTAGGTAGGCCCTAATAGCGGCTCTAGCTAGTGTCCAATCGGAATCGTTCCTGGTCTTCACCCAGCGGCGCTCAAGGCGTCTCTTTGCCCGTTTGAGCTCCCGTAGTTCTTCTGTGAACCACGGGGATGACCTAGCTCCACGGGCTCTGAGAGGCCGTAGTGGAGCGATTACATCCAAGGCAGCTATCGTTGACCCACACCATAGGTCAACAAGTGCCTCGGGCGAATCGTGTTGCCGATCCAGGGGAAAAGCCCCCAGTTCCCTCTGGAATCCATCCGGATCCATCAGTTGCCGGGGGCGGGCCACTTTAATAGACCCTGCTTCCCTACGATGATGTGTTGCCCCCAGGAAGTCTAGAGCCACCAGATAGTGATCTGACCATGGCACAGGTGTTATGTCTAGCTTCTGTAAATTCAGATCACTCTGCCACCGCCCCGACAAAAAGACTAAATCTGGTGTGTGGCCACTGCCCCTGGTAGGACCCCGAATTACCTGAGCCAGGTCCATAGTTGCCATGGAAGCCATGAACTCCTGAGCCACCCCGGAACCGGACCCCAGCGAAGGCAAATTGAAGTCCCCCAGAACCATCAGCCTAGGGAACTCCAACGCCAATGCTGAGACAGCCTCGAGGAGCCCAGGCAGGGAGTCCCTTACCCTGCAAGGGGGCAGGTACAGGAGTAGGACCCCCAACTGACCCTTTGGGCCCAGCCGCAGGAGCAGGGACTCACAACCCAGGAATTGTGGAGCAGTGGCCCTGGTAACTCCTAGTGACTCCCTGGCTATAATGGCAACACCACCGCCCTTGCCCTCATCCCTAGGCTGGTGCCAAACACCGAACCCGGCTGGACACATCTCTGATAGAGGCACCCCATCCTCTGGTCTCAGCCAGGTCTCAGTGATGCATGCCAGGTCGGCCCTCTCTCCCAGAATAGAATCTTGTATTAGGGGCGCCTTACTACAGACCGACCTGGCATTCATCAGCAGCAGCCTAAGGGTGGGGGTCACCCTGGATCAGCTGCTCAGGACCTAGAGGTGAAACCGGGGGGCCAGAACGTGGGACAGATACTAAGCATCGGTCCCGCCTTCCCCGAGTGCGGCCCGCCCCACGGTTCCCGCTATAACGCCCCATGCCCGTCACAACCTCTAAATGGGCCCCTGGAACCTCCACCATTAACCCAGACGGAGTGTCGCCCCATCTTCCTGGCTGGCAGGGCCATCTCTCCCTCCCTCCCTCCCTAACCCACTTAATAGAGAGCCGTTGGGGCTGATGGCTCTGCCTGTGCTAGGGGTTCCTGGGTCTCTATCCGGACTGGGTCGTCCTCTGCTAAGAGCTTCCTACATTTGCTCCATGTGCCTATTACGCTGTCTGGAGCTTTTGGTGCTTGCTGAATGCAGGCTCCTATCCGATCCCAAAGTGTGAGGTCAAGCACGCCCGCTTCTGGATAAAGCGGACAATTGGCCCACAGGTAGGCTAAGAGTTCCGCTAACTTCCCGCTGTGAAGGCGTATTTGATATACCCTGGCCAGGGCCTTGAATTCCATTATATGAGTTCTCTGGTTAGCGGTCGGACGTTGCCACTGAGGACAAGTCCCCATATTACCTGCCGGGTCCTTTGAAGGGCTTCTTCTCGGGACGATTTCGACGTGTCCTTTTAGGCAATAGGTCTCAGCGTGACGAATCTCTGGGATGGGGCTCGGAGCATGGTCTCCTACCACGGGCCCTCAGCGGCCTCTGCACTGGAATCAGGGTTTCACAGCCTGCCCCTGAGCAGAACGCGTTTCCGCGATGCAAGCCATAGGATGCCTCTCTGGAGTGCCTCGCTGCGTAGCTGTCACCCCGGCCGGATAGCTTTCCGACCAGAGCTGCCGCGCTGTCCTCCGGGATGAATCGGACATGGTTCTAGCGTAGAACCGGACCGCGTAGATCGCTTACTCACGAGTAGGATCATGTCGGGGTCACCAGATGTTGGATCGGGGCCGCAGGGCAGCCGTGAGGTCCCGGAGGAGACTGGTCAAGTAACGACACGAGACAAGATGGAGCGAAGACCAGTGGTTTATTGAGGGAAAATCATCAGCATATATAGGAATTCAAGGCAGCGTGTGATAGAATCGTCATCTGACAGAAAATCACATCACCTGTTGACCCGGGTTAATTGGGAATCTCTCTTGGGGAAGTTAATTAACTAAGGCAAATACTGACAGGGGACATCCATTGTTCATGGCTTGCACAAGAGTAAATATGGCCACTATTTGCGCTAGGGCTTGGGCTAATCTGCAAGTGTGGAATTACCTAATTCCTAACTTGAGTTAGATATTCAACTTCCTCCTGCTGAACTGCCTGCCAGGTCAGATATGGGTGAATCAATCTTATGACTATTAATCCACTCCCCAATTTCTGCTCCCGCAGAGGCCAGTGACCAGGAGCCTTCCTCGACCGGTGTAACCTCTGTCAGGGACAGTTTATGCCAATTGTGCTCGCGGATACCACATAACTTGGGAGGTGGTGGTGTCTCAGAACAGCTTTTTAAAGAATTGTACTGATACACAAACAAACTAGCATGCCCTATTTAATGTTTGGGAATCAAGACAATGGAAACAGCCGCAGTTAGGCTTAACGCATCTTTATTGCATGGACTCCAGAACGAACACGTGGTAATGGTGGACAAACAGCTCATTTTATATGGTGGCTATACATTTGAATGTGGCTCCTCGGTAGCTCATTGGCTACTGTCTGCGTGACGTCACCCTTAGTCACACCCTTCTTGTCCAGGTGAGGTCGTGGCGGGAATCTTTCCCTTGGCTGTGGGTATTTGGAGAATTTGTACCATGTGAGCTGGGCACTCGCTACTGCCCCCAGTGGTCACTAGCTCGCGTCCCAGTGCGGTTGGTTACATTGTTTCTTATACATGATAAGGATTGCTACATTCACTCATTCGTATGGTTAACTTGACTTAAAGGCACATTACAACAGTTACATTCTATACACAACACACTAGCACAACTTTGTCTTAGTTCAGGCCGTGTCTATGTAGTGGTCCATATCTGTCCAGTCTCCATTTCCTGTGACTCCCCTCCACTGATCCCCACCTCCAACAACACCATGTACTAAAAAAATGAAAATACTGTATGTCTATCTTACATGCAGCCTACTGCTAACATACCGTATTTTTCGCCTTATAAGACGCACTTTTTCTTCCCCAAAACTGGGGGGGAAAAGTTGGTGCGTCTTATAAGGCAAATATACGGCAGCCGCGCTCTCCGCGCCCCCACCATCGGCGGGGAGATAAAGGGAGCCGAGCCGCGCCGAGCCAAGCCGCGCCGCGCGAAGCCGTCCCTCCCCGCCCCCTGCCACCGGGCGGGGAGGTTAAAAGGGCTCCAGGGAGCCCTTTTAACCTCCCCGCCCGGTGGCAGGGGGCGGGGAGGGACGGCTTCGCGCGGCGCGGCTCGGCTCCCTTTATCGGCGGGGAGATAAAGGGAGCCGCGCCGCGCCGCGCCAAGCCGCGCCGCGCGAAGCCATCCCTCCCCGCCCCCTGCCACCGGGCGGGGAGGTTAAAAGGGCTCCAGGGAGCCCTTTTAACCTCCCCGCCCGGTGGCAGGGGGCGGGGAGGGACGGCTTCGCGCGGCGCGGCTCGGCTCCCTTTATCGGCGGGGAGATAAAGGGAGCCGAGCCGCGCCGAGCCAAGCCGCGCCGCGCGAAGCCATCCCTCCCCGCCCCCTGCCACCGGGCAGGGAGGTTAAAAGGGCTCCCTCGGCCAGGGAGCCCTTTTAACCTCCCCGCCCGGTGGCAGGGGGCGGGGAGGGACGGCTTCGCGCGGCGCGGCGTGGCTCCCTTTATCGGCGGGGAGATAAAGGGAGCCGAGCCGCGCCGCGCCAAGCCGCGCGAAGCCATCCCTCCCCGCCCCCTGCCACCGGGCGGGGAGGTTAAAAGGGCTCCAGGGAGCCCTTTTAACCTCCCCGCCCGGTGGCAGGGGGCGGGGAGGGACGGCTTCGCGCGGCGCGGCTCGGCTCCCTTTATCGGCGGGGAGATAAAGGGAGCCGAGCCGCGCCGAGCCAAGCCGCGCCGCGCGAAGCCATCCCTCCCCGCCCCCTGCCACCGGGCAGGGAGGTTAAAAGGGCTCCCTCGGCCAGGGAGCCCTTTTAACCTCCCCGCCCGGTGGCAGGGGGCGGGGAGGGACGGCTTCGCGCGGCGCGGCGTGGCTCCCTTTATCGGCGGGGAGATAAAGGGAGCCGAGCCGCGCCGCGCCAAGCCGCGCGAAGCCATCCCTCCCCGCCCCCTGCCACCGGGCGGGGAGGTTAAAAGGGCTCCAGGGAGCCCTTTTAACCTCCCCGCCCGGTGGCAGGGGGCGGGGAGGGACGGCTTCGCGCGGCGCGGCTCGGCTCCCTTTATCGGCGGGGAGATAAAGGGAGCCGAGCCGCGCCGAGCCAAGCCGCGCCGCGCGAAGCCATCCCTCCCCGCCCCCTGCCACCGGGCAGGGAGGTTAAAAGGGCTCCCTCGGCCAGGGAGCCCTTTTAACCTCCCCGCCCGGTGGCAGGGGGCGGGGAGGGACGGCTTCGCGCGGCGCGGCTCGGCTCCCTTTATCGGCGGGGAGATAAAGGGAGCCGAGCCGCGCCGAGCCAAGCCGCGCCGCGCGAAGCCATCCCTCCCCGCCCCCTGCCACCGGGCAGGGAGGTTAAAAGGGCTCCCTCGGCCAGGGAGCCCTTTTAACCTCCCCGCCCGGTGGCAGGGGGCAGGGAGGGACGGCTTCGCGCGGCGCGGCGCGGCGCGGCGTGGCTCCCTTTATCGGTGGGGAGATAAAGGGAGCCGAGCCAAGCCGAGCCAAGCCGCGCCGCGCGAAGCCGTCCCTCCCCGCCCCCTGCCACCGGCCGGGGAGGTTAAAAGGGCTCCCTGGCCGAGGGAGCCGAAGACGCCGCCGCTGCCGCGCTCTCCCCGCCCCCACCATCGGCGGGGAGATAAAGGGAGCCTTCCGTGGCCCGGGAGGCTCCGAAGACGCCGCCGCTGCCGCGCTCTCCCCGCCCCCACCATCGGCGGGGAGATAAAGGGAGCCTTCCGTGGCTCCGAAGACGCCGCTGCTGCGAAGCATCGTGCCCTCCCGGCCCTTTGTTCCTCTTGGAGGTTGACTAAGGCAGGTAGATTTTGACTTTGAGTATTTTTGTGGTGGCTTTATTGTACCTGGACATGTGGGGTTTCTGAAAAGATGTGTTTTTTTTCTTCCCTTTTAGTACAGTATTTGGTTCAGAATCTTTTTTTCTAGATTTCCCTCCTTTAAAATTGGGTGCGTCTTACATGCCGGAGCGTCTTATAGGGCGAAAAATACGGTAGTTTCTCTACCACATCACTTTTCACAAGTTGCAATTAAATTGTAACTCCAAAGGCAGACAGGCCCAGACAGCTGTAGAAATTACTTTTAAAGATCACTACATGTTCCTCATGAATATTTTACATCAGAGTGGAATTAAGAGAATTAAAAGTGAAATTTCCCCTTCCCTTCCAGTCCCTCATGGGGTTTTCCCCTCTCTTTTTTAAATTATCCCCACCACTGCTAGCCTCCATTTCCAAGCTGGGGAGAACTGTTGCCACTGCAGTCACCACCACTCAAGACCAGTTCAAGACCCATAATAGATTCAAGTTCATGACTGAATTGAATATGGCAACACATCATTGAATGAATCTCCATTTTCCTTTCTTTTTAACCATATACCTCAAGCTGCAAACATGATACAGACTGCAGTACATGGATTAGGTGTTTTCTGGCAGAAAGAATTCCCCTGAAAGTGTTCCTGCAACAGCAACAAAAAGCACCTAAACAGAACTTCAGCTGAAAGCTGATGTTTGCCTAGCAGGCAAAAACAATTTATGGTGATGGCATTTAAAAAAAAAACTCTTGCCAGACAATCAGTTTTAGGATTGATTTCCTAACTATTCCACTTAAAGTTCACAAAGAGGGAAGTATAATTTGATTGAAATACCAAAAACATGACTTTCAGGGGGATGTAGCTTAAAGTAACTATGTGTTACGTTCAGGGCCATAGCCAGGAGGGCGGGTGGTGGTGGTGTCCTACCGAGTACTACCGAAACTACTTCTGTATCTCTTAACAGTCAAGTTGTATCCCTCATATCTTCTTTCTCTCTTTCTCAGGAACTGCTCTGCAATGTTTGAAATGCTCGTTCACTTTTTTTGACATCCCATGTCACACCACCACTGTCACCTGTGAACCAGAGCAACTCTGTGCTACCATCCGGGGAAATACAGGTAAAATTGCTATTTTGTCTTCCCCGTGTTTTCCCTGCTAGCACCACACTAAACACGGAAAACTGGATGTAAAGGCTTGTTATTCTGGCAGCTGTAGTCCAAAAAAGGAAAGGAAAATTTTCTCTCCCTGCTGCCCCTTCTGAGGAAAAAGAATTTTCTCTCAGTCTTGGGTCTCTCTTGTACTATTTTCCTCACATGCTTCTCTTGGCATGAAATATAACCGTCATGAGCAGACAGTTTGAGTAGTCCCTAGCCAAATTATAATGTATTGGAAAGAGATATTCTGAAATGCACACTTTACTCTGCAAGCTGGAGGGAAATTCCATTTTGTTATATGGTTCAGCCATCTTCAGTCAGTTACATACCACCAAATGTTTGTGGGAAGGATCTAGGCATGGTGGCTAGCTAGTTTTTTTTTAGTAATTTGGATGAAATGTGGTGTAAATTATTTCTAGACATTTTTAAAATATGGTGATTACATGATGCACTCCAGACTGGCTCCAAGTCATGCTCAAGCTGGACCATCTACATTTTGTGTCAGGCTGGAGAGATTCTCCATCAGACAAAAGATTTGCTTTAAGGGAGACCACTCACACAAAGGCAATCCTTTCCTGTGCAATCAGGCAGACATATTTGCAGCTCTCTGATGACATCAATGGTTTGCAAGAAAGGATGAATGTTATCTGTTTGTTTCTGTTGCCTCTACACCAGGAGTTCTCAACCTTTTAAAGCTGTGGGCCGGATCACGCTCCGTCAGACAGCTTTGGGGGCCAGACAGCCATTTTGCTCTTCCTCCACCACATGGCATTTTTCTGGTGTGGTGGAGGCAGTGGGGGACCACATGAAATGGTGCCACAGGCTGCATCCAGCCCGCAGGCCACAGGTTGATAATCCCTGCTCTACACACTGGTCCAGGTTACTGACTACATGTGTTGGGACTCAGCTTCCTATGTCCCGGTGTAATTAGACCCCAGATTTCAGGATTATTGTTAATGCCTCTCAACAACTGGTGATGTTTTCCCCCTTACAGCTGGACACAAGGTTATCATGAAGAGGAACTGTGTGGATAAAGAAAAATGCAACAAGAATGACACCGCCTCCTTTGCAGGAATCAGCTATACCACCACATACCAGTGCTGTGAAGGCGACTTCTGTAATTCAGCTGCCACCCTGCCCTCTGCCCACCTCTCCTGGCACCTGGCCCTCATCCTGCTGGGTATCTTGCTGACTCGTCTCCTCTAATCCTTCCCCACCCCCGGAAGCAACTTCTTTAGGATGGCCAAAGGGAAACGAAACACATCCAAGTTTCAACCTATCCAAAAAGTCCCTCCGCTGTGCCATTTATTGTTACTTTAAACTGTTTGTTATCTTTTTGTTTTATCTATCTCAAATATATATAAACCAAGTAAATATAGAAAACAAAAAATGCTCGAGGTGGTGGGGAACCTAGAAAAATGTTTGAAAAAGAAAATCCTTCTTGGCTTCTTAATGATAATTTATCTCTTGATGTGTGTTCTCTTCTTTTTAGAGGAATACAGACACCCACTTTACCATCCATTGTATTACACCTTTCTCTGCCTGATGTATAGCAAAATTATCCTTGTCATTTAAATATATTGAATAAATTACCAACAAAGTTACTGCTGGGTGAGATAATTCAACCTGAGTCAATTAGTTTTCACTATCTAGAATCTAGACCCAGACATTTAGCTTACTATAAGTCATTTACTACACGTACTATAACCAGTCAGTAAAATGGTTGCCTGCATCTTTGTCTTCTGGTTCAGTTCTGTCTGGATCAGATGCCAGGAACCAGCAAGATCAATTCATAAACCATTTCAGAAGGCAATTGATTGAGTAAATGTTCAAAAGTTCCTTGCAGTTGCATGGGATTCTAGAAAATCAGAAGTTGAACTTAGCTTTATCCTTCATCTTCTTTTTTCCTTCTTCCCTAGGAGTAGCTGAACTACTGAGTTATAGCAATTTGACTTTCGTTTTTTTTTTCTTTTCATTCTAAATAATTCTGGGATTTGGAGTTTTGGCAAAGTACTTAGTATTCTCAGTTGCAGAACTCTAATGCATTCCTCAGAATCAGTTGAGAGATGCCTAAGGATATTTTCAAACTACATTTCCAAGGATTCCTTAGGATGGAGCCATGACAATCCAATTAACATAACTTAGTTCAAAAATGTATTACATTTCTATAATATCTGTAATCCAGATAAAACCTTTGCCTTTCATTTTACTAACTCTGTCCACCACACACACACACACACCCCCTTTACTTACTTTTGCTCATTCATTGCAAACTTTAAGATAGGGATTTTTCAGCCAGTATTTTTTTTAAAAATGCCTACAGCTCCAATCTGTCTCTACTCAACTGATCAATGGTAAAGGAGTCTGGGACTTGTAGTCCAAAACATCTGAAGGACTAAAGGTCCCCCATTCATCTCCTGCTTTAGTTTATTTTTAGCCCTTTTAACTATTGAGTGCTTTTCTCTTTTCTGCTCTTCCTCCATCCAATTATGTATTCTCTTGTTTTCCCTTTCTTTCATTTATAAGTTTTTTCTGGTCTCTTCTGTCCATACCTGCAACCAAGGGATGTGTTCCCTTCCCAAAACTTTGCACTTTCCTTTTTGTATAACTGCCCACAATATAATAGCTTACTTTCTTTTCACTTTAGCTTTATTTTGGACCTGTCATGTTCTGACCTGCTCCTGATGGCAACACTTTGTCAATGAGGGAGACGGGTCAAATGGCTGGGAGGACTTCCCAAGTGTAGTTCTCTCCAAACAAAGTGCACTTTTTCCAACATCAGTGGCATGCCAGTATCCATATACCTGTATAGAAACAATGTATTTCAGCTGAACTGAGAAGTGTAAAGATTATTCCTGCTGCCAGCAAATTGATGAAAATCTACTAGCAGCAGCACATGTTTGTTTGCCTGTGAAACAGAGGCCTGGGGGCATATACCGGTATATATACATATATATGGGGGAATCTTTGGTCTGCCATATATTCTGGAATCAGATCTCAGAAGCCCCAGTTAGCCAACATGGATAGAGTAAAAGACTGGAAGGAGTGTTCATTCCCAAACATCTGGAGATCCCTAGTACAGTATACATAATGCACACATAGACATTCTGCATACTGTATCTCCAGGGTGTGCATTTCAAACTGTTTATAAGTGTTCGGAAGGAGAAGCAGGCATATTTACATATGCATGCATGCGCACACACACACACATACTCACACTGGACAAAATCTAGACCTTTGAAAAGTTACTTTTAAGGGTGTGTGGCATAAAGGAAACTTAGGAAACTTTAAGGAAAAAACAAATTAGCTTTCCTGGCCTGTAGCCCAGTTTGTCAAATACAATGATGCCTTGTATCAAATAAAAGCATGTTAAATCTTTAAATTGCCACAAAGTTAATTTCCAGCCTGACTGGAAATTACCGGGTAGTTTTAAAACTTTCACAACATGCCAGTGAGTAATGCTGGCAGGGACATGCTAGTACCTGTAATTTTAAAAAGTAATGATGGAGGACTGAACTAGTTATGTTCTTTCTTTGTTATTCTGTATTTTGCTTTTCAGGCCAAAAGCAGATACAGTACTGTACGGTACTGTATTAGAGACAGGGAAGAGAGCAATTCTAAAATTTTCTTTCACCTCCTTTGCCTATTAGTGTGCTTTGTTTGTCACCTGGTCACCTGAATTTAAGCACAGGGTTCATTTGAAACTGATTGCACAAAGACCACTCCAATCTGCCTCATCAACAGACTTTTCAGCTCCAATTACTGTCTCTAACATTCTGGCCTCAAGAAAGCAGTTTTGTAGTCTCCTAATGAAAAATAACATGCTTTCCTCTGCTGGCATTTCATGGGATTGGCAGCATGTCTCCGTTGGCATACCTCCATTTGCTGTCTTTTGTATTTTCTGAATCAAGTTTTAAAAAACTCCTTGGCAAATAAAGTTTGATTTAACGTTATCCTTTATGTCTAAAAGTCTCCTGTTACTCTCATGCTACTTAGTCATATCTTGTGGCCTTCATCTCAACCTTGATCTGTCAGACCAGTCAGTTATGCACTCCAAAAAAATTTAATACCACCTCTGTGGGCAGGGCCAAATCTGTGGGTGGAGCCAAATCTGTGGGCATGGCCAACACAATGGGGTATGGAGGTGGACGTGGTTGGCTAGGTGGGCGTGGCCTGGTTCTCCCGAACAGGACAGGACCTGCTTCAGTGCATCACTGAGACCAGTCCTGTACAGTGATACCTCATACAACGTCCAAACTTGGTTCCACAAGTTTGGACTTTATACGGATTTGGACTTTGTATGAGGCATGCAAAATCCTAGCCGCGATGCCTCATACAACATGCAAATCCTTGCCGCGATGCCTCATACAACATTGTTTCTATAGAGATACATTGTGCTGTAACAGCACAGACTTCAGGGCAAAGTCAAAGAAACTGACAGAACTTTAAGAAATCATTGTCTAAAGGCTAAAAACATTACAAAAACATGTCAAACAATCCTGATTGTCCAAGAACCTGAAGAATGCTGCAAAAATCCCAGGAATGCTTCTAAAAATTCTGACAAAAAAATTCAAAAAATAAATAAATCCAAAATTGTGCTCAAAACCACTCCTAAATACTCTTCGCCTCATGCAAAACCCACAAGAGCAATGCACGCATGTGTCCTGCCTTTTATACTGCCCAGGCACAATGCAACCTGGGAAAACCCCAATGCCTCATACAAAGTCGCACGACTTTGTATGAGGCAACTTTTTTCAAGGAATTAGGCGATGTTGTATGAATCTGATGTTGTATGAAGCGGACTTTGTATGAGGTATTACTGTATATTGATAAGTTGTCTTTCAGGATTTGCCATAGAAAACAAACCTATCATCTGCAGAGTACAAGGAGGAGCTTGGAAAAATTACTTTCACTGGCACTACAGACTAGGAGGTGTGGTTCCAGGCCTTGTCATGGACATAATGGCTGGAGAATCCTGGCACCTGTGCTAAGTCTCTGTTGGGATGGCAACGGGAGTTGCCGCGGAGGATCGTGGAGGCGAGAGTGACTGGATGCAAGGAAGGCACATGAGGCAGATCTGCAGCGAATGTCCAGCCCCAAACTAAGTCGTGAAGCTAGTATTTATTGACCTCTCGCACACATAGGTTGGGTGTGAATCCCTTACAGAAGGCTTTTGCTGACGTGGTACTTTATTGATAAGTTACATTCTCAGGCTTACAGAAGTTACTCAAGGAAATGCAGAGTATGCTTTGATGTCATAGGAAAGTTCTGTTACTACTGATAAAACTAGGGTTTTGCGAGACTATTGTTCTCATTCTATCTCGGGATCTTCCCAGGTCTAACTTAGGGTCAGCTTATTTACCACTATCTGACCTTACCCATGACCTGCGGGCATGAGTCATGCTATTGTGCATGCTTGTCAGGGTTTACCAGCTTGTGAGAGTTGCCTGCTTCTGACCAGGTCATCAGCCATGGTTTATGGGTGAATTAATAAGACTATCAAATTATAGCCCGAACCAATTTCTGTTCCTTTGGAGCCAGGGTGGTTCTTGATGTGGTTTTCTCTGCCAAGCAGACCCCGCAGGAAGAGTTTAAGCCAATTGCTTGAGCGGGCAATCCACAAGTCTCCATATAGACTACTAGCAGATTTTGCCCGGCGGTGCCTGGCTGTTTTAAATTGGGTTGGCAGGTTTTTGTTTTATGTTTATGCAAATGAGGTTAGTTTTTAATTGTGGTTTTTTTATTTTTTATTTTTACGCATGGGCTGTTATAAACTGTGATTTTTTATTTTTGTTTTTTGTTTTTAAAAAGAGGAAAGGATGATATAATTTTTTATAATTATTGTATTTTACCATTACTATGTGAATTTTTTTAAATAGTTGTACCTTGGATAATAATTTTTAGAATGTGTAAGAATATGTTTTTTTTAAAAAAAATCAATGTTTCTATACTGTGTTTAGATGTTTTGTTTTGGCTTTTTTCCACTTGTGGCCTCTGGGTGGGGCTGGTGAGCTTTTCTTGTATTTTACTATTTTTCTCTACTGTCCTCTGGGTGTTGCTTCTTCTTCCGGTAAGGCGTCTCTTTCTTTCCTCAGTTTATTTCCGGTCGTCATGGAGTGAAGACGTCTCCTAGTAAGCTCACTGGTTTAAATTTGGGGGGGGGGGGGTTGGGGGGGTCTGTGAGTTTTGTCTTCTTTGTTTTTGGATGTTTTTGTGTTTCCTTTTTGTGTTTTTTATTTTTGGTTTTGAATATTTTCGACTCTTTTTGGATTGTGTTTTTGAATGTTTTTGTGTTTACTTTTCTGTTTTTATTTTGGTTTTGATTATTTTTGACTGTTTTGGGATGGTGTTGTTTTGTGGTGGGGTGGGGGTATTTCCATGGACCAGTCTCGGGGGCTGGACCGCAGAAATACCATTGCCGCTTGATGCGGCATTGGGGTGGTGGTATTTCCATGGTCCGGCCTGGGTGGCCGGACCACGGAAATTGCATCGCTGCTTCATGCGGCGTTGGGGTGGGGTTTTTTTCGTGGGCCGGCCTTGGTGGCCGGACCACGGGAATCCCATCATCGCTTGATGCGGCGTGGGGGGGAGGTATTTTCATGGGCCAGCCTGGGTGGCCGGACCACGGAAATTGTATCGCCACTTACATGCGGTGTTGGGGTGGGGGGTATTTCTTTGGGCCTGCCTGGGTGGCCAAACCACAGGAATTCCCATCGCCGCTTGATGAGGCATTGGGGTGGGGGGGTATTTCTGTGGGCCGGCCTGGGTGACTGGACCACGGGAATTCCGATCGCCGCTTGATGTGGCATGGGGGGGGGTATTTCCATGGGCCAGCCTGGGTGGCCGGACCACGGGAATCCCATTGCCGCTGTATGCGGCAGTGGGTGCGTGTGGGTTTTGTGGCCTGCCTTTTTTATTTTTAACGCACTGGCTGCCTCAGCATTCTGCTCGCTCATGGCGCGCAGGACGCTGGGGCTTGTAATTTGGTGTGCGCGATTTTAGTTAGTGCAGCGGTTTTTCCATGCGGCTTATTTTTGATTGCCCGCAGCGCATTTCCGAACGTTCCTTTTGCTCGCGCCGCTCAGCCTGATTGGCTCTGGTGCCGTGCGGCGCAAGGAACGTGGGAATTGACATTCCCTTTTTTTGTTTGCGTCCGGGGGGCTCCTGCCCCACTGGTGCAAATTTCAACCCAACAGTTACCTGCGAACCGGGTTCAGGCAAGTGAACGGAGGCCCATTACGGGCTAGTAGGGCCTGGCTAAACATCCTTTGTCACATTCCAACGGTTAACACACCATTTTATAGGTATAGATATTTCAAAATGAGAATAAAACAGATCCAACATACCAGAGCTGTTTAATTCGGCTGGCTAGACGAAGGATGATCCACTTCTTCTGCCTGATCTTCCCTGGCCAAGTTTGCTTTTTTACTGTTATATGTAGAGTACTGTGGGACTGCAATGGTTAAGATGAACTTGATAACTGGAAGGTCGGGAGGTCAGCTGTTCAAGACCCAAGTGCTGCTCAATGGAGCATACCTGTCAACTTTTGGATTTGAAAATAAGGGAAGTTTTGGCCACCCCTCTGTGGGTGTGGCCAAATTCATGGGCGTGGCCAAATATAGCCATGTGACTTGCTGGGCTCTAGTCATACCTGCCGCATGGCTATGAAAATGTCTGCAAACACAGACAGCACTGGCTCTTTGGCTGTAAATGGAGATGAGCACTGCACCCTAGAGTTGGATACGACTGGCAGATTTTACTTTCTTAGGATCAAAGATCTGATGCTTGGGAAACAAGCTATGAGAAACCTGGGGAACATAGTGAAAAGTAGAGGCATCACCTGGCAAACAAAAAAAATTGCATAGTCAAAGCAATGGTATTCGCAGTGGTAATGTATGGGTGTGAGAGCTGGACCATTAGGAAAGCTGAACGCAGAAAAATAGATGCCTTTGAAATGTGGTGTTAGAAATAGGTCGATCCTAGAAGAAATCAACCCTGACTGCTCATTAAAGGTCAAATAGTAAAGATGACGCTAAAGTACTTTGGACATCAAATGAGAAGAGAGGATTCACTTGAGAAGGCCTTGATGCTGGGAAAGGTGGAGGACAAAAGGCGGTGGCCAAAAATAAGATGGCTAGATGGTATTGTAGATGCAATGGGCACAAAGCTGTGTGGGCCAAAGAACCCTTTCCCCATCTTCTTGGGGGACTTTTGTTTTGTTTTCTTTCTTGTTTACTCAGTGGCTTAAGTGACTAACATGCTGACTGGGGGGCAGAAGGTCAGCAGTTCGATTCCCGAGTACTGCAGGACGGAATGAGCTCCCGTCTTTGTCTCAGCTCCTGCCATCCTAGCAGTTCGAAAGTGATCAGTTCATATAGTGAATTCCCCCCCTCTCTCTCATATAGTGATCAGGCAAACCCCACCACCACCACCACCAATTAGTGTGGAGGAGCAAGGGATTAATTCTCCCCTCTATCTCATATAGTTATCAGGCAAACCCCCCCCCATTAGTCTGGAGGAGCAAGGGATTAATTCTCCCCTCTATCTCATATAGTTATCAGGCAACCCCCCCCCCCAATTAGTCTGGAGGAGCAAGGGATTAATTCTCCCCCCCCTCTTTCTTATATAGTGATCAGGCAACACACACACCCAATTAGTGTGGAGGAGCAAGGGATTAATTCCCCCCTCTCTCTCTGTCTCATATATTGATCAGGCATCAACCCCCCCCCCCAATTAGTGTGGAGGAGCAAGGTATTAATTCCCCCCCCTCTCTCATATAGTGATCAGGCAACACCCCACCCCCCAATTAGTGTGGAGGAGCAAGGGATTAATCCCCCCCCTCTCTCTTTCTCATATAGTGATCAGGCAACAACACCCCCCCCAATTAGTGTGGAGGAGCAAGGGATTAATTTCCCCCCCTCTCATATAGTGATCAGGCAAAAAAAACCAACCCAATTAGTGTGGAGGAGCAAGGGATTAATTCCCCCCTCTCTCTCTGTCTCATATATTGATCAGGCATCAACCCCCCCCCAATTAGTGTGGAGGAGCAAGGTATTAATTTCCCCCCCTCTCTCATATAGTGATCAGGCAACACCCCACCCCCCAATTAGTGTGGAGGAGCAAGGGATTAATCCCCCCTCTCTCTCTTTCTCATATAGTGATCAGGCAACAACACCCCCCCCCAATTAGTGTGGAGGAGCAAGGGATTAATTTCCCCCCCTCTCATATAGTGATCAGGCAAACCCCCCCCCCAATTAGTGTGGAGGAGCAAGGGATTAATTCCCCCCTCTCTCTCATATAGTGATCAGGCACACACACACCAATTAGTGTGGAGGAGCAAGGGATTAATTCCCCCCCCTCTCTCTCATATAGTGATCAGGCAAACCCCCAATTAGTGTGGAGGAGCAAGGGGTTAATTCCCCTCTCTCTCTCATATAGTGATCAGGCAACACCTACCCCCAATTAGTGTGGAGGAGCAAGGGATTAATTCCCCCCTCTCTCTCTCATATAGTGATCAGGCAACCCCTTTCCCACTGATTTGCCCCTGCATATATGAAATATATCGCTCACCTAGAGTAGACTCCTGCTCCCAGCAGCAAAAACGAAGCAGCCTTATGGCAGGAAAGGGAAACTACAGAATGCCCCCCCACACCTTCTCTCTCTCTCCTTCCACAAGCGAAAAGTCTGCCACACAGCAACCTCTGGTGGCCGGAAAAAATGCTGCAGCTTCGCCTGTGAGGGCTCCGGTCAAGATATTTTAAAAAAATAAGGGAAAATACAGGGAAATTAATAAAATGGGAGGGGCGGGAAGAGGGGTAAAAATAAGGGGTTTTCCCGAGGGGAAACGGGATAGTTGACAGGTATGCCTCTGATGTAGCAGGGTGCTCTTGTTACATAAAATTAAAAGATGTCCCAACCAACAGAAGCAGCAACTAGGCTGATTCAACAGATGGTTACTAATGACACAGCAAACCTTCCACACCCAAAGTAGAAAGCTATCTCAGCAGCAACAAAATAGAAGCCATCATCGGATGTGGCCACCATGAGAAATTCTTTTGCAGAAGTGTAGAGAGGGCTCCCTGCGATCAAGAGGCATGAAACAATAAAGGGAGGCCTGTTGTGAAGCAATTTTTTTATTTATTACATCAACAATCTGAGATATGCAGATGATGCCACCCTAATGGCAGAAAGTGAGGAAGATATAAAGAAGCTCCTGATTGGGTTGAAAGAAGAGAGTGCAAAAGCTGGTTTGAGACTCAATATCAAGAAAACCAAGGTAATGGCAACAGGCCTGATCAGTCCCTGGAAAATAGATGGGGAAGAAGTAGAAGCAGTGACAGATTTTACTTTCCTAGGATCTAAGATCACTGCAGATGGGGATGGCAGTCATGAAATAAAAAGGAGACTGATTCTTGGGAGGCAAGCTATAAGAAACCTAGGGAACATAGTGAAAAGTAGAGACATCTCACTGCAAACAAAAGTCTGCATAGTCAAAGCGATGGTATTCCCGGTGGTAATGTATGGTTGTGAGAGCTGGACCATTAGAAGGGCTGAGCACAGAAGAATATATGCCTTCGAGATGTGGTGTTGGAGGAGAGTGTTGAGAGTCCCCTGGACAGCGAGGAGAATGAATAGGTCATTCTTAGAAGAAATCAATCCTGAATGCTCTTTAGAAGGTCAAATAGTAAAGATGAAGTTGTGAGAGTCCCCTGGACAGCGAGGAGAACAAATAGGTCAATATTAGAATAGATTAGCCCTGAGTGCTCCTTAGAAGGACAAATAACAAAGATGAAGTTGAAGTATTTTGGACATCAAATGAGAAGGGAGGACTCACTTGAGAAGGCCTTGCTGCTGGGAAAGGTGGAGGGCAAAAGAAGAAGGGGACGGCCAAAGATGAGATAGCTAGATGGTATTGTGGACACAATGGGCACAGGGCTAGGCGGGCTGAGGAGGATGGTGGCGGATAGAGGTACCTGGAAGGCAATGGTCCATGGGGTCGCAAAGAGTCGGAGCCGACTGTGCGACTGAACAACAAAAATTTAGATTTATATACCGCCTCAATCAACAGACTCTGGGCGGTGTACACATTCCAGTGAACACCTCACTGGCTACTCAGCAAAACTTAAAAACAATATACAGTAAAACCCCAATTTACGAATGACTTGTTATGAAAAACTCGAGTAATGAAAGGGTTCTTTGCATAAATCGGTGCCCTGATTTACGCAAATAACCTGACTTACGAAAGGGGTTTCTGTAGATTTTCACAGGTCAAAATGGCGCTGCTGCCATTTTGGTCTGTAAAAATATTTTTTTTAGTGCTCAAAGGGGTGGTGCCACCCTTTCCTTGCTTTTTAACTGCTAGGTTGGCAAGAGCTGGGACAGAGATGGAAGCTCACTCCATTGCATACCTGCCAACCATCCTGTTTTACCCGGGAAAACACCTTATTTTTACCCCTCTTCCCGCCCCCTCCCGTTTTATTGATTTCCCCGTATTTTCCCTTATTTTAAAAAATGCAAGCGCGGCGCCAAAATGGCCGCCACGCTCTTTGCGCCCCCCCCGGACTGAGATATCCGGGTGAGTTAGGGGGCATGGCCACCCTCTTTAAAAGAGCTCGGCTGCCATTTTTTGGAAAGCGACGGAGCGGAGAAGTTTTCTCCATCGCTTTTCTCCCCGGCTTTCGCCTTGCTCTTTTAAAAAGGGAATTTCCCCCTTTTCTTCTTTATTCTTCGGCTTGGGAGACATGGCTCCCAAGCGAAAGGTAACGGCTCCTAAGCTGCGGCCGAGGGGGAGGGCTCTGCCCACCCACCCACCCCACATCTAGGGGGCCACCCCCAGGCCGGAGGGCTCGGGCAGCGCCCCTGCAACCGGGTAGTAGGGCCGGTTTAGCCACTACCACCAATGCGGGCGGACAGGCTGCTGCCTACCCGCCCGATGCCGGGGTTCCAGCAGTGGCGGTGCAGGCTGGCCCCTCTGGAATCACTACCCCTACGGGGTCTTTGCCTGGTTCTGGGCAGGGCGGCCCACTTGGGCCTGGTGCGGGTTTCCGCCCCACCATTCCCCCGGCCCCACATGGGCCGGATAATTGGTCGTGGCCCTATTTGGGCCCAGGATCCACACTTGGGTTTGTACCTCCACAATTGCCCGGTGGGCCATCCGGCCCACCCGGCCCACCTTATACAGGTGGGTCTGAGGCTGTTGATGCCCTCCTTGCGCGCATTTCGGTGCTGGAGGCATCAATGGGCATTGCCCCGCCACCTTCCGAAGGTGGGTTTGCACATCCTGCATTTCCGGCCCACACGTCGACCACCGCTGTCCAGCGGGCTGCCGCCAGGGTCGAGCTGCTTGAGGCCATCAGGCCAGCCCAAGCTGGCACCTCGCAGCTCCCCACCAGATCATCGCAACGGGGCTTGCCACAGAGCTCGATCCCCATCGCGAGCTCGATCCCCATCGCGAGCTCCAACGCCCGCCGTGGGCTGGAACCTCCAGTGGGGGCGGCCCACGGGGGTGCACCGGGTGAGTATCCTGGTCAATTGAGTACACCAGTGACACTACCTAGCAACACTGGGGGAGGGGGTGCAGTGGCCATGGCCACGACAGGTTACCATGGGTGGACAGTTGTATCCACACTGTCCCGTTAACTCCTGGTTCCCCAATTATGACAGGGGTGACCACCCCTATGGGTATGCCTAATGTTTCAGGGGTTGTTCAGGGCCCACTGTGTACACCCTCGATTCAATCTGTGCCAACTGCGGCCCTACCGACGGCCGGTTATTCCTTGCCTCTGGGTGACCACCTTTCCCAGGCCACGAGGGAGAAGATTTGGAGGGGGGTATATGTGGACATTTTCTCCCTCCTGAACCGTGAGCCCACCAAGGAAGAGAGGGAAGGGCAGGACGATAGGGACAAGGAGTTGTCCCGTCGTTGTAAGCCACCGCGCACCTGGGCCAATTGGTTACCGGCCTACCTCATTTATATGGCGGTATACCTGAGGGCCTGCCCTGACTTGGCCATTCCAATGGTGCAATACCTGGATAATATTTATCGGGCAGTGGTCCATTTCCCTGGACCGTCATGGTTGGCCTATGATGAGGAGTTTAGGATGAGAGTGGCCCTCCATCCTGAGATGAGGTGGGATGAGCCCTGCCAGCAATTGTGGCTCTTGTACATGACCCCCACGCGGCCGGCGCCTGGTGACCGGTACCATTGTACCCATGCCGTGCAGCGGGCAGCTGCTACACAGGTTCCCCGCCAGACGGCGGGGCAGGGGGTTCCAGCCCGCCTGCTGTGTTGGAGCTTCTCCGCCAGTGGAGTGTGCAACAAGCGTCAGTGTCGTTTCCGGCACGAGTGCCCCTCTTGCTCTGGCCCTCATGCTGCCTCCGCGTGCACGCGGGCTGGTGGGTCATGAGGCAGAGGAAGGGGTGGGCAGGGGGCAGTCAGAGCTCCCTCTGACGGTGCGACCAATCAAAAAGGCCCCCTCCCTAATTGATGTCCAGGTGCTGGAACATTGGCTTGCCGCTTATCCTAGACGGGATGATGCGAAGTACCTACTTGAGGGTTTTCAATTTGGCTTCCGCATACCATTTCAGGGGGTACGCGGGCCTCAAGACGCCCCGAACTTAGTTTCCCTCAGGGGTAATGAGGATATCGCTGCCCAATCTATAGCTAAGGAGGTCACCGCACTGAGGGTTGCTGGGCCATTTGCTGACCCACCATTCCCGAACTTGAAGGTGTCACCTTTGGGTTTAGTCCCTAAGAAGTCCCCGGGTGAATTTTGGTTAATTCACCACCTTTCTTACCCTGCGGGTTCTTCGGTCAATGATGCAATACCTGATGACCTTTGCTCGGTCAGGTATATTTCTTTTGACCAGGCCTTGCAGATGGTGGACACGTGAACGCGGCCGCCACCCGGAAACACGTCACCCTGTTTCACCAGAGGTTCTGACGCACCTTGCACAAGGTTGGCATAGCTTGTGTTACGATAGGTATGAGGAGGCTCTCTTTCATGCGGCTACCACAGTGGCCTTTTTTGGAGCGCTCTGTATCAGTGAGCTGGTCCCATTGTCAAAGGGGGACACGTCTCATAGGGCACTGGAACTCGACGATGTCTTTCTTACCCAGGAGTGGGCCCAGTTGAGGATTCGTTCCTCAAAGGCCGATCAGCACGGAGTAGGCAGTGGTGTCAGACTGCTACGGTGTACGATTGCTGACATCTGTCCGGTTGGTGCCCTACGTGAGTTTTTCGCAGTACGTGGCACGCACCCTGGCCCGTTTTTCTGCCACCAGGATGGGTCTCCCCTTACCAAATTCCAGTTTTGGAAGGTGACCGGTATGGCACTTCACAGTGTCGGCCTCCCTGGGGCTCGTTACAGCACCCATTCATTTAGGATGCGGCTGCGTTTGGGTACTCTGATGCTGATATACGTCGCATGGGCAGATGGGGGTCCACGTGTTTTTCTTTATATGTACGCCCCCTTACTGCATGAGTGCCAGTTATGTCATTAATCCCCCTTTTTCCTTCTTTTACAGACCCTGTGTGTTTACGCACACCGGTGGCAGTATGGCTGGTGGGCCACAGTTTTGTGCACTGGGCAGCGCAGTATGCTGCAGCGACAGACTGGGGACCCCATCTCGGGCTACGTGCAGCTGCACATATGCGTTGGTACGGTAAGCGCGGCATGAGATGGCAGGAACTGTTGCCATTCCTGATGTCCATCAGGGATGCTGGACCGCCTGATGTCTTGATTCTGCACCTCGGCGGCAATGATCTCGGACAGATCACTGGCCTCTCTTTAAAAGTGTCGGTGTGCAGTGACCTGGCCTATTTACATCACTTACGGCCGTACACGCAGCTGCTATGGTCTGACATCGTGCCAAGACACCATTACAGGGGAGGCATTGACCTCCGTGGCTTGGATCGTTCTCGACGGTCACTGAACAGGGCTGTCGCCCGGTTCCTTTTTGACAATGGCTTTGGAACAGCCATTCAACATCCTAGGATAGGCTTGCAGGATTATGGTCTATATGCAAGAGTATTAAAAGGGGTGGCCACGAGGCAGCTCGGCTGCCATTTTTTGGAAACCGACGGAGCAGAGACGTTTTTCCCTCCACCCTCTCCCTAGTGGACAGTGTGATTTTCTGGTTGGTTCGGGCCGGGTGGGAATTTTTTGCTTGAACCTACAATTGGCTCTCTGGTTCTTGCTTTTTTGCCCATCCCACACTGTCGCTAGTGTTTGAGATACGGGGTAAATTGACTTTGGTCACTTTGGGCGGGTAACACTGGTAAGGTAACAGATTTATGACCCATAGGTATCCGGCAGGTTCGCAATTGAGTGGCCAACACGTAGATAGGTACAGGGGAATAAGATTGGCCGGTCAAAGGCGAACCATGCAAGGGCTGATGGCAGAAGCTGCACAGCCTGCATCACCCTGATATTGAACGGATACACGTCATAGGGTGGGGTCAGTAGATAGTATATTGACTCTGGTCAACAATTTGTTTATGTCAACAAACAAATTGATACAAATAGATACATGTAGCCAATTTCCATTGGCATTTTGGGAGGAACCTTACCAGTGTTACTGCGGCCTGCTTGCCTTAAAGAATTACAATTGGATGATACACCAATTGAAAGTGATAATTTGGACTAGGGCATTATTCAATAAAAGTGGCCCGATGCCTTTAATCCAATACCGGTGTCTGAGTCTTTCTTTGGGGGATGCGCCTGCAAAGAAATATGCTGACCGGAGCCCTCACAGGCGAAGCTGCAGTATTTTTTTCTGGCCACCAGAGGTCGCTGTGTGGCTTTTCGCTTGTGGAAGGGGCGAGAGAAGGGGGGGCGTTCTGTAGTTAGTTTCTCTTTCATTTTCCTGCCAGTCAAATGGCCAATATGGCGGCTTCGTTTCATGCTGGGTTGGACAGGAGTCTACTCTAGAGGTGAGCAATATTTCATATATGCAGGGGCAAATCAGCTCTTTGTCTGGGAGCAGAGACTTCTCTCTCACTCTCATGCTTTATTGAGCTGTTTCTGCCCCCTGCCTCTGTCCTGGCTGGAGGATTCCGTTTCTAGAGTTCTAGAGTTAACTTGGGAGGGGTGTGTGCGGAGTGCTTGATCACTATATGCTAAAGGTAAAGGTTTCCCTTGCTCGAAAGACAGTCGTTTCTAGAGTGCCAAGGTTAGCCATCACAGTCAGAGATATGAGAGAGAGAGTGTGTGTGTGTGTTCCGTTTCTGTTCTAGAGTTACCTTGGGAGGGGTGGGGGTGTGTGTGCTTGCACGGTTGTGTAAGAGGATCTGAGTTAGGTAAAGGTAAAGGGCTGACCTTGCTCAAAAACCAATCGTATCCGACTCTAGGGTTCAGTGCTCATCTCTGTTTCAAAGCCGACGAGCCAGCGTTGTCTGCGTCTGCAGACATTTCCATGGTCATGTGGCAGACATGACTAGACACCAGAGCGCATGGAACACTGTTACCTTCCCACCAAAGTGGTCCCTATTTATCTACTTGCAATTTCTTGCTTTTGAACTGCTAGGATGGCAGGAGCTGGGACAAAGACGGGAGCTCATTCCGTCCTGCAGTACTCTGGAATCGAACTGCTGACCTTCTGCCTCCCAGTCAGCATCTTAGTCACTTAAGCCACTGAGCAAACAAGAAAGAAAACAAAACAAAAGTCCCCCAAGAAAATGGGGAAAGGGTTCTTTGGCCCACACAGCATTGTTCCCATTGCATCTACAATACCATCTAGCCATCTTATTTTTGGCCACCCCCTTCTTTTGTCCTCCACCTTTCCCAGCATCAAGGCTTTCTCAAGTGAATCCTCTCTTCTCATTTGATGTCCAAAGTACTTTAGCGTCATCTTTACTATTTGACCTTTAATGAGCAGTCAGGGTTGATTTCTTCTAGGATCGACCTATTTCTTTTCTTTTTTTAAAAAAAATATTTTTATTGAATTTTTGACAGACATACAGAAAGAAAAAAAACCAGTAACAATAACAATACAATATATTGATAAATCAAAAACAACATCAGTACAGTATTGACTCAAATTCATAGGAGCTAGCACATAATAGTACTTAAACTGACTATTTATCATATAACCACCAATCTAAACACCGCATTATAAATTATTACACAATCATAAGAATAAAAGCTTTCTGTGCTACCACTATTATTATCTTTTGATAGTTACACATCACCCTGTGAATATATACAATGCCCGGAGAGTTTAGTTTCTATTTCAACTCCAAAAACCTCTTTGAGATGGTACAGTTCCTGAACTGTCGTTTACCATAAGAGAATGATCCACAAACGGTTTCCAAATGTTCCAAAACCTATTCTCCTTTAATCTATCTCGTTTTACTTTGATCTCCCATGTCAATTTATCGTTCAATGCTAAACTCCACATTTCTTTATACCACTCTCCAATCTGTATATCAACATCATTTTTCCAATTTCTAGCTATACATTGTCTACCCGTAGTTAATACAATTTCCAGTAATTCTTTTTCCTCCTTATTCAAACCCAAACCTTCCACATTTGTTAGAAGAATGGTACCTGACACCAACTTAACACTTTTACCCACAATTTCACCAAACTCCCCTTCTATTCTTCCCCAAAAATCCCTTATTTTTTTACAACTCCACCACATGTGTTCATATGTTCCATCCGTTTCTTTGCATCTCCAACATAATTTGTATCTTTTATTATCCATCTGATAAAGTCTTAGTGGTGTCAAGTACCATTGCCACCGCATTTTAAAATTGTGTTCTTTAATTCTTACAGACATTGTTCTCATAATCCTCATTTTCCATTTATTTCTCCATTCAACCTCCCCAATTTTTATATTCAAATTTTGTTCCCACTTCCGTTTCAAATCTTCATGTGGATCTTTACCCTTATTCAATATATTATACAGTTTGCTTACAAGACCCTTAATACTCATTTCCCCTTTTCTTATCTTTATTACCAATTCTTCAAATTCCGTCTTTATTCTATCTATCCCTGCTTCTCTTCTATATTTTTTATTCCAGCTATCCACCTTTAATTTCTGAAACCAATCCAAATTTAACTTCTCAATTTTTTTTCTCTTAATATCATCATCACAAACTTTTAACCAGTCCTTCAGTAAAAGCATCTGATTTTTATCCAATATTTCCTTTTTTTCCTTATCTAATTTTATTGGAAAACACACCATATCAGTCAATTCCAAAATTGGAGAGAGATTTGGGACCATGTCTTTCTTTACCATTTTCCACACCTCCATGAGTCCTCTCATCATAGTATTATTTGACCTTTTCGGCTTGTCCTTTATTCCCAAAAAAATCATGTTACCTATATTTCTATACTCTTTCATCTCTAGTTCCTCCCAAATTACCTTTTCTCTTGCCAGAATCTTCACAACATTCTTAATTTGGAATGCTCAATAGTATGCTAACAGGTTTGGCATGCCCAAACCCCCTTCTTTCTGAGACAAGTACCAGAACTTCTTTGAAAGTCTAGATTTTTTACCTCCGTTACAAAAACAATTAAACATCTTTTGGAATTCATTAATTTCCTTCTCCTTCAAATGGATCGCTGTTGTGTTTGGAATATTGTGCCTTTAAGTAAGTGGCTCAAGTCGCTAAGACACTGATTGGGAAGCGGAAGGTCAGCAGTTCGATTCCCGAATACTGCAGGACGGAAATGAGCTCCCGTCTTCGTCCCAGCTCCTGCCAACCTAGCAGTTCGAAAGCAAGAAATTGCAAGTAGATAAATAGGGACCACTTCGGTGGGAAGGTAACAGCGTTCCGTGCGCTCCGGTGTCTAGTCATGCCTGCCACATGACCACGGAAACGTCTTCAGAAGCAGACAGCGCTGGCTCTTCGGCTTAGAAACAGAGATGAGCACTGCACCCTAGAGTCGGATACGACTGGCTTTCGAGCAAGGGAAACCTTTACCTTTATAAGTAACTAGCATAGTTTGCCCGGCGTTGCCGGGCTTTTTCCCCCCTGTGCTTTATATAAAACAATGAATTGTTTGTTGTTTTTTGTAAATTTTTTATTTTTTTAACTTTGTAAAGTTTTATAGGTTTGTTTTATAGGTTAAGATCAGCATTTTTTGCCCTGCCGGGCAGGTATAACATGTGTGCTTGTGGTTGGGGTGGTTTTGAGGGGTAGACATACACACAATATAAGCATACATGCAACACAACCACACACGCGCACACAATACACACACACACAACACATACACACACACACAAAATACACACACAGCACACACAACACAACCACACTCATTCAATACACACATACAGCACACACAATATCACCACACACTCATTCAATACACAAATACAAAACAATCACACACACAACCCCACACACACACAACACACAACACACACACAACACAACCACACACTCACTCAATACACACACAACAACACACACAATACACACAGCACACACAACATAACCACACACACACACTCAATACACACACACAACACAACCACACAAACATCACAAACAACAGAACTACACACAACACATCCACACAAACAACACAACCACCCACACAACACACCCACACACACAACACAAACACACCCACGCACAATACACACACACATGCCATAGCTCCATGGGGAGAGGATGGGCTCTTCCTCCCCCCCCGAAGCCTTGGTGAGCACACACACACACACACACACACACACACACACACACACACACACACACACACACACACACACACACACGCCGAAGCCTTGCAGGGGGAGGAGGGACTCTTCCTCCTCCCCCCCTGACGCCTCAGTGAGGACACACACACACAAGCCAAAGCTTTGCAGGAAGAGGAAGGCCTCTTCCTCCTCCCCCCTGAAGCCTCGGTGAGGACGGACACACACACACACACACACACACACACATGCCGAAGCTTTGCAGGGGGAGGAGGAGCTCTTCCTCCTCCCCCCAAGCCTTGGTGAGGACACCCAGGAGGCCTTTGCTGGCCGGGCGGGAGCATCGTTTGCCGGCTGGGCTGCTTGATTTTGGTGGCCCACACCCCACCGATGAAGGCCTTGGCGCCGGCATTGAGGGAGGAAAGGCCACACCATGGAGGCATGGAAGGTGAGTGGTCCAGCACAGAAGGCCGCTCTGGGGAGGCGCAGAGTACGAATTGGCCAGCTGCCAACAGGTAAGTGGGGCAGGGGACTGAGACTGGGGGGAAGGAGGTGGGTTCGTTCTCCCCCTTTCTTCTCTATGACCTGTGTGGGTGGCGTGCTCCCCAGGCCCGTTCCCCTCCTCAATTCCTCTCCCCCGCCCCACTTACCCGTTGCCAGTTGGGCCTTTCGTACTCTACGTTTCCCCAGTGCAGCCTTCTGTGCCGGGCCTCACCTTCCATGCCTCTGTGGCGCAGCCTTTTCTCCCTCTCCGCTGGTGCCGAGGTCCTCGCCGGTTGGGTGGGGGCCGCCAAAAGCAGGCAGTCCAGGATCCGACATGGCCAGCCACCCACCGCGATGAGCTGGGGATGGCTTCCCTCCGGGAGACGAAGTGCCTCCTGGAGGGAAGTTGTTGGCGCATTGGCTTTCCCAGCCTCCTCCATGCTCATGTCCCTTAGCCTGATTGGCTGAGGGGTCACAGCACGGAGGACGCTGGGACTTGTAGTTTCTGACGTCCGTCGCTCGG
The DNA here is from genome assembly GCA_035047305.1 of Bradypodion pumilum. Classification (NCBI taxonomy): domain Eukaryota; kingdom Metazoa; phylum Chordata; class Lepidosauria; order Squamata; family Chamaeleonidae; genus Bradypodion; species Bradypodion pumilum. The sequence continues at coordinate 445,963,322 of JAWDJD010000002.1, read as the reverse complement.
CAAGGTTTTGAAACGCTACTTTTGATTGGTTGCGGCTCGTAAAACAAAGACTGAGTCCGTTGTTTTTATCATCTTGATTGGCTGACACTGGGAGAAACACGGCGAAACGCAATGCTTTTTGGGAAATGAAGTTGTTTCCCTTTCTTGCCAATGGTGGGGATGATGCCCCAATCGCGATTTTTTAAACCATTCGTTGACCTGCGTAGCCACTTCGCCCGTGCTCTCGAAGGGAGGGAACGGGTAAGTAGGGCGACGCACAGCAGCCCATAGCCAATTCCAACGGTGAACACTTGGTTTTATAGGTTAAGATGTAACACTCGAATGAGTGGATATAATAATCATCAGCTGTAACACTGTAACCTTCTGTATCAGGACGCGAGCTAGTGACCACTAGGGGCAATAGCGAGCGCCCAGCTCACATGGTTCCAATTCCCCAAATACCTACAGCGCGGGAAGATTCCCGCCACCACCTCACCTGGACAAGAAGGGCGTGACGGGGAATGACGTCACGCAGACAGTAGCCAATGGGCTATCGAGGAGCCACATTCAAATGTATAGCCACAGTATATATTGAGCTGTTCATCCGCCATTACCACATGTTCCCCCGGACCATCATGCAATAAAGATGTGTTAAGCCAACCTTTCGGCTGTTTCTATTGTCTTGGTTCTCATACACTAAAATCGCTAATGCATCAAATAAAAAATTAATCTTTGGTAACAATATCATTTTACAAATTGCAATCCTTCCGAACCATGACAGCTTCAGCTTCTGAAACTCTTGTATTTTATTCTTGAATTCGACTTTCAAGCTGTCATAGTTCAATCGTTTAAGTTCTTCCAATTTATTTGAAATATTTATCCCCAGATACTTCAGCTTATCTTTAATTTGTATATTAAGTGTCTCCACTATCCTTCCCATCTCTCCTACCCCCATATTACACAGCATCAATTCTGATTTATCCCAATTTATCATTAATCCGGTTGTAGCTTCAAATACCTGTAAATGATCTTTAATCCTATCCATTACCAACTCCGGATGTTTCACCATAAGCAATGTATCATCCGCATACATACTCACTTTATTACCCATTATCCCTTCTATATTTGTATCATCCCTTATATTTTTAGCTAATATCTCCATTGCCATAATAAACAGGATAGGAGATAGAGGACATCCCTGCCTAGTACCAGCCTCCAGCTTTACCACATCAGTAACCTCTTCGTTTACTCTAATCCTAGCATTCCCTTTTTGATATAATAAATCAATTACCCTTTTAAATCTGTCGCCAAACCTGTAATTTTTAACTATTTCCTTGATTGAAGACCACTGTAATGAGTCAAATGCCTTAAAAATATCTAATGATAATAAACCCACCTTTTCCTTCGTTTGATTAACATTATCGATTAAATCTAATACCCTTCTAGTCAAATCCGCCATGTGCCGACCTTTTAAGAACCCAACTTGATCAACGTTTATATATTCCCCCATAAAACCATGTAGACGGTTGGCCAGTATTGCTGTGAAGATTTTGGCATCCTGATTTATAAGTGAAATTGGTCTGCACGATTCCACACTTTCCAAGTTCTTACCAGGCTTTGGCAGTAGAACGATTGTAGTATTATAGCATGAAGTCGGGATTGATCCTCCATCTAAAATATAATTATATAGCTTCACTAATTTTGGGACCACCACTTCTTTAAATTCTTTATAAAACTCTGTCGATAACCCATCATCCCCCGGGGCTTTCCCCATCTTCAACCCATTAATTACCTCATTAACCTCTTTATCATTAATCCTTTCCTCCATTTTCTCTCTGTGTTCTTGTTTTATTCCGTTCCCTAGCTGTCTCTCCAATATCTTTTTGAGCCTCTCCAAGTCTACCTCCTTTTTTGCATATAATGCTTGATAAAATTCCCTCACAATTTTACATTTATCTCTATTCTTATTACACCTTAAACCTTGTTTATTAACCAATACCCCAATTTCTCTTTTTTCCCTTTTAGCCTTAGCTGCTCTTGCTAGTAATTTTGAACTTCTATTGCTAAATTCAAAATATTCTCTGTTTAAGTAGATCAAGTCTCGTTTAACTTTATCAATATCTTTACCCATTAATTCTGCTTTAAGTCTTTGCAATTTCGTAAAGATTTTTTTATCTTTACTTTTTGCGTGATCCTCCTGTAACTGTTTTATTTCTCTTTCTTTTTCTGTCTGTTCTACCTTATATCGTTTATATTTAAAACTCGCCAACTTTATACTTTCCCCTCTGAAAACCGACTTCATGGTATCCCATACAACGTTGAAATTAACCTCGTTATTATCGTTCCACTGCCAACTTTCTTTCCATCTTTCCATAATCTGCTCTTTACATTTTTGATCTTTAAATAAATTAGGGTCATACCTCCAACTTCTTCCACTTCGGGTATCTTTTTGTAATTTCATTTCCAAAAGTACTTTGGCATGATCTGATTCCTTTATGATCCCAATTTCCATTCCTTCTATATCTTTAATCAAGTTTTCCGTAAGAAAGACATAATCTATTCTCGAGTAGGTCCCATGAACGTGTGAAAAAAAGGAATATGCCCTTTCAGAGCCCTTAAACTCTCTCCAAGAATCCTTCAAACCCAACGCATCCATCCATTTATCCAACACCTTCCCTTTCAAACCAATTCCACTTCTTGCTATATTCGTGCAATCTAACCCCGACCTTATCAAGTTAAAATCTCCCGCCACAATAGTTTTTGCAACATTCTCTAATTCCACTATTTTCCGAACTTTTTCTAGAAAATCCGCTTGATGATCATTTGGCACATAAATATTTACCAACATGATTTCCTCATCCTCTATTTTTCCTCTTACAATCAAATATCTACCCTCTTGATCAACAATACTTTTTGTAATCTCAAATCCTAATTTTTTAGAAATCATAATTGCCACCCCTCTCGCTTTTGAAGTTCCAAACACCATCTCATAATGTTGGATCCATCCCAAAAAAAGTTTATTCGTGTCCTTTGACTTCTGGTGCGTTTCCTGTAAAAACAATATATCGGGTCTATCTTTCTTAAGCGCCAGTTCCAACCTATGTCTCTTAAGAACAGAGCCTGTACCCTTTACATTCCATGATAGTATTTTAATATTTCCCATAACCTATCTCCTTTCTAAACTCTGAACTCTCCATCGGGCATGCCACCACTATCCCCTTACCCCCATCCCACAAAAAATTACATATAACACACACTATATCTCTCCCCACCTTCTTCAAAAAAAAAAAGCCGCCTTTGACAACCAAAGAGGGGAGATGGGGGACATGTAAGATGTGCCTTCCTACCAGTGCTACGCGCTACTCACCCTTATATATCAATTAAATACTTTAAATTTTAAAAATCTAATTCTCATTGCTCTTTACTTGCCTCCTCCTCCACCATGATCAGCGACAGCTCCTCCTCCTCTTCCCCTCGCTGCGGTGTTCCACCTGTTGCCCCACCGGCCTCCGGCCTCTCATACTCCCTACCCAAGGCTCCCGATTCCATCAGTTCCTTCTTGAGATTTATCCACTCCTCCGAATCTCTTTTTACCAGCTCCAACAAGCTCAAATACTCCAATGGATTGGCCCCTTCATCAATTACTTGCATTCTTTTGTCATAAAAAAGCGCAGTTGCTGTGGAAATCTCCAATTATACCTTATATCTTTACTCATCAGCAATTTAGTTACAGGCCTCATCTTATATCTCCACGTTCTTTCCTTCAATGAGATATCATTATAAACTTCTACCTCAGAACCATCAAATCTCAGAGCATCAGAACCAACACGTTTCAAATGGGCCATTACTCTTAGCTTGTCGGCCCAATTTGCAAATTTTACCAAAACATTTCTTTGAACCATCCTCCCCCTTCTTGGGCCCACCCGAAATACACTTACAAAATCTTCCTGAACAAATTCTTTTCCCATATTCAAACCATTTAACCACTGAACCACTCTTTCTCTTAACAAATCCGGTGTCCGTTCCACCACCCCACGGATCACAATATTCTGCTTTCTCATCATATCTTCCACAGCATCAATCCTTCTCTCTTGTTCATCCAATTTCAGCTTATTCTCCCGCACCACCTCCCGAGTCCCTTTTATTTCCTTTTTTATGGCAATTACCTCATCTATTTTTTTTCCAACTTAAATCCACCTTTTTTGAGAAGTCTGCAACAGATGATACCACTTTATCTTGCTTTTTCATCATTTCATTTCTATCTTTCACCCTTGATTCCTCGTTCTTCTCCAATTTCTGAAACAGCTTGCCAATTTCCACCATAATTTGGGTTTGTTCATATGACTCTGGGGACGGGGATGAAGACTGAGGGGCTTCCTCCATTGGTGCTTTTTCCTTCCTCTTAGGCTTCACGGCTGGGTCTTAACCCTTTGCTTTCCCTCTTGTACCTTTATCCATAGTAATACACAATATAAGAGTCCGATGTTGCAGAACGTTGTAAAACTTAATCAGTCAGACAGGACCTGCAACATTGCAACCCCTGGTACCACAAAACCAAGAGGGAAATTTGTATGAAGGAGGAAATCCAACAAAGAGTTAAGTACTGTAAACCACAAAAAAAGATAGAAGGAACCGAAGTGTACTCACAACAAACAGCAAAAAATAAAAAATAAAAAATAAAATAAAATAAAATAATAATCCACATCAGATCCGTTTCCCCGAGGCACACATTCCAACTGATCGTCTTCCAAACTGCAAATGTAAAGGCTCCAAGGAAACAGTCACCCAAAACTTTTCTTTTAAGCCCAAGCCGCCAAAAAAAAAGGGGGGGAGGTATGAAAGAGAGAGAAGCCCAAAATCCAAGCAGGGAGGGGAAAAGATGTGAGAAGCGATGTGCTCAAAAAAAAAAAGTAATATTTGTAATCCACACGGTGAAGGAGCAAAAAGAGGACCAATTAATCCTTCTCTTGAGACGGACAAGTCAAAACGCCATTTTCCAGCGGTTACCTTAACTTCAGGGTAAAAAACCCCCCTTCTTCTTCTATGGAACGGCAAACTTTTCCCACACGCTTTAAGCTGGGAGACACACTGCTGCTGCTTTCCAATACTATAGCCCGAACCGGAACTTTTTAAACCACTTTGCTATCGACCAGACGCGCCGTGGTTCTCCTGGGGTGCAGGGAAACCATAAACCTAAACACGATCACTTTCGTTTTCCAGGACCGCCGCCATTAACGAAATGACCACTTGATTTCATATACTTCCACCCGTTTCCATTTCAAAGCCCAGGCTCTTCTAAGCAAAGTCCCCAGCTAGTTTTAAACTTTAAACTTTGACTTTCCTTTCATGCACTTACATACAGTTATTTTCTTGCCAGACAATTTCTTGCCAATTCCGGTGCTTCTCTGCTGTCTCGCTGGTCCCGTTCTCGGCTCCTCGGCAGAAAAGCCGCGACTGCTGTCGCAGGCCTCACCCGCCCAGGAAAGCCTCCCGAACTTCGACCATCCAACCTCAAAACTTCTCAAAATTTTCCAAAAAGGCAGGCAGGAGACTCATCCACAGGAATTACCACTTTAAAATTTTTCTATTTCATTCAGTCACATTAATTACCACTTTGCTAGGCGCGAGCGTCCGGATCAAGATGTTACTCGTCGGCCATCTTAGCCACGCCCCCGGATCGACCTATTTCTAACACCACATTTCAAAGGCATCTATTTTTCTGCGCTCAGCTTTCCTAATGGTCCAACTCTCACACCCATACATTACCACCGGGAATACCATTGCTTTGACTGTGCAATTTTTTTGTTTGCAAGGTGATGCCTCTATTTTTAACTATGTTCCCCAGGTTTCTCATAGCTTGTTTCCCAAGCATCAGTCGCCTTTTTATTTCATGGCTGCAATCACCATCTGCAGCGATCTTTTATCCAAAGAAAGTAAAATCTGCCAGTCGTATCCAACTCTAGGGTGCAGTGCTCATCTCCATTTACAGCCAAAGAGCCAGTGCTGTGTTTGCAGACATTTTCATGGTCATGTGGCAGGCATGACTAGAGCCCAGCAAGTCACATCGCTATATTTGGCCATGCCCACAGATTTGGTCACACCCACAGAGGGGTGTGGCCAAAATTTCCCTTATTTTCAAATCCAAAACTTGACAGGTATGATCAGAGGTACAAATGAGGGCAATGTCTTTAATGTTGTAATATGAACTTGTTGATGTAAACGGTTAGCAGAGTGGTATGCAGTGGCCAGCAAGAGGTTAACACCTGGCAAGGTGGTCCCTTGTGAGAAAAACAGGCAGGCAGATCTTGGTGCAGAAGAAAAACTCGTAGGTTTACTCAGGAAGTAAAAAGGTTCAAGTATATACAATGCAACAACTGTAACACAAAACATATATTCTCTTTAGCTGCTCAGTTGACCACACTGAGACAGTTCAGTTGTGCTATATACAAGTCCATACTTTAGTGGCTTAAGTGGCTAAGATGCTGACTAGGAGGCAAAAGGTCAGCAGTTCGATTCCCGAGTACTGCAGGACGGAATGAGCTCCCGTCTTTGTCCCAGCTCCTGCCAACCTAGCAGTTCGAAAGCAAGAAATTGCAAGTAGATCAATAGGGACCACTTCGGTGAGAAGATTACAGTGTTCCGTGTGCTCTGGTGTCTTGTCATGCCTTCCACACAATTACGGAAACGGCTGCAGAAGCAGACAATCCTGGCTCTTTGGCTTTGAAACAGAGATGAGCACTGAACCCTAGAGTTGGATACGACTGGCTTTCGAGCAAGAGAAACGTTTACCTTTACCTTTACAGTTCAGTAGCAGTCCAGTCCAGCAGCGTAAATGCAAGCTGTAATGACAGACCAAGCCAAAGAGCTCTACAGCTTCTGTCCTCCTGGTGGAGGCTTACCCCAAGTAGTCCTTCTTTGTCCAGCAAGCACAGATGGCATATCAGGCAAAAACCATCATCAGGATCAGTGCAAAGAGTCAGTCCTCATAGCAGGTTCTGGAAGATGCCGAAATCTTCATCCAGACTGTCAGCAGAGAAAGGTGAGCATTGTAGCTGGAAGTCTGCAATCCTGTTCTGATCTAAATACACAGGCCCATGGAGCACACCAGGGAAAAGTCCCAGCACCTGTGTGCCCCTGCAGTAGTGTCTTAAAGGCATCACAGACACAATATGCCTTGCAACCAGTTAGGGTGTGAGGTGAAGACTTACATCCCCTAACAGAACTTAGTAAAGGTAAAGATTTCCCTTGCCAAAATGATAATGAATTAGTGGCTAGTGGTTTAAACGAAAGCTGACCCAAATGCCCTATGAGCATATGCAAAGTACATCTTAGTGCATAACAGGAAGTTATACTGGACCATGCATGATCATGCCTTCCATAATATAATGGTAATGTAATGGTAATGGTTTCCCTTGCTCGAAAGCCAGTCGTATCCGACTCTAGGGTGCAGTGCTCATCTCTGTTTCTAAGCCGAAGAGCCAGCGCTGTCTGCTTCTGCAGACGTTTCCGTGGTCATGTGGCAGGCATGACTAGACACCGGAGCGCACGGAACGCTGTTACCTTCCCACCGAAGTGGTCCCTATTTATCTACTTGCAATTTCTTGCTTTCGAACTGCTAGGTTGGCAGGAGCTAGGATGAAGACGGGAGCTCATTTCCGTCCTGCAGTACTCGGGAATCAAACTGCTGACCTTCCGCTTCCCAGTCAGCGTCTTAGCGACTTGAGCCACTGCAGTAATATATATAATATATGTGCCGTCAATTCAATTCTGACTTTTAGCTTTTTCAATTTTCTAGATATAGACTACTCAAAAATGGGTTACCATTTTTCTTCTGGTAGAACGTCTGGAACTGTGCAGATTGTCCAAGGCTACACAGGGTAGCTTTTCTCCCAGGGGCTTTAGTAGAGAATCAAACTTCCAATGTCTGGCTCTGAAGCTACATATCCAACTCACTGAGCTATTGGTTATCTATAGATACTTTAAAAACAAGCAACAGCAGCAGCTGGTTTGGAGGCTAATAGTTGTGGTATTTGGAACTCTATGTGTATGCCAGATCTGAGAGCTTGAAGAAGGATCATATACAGTTTTGCCTTTTTCCATGTAAAAAATATCAATCACCTCCCACCACCCAATATATTCAAAGATAAGTCTTCACTAAACTCTTCAAAGGTAATAAAAAATCCAATAATGGGAATATGGGCTCACATATAGGGTGAAAGAAGGCACTAAGTTAAAAAGAAAGATCCCATTTGCGAATCTTTTTCATTTAGTGCAAATCAGCAGTCATGGATAAAGGATGGGATCTAGAGCAGGACTAGAACTTTCTATTATTATTATTATTATTATTATTATTATTATTATTATTATTATTATTATTATTATTATTATTATTATTATTATTATTATTATTATTATTATTATTATTATTATTATTATTATTATTATTATTATTATTTATTTGATTTATATGCCGCCCTTCTCAGCACATGCCGACTCAGGGCGGCTCACAACACATCAAATAAAATACAATATAGCAAAAATACAATAGCAAATACAATGTTGCAAAAAACAAAATACAATATAGCATAGGGCAAGGACAGAATACAGAGATACAGTAACAAGAACTCAATAATACAATACAAAAAGAATAGCAGCAGAGTCTCACTGCCTCAACCGCCTTTAAATCCTGGCCAGAGGCAATCAAAGGCAGCTGGAGGCGGGTCCCAGGAACGCCGGCGGTGGTCTCTGCATTCGGCGCTGCAGGGGTCCCTTCACCCTGCCAGGAGGGCCGGGGGCGGCGGCAAAGTCTCGCTGCCTCAACGGCCTTTTAAGTCCTGGCCGGAGGCAGCTGCAGGCGGGTCCCAGGAACGCCGGCGGTGGGGAGCCGGCAGTGTTGTGGCGGCTCGGCGGCGGCGGCGGCGGCTCTTCTAGCCCCGCGGCAGGAACTCGGGTCAGCTGAGGCATGCTCCCACCCACCCCTGACCAAGGCAGGTCGGGGTGGGGAGCCGGCGGTGTTGTGGCGGCTCGGCGGCGGCTCTTCTAGCCCCGCGGCGGGAACTCTAAAGTCGCTCATTGGGATATAACATGCCAGAACTTTCTACCAAACATTGTTGTTCAGTCGCACAGTCGATTCCAACCCCTTGCAACCCTATGGACCATTGTCATCCAGGCACTTCTGTCCTCCACCATCCTCCCCAACCCACCCAGCTCTGTGCCCACTGCATCTACAATACCATCTAGCCATCTCATCCTTGGCGGCCCCCTTCTTCTTTTGCTCTGTACCTTTCCCAGCATCAAAGCCTTCTCACGTGAATCCTCTCTTCTCATTTGATGTCCAAAGTACTTCAGCCTTGTCTTTACTATTTGACCTTCTAAGGAGCAGTCAGGGTTCATTTCTTCGAGGATTGACCTATTTTTTCTCTTTGCTGTCCAGGGGACTCTCAAAACTCTCCTCCAACACCACATTTCAAAGGCATCTATTCTTCTGTGCTCAGCTTTCCTAACGATCCAGCTCTCACAACCATACATTACCACTGGGAATACCATTGCTTTGACTATATGAACTTTTGTTTGCAATGTGATGTCTCTGCTTTTCACTATGTTCCCCAGGTTTCTCATAGTTTGTCTCCCAAGAATCAGTTGGCTTTTTATTCCATGGCTGCAGTCACCACCATCTGCAGTGATCTTAGATCCTAAGAAAGTAAAATATGTCACTGCTTCTACATCTTCCCCATCTATTTTCCAGGGACTGATATGGCCTGTTGCCATTATCTTGGTTTTCTTGATATTGAGTCTCAAGCCAACTTTTGCACTCTCTTCTTTCAACCTAATCAGGAGCTTCTTTAGGTCTTCCTCACTTTCCACCTTTAGGGTGGTATCATCTGCATATCTCAGATTGTTAATGTTTCTCCAAGCATTTTTGATCCCATATTTTAATTCCTCCATCTCTGCATTGCACATTATGTGCTCTGTGTATAAATTGAATAAGCAGGGTAATAAAATGCAGCCTTGTCTTACTCCTTTTCCTATTCCAAACAACTCTGTCATTCCGTATTCTGTCCTAACTGTTGCTTCTTGACTCATGTACAGATTTCTCATGAGGCATATAAGGTGTTCTGGTATTCCCGTCGCTTTAATTATTTGCCACATTTTGCCGCATACCAAGTGTTGTGTTCTGTAAAGCAGTGCCTTTAACAATGTACCTTTGCCATGTGTTATCAATGTAACCTTTCTGTGTGCAACATTATAACCATCACCTGTATCAATGTATGCTTAATAAGGGGACGCGAGCTAGTGACCACCAGAGGGCAGTGGCGAGCGTCCAGCTCTAATGGATCATAGCCACCTGGATCAGCAGCGCGGGAAGATTCCCCGCGACTTTCTCACCTGGTCAAGAAGGGCGTGACCTCCTACGACGTCACGTAGGCAGTAACCAATAGTCTGTCAACGAGCCACATTCAAATGTATAGCCAGCTGTATATATTGAGCTACCCATCCGCCATTACCACATGTTCCCCCGGATCATCATGCAATAAACCTGTGTTAAGCCAATCCTTCGGCTGTTGTATTGTCTTTGGTCCCTTACACTAAATTGGCGACGAAGGTGGGATGGCAGCCCACGGGACCAAGACATGCGCCGGTTTCGAAATCAGGAAACCGGGCGACTGGGAGATCTTCGAGATGGACTTCCAGGCCGCACTGATCGAGTCCGAAGTCACGGAAGAGGCGAAGAAAAGAGCCATCTTCACCAGAATGCTCGGACAAGAAACAAAAAGGACCTTGGTGGACCTGATTGCACCGAGGAGGGTGAGCGAATTCAAGGCCAAGGAACTCATGCAGTTGCTGCGTGAGCACGTCCGGCCCGCCACGGCGATGTTTCCCGCTCGGAGTGCGTTTTGGAGGCGAGTCCAAGCGCCCGGGGAGACGGTCGCCGCGTTCGTGGCGGCCCTGCGGCTGGCGGCCGGCCCGTGCAAATGGGAGAACGTCGAGATCACCCTCCGAGACTGTGTGCTGTGCGGCCTGAACGACGCCGAAACCCAGCGCACATTAATGAACCAAGGGCCGCCTCCCACGCTGCAGGAGGTCGTCAGAGCGGCCCAGGCCGCAGAAGCTACGAAGGCCGGGGTCCAAGAACTCCAGGACTGGAGGCCAAAGTCGAGCAAAGCAGAGGCTCCGGTGCAGGCAGCCCGGCGAACTTCGAGGTCGTCCACAGAGAGCAGCGACGACGAGGACGTACAGAGGGTCCGGAAGGAGAGCCGGCATTGCGACGGCTGTGGCGCGGCCCACGACCGCGTGAAATGCCCCTTCCGGAAGGCCGAGTGCCACAACTGCGGCCGCCGCGGGCACATCGCCAAGGTGTGCAGGAAGAAGCGCGAGTCCCGGAGGAGCTCCCCAGACCGTTCCGCGGGACGAGACCGCCCAGCGAGACCCAAAGACGGCGCCCAGCCCACGCGGAAGCAGGACGGCGTGGGCCGCATCGCCGACGGCAGCGAGGATGACACCCCAGTGTTCAGCGTGTCTACGGGACACCCCCGCTACTTTGTTGAGGTACTAGTCCAAGGGGTGCCCATTAGGATGGAAATTGACTCGGGGTCCTCATGTTCAATCATTTCCCAGAGGGAGTTCTTCGGAATTGCCCCCCAAAAGCGGCCCAAGCTCAAAGCGTTGAGGGCCACACTACGGGACGTGCAAGGGAACAGTATTCCAGTGTTGGGGGTTGGAGAATTTCAGGTCAAATTCAAGGAGCACGCCGCGTCCCTTCCCCTGGTCGTGCTCAAGGGAGGAAATTGCAGCCTCCTCGGGACTCAATGGTTCCAGCCCCTGGGTTTGTTCATTGGGGGGGTGCATGCCGTGGGGATGCACGCTGTTGGGACTGACCCAATTCAGGAGGTGTGCGAGGCGCACCCGAAGTCTTCAAAATGGGACTGGGGAAATTCAAGGGGCCCCCAGTGACTTTCGACCTGGACCCGGAGGTCCGCCCTGTTCGCCTAAAACCACGCCGGGTGCCGTTCGCACTCAAGGACAAGATAGAGGCAGAACTGGACAAATTGGTGGGTCAGGGGATTCTTGTGCCTGTAGATTCTGCGGAGTGGGAAACTCCAATTGTAACTGCTCTTAAGTCCAATGGGGAGGTCCGCATATGTGCCGACTACAAGTGCACCATCAACAAGGCGATCCGCCCGAATGCATATCCGGTGCCGGTAGTCAGCCATCTGCTGGCCAGGTTACACGGGGGGAAATGTTTCGCTAAACTCGACTTAGCACAGGCCTACCAGCAGCTCACGGTGTCTCCTGCCGCAGCTGCTGCGCAGACCATAGTCACCCATAAGGGGGCGTTCCAGGTGACGCGCCTCCAATTCGGCGTGAACTCGGCGCCAGGAATTTTCCAGTCACTCGTGGAACGCCTCCTGAAGGGTCTGGAGGGGGTGTTGCCTTATTTTGATGACGTGTTAATAACGGGGGGAGTCGGGCTGAATTGGCCAAGAGGTTGGGGAAGGTCCTGACGATATTCGAAAAGGCGGGGCTGAGGTTGCGAAAGGACAAATGCGTCTTCTTCGCAACCGAGGTTGAATTCCTAGGGTTTTGTGTGACTCCTGAGGGGATAAAACCATCCAAGTCTAAGGTGGCAGCCATCAAGAAAGCCCCCCGCCCCACCTCCAAGACCGAGTTGCAGTCGTTCCTAGGGCTGCTCAACTTTTACCACTCCTTCCTTCCCCGGAAAGCAGCGGTGGCCGAACCGCTACACAAGCTGCTTAAAAAAGAACAGGCATGGAAGTGGGGCGATGACCAGGAGAGGGCATTTAGTGAGCTGAAAAGCCTCCTGGCGTCCGACGCCATACTGACCCACTTCGACCCCAAACGCCCAGTAGTTCTGATCTGTGATGCATCTCCAGTGGGGGTGGGGGCGGTGCTGTGCCATGTGCTGGAGAACGGAAGGGAGGCCCCGATAGCATTTTACTCCAGGTCCCTGTCCCAAACAGAGAGAAACTACGCACAGACGGACAGGGAGGCATTAGCGATAGTCTCGGGGATGAAAAAATTTCACGATTTTCTGTACGGCCGCTCCTTCACCATTGTGACGGACCACAAACCCCTGCTAGGCATTTTTACCGCAGATAAGCCCACCCCTCAAATCCTGTCCCCAAGGATGCTCAGGTGGGCCATCTTTCTCAACGCGTATCAGCACGCGTTGGTCTAACGGCCCGGGAAAGAGATCAGCCATGCGGACGCCCTATCTAGGTCTCCCCTTCCCCTAACGCCCAGCCAGGTGAGCATGGGGGAGCGGGACCATCAGGTTCTCATGATAGAGGTGCTGGATTTGCCCCCCGTAGTGCCCGCCGACATTGCCAAAGCGACAGAGAAAGACAAAACGTTAGCAACAGTCAGCTCCTGGCTACAGAAAGGATGGCCCGCATCCTCCCCAGCGGAGGAGTTCGCTCCATTTTTCTGAAAAAAGCTAGAACTGTCCCTAGAGAGGGGGTGTCTCTTGTGGGGGCAGCGGGTGGTGATTCCCACTTCCCTTCGGCCGCGGGTGCTCAGACTGCTTCACGTCAGCCACCCCGGCATCGTGCGATCCAAGGCGCTGGCCCGGAGTTACTTCTGGTGGCCCCAGCTAGACGCCGACATCGAGCACATGGTCGGCACTTGTGAAAGTTGCCAATGCTCCAGACCAGAGGAGGCCCGCCTTCCCCACAGGGAATGGGACGCGGCTAAGGGGCCGTGGTCCCGGGTGCACGTAGATTTCGCGGGCCCATTCAGAGGCACCCTGTTCCTCCTTGGAGTGGACGCTTTCTCCAAATGGTTGGAGGTGATCCCAGTCACGAGCACCTCCTCGGCCCAGACCATTAGGCATTTGCGGAGGCTCTTTTCCACGTTCGGCATACCCGACACGTTAATTAGCGACAACGCTAGTTGCTTTACGTCCTCCGAGTTTAAGGCATTCATGGAGATTAACGCCGTTCGGCATATTACCTCCGCCCCGTTTCACCCGGCCACCAACGGCCAAGTAGAGCGCCTCGTCCGCACCACGAAGGACGCGTTGCGGCGCATGGGCCCAGGGGATTTGAACCTACAAGTGTGTCAGTTTCTGCTAGGGTACAGGGTGACCCCGTTGGCGTCAGGATACTCCCCCGCAGAGCTCTTAATGCGCAGGAAGTTGACCACCATCCTTACTAGGCTAGACCCCACGAGGGTAGAGGACAAAGGAAGGAACATCGGGCTGGAGGTTACGAAGAGTTTCAGCGTAGGCGCCCCTGTGCATTGCAGGAATTACGCCAGCACGGGCCCAGCCTGGGTGCCGGGCGTAGTCGTGGAACAAACCGGCCCCGTGTCGTACCGCGTGGAAACCAGCACAGGGTTCCTATGGAGGCGGCACGCAGACCAGCTCCGACGCAGGGTCTCCGATGAGCAGGACACGGTTCACGCAGGAAATAAGTCAGCGTTAGGGTTCTCCCCCACCCGTTTAGCCCAAGGGGGAGGAGAAGGGGACCGTGGGCCCCCACCAAGGGGGGAGGAGGATATCCTCGTAGATACCCTGGGGGATCTTTCCGAGGAGGAGGAACCCGACCCCATACATATCTCGCGGAAAGTCCCCACAAATGCGGGTACCCCTACCAGCTTAGATTTTGATTTTCAGAACCGGGGGGGGGGGTTTCGGAGTGGTCCCCCACCCGTCCAAGCGAGAAGAGGGGTTTTTCGTTAGCCCCAACGGCCCCCGGTTTCCCCCAGTACTATAGTCCAAGAAAAGCTGGGGACGCATTCGGAACTCGATCTTGGATTGCAAAGGGCTTCATCATATCTGGGTGGGAATGGTCACCCCAATTAAGCATTTGTCTTCTAAGGGAGGGTAAAAGTGTGCCAGGGATTGGAGGGGCAAAACCGCAGGATTATTCAGATAACTACTAATAAGTAAGATTAATTTTGTTGTTATTATAACTGTTGTTAACATTATTAGTCCCCAATCCTATGTAGCAATTAATGATGAGAGGACACATTTCTGCCAGGAAGGTTTGCATTTTAGAAAATCAACCCATGGATGACAACAGAGGAAGAAGTAAGGAAAAGCAAAGATGATCAGGGATGACATTAGATTTCTACTTCATTTCATACATGAGGAATTCCCTTAGAGTTCAGGATGTGTTCTCATATATTAGCCATGGTTTCAAACTTTCTTGGTTACTAACCCTCAGGCAGAGCATAATAGAGTTCCTTTTCTGGACTATACCTCTCAGCATACATAGAAAGACAGAATGGATATAGCTTTAAAATACATGCTGCTTTTTCTCCTCTTCCTAAAAATATGTTTTAAACTTCTTCTTCTTCTTCTTTTAAAAAATGTGTCCAGGCCTCTGGGGATCATTGTATGGGATGCTTATTTTTTCCTTCAAGCCATTTTCCCTTCTAAGAGGAAAAGAAACATCCATTGGTATCAAGTGAGGGTTATCTGTGCATAAGGTACAAGAAAATTGCCTATGAGGCAGAAGGTTTAGACTTCTTCCCAAATATAATTGTGAGAGCAAGTGTAGTATAGCGGATAAGGCAGTGGTGGCCAAACTATGGCCCATGGGCTGGACCCGGCTTTAGTGTATGGGACCAAGGACACCAGGACAGCCGAAGAGCTGGCTTAACACAACTTTATTACATGCTGGTCAGAGGGAACATGTGGTAATGGCGGATGAACAGCTCAATATATACAGTGGCTATACATTTGAATGTGGCTCCTTGACAGTCCATTGGCTACTGTCCGCGTGACGTCATTGTAGGTCACGCCCTTCTTGTCCAGGTGAAGGTAGTGGCGGGAATCTTCCCGCGCTGTTGTTCTAGGTGAGTCTTGGACCAATGAGCTTGGACGCTCGCTATTGCCATCTGGTGGTCACTAGCTCGCGTCCTATTAAGGTTACAGTGATGCAGCTGAAGGTTACATAGAAAAGGTTACATTGGATACACATGGATAGGTACATTGTTTAAAGGCACAGGCTTTAGGACACAACACCCCTCCCCCCTAGGATGAGACGAAGTCTCTTAGCCAAGATGGTTTATTGCACTCGCGTTTGGGCCGCGATGTGGGTTGGCCCACCCGGGGGCTGCTCCCGCTTCCTTGTTCCCTGGACCCTTGTCCTGTAATGGGAGAGGGAGGCTTGTTAGAGGCTTGTTGCGGTTTTGCAGCTTTAGGGGAAGGGGTAGATTCCGTTGTGGTTGAACCGGGGGCACCAGGGGCTAACGTAAAACCCCTCTTCTCGCTTGGATGGGTGGGGGACCACTCCGAAACCCCCCCCCCCGGTTCTGAAAATCAAAATCAAACTCTGTTGGGGGATCCCGCGGGATATCTACGAGGACAAATTCCTTCTCCTCCCCCCTTGGTGGGGACTCTCGACCCCCCTCTCCTCCCCCTTGGGCTAAACGGGTGGGGGAGAACCCTAACGCTGAATTTGTATCCGTTTTTTCGGCGCCCTGATTTCCTGGGACCCGGCTCCGGAGCTGGTCCGCGTGCCGTCACCAAAGTAGACCTGTGTTGGTCTCCACGCGGTACGAAACGGGACCGGTTTGTTCCACGACCACCCCCGGCACCCAGGCTGGCCCCGCGCTGGCGTAGTTCCTGCAATGTACCGGGGCACCCACGCCGAAACTCTTGGTGGCTTCTAACCCTATGTTCCTCCCCTTGTCCTCAACTCTCGTGGGATCTAGTCTAGTGAGTATGGTGGTCAGCTTCCTGCGCATTAAAAGCTCCGCAGGGGAGTAGCCTGACGCTAGCGGGGTCACCCTGTACCCTAGCAGAAACTGACACACTTGCAGGTTGAGGTCCCCGGGGCCCATGCGCCGCAGCGCGTCCTTCGTGGTGCGTACGAGGCGCTCCACTTGGCCATTGGTGGCCGGATGGAAAGGGGCGGAGGTGATGTGCCGGATGGCGTTAATCTCTGTGAATGCCCTGAACTCAGCGGACGTGAAGCAACTAGCGTTATCGCTAATTAGTGTCGGGTATGCCGAACGTGGAAAAAATTCTCCACAAATGCTTAATTGTCGCGGCCGAGGAGGTGCTCGTGACTGGGATGACCTCCAACCACTTGGAGAAAGCGTCCACAACAAGGAGAAACAGGGTTCCTCGGAACGGGCCCGCGAAATCTATGTGCACCCGGGACCACGGCCCCTTAGCCACGTCCCATTCCCTGTGGGGAAGGCGGGCCTCCTCCGGTCTGGAGCATTGGCAGCTCTCGCAAGTGCCGACCATGTGCTCGATGTCGGCGTCTAACTGGGGCCACCAGAAGTAACTCCGGGCCAGCGCTTTGGAGCGCACAATTCCGGGGTGGCTGACGTGCAGCAGTTTAAGCACCCGCGGTCGAAGGGATGTAGGGATCATCACCCGCTGCCCCCACAAGAGGAACCCCCCTCTCTAGGGACAGTTCCAGCTTCTTCCTAAAAAATGGGGCGAATTCCTCTGCTGGGGAAGACGCCGGCCACCCTTTCTGTACCCAGGAGCAAACCGCCGCCAACGTCTTGTCCTTCCTTGTCGCTGTGGCAATGTCGGCGGGCACTATGGGGGGCGAATCCAAAATCTCTATCATGAGCACCTGGCGGTCACGCCCCTCTCCGCCCATCTGGCTCTGCGTTAGGGGAAGAGGGGACCTTGATAGGGCGTCCGCATGGCTGATCTCTTTCCCGGGCCGGTACACCAACGCGTGCTGGTAGGCGTTGAGAAAAATGGCCCACCTAAGCATTCTCGGGGACAGGATCTGTGGCGTGGGCTTATCTGTGGTAAAAATGCCTAGTAGGGGCTTGTGGTCAGTCATGATGGTGAAAGGGCGGCCATACAGAAAATCGTGAAATTTTTTGGTCCCCGCAACTATCGCCAGCGCCTCCCTGTCTGTCTGGGCGTAGTTTCTCTCCGCTTGGGACAGGGACCTGGAGTAAAACGCTATTGGGGCCTCCCTCCCGTTTTCCAACATGTGGCATAACACTGCCCCCACCCCCACCGGGGATGCATCACAGATCAGTACCACCGGCCGTTTGGGGTCGAAATGGGTCAGAATGGCGTCAGACGCCAGGAGTTGTTTCAGTTCTGTGAATGCCCTCTCCTGGTCATCGCCCCACTTCCATGCCGCATCTTTCTTGAGCAACTTGTGAAGCGGCTCAGCCACCGCAGCCTTCCGTGGAAGGAAGGAGTGGTAGAAATTTAAGAGCCCTAGGAACGACTGCAACTCGGGCTTGGATGTGGGGCGAGGAGCTTTCTTGATGGCGGCCACCTTGGATTTGGACGGTTTGATCCCCTCGGGTGTTACTCGGAACCCTAAGAACTCAACCTCCTTCGCGAAGAAGACGCATTTGTCTTTTCGCAACCTCAACTCCGCCTGTTCGAACGCCGCCAGGACCTTGTTTAGCCTTTCAGCCAACTCAACCTCACTCCCCCCCGTTATCAATATGTCATCAAAATATGGTAAAACGCCGTCCAGCCCTTTGAGGAGGCGTTCCACGAGCGACTGGAAAATTCCAGGCGCCGAGTTCACGCCGAATTGGAGGCGCGTCACCTGGAACGCCCCCTTATGCGTGATTATGGTCTGCGCAGCAGCTGCGGCAGGGGTTACCATGAGTTGCTGATAGGCCTGTGCCAGGTCGAGTTTAGCGAAACACTTTCCCCCATGTAACCTGGCTAGCAAATGGCTGACCACCGGCACCGGGTACGCATTAGGGCGGATTGCCTTATTAATGGTGCACTTATAATCGGCGCAAATGCGAACCTCCCCATTGGCCTTCAATGCTGTGACAATTGGAGTTTCCCACTCCGCGGAATCAACAGGAACAAGAATCCCCTGGCCCACTAATTTGTCCAGTTCCGCCTCTATTTTGTCCTTGAGTGCAAAAGGCACCTGGCGCGGTTTGAGTCTGATTGGGCGGACCTCCGGGTCCAGGTCGAACGCTACTGGGGGTCCATTGAATTTCCCAAGTCCCTTCTTGAAGACTTCGGGGTGCGCGTCGCACACCTCCTGTATCGGGTCAGACCCAACGGTGTGCACCCCCCCAATGAATAGACCCAGGGGCTGGAACCATTGAGTCCCGAGGAGGCTGCAATTACCCCCCTTAAGAACGACTAGGGGGAGTTCCGCGGCGTGCCGCTTGTACTGAACCTGGAAATTCCCAACCCCCAACACCGGGATACTGTTCCCTTGCACGTCCCGAAGCGTGGACCTCAGCGCTTTGAGCTTGGGCCGTACGCGGGGGGCAATTCTCAAAAACTCCCTCTGGGAAATGATTGAGTAAGAGGAGCCAGAGTCAATCTCCATCCTAACAGGGACCCCTTGCACCAGTACCTCAACAAAGTAACGGGGGTGTCCCATGGACACGCTGAAAACCGGGGCGTCGTCGTCGCTGTCGTCGGAGATGCAGCCCACGCCGTCCTGCTTCCTCGTGGGCCGGGCGCCATCCTTTAGTCTCGTCGAGCGGTCTGGCCTCGCTGGGCGGTCAGGCGAGCTCCTCCGGTCCCTCGCTGGGCGGTTGGGCGAGCTCCTCCGGTCCTTTGCCCGTTGTCTGCAGACTTTGGCTATGTGCCCGCGTCGCCCGCAGTTGTGGCACTCGGCCTTTCTGAACGGGCACCTGGCACGGTCGTGAGTCGCCCCGCAGCCGTCGCAACGCCGGCCCTCCTTCCGGACCCTCCGGACGTCCTCGTCGTCGCTGCTTTCGGCAGACGATTTCGAAATTCGCCGGGCTGCGTGCACCGAAGTCTCTGCTTTGTCGGCCTTCGGCCGCCAGTCCTGGAGCTCTTGCACCCCGGCCTTCGTGGCTTCTGCGGCCTGTGCCGCTTTCAGGACCTCCTGCAATGTGGGGGGCGGCTCCTGATTCATTAGCGTGCGCTGAATCTCGGCGTCCTTCAGGCCGCATAGCACACAGTCCCTGAGGGTGACTTCCAAATTCTCCCATTTGCATGGGCCGGCAGCCAGACGCAGGGCCGCTACGAAAGCGGCGACCGACTCACCAGGTGCTTGGACTCGCCTCCAAAACGCGCTCCGAGCGGGAAACATTGCCACCGAGGGCCGAAAATGGTCTCGCAACACCATCAGGAGCTCTTCTGCCTTGAATTCAGCCGCCTTTTTGGGTGCGATGAGGTCAATCAATACCCTCTTGCCGTCGTGCCCGAGCATTCTGGTGAGGATGGCTCTTTTCTTCGCCTCGTCCTTAACCTCGAACACCACCAGCGCGCCTTGGAAGTCCATTTCAAAAAGTTCCCAATCTTGCGGTTTCTTGATGTCGAAACCGGCGTATGTCTTGGTCCCGTGGGCAGCCATCATCCCACCTTCGTCGCCAGTTTAGTGTATGGGACCAAGGACACCAGGACAGCCGAAGAGCTGGCTTAACACAACTTTATTACATGCTGGTCAGAGGGAACATGTGGTAATGGCGGATGAACAGCTCAATATATACAGTGGCTATACATTTGAATGTGGCTCCTTGACAGTCCATTGGCTACTGTCCGCGTGACGTCATTGTAGGTCACGCCCTTCTTGTCCAGGTGAAGGTAGTGGCGGGAATCTTCCCACGCTGTTGTTCTAGGTGAGTCTTGGACCAATGAGCTTGGACGCTCGCTATTGCCATCTGGTGGTCACTAGCTCACGTCCTATTAAGGTTACAGTGATGCAGCTGAAGGTTACATAGAAAAGGTTACATTGGATACACATGGATAGGTACATTGTTTAAAGGCACAGGCTTTAGGACACAACACCGGCCCAAGGCACCCTTGGTGCTACCGGAAGCAGAAATAAAACATGCCCACGCATAAGCAAATGCTGCCGTAAAACACGTCCATGGCTGTTGCATTTATTACAGCCACAGGTGCAATTATGGCAGCATTTGTGCATGGGCAGGCACATTTTACTTCCGCTTCTGGTGGGAGGAACTATGTGACCAGCCCGCTCAACCATGTGACCGGCTCATAGTGCAAAAAGTTAGGGAACCCCTGGGATAAGGAGCCAGACTAAGACTCAGAAGCCTTGGCTTCAACTCCAAGTGGAAACTCGTGGGGGACAAAGGCAAAAATAATGCCTCACAAATCCTACCCAGGTCACACCTATAAGTCAAAAGCATCTTGATGGCATATAATAACACCCAAACATGGTAACTGTGATCCAGAGCAGCCCATAAAGACTTTCACTGCTATGAGAAAAAACTCAAGCAGCCTAGTTGCGTGTAGGAGTTTCTGAAAGCAAGGCACTGAGAAATAGCACTCCTTCCTTAGACTTCCTGGATTGGCTTGATAGCCTCTTCTAGGTGATGGGCGTGTGGGTGTGTGTTGTCCTTCCTTAGACTTCCTGGATTGGCTTGATAGCCTTGTCTAGGTGATTTAGGGGGGGGGGTGTAGAACAGGACTCCCAAATCACAAGCAGGTTCACCTGGCTTCTGTACGCTACTAGGCCTCTTGTCCAGACATGGAAAAGGAAGAAGCATCCAGAGGTCTCATCTACTGGGATCCTGGTGGGTAGACAAGGCCTCCTCTCTTGGAAAACACGTCCGTCAAGTTCCAGCAGTCAAGAACTCTGAGCTGGACAGAAAGATGGCTTATTAATACAAATGTTATGCTATAAATACTTTTTATTTGTTTTTATAGCTCTGCCACTGCTACTGATCCTCTGCGGAGGAAAGGAGATGTTGACAAAGTAACCAGTGCCATAATTAGTTCGTGTATTATTTTCGTGCCCTGATTTGTACAGTTGATTTGGGGACACATTTTTGCATTGCTTGCCCTGGTTGCCAAAATTGCTAATTATGGCTCTATCTGAGAACTGAATCTGCAGAAGCCTCTCCAAGCTGCCCAGAGGCTTCTAGGAGTTCAACTCCTTTGGAATGCCCAACATTAAAAATTAACATTCTACTCAACTGTCAGTTAAGGATGACATATAAGGGATTCTTTGAGTTTTAATCTCGCAAGTCTGGAAAGCTGTTGGTTGAGGAACACTGATCTCAAAATTTACAAAAGGGTTGTCAGGATGAGTTATCCTCCCTAGAATGACCCACAGGGGGACAAGTCCTAGAAAAAAGGTTAGAAACTGGAAAAACACAACAGTATTCAAGAGCTGTGGGCTGTGATCCAGGACTGGCTGACTCAGTGAGATACAGTGTATTTCCCGTGTCACATGATGTCTGATCAGGTCTTGATGTTCTCATACACTTGTGCCTTGTATTCTGACTTTGAAATATCTGTAATAAGCAGAAGCAGAGGTGTGAGTAAGATTGGGTGGGTTTCCCCCAGTTGAGTTATATTTTGCAGGAAATTAACAAAAACTGCATCAAAATAACATTCACAAGCTTTCCGCCCCACCCTTCTTCCACAAAATGTAACCCAAGGCAACAATGTAAGTGCAGACCGTAGTATATATTTTTGTAGTTATATTTTGCGGACAGAGATTTTGTAATTGTACTTTTGGTGATTGATTTTTACTGTATTCATTGTATGTTATGTTATTGTATTTTGTATTTATTG
This sequence comes from Bradypodion pumilum, assembly GCA_035047305.1. Classification (NCBI taxonomy): domain Eukaryota; kingdom Metazoa; phylum Chordata; class Lepidosauria; order Squamata; family Chamaeleonidae; genus Bradypodion; species Bradypodion pumilum. Next base: position 445,940,884 of record JAWDJD010000002.1, on the reverse strand, counting down.
TCCGCTATATAAACCGCCCTGAGTTGGGTTCGCCTGAGTGAGCGGTATATAAAATGAAAATTAAATTAAATTAAATGCATTGAATGAAAGCAAGTTAAAGGCATAGCACAGATTTTGGGGGAAACCAAAGATTAACATGCAAAACTAATTTTTTAAAATGTGTCTTTAAAAAAGAAAATAATGTCAATGCCCACCCACATTAAAAGCCTACATTTACAGTTTATTTATTAAATTGAATTATTTATATTTTATTTACTCATTACATTTATATCCTGTCCATCTGGGATATTTTTCCACTCTAGGTAGCGTAGAACATAGTAATAATAATAAAAATATTTACAATAAAAATTTAAACAGATTGAATAAAATTACAAATATAAAGAATACATAAATAACACCCACACATTAAAAACAAAAATGCCTGAACAACAACAACTGAACAATTAAAAAATTAATTGAGCAGAGAGAAAGAATCTAGGAGTCATAAGGTAACCTGGTCCTCACCTACTGGCAGAAGGGCAGATGACATAGGGCGTGTTGTGATTAGTAAAAAAATTCTGTCATTTTCAGGTTCCAAAATTGATTCAAAGATTGAATACATGACACAACTGAAGCTCTCATTATATTACCTAAATGTGGGCTACTTTAAACCATCCACTTGTGGTGTGTGTGTGTGTGTGTTTGTGTGTGCGCGCGTGCGTGCGTGTGTGTTTAGCTGGAAGGCTGCATGACAGATTGAGTGCCCGTCTCTGTCCCAGCTCTTGGGGACATGAAAGGAGCCTCATTTGGGCGTTCCCTGAGCAGAGTTTCTCCCACAAAAATCCTTTCAACTCAGAATAATTTTTGACACAAAATTTATTGGGAGGGTGAATTTTTTTGGTCTTGATTTTAGAATGGTGTTTTTGACCAGTCAAGACACATCCTTAATCTCCCTTTGAAAGATGTGCCATGAACACGGGAATGGCCATTATGAGAACAAACACTGATGCTTGTATATTTGGCAAGTACATACTTTCTTTTGCTCACAGGCAAAGAATCACTTTGGTTTGGGGGGGGGGGGGAGAGAAAATCCAGACCCGCTCATGGATAGATTGTTGAACCTGTCACTGTAGAGAGGTAAGGAAACTTCAACAGCCACAGAAAACATGATCAGACATGCTATTTCAACATCTGCACCAAAAACAAACATCATGACACAAAGCAAGAAAGAGCAATGTCTTCTAAGGATGGAACAAAATACATCTTATCTTACCCAATACTTGAATCAACTGGAGCCTCTGAAACAAACTGATATACCCTTCTCTTCAACCTGTACCTTCGAGGAAAAATAAGTCAGTGGGAATTTTTGTCCTTACCTTTGCTGAGTTCCTTAAGACATTCTTGATGCTTTTGACTGCATGGGGAAATAGTTAATAAATAAATAAATCAGACCACCACAGCAAGACAGATATTTCTGAACTATTCTTTTATTTAGAAATGTCTATTGTCCTCCCCTGGCCAGTGTGTATCATGCTGCTTCAAGCTCCTTGAAATATTGGTCAACACTACAGATGTTTAAATAAATCATGGCCAGACCTACCATTAGGCAATATGAGGCAACCACCTTAGGAGGCATGTTTGAGTGCTGGGGAAAACAGCAGTCAACAATTGCTAACATCAAGCTAAACAGATCCTTTACTTCCCTTGTTATAGGGCATCAACGTAGAAGCACCAAAGTATTGTTTAAGTTGTCATTAACACATTTTATTTGGCCTGTGTTTTCCTGAAATAGGGACTGCAGTGGCTTAGTGGTTAAGATGCTGAACTTGATTACTGGAAGGTCAGCAGTTTGGGACCCAAGTACTGCATGATGGAGTGGGCTCCTGTCTCTGTCCCAGCTCCTGCCAACCTAGCAGTTTGAAAGCAAGAAGTTGCAAGTAAATAAATAGGTACCACTTTGGCGGGAAAGGTAACAGCATTCTGTGCACTACGTATCTAGTCATGCCTGCCACATGTCCATGGAAACATCTTTTGATGCAGACAGCATGTGCTTTTTGGCTATAAACAGAGATGAGCACTGAACCCTAGAGTCAGATACAACCAGCTTTCAAGCAAGGGTGACCTTTACCTTTACCCTTCCTGAACTGCAGCCCACTTTAACAAAGACAGTTCACAAAAGTGTGTGTAAAATAAAGCTGAAAAGAATCATAAGAACATAATAACAGCCTTGCTGGAACAGGCCACAGGAGCCCATCCAGTCCAGCATTCTGTCTCACACAGTGGCTCACCATTTGCTTCAGGGTATTATTCCCAAGCAGATGCCTTCACCTCCTTAGGATTCCCTGGAAATGGAATTGAGAGATATCCTGCCTATCTCTCCAACCCGGAGGTTGTCCTTAGGTATCCATCATTATAGCCATTGATACCCTTTGTCCTCCATGAACTTGTCTAATCCTTTCTTAAAGCTGTCAAGACTGACAGCTGTCGCCACTTCTTCTGGCAGAGAGTTCCATAGAACAGTGATCCTCTGGGTGAAAAAAGTACTTTCTCTTACTTGTTTGAGCACTAGCACCCAAAAGTTTCATGGAGTGCCCCCTAGTTCTAGTGTTGTGCAATAGGGAAAACAGTTTTTCCTTATCTACTTTGTCCACACCATGCATGATTTTATAAACTTCAATCAGGTCACCTCTTAGACACCATCATTTAAGAGTGAAGAGGCCCAACCATTGCAGCCTCAGATGGTAAGGAAGGTGTTCCAGTCCCCTAATCATTCTGGTTGCCCTCCTCTGCACTTTCCCCAGCACTATAATATCCTTCTGGAGGTATGGCGACCAGAACTGTACACAGTATTCCAGATGGGGCCTCACCACAGATTTATAAAGAGGCAAAATGACACTTGCTGACTTATGCTCACTTTCAATTAACCATACAACTAAAAGAGCCATATATAAAACCTAGGCAGAGGATTCCTTAAAAATGGGACTTCCACAAAAAAGTTAATATGCTTTTTTTTAAAATAGTAGCCGTGTTAATCTGTGTTTCGGGCATATCAGGAAGCAAAAACTAAAACACTGCAGCACTTTAAATACTAACTGCTATATTTTTAATGTGAGCTTTTGTGGAGCAAGTCCACTTCATCAGACATAGCTCCACCTTATCAGGCATAGCTCCAATGTCTGATGAAGTGGACTTGCTCCATGAAAGCTGACATTAAAAATATAGCAGTTAGTTTTTAAAGTGCTGCAGTGTTTTTGTTTTATGTTTTTGCTTCCTGATATTTCTCATATGAAGAGTATGAAGAATATAATACATAAACAGATGAGTTAAAAAATTGATATCTATACCTATAAATCTGTGCGTTAACAGTTGGAATGTGACAAAGGATGTCGCACCAGGCCCCGACCGAGCCTCCCTGCACTCACCCGAACCGGGTTCGCAACTGTCAGGTTGAGAAATGTGGCAGTGGGGCAGGAGCCCCCCGAATGTGAACAAAGAAAAAGGACTTCAATTCCCAGCGTCCTTTGCACTGTGCAACCCCTCAGCCAATCAGGCTGAGGGATACGAGCACAGAGGAGGCTGGGAACGCGCGCTGACTTAAAAAAAAACAAAATGGTGGGAGCCAGAGGGAAAGACTTTGAAAGATGCAGCTGGAGGGAGCCAGGAAAAGATAAGTGTTAGGTAAGGGTTAGGGGATGGGTGAGGGAGGAAATGAAAGGTGCTGGGTCCAGAAGGGTTGGGGGACAGACCCCTTTTGTCCCCCCAACCCTACCAAACCCAGGGGACCAGGGAGAGGAGATCGAATACACCCCCCACAAACACACCCATGCACACACTCCATTTTAAAAGAGAAGAAACCACTTGGTTTCTTCTCTTTAAAAACAGAGTGGTTTTTTGGGGTGGGCGGGTGGGCAATGATCCCCTCTCTGCTGGGTCCCCTGGCTCTGGAAGGTTTGGGGGGACAGACCCCTTTTGTCCCCCCAACCCTACCAAACCAAGGGGACCAGGGAGAGGAGATTGAATACACCCCCTCCCAAACACTCCTTTTTAAAAGAGAAGAAACCACTTGGTTTCTTCTCTTTTAAAACAGAGTGTTGTTGTTGTTGTTTTGGGGGGAAGGGTTGGAGGGACAGACCCCTTTTGTACCCCCAACCCTACAAAACCCAGTGGACCAGGAAGAGGAGATCGAATACACCCCCCTCCCAAACACTCTGTTTTAAAAGAGAAGAAAGAGCTTGGTTTCTTCTCTTTAATAACGGGGTGTCCTGTGGGGGGAGGGAATCCCCTCTCTGCAGGGTCCCCTGGCTCTGGAATGGTGGGGGGGACAATACTCACACACACACACACACACACACACACACACACACACACACACACACACACACACACACACACACTGCTTCTCTTTCTCTCTCTCTCTCTCTCTCTCACACACACACACACCACTCCTGCCTTGCCAGGAATTTTTAATGTGTGTGTTGGTGGTTGGAGTGGTATTGTATGGGTAGTGGTGGTTGTGCACACCCAAAACCACCCCTAACCACCAACACACCTCTTTTTTACATAAATTACCAAAAAGAATTATCCCTTACAACACAATTTAAAACAGCCCAGCTCTTTACCAACATTAAGGAAAAAAACCTTCCAAAAGCATTTAAAACAGCCCGGCACCGCCGGGCAAAATCTGCTAGTACAGTATAAGAAGTAATGGTACATATATCATTTGGAAGGAGATTCAGATACATTTTAAGTAAGTTAATGCTAGCCATTCACCAGTGCCAAAATCATATGAGCCTGACTTACCTACGGCTTCTTCTCCACAATAACAGCCCAAGAGCAAGTATAATGAGCAACTGCAGTGTGACACAAACAGCTAGTGAGATCCATAGTCCCTCGTGTCCTCTACTTTTGGGGCACTGAGGTGAAAAGCACTCATTCACTGTTCCTACGGATCAAAGACAACCACAAGCAGAAAACAGAATCATGAAACACAAGATCCAACTTCTCCCCAGTTGCCAAGAGATAAAATTCTCACTAGCTCTGAATTTCCAAAAATGCTTATTCCAGGCCAGAGTCTGGGTGGGGCATATCAGGACAGGAAGCAAACAGCACCTTTTTTCCATTCCTTTCCACAGTTTTCTGAACCAAAAAGGCAGGGCATGCTGCACCTGGGCACAGGTGGCAGAGCTGCAAGCTGAAACCATGCATTTCTCATTAGAGAGCCATTCCGTTCCTTTCCAAGACTAACTCTAGACTTTGGGTCACCTAAAGTAGCAACAGTAGTGTACAAGTCTTAGGTTTTGGAGAAATTGAATGAGTGCTTGGGAGGGCATAACTCAATCCCCAAGCTACCAAGCCACACCAACATTAGAGAGTCTTCTGCTGATTCTCTTCTCAACCCTCTCCAAGTTTAGTAAAGTTTGGAGTTAGGAGTTAGGGTGTTTGGAGTTAGAGGTTAGGGTGGCCAAGTTATGTTCCCCTGCCTACATCACTCAATTAATTTTCCTCAAACCAGCTGGTGGTGGCCTAAGTCTTTTGCACATATTTTGTGAGTCAAAGTATACAACAGCACGTCTTTTGCACGTCAAAGTATACAACAGCTAATGCCAAGCATACTTTTTTATTAGATGAGGAAGAAAATATCATGTGCAACACTCCCTACCTCAGGCAGTATAAAATAAAATACAGTGGTATCTCACTTAAAGAGCATAATGCGTTTCATGGGATTGCTCTTTAAGCCAGTTTGCTCTTTAAGTGAAACACCATTGTAAGTGATCAATTGTAACTTCTGGCGGGGGGGGGGGATTGTGAACCCCGATTTAATTATTAAGCGAGTTTTTGGTTGGTTTTAGTTGTTAAGAAAGGTGACCATTCAGAGAAAATTCTGCTCTTTAAGCGAGTTAGTCTCTAAGTGAGGTGCCCTTTATGCGAGGTTTTACTGTACTCACTCACTTTCATTCCCCCACTTCCCCCATCCTAGCACAAAATGTGTGGCTGGGAATTCAGTTGGAGGGGAATATAGTTGGTGTTTTCTCCCTCCACCTCAGGCAAGCAGGACTAGGCAGGGACATAATTAGCATTTTAAACTTAGGGCAAACAGCAATCATTTTCTTCCTGCTTTACAACACTAAGGCATGGACCACCACCAACCACCAACAAGGACAAAGATGTGAATGCCATGCTTCCCATAAGAGAAAGAGATGTTGATTCTTTCAAAGAAAATTAAGGGGGCTGGGAAGTGGTGGGTTTTTACCCCTAATATTTCCAAGAGACTGAATAGTCACCTCTGGATTTTGGTGCCCATTAATTTTTTTTATCCTGAGTTAAAGCAACAGCTGCCTTACCCTCATTAAAGCCCAGCACCCCCTGGTGCCTGGGTAATTCTACTTCAGATGCCTAAGCAACAGCATTTCATAGCCTAGGCCTGTAATGGTGAACCTTGGCACTCCAGCTCTTCTTGGAACTTCAATTTCCAGAAGCCCAAGTCCCTGTGAGTTTACGTGCAGTAAACCCATTCATGTGGATTCACAGGGACTTGGGCTTGTGGGAATTGAAGTTCAAGAACAGCTGGAAGGCCAAAGTTCGCCATCACAGGCCTAGGTACTGGAAGGAGAGGATCCACTTCCAAATTGTAGCCTTGAGTTGAATTACTAGTTATACAGGTAGGTGTGTGAAATACATTCTTTACCTCTGTGTACTTAATCTCTGGAGCTTAACATTTGGTGATTGTTTCAATCATTTTAGGAACATGGTGTTTGGGGAACAAGAAGGTTTGGCAGATATACACTACACGTCTCCGTAGATCAGCATTTCCACTGCTTCCTTCCTGAATACAATTCCCAGAATCCCCCAACAAGCAAAACTACTGGAATCTGAGATGTTGAGTCCAAAATATTAACTTTTCCAGCTTCTTCTCTTCTTCCTTTAAAAAGCTGTGCTACAGTATTTGGAAAACACCTTACCTTGAAGAAAAGGCATCAAACTGCTATTAGCACAAAATTTCTGGACATCTGCAGTCAAACTGAAGTTGACTTCAACCTGCTGATCAAAGCGACACTTCACTCTTCTCTCTCTGGATGTCTTTCGCAGGCAAATGTGAAGTTGTGATGCTTTTTGCCCTCTGAAGACACTGTATCCTCCTGTGTCATCTTCCATCTGGAGCTGCTTTCGGCCCTCCCACCAACTCACCACATCCCTACTTAGCTCTTTTTTGGAAACATAACAGCTCAAAATGTAGCAGGTGATATCGGCCTGACAGCTCTCCAAGATTCGCCTCTTGCCTGGAAGGGAGAGAAGAATGCTTTTGAGGCTGTGCTGTTTGGAACTCAAGACATAGTTCAGAGACACGATTATGGGGACTGGGTATGGAGGTTTGGAGGTCTCTCTCTCTCTCTCTCTCAGAAATAGCAGCATTTCTGGACACGAGGAAGTCCAAATGCTGGCTCAGAGCCAGGAGGGCGAACTATGGTGGAAGTAGCCTTCCCCTATTTAGTGACTAAAAAAAATGCCTAGCCAATGGCCTTAGGCACGCAGGTATCTTCATAAGGGCCTCTCCCTCTTAAAAACATAACAGGGTAGTCCCTTTCTCCCAGCACAATCTCCAATTCACATTTTTGCTTAATGCTTACCATTCTGTGTTCTCAAACCTTCTGTTGCTGAAAACATATGTGGATTCTGTTGTTAAATGAATCCAATCATTTGGTCTGACTGGTAGGCAGATTGGTAGGTAGGTACACATTTCTCTGTTTGTGCACGACGATACCCACCCTATGGAAACAGCACCCTGCTGCCTCAGTGTTGTGTTCTCAATTCTATGCCTTTAAACAACCACCAACTGTATCAATGTAACCCGTTGTAATTAGGACGCGAGCTAATGACCACCTGGTGGCAATAGCGAGCGCCCAGCTCACACGGTTCCAATTCCCAAAGAACTGCAGCGCGGGAAGATTCCCGCCACTACCTCACCTGGACAAGAAGGGCGTGACCTGAAGTGACGTCACGCCGACAGTAGCCAATGGGCTACCGTGGAGCCACATTCAAATGTATAGCCACTGTATATATTGAGCTGTTCGTCCGCCATTACCACATGTTCCCCCGGACCACCATGCAATAAAGATGTGTTAAGCCAATACTTCGGCTGTTCCTGTGTCTTGGTTCTCATACACTAAATTGGCGACGAAGGTGGGATAATGGACCCCCACGAGATCAAGACACACGCTAGTCATGCCGGTTTCGACATCAACAAACCGGAAGACTGGGAGCTCTTCGAAATGGACTTCCAAGATGCGCTGGTGGTGTCCGACATTACGGACGAGGGAAAGAAGAGGGCCATCCTCACCCGGATGCTCGGGAATGCCGCCAAAAGAGTATTGGTGGACCTGGTATCACCGAAGAAGGTGAGCGAGCTGCCGGTCAAACAGCTCCTGAAGGCGATGCACGATCATTTCCAGCCCTCGGTTTCGATGTTCTCGGCTCAAGACGCGTTCTGGAAGAGAGTTCAAGCGCCTGGTGAGTCCATCGCCGCCTTTGCAGCGGCCCTGCGGTTGGCCGCCGGCCCATGCAAGTGGGAAAACCTGGAAATCGCCCTCAGGGACCGCATGCTGTGCGGCCTGTGGGACGAGGAGGTTCAGCGAAAGCTGATGAACCAGGAGCCACCCCCGACGCTGCGCGAGGTCGTGAAGGCGGCGCAGGCCGCGGAAGCCACGAGGGCCGGAGTCAAGGGGTTCAGAGAAAGGCCCCCACAGTCCGACAAGGCAGCGGGGGCAGTGCATGCGGCCAGACGGACGCCAAAATCTTCCATGGAGAGCAACGACGACGAGGATGTCCAGAGGGTTCGGAAGGAAGGCCGACGCTGCGACGGATGTGGAGCGGCCCACGACCGCATCAAGTGCCCGTTCTGGAAGGCCGAGTGCCACAACTGCGGACGCCGGGGGCACATCGCCAAGGTCTGCAGACGGCGGCGCAGGGACCAGAAAAGCCTGTCAGACCGCTCGCCGAGGACCAAGGAGGGTGCCCGGCCCGCGAGGAAGCAGGACAGCATGGGCCGCATCTCCGACGACAGCAGCGACGACGCCCCAGTGTACAGCGTGTCCTTGGGACACCCCCGTTACTTTGTTGAGGTACTGGTGCAAGGGGCCCCTGTTAGGATGGAGATAGACTCGGGTTCCTCCTACTCAATTATGTCCCAGCGGGAGTTCTTGGGAATTTTCCCCACGTGCGCCCTAAGCTCAAAGCGTTGAGGTCCACGCTGCGGGACGTACAGGGTAATAGCATTCCGGTGTTGGGGGTTGGAAAATTCAAGGTCCAGTACAAGCAGCACGCCGCAGAACTGCCCCTGGTTGTTCTCAAGGGGGGAAGTTGCAGCCTCCTCAGGACTCAATGGTTTAAGCCCCTGGGTTTGTTCATTGGGGGGGGGGGTGCATGCCGTTGGGACTGACCCAATACAGGAGGTGTGCGACGCGCACCCCGAAGTATTCAAGAAAGGACTCGGAAAATTCAAGGGACCCCCAGTAGCGTTCGACCTGGACCCGGAGGTCCGCCCAATAAGACTCAAGCCGCGCAGAGTGCCTTTCGCACTAAAGGACAAAATAGAGGCGGAACTGGACAAATTGGTGGGCCAGGGGATTCTTGTTCCTGTTGATTCCGCGGAGTGGGAGACTCCGATTGTAACTGCACTGAAGGCCAACGGGGAGGTTCGCATATGTGCTGATTATAAGTGCACCATTAATAAGGCGATCCGCCCTAATGCGTATCCGGTGCCGGTAGTCAGCCACCTGTTGGCCAGATTACATGGGGGAAAGTGTTTCACAAAACTTGACCTGGCGCAGGCCTATCAGCAACTCTCAGTAACCCCAGCTGCAGCTGCTGCGCAAACAATAGTCACTCATAAGGGGGCGTTCCAGGTGACGCGCTTACAGTTCGGCGTGAACTCGGCGCCCGGCATTTTCCAGTCGCTTGTGGAACGCCTCTTGAAAGGACTGGATGGCTTCTTGCCATACTTTGATGACGTATTGATAACGGGGGGGGGGAGTGAGGAGGAGTTGGCTGAAAGGCTAGACAAAGTACTGGCGGTGTTTGAAAAGGCGGGGTTGAGGTTGCAGAAAGACAAATGCGTCTTCTTCGCAAAAGAGGTTGAGTTCTTGGGTTTCCGGGTAACCCCTGCGGGAATTAAACCCTCCAAATCAAAGGTAGCCGCAATTCAAGGTGCCCCTCGCCCCACCTCCAAGCCCGAATTGCAGTCGTTCCTAGGGCTCTTAAATTTCTACCACTCCTTCCTGCCTCGGAAGGCATTGGTAGCAGAGCCGCTGCATAAGCTGCTCAAGAAGGACGAGGCGTGGAAGTGGGGCGAGAGCCAAGAGAGGGCATTCGTTGAACTGAAACAACTCCTAGCGTCTGATGCCATTCTCACCCATTTTGACCCCAAGAAGCCGGTGGTTCTGATATGTGATGCATCCCCAGTGGGGGTGGGGGCGGTGCTGTGCCACGTGCTGGAAAACGGGAGAGAGGCCCCGGTAGCATTCTACTCCAGATCCCTGTCCCAGGCTGAGCGAAACTACGCCCAAACAGACAGGGAGGCGCTAGCAATAATAGCGGGGACTAAGAAGTTCCACGATTTCCTCTACGGCCGCCCCTTCACCATAGTTACTGACCACAAGCCCCTGCTAGGCATTTTCACTGCGGACAAGCCCACACCTCAGATCCTGTCCCCTAGGATGTTACTGTGGGCCATCTTCTTAAACGCGTATCAGCACGCGTTGGTGTACCGCCCAGTGAAAGAAATAAGCCACGCGGACGCCCTGTCGAGGTCTCCCCTTCCCCACACTAGCAGCACCGTGGGCGAGGAAGAAAAAGACCGCCAAGTGCTCCTGATAGAGGTCTTAGATCCGCCCCCTATTGTACCCGCAGACATCGCCAAGGCGACCGGAAAGGACAAGACGCTAGCTCTAGTCAGCTCCTGGGTGCAAAAAGGGTGGCCAGCGTCCTCCCCGGCGGCGGAGTTCGCCCCGTTTTTCAGGAAGAGGCTAGAGTTGTCCATAGAGAGAGGGTGCCTTCTGTGGGGCCAGCGGGTGGTGGTCCCCGAATCCCTGAGGCCTAGGGTACTCAAACTGCTGCACGTCAGCCACCCTGGAATTGTCCGCTCCAAGGCTCTGGCCAGGAGCTATTTCTGGTGGCCCCAGTTAGACGCCGACATCGAGCACATGGTAGGCACTTGCGAGAGCTGCCAATGCTCCCGACCCGAAGAGGCACGTCTGCCGCACAGGGAATGGGACGCGGCGAAGGGGCCGTGGTCCTGGGTGCACATTGATTTTGCGGGCCCATTTAGAGGGACACTTTTTCTCCTCGTAGTAGATGCTTACTCCAAGTGGTTGGAGGTCATCCCAGTTACGAGCACCTCCTCGGCAACGACAGTGAAGCATTTGCGTAGGGTTTTTAGCACGTTCGGTATACCCGACACCCTAATTAGCGATAACGCTAGTTGTTTCACGTCCGCAGAGTTCAGGGCATTCACTGAGATCAACGCCATTCAGCACATCACCTCCGCCCCTTTCCACCCGGCAACAAACGGCCAGGTCGAGCGCCTCGTGCGCACCACCAAAGACGCACTGAGGCGCATGGGCCCCGGGGATCTCAACCTACAAGTGTGCCAGTTCCTGCTGGGCTACAGGGTGACCCCCCTAGCTTCTGGGTACTCGCCCGCAGAGCTCTTAATGTGTAGGAAGCTGACTACGATTCTGACCAGGCTAGACCCCACAAGGGTGGAGGACACAGGGAGGAATATCGGGTTAGCGGACACGAAAAGTTTCGAAGTCGGTGCCCCGGTGCATTGCAGGAATTACGCCAGCACGGGGCCAGCCTGGGTCCCGGGCGTCGTCGTTGGACGGACGGGTCCCGTGTCGTATTGCGTAGAGACCGTCACAGGTCTACTCTGGAGACGACACGCAGACCAACTCTGGAGCAGGGTTCCGGGACACCAGAGCGCGGACGGCGCAGAAAAGGATTCAGCGTTAGGGTTCTCCCCCACCTGTTCAGCCCAAGGGGGAGGAGAGGGGGGCCAGTGGTCCCCACCTAGGGGGGAGGGGAAGGAATCTGTCCTCGTAGATATCCTGAGGGATCCCTCTAATGACGCCCCAGGAGATAATTTTGATTTTCAGTTACAAAACCGGGGGGGTTCGGAGTGGTCCCCCACCCATCCAAGTGAGAAGCGGGGGTTTTCGTTAGTCCCCAGTGCCCCCGGTTTTTCCATCCCTTCCCCAAAAGCCGCAGAACCGCGGCAAGTCACTAACGAGTCTCCCTCTCCCGTTGCAGGACAAGGAACCAGGGGACAGAGAAGCAGTAGCACTCCCGGGACAAGCCAGCCAGCATCACGCCCAAAGCGCGTTTGCAATAAGCCATCTTGGATGAGAGACTTCGTCTCATCCTAGGGGGGAGGGATGTTGTGTTCTCAATTCTATGCCTTTAAACAACCACCAACTGTATCAATGTAACCCGTTGTAATTAGGACGCGAGCTAATGACCACCTGGTGGCAATAGCGAGCGCCCAGCTCACACGGTTCCAATTCCCAAAGAACTGCAGCGCGGGAAGATTCCCGCCACTACCTCACCTGGACAAGAAGGGCGTGACCTGAAGTGACGTCACGCCGACAGTAGCCAATGCGCTACCGTGGAGCCACATTCAAATGTATAGCCACTGTATATATTGAGCTGTTCGTCCGCCATTACCACATGTTCCCCCGGACCACCATGCAATAAAGATGTGTTAAGCCAATACTTCGGCTGTTCCTGTGTCTTGGTTCTCATACACTAAACTCAGGTTCCAGCTTGGGCGGAAATTGACTTGCGCCATTGTGTAGCCACCCGGCGTCACACTTCTACCTGCCTCTCGGCGGCGCCAGACACTGTGGCGCACCAGGACTTGTCCTGGTGTCCAAAATAGCCACCATGGGCCTGTTCCCAACCTTTGGTTTTGGGACTTTAATTCCCAGAAGCCTACGTCAATTCCCCAAAGGGGCCATTCAACAATTATGTGATCCATTGAAGTCCCCCTGTGGTGGGGGACACATTGGGAACCACTAGTCTAGGTATAGACTCATACTTTTAGGCATCTTTCCTTCTTTCTCTGAGGGTGCTTGGTCTTTCTCCCAGGTAGAGAGAAATAGCACCATGTCACTTTCCCATAATGACTGCTGGCAAACTAGGAAGAAGTATCCCTCCTGAAATTTGGGCTGAGATGTTCCTCTACTCTACTCAGTCACTACTGCTGCAGAACAACACACATAGACATCATTGGAGAGTTCCTATATAGTAATTGTAATGAATGTTCCTTCAGGAATCCCCCCCCCCCCCCCGCCCCAGAGTGACTACAGTTTAATACTAGCTAACTAACATGCCCAGACTGAAAATTAAGGCCTGTCCCACCTTGGAGGTACACCAAATTTTTGGCTTGAGTATTTTTCTAAGAGTTCAGTAAAATCTCAGGCAGATTCCACGGCTGAAATCAACTTGCCTAGTTACACTGGTGTGACAAAACTAACGTATCTTTCGGAGGTGAATTGCTTGAAGTTAAGAAATCACTGTGTAGATGTTATCTGTTACTTTAGTGTTCAAGAACCAAGACAACAGAAACAGCCGAAGTCTGGCTTAACTCATCTTTATTGCATGATGGTCAGGGGGAAGATGTGGTAATGGCGGACGAACAGCTCATTATATACAGTGGCTATACATTTGAATGTGGCTCCTCGGTAGCTCATTGGCTACTGTCCGCGAGACGTCACCCTTAGTCACGCCCTTCTTGTCCAGGTGAGGCAGTGGCGGGAATCTTCCCGCGGCTGTAGGCATTTAGAGAATTTGTACCATGTGAGCTGGACGCTCGCTACTGCCCCCAGTGGTCACTAGCTCGCGTCCTAATACAGAAGGTTACAATGTTACTTTTAGAGATTGTTACATTCACTCATTCGTGTGGTTGCATTTACTTAAAGGCACATTACACTCCATACACAACACCCCTCCCCCCTAGGTTGAGACAAAGTCTCTCATCCAATGTGGTTTGTTGCATGAGCGTTTTGGGCGTAAGGCTGGCTGGCTTGTCCTGGGGGAGCTATCACTTCTGTGTTCCCTGGGCTCTTGTCCTGCAACAGGAGAGGGAGACGCGTTAGCGACTTGCTGCGGTTCTGCAGCTTTTGGGGTAGGGGTAAACTCCATTGTGGGGAAACCGGGGCATTGGGGACAAATGAAAAACCCCGCTCCTTGCTTGGACGGGTGGGGGACTACTCCAAAAAACTCCCCCGGTTTTGTAACTCAAAGTCAAACTCATGTTCTGGGATATCTATGGGGGCATCCTCCAGGATATCTGCGGGGACAAACTTATTCCCTTCCCCCCTTGGTGGGGACCGCCGGTCCCTCTCTTCTCCCCCTTGGGCTAAGCGGGTGGGGGAGAACCCTAACGCTGAGTTCTGATGCGCAGTTTCCGCGCCCTGACTTCCAGGAACCCGTCGCCGGAGTTGGTCTGCATGTCGCCTCCAGAGTAGACCCGTGCTGGTCTCAACGCAGTACGACACAGATCCCGTTTGGCCAATGACTACCCCCGGGATCCAGGCTGGTCCTGCGGTTGCGTAATTTCTGCAATGGACTGGGGCGCCTATTTCAAAACTCTTGGTGCCCACTATCCCTATGTTCCTCCCAGTATCCTCCACCCTTGTGGGGTCTAACCTAGTCAGTATCGTGGTCAGCTTCCTATGCATGAGGAGTTCTGCGGGCGAGTAACCTGACACCAGCGGTGTCACCCTATAACCCAGCAGGAATTGACATAACTGTAGATTCAGGTCCCTGGGGCCCATGCGCCTCAGTGCTTCCTTTGTTGTACGTACGAGGCGTTCTACCTGTCTGTTTGTCGCTGGGTGAAAAGGTGCAGAGGCGATGTACCGGATGGCGTTTATGTCAATGAATGCCCGGAACTCGGCGGACGTGAAACTACTCGCATTATCACTCACAAGCACATCGGGTATACCGAATGAACTGAACACCTTGTGCAATTGCTTTATGGTTGATGAGGTGTTTGCCACTGGGATAACTTCTAACCACTTGGAATAAGCATCCATTATGAGGAGGAAAAATGAACCTCTGAAGGGACCTGCAAAATCTATGTGCAGGCGGGCCCACGGCCCTTTGGCTGAAGTCTGGACTCTTTGGGCTGAGAGCTTTGGCAACTCTCGCAAGTGCTCACTATGTGCTCTATGTCAGCATCTAACTGGGTCCACCAGAAATAGCTCCTGGCCAAAGCCTTGAAGTGGACAATCCCCGGATGGCTGACGTGCAGTAGCTTGAGCACCCTTGCTCTCAAAGATTCAGGGACGACCACCCGCTGGCCCCAAAGGAGGCAACCCCTCTCCGTGGAAGTTCTATTCTCTTCCTAAAAAATGGGTCAAATTCTGCCGCTGGGGAAGACGTTGGCCACCCTTTTCGCACCCATGAACTCACTAGGGCCAACGTCTTATCCCTCCCTGTCGCTTTGGCGATTTCCGCGGGTACTATTGGGGGTGAATCCAGAACCTCTATCAGGAGCACTTGGTGATCTTGTTCCACTTCACACGCGGGGTTGCCCACATGAGGCAGAGACGACCTCGAGAGTGCGTCTGCATGGCTTATGTCCTTTCCGGGGCGATAAACCAGCGTGCTCTGGTACGCGTTTAGAAAAATGGCCCATCTCAGCATTCTGGGGGACAGGATCTGCGGTGTGGGCTTGTCTGCAGTGAAAATGCCTAGCAGGGGCTTGTGGTCAGTCACGATGGTGAAAGGGCGGCCATATAGAAAGTCGTGAAACTTCTTTGTTCCAGCGATTATTGCAAGTGCCTCCCTGTCTGTCTGTGCATAGTTACGCTCTGCCTTTGACAGGGATCTGGAGTAGAACGCCACTGGGGCTTCCCGTCCGCTTTCCAACATGTGGTACAGGACCACCCCCACCCCCACTGGTGAGGCATCGCATACCAGAACCACTGACTTCTTGGGATTGAAATGGGTCAGGATGGCCTCTGAGGATAAGGGTTGTTTCAGCTCATTGAACGCTCTCTCTTGACTCTCGCCCCATCGCCAACCCTTGTCCTTCTTTAATAATCTATGAAGTGGCTCCGCCACCAATGCCTTCCTAGGCAGGAAGGAATGGTAAAAATTCAGGAGTCCCAGGAACAATTGCAACTTGGGTTTTGTGGTGGGGCGAGGAGCATTTTGAACAGCGGCCACCTTTGACTCAGAGGGCTTCATACCAACTGGGGTTACTCGGAAATCTAGGAACTCTACCTCTTTTGCGAAGAACACACATTTGTCTTTACGCAGCCTCAAACCTGCTTTCTCGAATATGGTCAGTACCCTGTCTAGCCTTTCGGCCAGTTCTGACTCACTCCCCCCCTCCGTTATTAAATGTCGTCAAAATATGGCAAGACCCCCTCCAAACCCTTCAAAAGTCGCTCCGCTAATGATTGGAAGATGCCTGGAGCCGAATTTATGCCAAACTGTAGGCACATCACCTTAAAAGCCCCTTTGTGGGTGACTATCGTCTACGCAGCAGCTGCAGCTGGGGTTACCGTAAGTTGATGGTAAGCCTGCGCCAGGTCTAACTTTGCAAAACACTTTCCCCCATGTAACCTGGCCAATAAGTGGCTGACTACCGGCACCGGATACGCATTTGGGTGTATTGCCTTGTTGATGGTGCACTTGTAATCAGCGCAAATGCGAACCTCCCCGTTAGCCTTTAGCGCTGTTACAATAGGAGCTTCCCACTCCGCAGAATCGACTGGGACTAGAATTCCCTGGCCCACCAACTTGTCCAGTTCCGCCTCTATTTTGTTCTTTAGTGCAAAAGGCACCCTTCGTGGTTTGATCCTTATCGGCCGGATCTCCGGGTCCAGGTCGAACGCAACTGGGGGCCCCTTGAATTTCCCGAGTCCCTTCTTGAATACCTCGGGATGCGCGTTACACACTTCCTGTATTGGATCAGTTACGACAGTATGCACACCCCCTATGAACAAACCCAGGGGCTTAAACCATTGTGTCCCCAGGAGGCAACAGGCCCCCTCCTTGAGAATTACCAGAGGGAGCTCCGGGGCGCGTTGCTTGTATTGCACCTAGAATTTTCCCACCCCCAACACCAGAATGCTATTTCCTTGCACGTCTCGCAAAGTAGACTTCAGTGCTTTGAGTTTGAGCCGCACGTTGGGGGAAATTCGCAAAAACTCCTTCTGGGAAATAATGGAATAAGAGGAACCCGAGTCTTAACGGGGACCCCTTGCAACAGTACCTCAACAAAGTAACGTGGTGTCCCAAGGACACGCTTTGGGCCGCCGCGTTATCGTCGCTGGGGACTCGCCGGTACACTCCATGTACCTCGATGTCGCTGTTGTCGGAGACTCGGCCCATGCTGTCCTGTTTCCTCGAGGGCCGGACGCCATCCTTCCTTGGGGTACGGTCTGCTGAGCCCTTGTGCTCTCCGCGTCGTCACCTGCAAACCTTGGCGATGTGGCCCCACCATCCGCAGTTGTGGCACTCGGCCCTCCGGAATGGGCACTTGCTATGGTCGTGGGACACCCCGCAGCCGTCGCAACGTCGGCCATCCTTCCGCACCTTCCGGATGTCCTCATCCTCGCTGCTCTCTGTGGAGGAGTGTGGCGCCCGCCTGGCCGCTTGCACCGGGGCTGCTGCCCTGTCGGGTTGTGGGGGCCTTGTTCTGAACCCCTTAACCCCGGCTCTCGTGGCTTCTGCCACCTGCGCTTCCTTCAGGACCTCTTGTAACGTTGGGGACAGCTTTTTATTCATCAGCTTCTGCTGGGTCTCCTCGTCCCACAGGCCGCACAGCATGCGGTCCCTGAGGGCGATTTCTAGGTTCTCCCACTTGCATGGGCCTGCAGCCAAACGGAGGGCCGCTGCAAAGGCAGCCACGGACTCATCAGGGGACTGCACCCTCTTCCAGAAAGCGTCCCGGGCCGAGAACATCTGGGCTGGAAATGGTCCCGCAGAGCTTTCAGGAGCTGTTTAAACGGGACCTCGTCTACTTTTCTTGGAGACACCAGGACCACCAAAATCTTCATGGCCGGGAAACCGAGCATCCTGATGAGGGTGGCTCTTTTCTTCCCCTTGTCTGAGATGTCGGACACCATCAGTGCGCTTTTGAAATCCATCTCGAACAATTCCCATTCTTCCGGTTTGTTGATGTTGAAACCAGTCTGTGTTGTCTTGATTCTGTGGAAAGCCATTATCCCACCTTCGTCGCCAGTTTAGTGTTCAAGAACCAAGACAATAGAAACAGCCGAAGTCTGGCTTAACTCATCTTTATTGCATGATGGTCAGGGGGAACATGTGGTAATGGCGGACGAACAGCTCATTATATACAGTGGCTATACATTTGAATGTGGCTCCTCGGTAGCTCATTGGCTACTGTCCGCGTGACGTCACCCTTAGTCACGCCCTTCTTGTCCAGGTGAGGCAGTGGCGGGAATCTTCCCGCAGCTGTAAGCATTTGGAGAATTTGTATCATGTGAGCTGGACACTCGCTACTGCCCCCAGTGGTCACTAGCTCATGTCCTAATACAGAAGGTTACAATGTTACTTTTAGAGATTGTTACATTCACTCATTCGTGTGGTTGCATTTACTTAAAGGCACATTACACTCCATACACAACAGTTACATAGTGACTTGCATGACTCTACATGCAGTTGAGAATGTGTATTGTGATTTCTTAACTTCTCCTTCACATAACAATTTTGGACAATGTGTCCCTTAGTAGCAGTCAGCTTTTTGGGATCCTTCAAATGAGATTTCACTCACCTGTGACGGTCACTAGATCGTAATAATTGCCCGATTCACACCAATATCTACCAGTTTCATTGTCTGTAACATTGCTAAAGAGGAGGGAGTAATTTTGAAGGATCTGAAGGCGGTCCCAGGCAGCTGGGGAACGCACAATGTGGTCTTGCATTTTGCGTAACAGGTACACTGTTTTCTCCTGATGGTTAAAGTACCAGGTCACCATCCCATGCTTTCCAGTGCAGGATGGGCAGGGACAGGGCAGCTGTGGTGAAGAGCCCTTCAATGCATATATAACTGGGGGAAGAAAACACTGAATGAGGCCATTGCAGATGATGAAGTAACAGAGAGTACACATATTTATAGCACTGATATCACTTTCAGCATCGTAGCTTCATTCTACAGACATTTGTAGATGGAATAAGTAGTGTGCTGAGAGATTGCCCACTCAGCTCAGCTCAGAGGTTACAAATTAGTTACAAATAATATTGTCATCTCTAAACAAGGTAATAAGTAGCCACAAAGCTTCAGTACAAGTGATGTAATAACTAGTTACATAGGTTTTTTATATCTTCTTCTTAACCTATAAAACCAAGCATTAACCGTTGGAACTGGCTATAGGCTGCTATGCGTCACCCTACTGACCCACACCCACCCTTCGTGCGCACGGCCGAATTCCCTACGCAGGTCAACGAAGGATTTAAAAATCCGGCACGGGGGCCTCAGCCCCACAAACCGCAAGAAAGGGAAAGAACTTCACGTCCCAACAGTCATTGCGCCGCGGCGCGCCAGAGCCAATCAGGCTGAGAGGATCACGCACGCCGCAGCGTTCAGACACGCGCCGCAGCCAATCAAACGAAAAGCATGTTAAAAAAACGCAGCACAAACACAAAGCACGAACCCATAACTACAAGCCCCAGCGTCCTGCGCGCCATGAGCGTGCAGAACGCTGAGGCAGCCTGCGCGCGAAAACAAAACTTAAAGAAAGCCGGCTCCGCCGCCATTCATCCCCACGGGCGAGCCAGCATGGCCCGTGGGGGAAGAAAATGAAACAAACCCGCCGCCCCTGCTCTTCCATTCGAAGGGACTGCCACGGTGCCAAAAATAAAAACAATCCACCCACCACCCCTCCCCCGCAACTGCCCTTCTTCCCAACGGGAAAACAAGCATGGCCCGTGGAAACGAAAGGCACCCTCCCCGCAACAACGCTCCCTTCCCAAGGGCCATCCAGCATGGCCCATGGGATCAAAAGGCACCCCCCGCCGCAAGTGCCCTTCCTAACCACGGGCAAACAAGCATGGCCAATGGGAAGAAAAGGCACCCCCGCTGCAAGTAGCCTACCTTCCCACGGGCCACCAAGCATGGTCCGTGAGAACAAAAGGCACCCCCCCCTAAAAAAAGGACACACCAAAAATCAAATCAAAACCATTCAAAAAAAGAAATCTAACCTTTAAAAAATAAACACAAACAAAGACAGGAAAAACATACAACAAAAAACAACAGGCCCCCCCCCCAACAAAATTCATATCCCAGCGTCCTTTTCACTTAAATATCGGAGATCACAACTTACCAACGCAGGTCCAGCCACGCCGAGAAACAGAATTGAAATGGCAAAAGAACAGGAAGAATACACAGGACAGGACAAACATTACGCAACAGCACCACCAAGTGGCCACAGGAAAAATGACACTCAATGAATTCGAATTACACTTACACATTTTTAAAAAAATCTTATCCAAAGTACACCTATCACCCCCAAAAAAATGACAAATTATTTTTAAAAATGCAATTATTGGGAAAAAATATATATCAACCTTTCCACTTTTAAAAATCCAAATTTATTTATAACAGTTTAAAAAACCACCTATGTATAAAAAAACAATATTTTAAAAAAATAACATAACTCATTTAAACACACATACAACAAAAATCATCCAAAACCATTTCTCATATTTTTTTAAAAACAAAACCCCCAAAAAAGCCCGGCAACGCCGGGCAACCCTTGCTAGTCTTAACCTATAAATCCAAGGGTTAACCGTTGGAACTGGCTATAGGTTGCTATGCCTCGCCCTACTTGCCTGCACTCACCCTTCGTGCACACGGCCGATCTGGGTACGCAGGTCAACGAAGGATTGAAAAAACCGGCATTCGGGCAACAGCCCCACAAACGTGAAGAAAGGGAAACAACTTCACTTCCCAACATTCCTTGCGCCGCGCCGCGCCAGAGCCAATCAGGCTGAGAGGCTCTCGCACGGGGCAGCGTTCGGAAACGCGCCGCAGCCAATCGAAAGAAAAGCATTTTAAAAAAACGCAGCACAAACACAAAACAGCAACCCATAACTACAAGCCCCAGCGTCCTGCGTGCCATGAGCGCGCAGAGTGCTGAGGAAACCGGCGCCCGAAAAATGAAAAAGAAAAACAACTCACAGCCAAGCACACACCAGCCGGCTTTCTTTGCCTTACCAACAGCGCCTGAGGCTCCCGACTGGAGTTTCCCCTTTAATATCAGTGGGTGGGGGTTGCGATCCCCTTCTCCGCTGGCTACCCTAGGGTTGGGAAGTTTGTGGGGAGAAAAAGGCTATATTGCCCCCACACTTCTGGAAACAAAAGATCAGGCAGAGAGGATCGATCCCCCACCCCCCCTCCTTAAAACAACTCCGTCTTTTCTTCTCTTTAAAAACGGAGTGGTTTTAAGGAGGGGGGTGGGGATTCGATCCAGTCTGCCTGATCTTTTGGTTCCAGAGGTTTGGGGGCAATATAGCCCTTTTCTCCCCACAAACCTCCCAACCCTAGGGTAGCCAGCGGAGAGGGGGATCGCAACCCCCACCCACTGATATTAAAGGGGAAACCCCATCTACTTTCACGACTCCACACAAACAAAGCACCATAACACACTAAAGCTCCCCTCCCCACCACCGAGCCCACCCTTCCTAACCCCCAATGACCATGCCCCCCCTCCCCACCACCGAGCCCACCCTTCCTAACCCCAACAACCACGCCCCCCCCTCCCCACAACCTAGCCCACCCTTCCTAACCCCCAAAGAAAAACAACTCACCGCTTCACAGCCAAGCAAACACCAGCTGGCTTTCTTTGCCTCACCAACAGCGCCTGAAGCTCCCGACTGGAGTTTCCCCTTTAACATCAGTGGGTGGGGGGTTGCAATCCCCCTCTCCGCTGGCTACCCTAGGGTTGGGAGGTTTGTGGGGAGAAAAGGGCTATATTGCCCTCACACTTCTGGGCCCACAGGAACAGGCAGAGAGGATCGATCCCCCACCCCCTCCTTAAAACAACTCCGTCTTTTCTTCTCTTTAAAAATGGAGTGGTTTTAAGGAGGGGGTGGGGGATCAATCCACTCTGCCTGTTCCTCTGTGTCCAGAAGTGTTGGGACAATATACACCTTTTCTCCCCACAAACATCCAAACCCTAGGGTAGCCAGCGGAGAGGGGGGTCACAACCCCCACCCACTGATATTAAAGGGGGAACCCGATCTACTTTCACGACTTCACACAATCAAAGCACCATAACACGCTAAAGCCCACCTCCCCACCACCGAGCCAACCCTTCCTAACCCCAATGACCATGCCCCCCTAGCCCCCCCTTCCTAACCCCCAACGACCATGCCCCCCTCCCCACTAACTAACCCACCCTTCCTAACCCCCAACAACCATGCCCCCCTCCCCACCACCTAGCCCACCCTTCCTAACCCCCAACGACCATGCCCCCCTCCCCACCACCTAGCCCACCCTTCCTAACCCCCAACGACCATGCCCCCCTCCCCACCACCTAGCCCACCCTTCCTAACCCCCAATGACCACGTACCTTCCCCACCACCAAATAAATAATTTTTTAAAAATTAATAAAAACACTCAAACACAACCAAAAATACACAAAAACAAAAACACCAAAAACAATACGAAGTAAACAAAGACACAATCAAAAACAAAACAAACAGACAAAAAATACAAACTCCAACCCCCCTCCCCCCCTGCCCACACACACACACAAAAGAAAGAAAACAAGCAAACTTACCAAAACAGGTGCTACCTCCACCAGGACTGGAAAAGAAATGAATAAAGAATGACCCTACTTACCAGAAGAAGCTCCACCCAGAGGCCAGGAGAGAAAAAAAATACAATAACCCCTACCAGCACCACCTGCTGGCCACAATAGTAAAAACAATTCAAAAACACACAACAGCCCCAAACAAAACACAAATTAACAATTTAACACAAAAGGTCACACAAAAAAAACAAGTAAAAAAAATTACACTAAACACACTTTCACGCAAATCACAAATATATGTCAATAAAATACAATAGAAACTTTAAAAAAACCTGTGCTGAGTTATAACTCAAATTTAAACTCAAAACATCTAAACACATTTTAAAAACATTGAATGTAAAAAACATTTACTTTTACATTATTAAAATTATGACCTACAGTACAACTAATTAAAAAAATTCAAAAAACTAAAACATTATTCGCTTACATAAAACAATTTGAAAAAATTATATCATACATTCTTCTTTTATTAATCCTCAAAAAAACCCAAAAAAGCAGATCACAGTTAATAACAGCCAAGCCAAACAAATTTTACATAAATAAACATTAAAAAATTTAAAATTACAGACTAAGCAATTTTTTTAAAAAAATAACACAATTTAACCTTCCAACACAATGTAAAACGATTGCAAAAATAAAATTGGCTCATTTTTTATTAAAACACACGGGGGGAAAGCCCGGCAACGCCGGGCAACCCTTGCTAGTAACCTATAAAACCAAAGGTTAACCGTTGGAAGTTCGTATAGGTTCCTAAGCCTGGCCCTACTAACCTGCACCCACCATTCGTGCACACGGGTGAACTGGGTCCGCAGGTCAACAAAGGATTGAGAAAACCGGCAGTGGGGCAACAGCCCCACAAACGCGAAAAAAGGGAAACAACTTCATTTCCCAATGTTCTTTGCACCGCGCCGTGCCACAGCCAATGAGGCTGAGAGGCGCAACCACAAAAAACATTGAAAAACGCGTCGCGGCCAATCAAAATTAAGCCGCAGGGAAAAAAACGCACCACAACCACAAATCACAAACCCATAACTACAAGCCCCAGAGTCCTGCGTGACATGAGCGTGCAGAACACTGACGAAGCCAGCGCCCGATTTTTTTTAAAAAGAACTCACCACCTCACAGCCACACAAACACCAACTGCCCTTCTTTCCCTCACCAACGGCGCCTGAAGGTCCTGATTGGAGTTTCCCTCCCAACCCCCGGGGAACCAGCGGAGAGGGGGATCGCAACCCCCCACCCTCTGATATTAAAGGGGAAACCCCGATCTACTTTCACGACTCCACACAATCAAAGCACCATAAGACAATAAAGCCCCACTCCCAAACGCCCGCGGTCTGGCCAGCAAAGCCGGCCCTCGGAAATAACTCCCCCCAACGCCGCATACAGCGGCGCTGGTATTCCCGCGGTCCGGCCAGCTGGTCCGGCCCGCGGAAATAAACCAACCCCCCCCCAAAGCCACAACAACAAAAGTATATAAAAATAAATAAATAAATAACAAAAATACCTTAAAACACAATCAAAAACATCCAAAAATACACAAAAATAAACAAAAACAACACCAAAAAACAATACAAAGTAAACAAAAACACAATAAAAAACAAAGCAAACAGTCAAAAAAATACAAAACCCAAACCCTCCCCCCAAAATACAGAAAACAAGCCAACTCACCAACACATGTCCTACCTGCATGACGACCAGAAACAAAATGAATAAAGAAAGAGACTACTTATCGGAAGAAGCTCCACCCAGAGGCCAGGAGAGAAAAAACAGTCAAAATACAAGAAAACCCCTACCAGCACCACCTGCTGGCCACAATAATAAAAACAATTCAAAAACACACAACAGCCCCAAACAAAAGGCCACAACAGTAAAAACAAATCAAAACAATAACACAAAATCACAATATTACACAAAAGGTCACAATAATAACAAGTCAAAAAAATACACGAAAACACAATTTAACACAAATCACAAACATATGTCAATAAAATAAAATAAAATAATTATTAAAATCCTGTGCTGAGTTCTAACTCAAATAAAAACCCAAAACAACTAGACACATTTTAAAAACATTGAATGTAAAAAACCTTTACTTTCACATTATTAAAATTATTACCTACTGTACAACTATTTTTTTTAAAAAACAAAAACTAAAACATTATTCAGTTACATAAAACAGCCAGCCAAGCCAAAAAAAAATTGTATAAATAAACATTTTAAAAATTACAGACTAAGGAATTTTTAACAAGCATTAACACAATTTAACCTTCCAACACAATTTAAAACAGCCTGGCAATGCTGGGCCTCTGCTAGTACTGTATAAAATATTTTCTAGTTATGTTTCATAGTTACTTTTAAAGAGCGTTTTGAGACATTTTAGAGACATTTTGACAGGAATTTTTCAGGTTTTATGTCATAATGTACAACAGAAGGTGTGTTTTGCAAGAGAAGTTTGTGCATATCACAAATGACCAGTAGAGAGAACTAGAAAGGATTTCCCTTTGTTTTTCTGGGGGTGGAGGGGAGGGATAACACAATACATTAATAATATGCGAAGCATGGAATTACTTCTGAGAGTGGGGCAATAACAGTGATATCTGGCTGTAGAGAATTTACATGTAATAGAATCCATTTCAATAATAATAATAATAATAATAATAATAATAATAATAATAATAATAATAATAATAATAATAATAATAATAATAATAATAATAATAACAACAACAGCAACAGCAACAGCAACTGCAACAGCAACAACAACAACAACAACCTCCAAGGGCTGGTACTAAATCACTTCATACACTCCAAAAGCTGAACAACATGTATCCTACCACAAAAATAAATCTGCTCACCAATTATTATAAACAAGAAACAACATCAATGAAATAGACATAAAGATGTGTATATATTACATGAAATATGGAATCACAATCGTATTCAAAATCTTTTATGATACTGAAAAGTCTTTGCATCTTTTCTTTATTTTTCAAAATATAAAAACATATATTAAATTTAATGACTGCTATATGTCAGAGTTGACAACTGACAATCTTATATATAATATTCTGCATTTTGGAGAATAAATAATAGCTACACTGGCTTTTTAACATACCCTTATATAAATTAGTGACAAAAAGTGTTTGCAAGCACCAAATTGCCCTAAGTTCAGAACTCAGTGTAAGCATTTCCTACCACACACCAACTGCATGGTTTAATGTGTAGCAGGCAAAATGCCTACTCTGACTTCGAAACTTACCACAATTAGCTTCTAAAATCTGCTGGTGTTATACTGGCATAAATATACACCTGGACTCTGTCCCATATATATGAAACCAGTAAAATTTGGAAAAGGTATGTCACTTGGCAAACTAAGGGATATAAAAATATATGTACAAGGTGTATCAACCGGCATTGTAATTCTGGTATATTTTCCCCCTCACTGTGCACGGTTTTTTCTCTCAAGCTTAGAACATTCTCATTAAGAACTGTTAAACACATTATACATTAACTTTGTATTAAACACTTCCCAGTAGCATGGTCAACTGTCATAGACAGGAGGACAAGGCTGAGGTGAGTCCCATGTCCCCATAACCCTTTTAGACCTACAGTATATGTGATTTTGGGCATAAGTGAGACTAATGTATCACAGTCTCCATCATCACTTGTTCAGACTAAACATCCTTCTCTCAAACACTCCCTCCACAGCACCATCAGCTTTACACAAACTAATTCCCAGGGACAGAGACTCTAGAAACAAAGAAGCAAAATATGAGCATCATTCCGACCTTTTATATATCTACATTTACCAACTGTCATTAACTTCTCTGCCCTTCCTTAAGACAAATGGAAACTGGGACAAACACAGCTGCCCACTTACTTTCTGCATCACAGAATTGCAGGAACAACAAGATGCCACCAAGGAACACCAGGGAGCTGTGAGGAACTCCATCCACCATTTTGAGAAGAAAGATCCCTCTGATGACTGGTAGGAAGAAGATATCAATGTGGATGGCTTCTTGTTTTGACCCTACCAGACTCTGCTGTTCTGTTCTTATGCCTATGTTTCATGTGCTAGGATACATTCATTCTGTTTCTTTAACTCAAGACTTTGAGGCGTCAAAGGAAGAGCAAGAATACCAGAATCAAGCCACATCTGCATCCGACACAGCCTGAGAAGGCTAGATTTCATGGCTTATCAAAAAGAACACAACTAGCAAGATGAAGAGGGGAAGGGAGATATAATGTATAGACCAACTTCCCTGACCCTGGTGTTCTCCATGTCTGTGGGCTGATGATATTGGCGCTGCATTCTGGTGACCAGAAGATGGAAGGGAAGGGAAGGGAGAATGAACTAGATAAGGAGAGGGTTGAGAAGACAAACAAAAGGGATGGCAACATGTTCGGAATGAGACATTAGGGAACAATTCCAAATATTTGTGAACAGGTGATACTAACACAACTCAGTACATCCAAGAAACTAACACCTCCCCATGTGAGTATAGAGACACTCTATTTAATAACTGGGATCAACACTACCATGTGGACAAGTCCCAAAGGATGCTTCACATCTGTTCCAGGAAACTAATTTTTTTACTCAATGTGATTGTGACTAGGATTTTTTTGGGAATCTATAAGATAAAAAGGGGAGAATAAGGATGAGATTAAAAGAAAGCTAAAGAGAGAAACCAGAAGGAGAGTTTTCCTGGGGGTAGGGGGAATAGAAAACAAATTGCTCAGAAATTTATGTAACTGTTTCCTTCTTCTCTAAAGCTCTGAAAAGGGATGGAAAGAAGATAAAAACAATGGATAGGATTTTTCTGAGGTTTTTTCTTTTAAGACTTCATTATAATAATCTCTTTTAAACAGCAATTTAGCATAAATTTAACTGTCCAAAATTGCCCCTTGCAATTTAAACTTAATTGAATTAATTTTGGGGGGTATTTAGCAGTGAATCTTTAAAAAAAAAACTAATTTCCCCATCTCTGCTATGGTCCAACATATGTTGGAATATCAGGTTTGGGAAGGCTAGTAACGGTGGATAAAAAAATAATTTTTTTATCACTTTTTTATTTTTACTGATATTTTTAATTTAAATTGTATTTTTAAAAAATAAAATTGCCATTGTCAGCTGCTACTCATATCTGAGTTACATTTTTCCTGGACAGGAAAAGTGCCCCTGGTGTGACTTTGTTTAAGGTGGATCCCAGCTTGCCATGAAGTGACCCACACACTATGATCACAGAGCCATCTCCTGCAAGCACGTATGAAATGAGACATGCAATGGACTGCTGCATCCTTGAGGATATTAACAAGGTGCGCCTTCACAGCCAGTCCATCTGGCATGGCCTCTTCCACTTCCATGACCGTTGGGAATCCAAATAGTGAAGTAGTTCCTCCTTCGTGCATTTTGCCATTGTGCCCAATATGATGGTCTTCAGTAGCATTTCCTCCACTAAGGGGGGCATCACCCCCACCCAAAGGAGCTCATCCACCTGTAGCCGTTTGCCCCTTTAGGGAATCAGGTTAGTTAATTGCTACCCGACACTCTATGTTGAGTCACTGGCTGTATGATTTACTGCATTACCGTAGTGGGATATCCGGCTAGACATCAATATAAAATACTTTTTAAGAAAAATATATCTAAATATAGTTTACTACTGAAGTTACATTTTAGTCCAAAGGATATTTATCATGAAATAAGGATTAATTTTTGGTAGCAGTTTTAATGGTTTTTTAATTGGTTTTAAAATGTGATGTTGGTTTTATTTTCTGTGAGCTGCCCAGGGTCTTCGGAGTTGGGCAGCAATATATAAATCAGAAAAATAAATAAAAATAATGCTTTGTTACGTTCCTATTGGAGAGTAGCCAAAACAAAAAAACCTGTTGAGGCACCTTATTTATTTACTAGCATATTTTAGCTTGTCCTTTTGTTGTTGTTCAGTCGCACAGTCGATTCCGACTCTTTGCGACCCCATGGACCATCGCTCTTCCAGGCACCCCTGTCCTCCACCATCCTCCTTAGTCCACACAGCCCCATGCCCATTGTGTCTACAATACCATCTAGCCATCTCATCTTTGGCCATCCCCTTCTTCTTTTGCCCTCCACCTTCCCCAGCATCAAGGCCTTCTCAAGTGAATCCTCTCTTCTCATTTGATGTCCAAAATACTTCAACTTCATCTTTGTTATTTGTCCTTCTAAGGAGCACTCAGGGCTAATCTATTCTAATATTGACCTATTTGTTCTCCTCGCTGTCCAGGGGACTCTCACAACTCTCCTCCAGCACCACATCTCAAAGGCATCTATTTTTCTTCGCTCAGCCTTTCTAATGGTCCAGCTCTCGCAGCCATACATTACCACTGGAAATACCATTGCTTTGACTATGCGGACCTTTGTTTGCAGTGAGATATCTCTACTTTTCACTATGTTCCCCAGGTTTTTCATAGCTTGTTTCCCAAGATTCAGTCGCCTTTTTATTTCATAGCTGCAATCTCCATCTGCAGAGATCTTGGATCCTAAGAAAGTAAAATCTGTTACTGCTTCTACTTCTTCCCCATCTATTTTCCAGGGACTGATATGGCCTGTTGCCATTATCTTGGTTTTCTTGATATTGAGTCTCAGGCCACCTTTTGCACTCTCTTCTTTCAACCTAATCAGGAGCTTCTTCCTCACTTTCTGCCATTAGGGTGGTATCATCTGCATATCTCAAATTGTTGATGTTTCTCCCAGCAATTTTGATCCCATATTGTGATTCCTCCATCCCTGCATTGTGCATTATGTGCTCTGTGTATAAGTTGAATAAGCAGGGTGACAGAATGCAGCCTTGTCTTACTCCTTTTCCTATTCCAAACCACTCCGTCATTCCATACTCTGTCCTAACTGTTGCTTCTTGACTCATGTACAGATTTCTCATGAGACATATGAGGTGTTCTGGTATTCCCATCTCTTTAATTACTTGCCACATTTTGTTGTGGTCCACACAATCAAAGGCCTTGGTGTAGTCAATGAAGCAGAAGTAAGCTTGTTTCTGGTATTCCTTTGTTTTCTCCATGATCCAACATATGTTGGCAATGTGGTCTCTGGTCCCCTGCCTCTTCTGAACCCAGCCTGCACCTCTGGTAGTTCTCTTTCTACATGCTGCTGCAGTCTATCCTGTATTATCTTGAGCATCACTTTGCTAGCTTGTGGGATGAGCGCAATTGTTCGATTACTTGAACATTCTTTGGCATTGCCCTTTTTTGGGATTGGGACGTATACTGATCTTTTCCAATCCTGTGGCCACTGTTTTGTTTTCCAAATCTGCTGGCATATAGCATGTAGTAGCTTGATTCCATCATCTTTTAGGGCTTTGAAGAATTCAACTGGAATACCATCATCTCCACCGGCTTTGTTATTTGCTGTGCTTTTTAGGGCCTTTCTGACTTCACTCTCTAGGATGTCTGGTTCAAGTTCAATTCCCCCCTCATTGTTACTATCCGGGGTGTTTAGGTCTTTTTTGTAAAGTTCCTCTGTGTACTCTTTCCATCTTTTCTTTATCTCTTCTTCATCCGCTAACTCTTTGCCATCTTTGTCTTTTACCGTGGTCATTTTTGCTTTGAACGTTCCCTTGACTTCCCCAATTTTAAAAAAGAGATCTCTAGTTCTGCATTCTTGAGTTGTTTTCCTCTATTTCTTTGCACTGTTCATTTAGGTAGCTTTCCTTATCTCTCCTTGCCTTTCTTTGATATTCTTTACTTAAGTGATTGTATTTTTTTCCTTTCTCCTTTGCCTTTTGCATTCCTTCTTTCCTCTGCTATTTTAAGAGCCTCATCTGACAACCACTTTGCTTTTTTGCACTTCTTTCCTTTTGGTATAGTTTTCCTTGCTGCCTCCTGCATAATGTCTCTCATCTCTGTCCATAATTCTTCTGGTACTCTGTCTATCTGGTCCAGACCATTGAATCTGTTCTTCACCTCCAAAGTAGTATTCCTTGGGTATGTTGTCTAGATCATATCTATCTGCCCTATTAGTTTTCCCTATTTTCTTCAGTCTGAGCCTGAATTTTGCGATCAGTAGATTGTGATCTGAGCCACAGTCCGCTCCAGGTCTTGTTTTTGCTGACTGTATGGAGGTTCTCCATCTTTGGCTGCACAGTATGTAGTCAATTTGGTTTCGATGTTGGCCATCTGGTGATGTCCATGTGTAGAGTCTCCTCTTGTGTTGCTGGGAAAGGGTGTTTGCTATGACTAGTGTGTTATCTTGGCAGAACTCTATCAGTCTTTGCCCTGCTTCGTTTTGTGTTCCCAGACCAAACTTGCCTGTTATTCAGTCCACTTTTTGATTTCCTACTTTTGCATTCCAGTCTCCTAAGATAATGTGGACGTCATTTCTTGGTGTCTGTTCTATAAGATGTTGTAGGTCCCCATAGAACTGGTCTACTGTGGCTTCATCTGCACTAGTGTTGGTGCATATATTTGGATTACAGTGATATTAAATGGTTTGCCTTGTAGTCTGACTGACATAATTGTATCATTTTTGAGATTGTATCCCATTACTGCTTTCCTCACTCTTTTATTTACAATTATGGCCACTCCATTTCTTCTGAGGTTTTCTTGTCCACAATAGTAGATATGATGGTGTGCAGAACTGAATTCGCCCATACCTGTCCATTTTAGCTCACTGATTCCCAAGATGTCAATACTTATTCTTTCCATTTCCTTTTTTTACCACTTCCAGCTTTCCTTGGTTCATAGATCTTACATTCCATGTCCCTATGCAATATTGTTCCTTACAGCATTGTATTTCTCCTCCCCCTTTCCTGCCCATCCTTTTCTGTCCATCTAGTGTGCTGAGCATCCTTCCTGTTTCCTCTGATTTGTCCCTTTGTTTTGGCTTTGCTTTGGTCAATAGGGGTCTCTTGGCAAACTCCCTGGCGTGATTTACCAGTTTCTACGCCATCCCCCCCCTCAATCATACATATTATCACAGTTTAAAACAAGGTAACATCATGCATATTTTCGGCAGGGGACCCGGTTCACTGCAGGAATTACGCGGCGTCAGGGCCAGCGTGGGTTCCAGGGACAGTCATCGAGCAGTCGGGGCCAGTGTCCTACAGGGTCGAGACTAACTCGGGTCTACTCTGGAGGAGGCACGCCGACCAACTCAGGAGGCGGGTCACTAGTGAAGGGGATTCAGCGTTATGGTCCTCCCCCACCCGCATTACCCAAGGGGGAGACACGGCGGAACCCGGGGATACAAATGCATATCCTCGGTTCTCAACCACAGAGGAGGATACTTTGGAAGAGAGGGATCAGTTTGATGATGATTATGAGTTGCGGTACCAGGGGGGTGTAGCGGAGTGGTCGCCCACCCGTCCTAGTGAAAAGAGGGGTTTCAGTTCAGCCCCTGGTACCTCCAGTCCCCCCAGTCCTTTTGTGTTAGAATATACCATAGCTCCAGCTCCCTGGAGACCAACACCCCCAAGGCAGGCATCGGGGGGGAGCCCACCCACCACAGTCCCCAGAACTCCCAGGCAGGGAACGGGGGGTGGCGAGACCACGAGGGTCTCTTCGTCGGTCCCGAGATTCGTGCTGGGGGGGACCCCCAGCTCCTCAAACGGTAGGCAGGAGTTCACTTCCCAACTGTTCATTCCATTCCCGTCCCCCAATGCAAGGTTACCACAGAGCCCACACCGAGCCACTAACGAGTCCCCCCTTTCCGTTGCAGGACAGGACTCCGCAGAGCCAGGCTCCCCTGTGTTAGGCCAAGCGGCCGCTCGCCCCAGGCGCACGTGCGGCAAGCCACAATGGTTGAGGGACTTTGTCCCATCCTAGGGGGGAGGGATGTTGTGTATGTACAATGTTGCTTGATATGTATGTACATTGTCGCTTTAAGAAATGTATGAATGTAACCTGGCCACAATCACAATGTAACCCAGCTGTTAAAGGAACGCGAGCAAGCTGCCTATAGAGGGCAGCTGCGAGTGTTCAACTCACATGGTTATCATTCCTCAAATCACCTGCAGCCGCGGGAACTCCCCGCAACAGCAAACTACTACCGATCCACCACCGAAGATGGGCGTGACCCGGATGACGTCACGCCGGTAGCAGCCAATGAGCTACCATGCAGCCAGATTCAAATGTATTGTACTACTGTATATAATGTGAGGTATCTCCGCCATTACCACATGTTCGTTCTGACCATCAACCAATAAACCTGTGTTAGTCCTTACTGCGACTCCTTCTATGTCTCCTGGAAAAGAAACTAAATTGGCGACGAGGATGGGATCGATGCCGAATCCCAAGGTCAAGGCGTACCAGTTAGATGTGAGCGAGCCCGAACAATGGGAGCTCTACGAGTGCCAGTTTCGGCACGCGATGGAAGCCGCGGGCATCGACGACGACGCGAAGATGCGCTCCCACTTCCAGGCCCAAGTGGGGCCGGCCACGCTGCGGATCCTGATGACCCTGGTGGCCCCCCGGAAGGTAGACGAGGTCCCCATCGACCGTATCCTGGAGAGACTGGGTGAGCATTTCCAGCCGCCCGTCTCGATCTTCCCAGCACGGGTCGCGTTCCACAGGCGAGACCAGCGACCGGGCGAATCCGAGTCCGCCTACGCGGCGGCCCTCAGGCTTGCGGCGGTCCACTGCCAGTGGGATGACCTGGACCAGGCCCTCCGTGACCGCATGTTGTGTGGTCTGAGGGACGAGGAGCTGCAGAGGAGGCTGATGACCCGCGACCAACGCCTCACGTTCAACGAGGTACTGCGGGAGGCCCAAGCAGCCGAGGAGGCCAGGAGCGGGGTGAGGCTGTTCAAGTCCCGAGGGGCCGCGTCCGAGAGGGCCAAGTCACCAGTACAAGCGGCCCGGCGGACACCAGCGAAGGCGGCCTGGCGGGCCCCCAAGCCGCCCGCTGGCACACCAACGCCGTCCGAGGAGTCGTCCACCACAGCAGACCCCTACTCCAACGAGGACGACGACGTCCAGAGGATCAAGAAGCGTGGTGAGAAGCGGCAGACCCGAGAACGGCAGGACCACCATTGCGACGGTTGTGGGGCGTCCCACGACCGCACAAGGTGCCTATTTCGAAAGGCTGAGTGTCACAACTGCGGCCGAAAGGGGCACATCGCCCGAGTATGCAGGCGCGGGCGAGTCGAGGACAAGGGGAGTTCCAGCCATCCCCAAACGCACCAACGGAAGGCGGCCGGCACCAGGAAGGTTGCAGCCAGCTACAGTGAGGAAGGCGTGAACCGCGTGGGCCTGGAGCACCGGCGGTTTTTCGTAGAGGTACTGTTGCAAGGGGGCCCAGTGAGGATGGAGATAGACTCGGGGTCATCTTATTCCATCCTGTCCCAAAAGGAGTTTATGCGTATTCCCCCAGATAAGCGGCCCAAGCTCCGGGCCATGAGGTCACACCTACGGGACGTGCAGGGAAATGGGATCCCGGTGTTGGGGGTGGGAAACTTCAAGGTGAAGTTTAAGAACTACTCTGAGAAACTGCCCTTAGTGGTCCTCAAAGGGGGGAGGTGCTGCCTTTTGGGAACGCAGTGGTTTGCTCCCCTGGGAATCGAACTGTCCGGCATTAACGCCATCGAGACTGACCCAATGCGGGACGTGTGCAACGTGCACCCGGACGTTTTCAAGAAGGGGCTCGGGAAATACAAGGGGCCCCCGGTTTCCTTCGAGCTGGACCCAGAAATCCGGCCCATCCGCCTCAAACCAAGAAGGGTGCCTTTCGCCCTAAAAGACAAGATCGAGGCGGAACTGGACAAATTAGTGGGGCAGGGGATTTTGGTTCCAGTTGACTCGGCGGAGTGGGAAACGCCGATTGTTACAGCCCTTAAGTCGAATGGGGAAGTCAGGATTTGTGCAGACTATAAATGTACCATTAACAAGGCCATTCGGCCAAATGCATATCCAGGGCCCGTGGTCAGCCACTTGCTGGCCACGTTACATGGGGGGAAGTGTTTTGCCAAGTTAGATCTGGCTCAGGCGTACCAGCAGCTCTCTGTAACCCCGGCTGCTGCCGCCGCACAAACGATAGTGACGCACAAGGGGGCGTTTAAGGTAACGCGCCTTCAGTTTGGCGTGAATTCGGCCCCCGGAATTTTCCAGTCCCTCGTGGAACGCCTTTTAAAGGGGCTTCCAGGCGTCCCAACATACTTCGACGACGTGTTGATAACGGCGGGGAGCGAATTAGAGTTGGCAAAGAGGCTAGATGGGGTCCTTCCTGTGTTCGAGAGGGCAGGTCTTCGACTGAGGAGGGACAAATGCGTATTCTTTGCGAGGGAGGTTGAGTTTCTAGGCTTTAAGGTAACCCCGGACGGGATCAAACCCTCTGAGTCAAAGGCTGCAGCTGTGAAGAACGCCCCTCGCCCCACCGCAAAACCGGAGCTACAGTCATTTCTAGGGCTCCTAAATTTTTATCATACCTTCCTGCCTCGGAAGGCATCGGTCGCGGAGCCACTGCACGCGCTGCTCAAAAAGGACGCGGTTTGGCGGTGGGGGGACAGGCAGGAGAGAGCATTCAAGGAACTTAAGTCACTCCTGTCTTCGGACGCTGTCCTGACCCATTTCGACCCGAAAAAGCCAGTGGTCTTAGTCTGTGATGCGTCCCCAGTGGGGGTGGGGGCGGTCCTGTGCCACGTGTTGGAGAGCGGGAGGGAAGCCCCGGTAGCGTACTACTCTAGGTCCCTCTCAAAGGCCGAGCACAATTACGTGCAAACTGATAGGGAGGCCCTAGCCATCATCGCCGGTACGAAAAAGTTCCATGACTTTTTATACGGCCGCGAGTTTACGGTAGTGACCGATCACAAACCACTTTTGGGGATCTTCACTACCGGCAAACCCACACCGCAAATTCTATCCCCCAGAATGCTGCGTTGGGCCATTTTCCTCAACGCCTACCAGTACGAGCTGGTCTATCGCCCAGGGAAGGAGATCTCCCATGCGGACGCACTGTCCCGATCTCCCCTCCCAAGTGTGGGGGACCCCACATGCGAGGTAGAACAGGATCACCAAGTCCTACTGATCGAGTCTCTCAACTCACCCCCCATTGTCCCGGCCGACCTCGCCAAGGCCACGGCGGCCGACAAGATACTGGCCCAAGTTAGTTCCTGGGTTAGGAAGGGCTGGCCCACGACTCCCCCCGATGAAGAGTTCAGGCCATTTTTTAGGCGCAGAGTAGAGCTGTCGCTGGAAAGGGGCTGCTTACTCTGGGGCCAGCGGGTAGTTATCCCGGAGAAGCTGAGGGCCAAGGTACTGAGACTGTTGCACACCAGTCACCCCGGGATCGTGCGCTCCAAGGCTCTGGCCAGGAGTTTCTTTTGGTGGCCCCAGATAGATGGGGACATAGAGCGTTTAGTGGGCATGTGTGAGAGCTGCCAGAGCTCTCGGCCTGAGGAGTCCCGGTTACCCCATAGGGAATGGGATACGGCCCGCGGGCCATGGTCCCGGATCCATGTCGACTTCGCTGGCCCTTTCCGCGGGTCCATGTTTCTACTGGTAGTTGACTCCTACTCCAAGTGGTTGGAGGTAATCCCTATGAACAGCACCTCCTCCGCCGCAACCATCAAGCAGTTGCGCAAGCTTTTTGCCTGTTTCGGCCTGCCAGACGTCCTTGTTAGCGATAACGCTAGTACCTTCACATCTGCAGAGTTCAAGATGTTTATTGAGCGGAACGCCATCAGGCACATCACCGCTGCCCCGTTTCACCCCGCCACAAAC
Source organism: Bradypodion pumilum (assembly GCA_035047305.1). Lineage (NCBI taxonomy): Eukaryota > Metazoa > Chordata > Lepidosauria > Squamata > Chamaeleonidae > Bradypodion > Bradypodion pumilum. The sequence continues at coordinate 445,904,348 of JAWDJD010000002.1, read as the reverse complement.
GGTCAGGTAGAGCGCCAAGTGCGCACTACGAAAGACGCACTGCGGCGCATGGGTCCCGGTGAGTTGAACCTTCATTTGTGCCAGTTCCTCATCTGTTACAGGACAACCCCCTTAGCTTCAGGATTTTCCCCAGCCGAACTCCTCATGAGGAGGCGTCCGGTAACACTTTTTGACCGGATGGATCCGTCCAGGGTGGAGGATGAAGGGAGAAGCATAAACATAGGGGGAGGGAGCTCCAAAAGTTTTTCGGCAGGGGACCCGGTTCACTGCAGGAATTACGCAGCGTCAGGGCCAGTGTGGGTTCCAGGGACAGTCATCGAGCAGACGGGGCCAGTGTCCTACAGGGTCGAGACTAACTCGGGTCTACTCTGGAGGAGGCACGCCGACCAACTCAGGAGGCGGGTCACTAGTGAAGGGGATTCAGCGTTAGGGTCCTCCCCCACCCGCATTACCCAAGGGGGAGACACGGCGGAACCCGGGGATACAAATGCATATCCTCGGTTCTCAACCACAGAGGAGGATACTTTGGAAGAGAGGGATCAGTTTGATGATGATTATGAGTTGCGGTACCAGGGGGGTGTAGCGGAGTGGTCGCCCACCCGTCCTAGTGAAAAGAGGGGTTTCAGTTCAGCCCCTGGTACCTCCAGTCCCCCCAGTCCTTTTGTGTTAGAATATACCATAGCTCCAGCTCCCCGGAGACCAACACCCCAAGGCAGGCATCGGGGGGGAGCCCACCCACCACAGTCCCCAGAACTCCCAGGCAGGGAACGGGGGGTGGCGAGACCATGAGGGTCTCTTCGTCGGTCCCGAGATTCGTGCTGGGGGGGACCCCCAGCTCCTCAAACGGTAAGCAGGAGTTCACTTCCCAACTGTTCATTCCATTCCCGTCCCCCAATGCAAGGTTACCACAGAGCCCACACCGAGCCACTAACGAGTCCCCCCTTTCCGTTGCAGGACAGGACTCCGCAGAGCCAGGCTCCCCTGTGTTAGGCCAAGCGGCCGCACGCCCCAGGCGCACGTGCGGCAAGCCACAATGGTTGAGGGACTTCGTCCCATCATAGGGGGGGAGGGATGTTGTGTATGTACAATGTTGCTTGATATGTATGTACATTGTCGCTTTAAGAAATGTATGAATGTAACCTGGCCACAATCACAATGTAACCCAGCTGTTAAAGGAACGCGAGCAAGCTGCCTATAGAGGGCAGCTGCGAGTGTTCAACTCACATGGTTATCATTCCTCAAATCACCTGCAGCCGCGGGAACTCCCCGCAACAGCAAACTACTACCGATCCACCACCGAAGATGGGCGTGACCCGGATGACGTCACGCCGGTAGCAGCCAATGAGCTACCATGCAGCCAGATTCAAATGTATTGTACTACTGTATATAATGTGAGGTATCTCCGCCATTACCACATGTTCGTTCTGACCATCAACCAATAAACCTGTGTTAGTCCTTACTGCGACTCCTTCTATGTCTCCTGGAAAAGACACTAAAGGTTAGAACTGATGTCAGTCAGTTCTAAACTGACACAGTGACACAGTCACTGTGTCAGTTGCTATAAGTCATCTATGTTAAGTCAACTATATTATTTCAGTTCGATTACTGATCCCTTGCATGCATGTAGCAGCTTTCTCCTCCCTTTGGCTGCGTGGAGTTGGTCAAAGGCACCGACCTCGGCCTCGCTGTGATGGTGGCTGTGGATGGTGTCTCCTGGGGGTGGTCGAGGGTCTCCTGTGTCTGCAGTTAGCTGCAGTGGTAGTGTGGCCCTTCTTCTTTGCCCTCTGGGGCATTGCTACTCTAGGAGGACTCCCCTGGGCTTTTAGATGGTAACTGGGCAGTAGGGGCCTGTGTCTTTCTCTGCCTTTTCCTTCCCTGGATCCAGGTTTTTGGATGGGGTGGGGGGAGGGGCCAATTCTTCACACACCTCCCCCAGGCCTCTCCTTGCCAGGCAGTTTGTGTGTGTGTGTGTGTTTGGTTAGAGGTGGTTTGGGTGGTGGTGTTTTGAATTTGTGGTTTTTAAATTTATTTGATTTTGTTTATTTTATTTGAATTTTTAAAATATTTTTGTCTGTTTTATACTCTTCTGGCCTCTAGGTGGGGCTGTGATTTAGAGTACTGCGATTGTCTTTATTTCTTCAGTTCTGTTCCAGACGCATGGAGGGAGGACGTCTTTCGTAAGTGCTCTTGATTTATTTTATTTTTATTTTGTTTTGATTTTGGGGTGCTGGGCTGGGGGGTTTAAGTAGAGAGTTTCTACTCCCCCCCCCAAAAAAGTGTTTTTGCTTGTTATTTCATATTTTTTCTGGATTTTAGATTTGTTTTGTTGTGTTGGATATTTCTGGTTGTTGTTTTTTCCTCATTTATTTTTGTAATTTGTGATATTGTTTTTTGAGTAAGGTATTTTCATGTTGTAGATAGGTGTTTTTAGTGATTTTTCATTGTTTTTTGGTAGCCTTTGGTATTTTGGGTGTTTTTTGTTGAGTTTGTTGTTTATTGTTTTGTTGTTTACTGGGTTTATTTGAATTATTTGTTTATTTATTTGTGGTTTTTTTATGCTTGGCGTTCTGGTTAACTGTTTTGTTTTGTTGTGTTTTGTGCGGTGAAGAACGGCCTGTTTGTCATTTCCTCTTTTCCACTTTTCCGGGCTCTTCATCTGTTAAAGTTCGTTAGGTCGGTCGGAGGAGAAGGAGGCAGAGAAAACCTATCTGCTTCGCCTCACAGCCTCCTTTTCCCCAGGCTTACCTAACGGGAGATCGGCAAGCAACGATCTGTAAGGGGTGGTGCTCTTCCTTGCGGATTGCTGGCTGCTGCTTTTCTATTACCTCCACTGCTGTTTTGTGCTAGTTCTCGAAACAGCAGTGTGGGTAGTACAAAGGCAGCATCCAGTCATTCGCCAGGGAGTGTGCTTCCCCTGACGAATTGCTGCCTGCTGCTTTTTTTTCCACCCAGGCTCAACTTACCTTGAGGCCAGTGGTGGTCTTGCCATGTCTTCGGTGGGATAGCGGGGAGGAGAGGGAGTCCCTCTTCTCCCCATTGCTCCGGGAAAGAAGGCCAGCAGTTGTCTCACCATGTTTTTTTGCGGGTTTGGGTTAGCGAGGCCGTGAGGTGCTGCGTCCGCCTGCGGCAGCCTTGTACTCTCGTATGCGGGAGCCGCTATTTTATTTTATTTTTCACGTGCCGGCTTTTCAGCGTTCTGCACGCTTGTGCCCTTCAGCCTGATTGGCTGAAGTGGTCATGGCGCGGAGGACGCTGGGACTTGAAGTTTTGTTTCTTTTATTTGCATTCATGCGGCGGCTTTTTTTGCGGCTCGTTTTGTATTGGTCGTGCCAGCTTTCCTAAAGTTCTCTTTGCTCTTGCCTGTCAGCCTGGTTGGCTGAGGGGTGGCGCGGTGCGGACGACGTTGGGAGTTGAAGTTGTTTTGTTTGCGTTCGTGGGGCGGTTGCCCCACTGACAACTGCTGGACCATTGCGGCGATGGCTGGGCCAGGTAAAGGCAAGTGTGGGCGGCTCAGTACGGGATAGTATGGACGGGTGCGGGCGTGTATGCCGGAGTCCAACGGTTAATGTCCCTCCTTATAGGTAAAGATTTATTTCTTGAATTTATATTGCCGCCCCCTCGTCGGAGCGACTCCAGGCGGCTCAGAAGAAACATTACAAGATTCAAGCATAAAACATCACATAGTAATAAAATCACAAAAACTCATAGGCTCAAAAACCATTAAAAGCCCTCCCGACAATACAACAGTTAAATCTAACTAAAAACAATAAGAGACTCAGACAGTTTTAAAGAAGCCAGCAGTAGGTGGCTGCCCCACCAGCAGCACCCCACACCCACTGTGCCAGCCAGGTTTTTAGCCCTTTTCTAAGGGCAATAGCTCTGCCTGGAGGTGCAGCTCAGTCAGCAGGAGGTTCCACAGGGCTGGAGAAGATACCGAGAAGGCTCTCCTTCTAGTGCCAGAGAGACGAGCCTCTCTGGCTGATGGGACCATTAGAGAGCCCCTCCGGTCTGCTCTGTTGGGGTGTGTTGGATCTGGGCAGCGAAGCGGGTTGCGCAAGCTGGATCGGAACCGCGAAGCGGCTGTTGGGTCCCAGAGGAGACTGGTCAAGTAAGACACACGAGGCAAGATGGAGCGAAGACCAGTAATTTAATGATGACAAATCATGAGTATTTATCCTGTTCTGGCTGCATGCACAAGCGTAGCGATCCATTGTAAAATCAGGCTTCACACATCATGTTTACACGAGTTAATTGGGGAAGTCTACACAGGGGAAGTTCATTAACTACCAAAGGTGGTAACTCCTGCGATAACCTTAAAGACTAATGATTGTACTGTATGATGTATTACTGTATTTTAATATTAACTTTCGTGGATCGAGTCCACTTCGTCCTTGAGTTCAGTGATATTTATGGCCTAGCAAAACAGAGCTACGGGACTGCAGTGACTTAGTGGTTAAGTTGCTGAACTTGACAACTTGACAGTAGTTGGGATATCTGAGTGGTGCATAATGGAGTGTGTGGATTCCCCGTGCCCCCATGGGCCCGGAACGGCCCGGCAGAGGCCACTTCGGGAGAAAGGCTCCCTGGCCCGTGGGCTCTGCGAGCACCCAAATTAAGGGGGATGGATAAATTATAGGGTTTGATTCACCCAATTCCTTGACCTGACCTAAGACTCTGCCAAGTAGGCAGATCGCTAACTCCTGTAACATAATTAGGCAAACATTCATCTCCAAGCTTAGCGTAAATCCCTGGCGCAAATAGTGGCCATATTTACCCAGCTCCTAAGCCCAAAACAATGGTGTTTTCCCAGTCAATGTTTGCCGTACTAATTAACTTCCCCTAGAGAAATTCCCAATTAACCTGAGTAAATAGGTGATGTGATTTACTGTCGGGTGATGGTTTTTTCTACCTTGCCTTCTGATCTATAAATGGTTATGCCTTTTCCTCAATAAACCACTGATCATATCCTCCTCCATGCTGCCTCGTATCGTTCTTTGATCAGTCTCCTCCGGGACCTACGGCCCTCAGCGGCCCCGATTCCTACAGGAGTGAGTTTCCATCTCTGTCCCAGCTCCAGCCAAACCTAGCAGTTCGAAAGCAAGACATTGCAAGTAGTGGTGCCACTTTAGTGGGAAAGGTAACAGCGTTCTGGCGTCTAGCCAAGCCTGCCACATGACCACAAAAACATCTGCAACGCAGACAAAACTGGCTCTTTCGCTGTAAAAGGAGACCGTCCTAGAGTCCGACACAACTGGCTTTCGCTCAAGGGAGACCTACAAATAGAGTTACCGTTCTCTTACACTAGAATTCAAGTTGTTGTTTTTTGCCGGAATATTTAAAAACATACAGTATATTAAAATCCCGATCGTGAATTCGCGTCTTAGAAACCCCTAAATCATTTTTGTCCCCTTTGCCATCCCGTACGAAACCCGGAAGTATCGTCCCTCCTGATTTCACCGTCCCTCTCCTGATGCCGCCGCCGCCGCCGCCGCTGCAGCCCGTCTTGGTCCCAAGATGGCGAAGCTACTGAGCTGTATTCTTGGCCCGCGGCTATATCGGGTCTATCGGGAACGAGGTCCCTCCAGACTCCGTCGTATTAGGGACCAAGCAGAAGATACGTCCAATCCCGCCCTAGAACCTTCTTGGGTGAGTCTACAGTCCCTTGTCCCCCCCCCGCCCACAGATTTGGTATCTTCCACGTCGCTCTTCATACAGAGGCTGGACGAAACCATTCCAGCCAAAGGGAGGGGAGTTGTCCGGGTTGCAGTCTTGTTTATCACTGCTGCAGGGATCCTGTTTTAAAATGGGGTCAGGAAGGGGGTAAAGAATGCTGGAGAAATGAAGACGGGAGATCCTGATCCAATGTACGACACACCCACCTTAGGATCTGGGCCTCCTTTCCCCCAGAATGAGTCCATTGTGAGATACGGGAATGGATTTATTCTGTTCTTATGAATGTTGTCAAAGCAGTCGGAGGTGATTGCAAAGTGAAAGTGCAACAGAATTAGCCTCTTAGAAACAACAACCAGAAGGTAGTCTCTTTTAAAAAGCCCCCTTTTATGCACTAATTTATCCCCCATCCCCATTCCTAAATTTGGGTTGACAAAACATTTTCCTGGGAGGACTTTTTGTTCCTTGCATTTTAAGGAAAGATCCAACAGGTATAGTATTTTTCCGATGAGGCAGTGCTGAGAAGACTGCCCTTGTTGAATGTCTTCCTACCACAGATCCTGTACAGCCAATGATGGAGGTTGATGGAAATTACAAAATCCATCAACCTCTGATAGACTTAATAAGCCTCATCCCTGCCACTCAGATCTATTATTTATATTGAAAAGTAAGCCATAACTTTGTCCTTAATTTTGAAACAGAACACTTTAGAAGTTGTGTGTGTGTGTGTGTGTGTGTGTGTGTGTGTGTGTGTGTGTGTGTGTGTGTGTGTGTGTGTGTGTGTGTGTGTGTGTGTATATATATATATATATATATATATATATATATATATATATATATATATATATATATATATATATATATATATATATATATATATATATATATATATATATATATATATATATATATATATATATATATATATATATATATATATATAAATCACATTTGTGACTCATTATTACTCCCAAGAGCAAAGGGTAATGCACCTGAGCTTATCTTGTCCTATTCATAATGCAATATTCTGTACGTTCTTTGATGCTTGCCAACAGATGCTGTACAAATATTTTGCCCATCTCTCAATCCTTATCTTATGCCATCACAACCCACACACCTGGTGGTTGAATGTGTGGTGCAAATCACACTGGCAATAGCTACAGTTTCAGTCACTAGCTTTCACTGTGTCTTTTTAGAGGGATTTACAGTACTGTATTTACCTTCTACCTTAAGAAAAACAGTATTGTTGAATGCTGTGACCCTAGAGCAGTGGTGGCTAACCTGATCAGGGCTTCTGGGAATTGAAGTCCAAGACCACCTGGAGTGCCAAGGTTACCTATCACTGCCATAGAGATTAATTTTCCACTAGAATGATAACATTAAGATTAAAAGAGTGTTGTAAATTATACTGTAAAATAGCAGTTGAGTTAGTCAGTAGATTAAAAAGGATCTCCGATTTTCCATGTTTTCTTCTTCCGTGTCTAGACCAGATGTGAAACTGCCAAAATGAAGGCACCTTTTGGTGGGTTCATTCTGCAGTTCCCTTCACCTGATCTAATGTGAGAAAGATTAGCCGGCAACACAAGGTTGTCATTACCAGAGTATGCCCGATTGTGGTTCAAAAATACTGTACCACAATCTTTAGGAGGCTCTTTCTCTGTATCCCATTTACCATGGTTTAACCACATCTCAAGTTGTAGACTCCATAAACAAAATCACCACCTCAAATGTACAAGAGCTCAGCAGGGTTGTTGAGGGCTGGAGGTTTTTGAGGTCACCATAATTCAAAGGTGACTTGATGACACTTATTGACAACAGCAATAAGCCTTCTTAGGTTTAAGCAACCCTGATCTATAATACCCATGGAGATACACAATTGTAATTTTAGCAAAATATGATTGGACACCTGTTTTGGCATGTAGAGTTTTTGTTCAGCATTGGTGCCGATGATTATACTCAGCATTCAAATTGTCTTTTGGCATGCAAGTGAGTGAAATAAGGGGGGAAAGTGGGATAACTCAGGTCCAGTTTTTTATTTGAGAATGCGGTGGATCTTGAATTTCAGTAAATCAAACCTAGGCAGACTTTATTTATTTGTTTGTTTGTTTGTTGGATTTATATAACTGCCCTTTTTGTCTAAGCGAACCAGGACAGCTCACAACGTCAGTTGAAACCTATACCCAATGCTAATTAAAACTGAATACTATAGAACTATCTAAAAACATTTCTAAATCCTCTCCAATCCCCTTAAAAAGAAGGACACCCGGGCAAGAGTAAATAAGCCAGCAGGGCTCAGTTGTGGTACCAGTTGTACCCCACACCAGCTGGCATAGCCACATTTTAAGGCCTTCCTGAAGGGAAGCAACTCTGCCTGGAGGCACAATTCAAGTGGCAGGAGGTTCCACAGGGCCAGAGCAGATACCGAGAAGGCTCTCCGGCTGGCCCCAGTGAGACGTACCTCCCTGGCTGATGGGACCACTTGGAAGCCCCTACGGTCTGCTCTCGTAGGACGGGTCGAAAACCTTGGGGCAACGTGGTTTCTTAATTATCCTGGCCATTAATTATCCTGGCTTTAAAGGTGAAAACCAGCATCTTGAATTGCACACGGAGGCATACTGGCAACCAATGCAGCTCCCATAGCAGCGGCGAGGCACGGGCATAACGCCCGCACCCTGTCACCACCCGGGCAGCTGCATTCTGAACCAGCTGTAGCTTCAGAATGGTCATCATGGGCAGCCCTATGTAGAGCACATTGCAATAATCCAATCTGGAGGTGGCCAGAGCATGGGTGACTGAAAATAAGGAGCCCCGGTCCAGGAGCGGGTGTAATTAGTGGATGACACGAAGTTGCGCAAAAGCCTTCCTGGCCATGACTGCCACCTGCTCTTCGAGCAGTAGTCGTGAGTCCAGGAGGACCCCCAAATTACGCACCAGGTCTGTCTGGGGCAAAAAAAGCCCCATCCAGCACCAAAGTTGGCAGCTCCTGGGATAACACAGGGTCCCGAACCCACAGCCACTCAATCTTGCCAGGATTCAGCTGAAGCCCATTGTCCCCCATCCAGACCCTCACAGCCTCCAGGCACCTGGATAGGACTTCAACTGCAGAATCTTTAAGCTGGCAGAATCTTCCATTTTTGTAATGGATACCCAGGCTCTCACAATAAGAATATAGTCTAGTGCAGTGTGCCCAAACTTTTTTTTTTTGAGGGGTGGGCGGTCCCACCCCTGACACACAGCTGTGGGGGCTGGAGGTGGGCTGCTCCCGCTGCTGACAGTATTGACATCAGCGGCGGTGGCGGTGATCGCGCTTTGTCCTGGCTGCTCCAAGCAGCCTCTTGCTTGGTCCCATCCCCTCTGCAGCCTTTGCCAAAGCTGATCGCCGTGTTAGGAAAATCTTCAGAGCCTCCTCTGTTTCAAAATCTGCAGCGCTGGAAGGGTAAACCTGGCATGCTGCGGTGATGTCATCCCGGGCGCATCAGGGGGCTCTCTTAGCCTCGCGGATTTTGAAACAGAGGAGGCTCAGAAGATTTTCCTAACATGGTGATCGGCTTTGGCAAAGGCTACAGAGGGGATGGGACCGAGCAAGAGGCTGCTCAGAGCAGCCAGGACAAAGCACGATTGATGCTGACATCAGGCGGTGGGGGGGCGGGTGGAGGGACGGTCCGCGGTGAGCCTGGATACTCACCGTAGGCCGCATTAATTATATGCAGGGGCGTAATTGGGGCCGCGGGCTGTAGTTTGGCACTCCTGGTCTAGTGCAAACAAATATATTTGCCTAGTCATTTGTTATGAGTTCCAGTATTGAAGGGAGATTGGTTTTATGTGTCAAAACTTCACTTCTGTTTATCCTAAGGTTTCTTCATTTCAACAATATAAAACATCAGGAACATGGAAAGATCATTATATTATTCCCATTGTTAAGCACCCTAGAGATCAAAACCTCTTGTCAGTTTCCTCTAATCCCCACCACACCCCAAAGTCTACAAGTAGGTCCAGGTCTACTTCCCGCCGCCTGCCCACCCACCTACACACATACACACAATGGCAGTGAACAGCCATTTCCACCAAGTCAGTGTTTTCCATCTGGTTCCATTTGGTGGACCTTGTGGTTCTTACCTTTAAAAAGAAAAAACACTGGATTCTACAACCAGCCCATAGCTGTTCCAGCTTACTAGCCTAAATGTATAACTGAAAGTAGACTTTTCTAATAATGTACCTTTTCAGATGGGCACCCCATTTTGAGGAAAAAATCTGGGCTAATAATAAGTAGTCCAGAGGATGAGCATGTATATATAGCCTGTCCAGATGTTGAAGTGCAACTCCTCTCAACCTTTAGTGGTTGGTGATGTAGGATGCTGGGAGTTGATTATGAACAACATAAGGAGTCCCAAGTGTTCCTCGTACCAACAGTGGTGAATGTGGAAAGTCCTGAACTCTGTATGAGCCATCAGAGTGGCTGTTTTGGGACAAACCCATGAGGGTTGTGATGTTTATATGAGTACCAGAACATTATCAGGAAAGAGGCCAGTCTTCAGTGAGCAAGAATATTATTGTCTGCAGACACAATTGTAAGGTTGACTGGTAAATATCTTTGGGACTTGTGGGTCCCCTGAATTTATTTCTTTTTTAATCAAGAGCTCAGAACTAGAAAAAGTGACGTTTTGGACATGAGCCTTTAAAACAGGGGTGTCCAAACTATGGCCTGTGGGCTGGATCTGGCCTGGACTGCCAATTAATCCATCCCGCACTGCCCTTGCCGCCGCTGGAAGCGGAAATAAAATGTGCATGTGCAAAACGCACATGCACAGAATGTGCAGAACGCTGCCATAAATGACCCATGGCTGTCGTATACATGGGTCATTACAGAAGCATTCTGTGTGTTCTGTGCACACACATGCATATTTTACTTCCATTTCTGGTGGGAGGAACCATGTGACCGGCACGCTCAACCACATGACCGGCACACGGCCTGAAAAATTTGAGCACCCCTGCTCTAAAACCTCACAACCATTGGCCATGCTGGACGCTGCAATCTAAAAATGTATGTCTCATTTCTTTCCACAGGAATCATATTACCAGCCGCGGACTCTTGAAAAACATGCTGATAGCGTCCTTGCACTGGTGAGTATCTCCGCTTCCCCCACCCCTGTGGTGATGTAGCTGTGCAATAGAATACATCTCTTTGGCTAATTTTGGGGGTGCAATAATTGATCAGTTCTTTTACCTGAAACAAATTAATTTTTTGAAAACATGCAAATCACACATGCATACACACATTTCAACCTACGTACTTGCTAGTACATGAGATTGAATGATTATAGTCCATGGAACTCCTTCTGTTGGTTTTCTGCTTTGCTTCTTATTATGTGACTTTGCTTTATTATTATCATTATTGTTATTTTAGCTGGCTGGATAGCTCAGTAGTTTAGGTATCTGGCTGAGGAGCCAAAAGTTAAGAGTTTCATTCCTCACTATGCCTCCCAGGAGAAACTATAGCCTTGGGGAAGTTGCACAGTTCCTGGGTGCCTCCAAAAGAAGAGAATGATAACCACTTCTACCTAGAAAACCCTGGAAAGGCACACGATTATTGTTATTGTTTTATACTGGAAATGATGTTTAGAAATATAATTTGCCTACAGTATTTGGAAAGGTCCTGGTAATACTAACACTTTATTACCCACGTGTTCTTCTGAGAGCATGCAAAAGTTAGTTTTCTAGACTATAGATCATGGGTTCTCAATCTACAGCCCATGGGCAGGCCCCGGCCCGCAGCATCATTTCTTTCCCTCTCCGTACCATCTCCTATGCCACTGCCACCAGAAGCAGAAGTGGACATGTTTACTACAGCCATAAATGCACCCATGGCTGTTGTAAACATGTTTACGACAGCCGTGGACACGTTTTACAGCAGTATTTACCATAGAGGGAACCACCAGTCTGGCCCACTCAGCTGTCTGAGGGAGCATGTGTGGACTGCCCACGTAGCGGGGAGTCTTATGAATATGAATGTATTAATATACTTCTCCCTATAAGTTCACTCGCTGGCCACAGCCGTGCCATAATTCAGAATAAGACTTCCTATCTTGGAAGCACAGGCTAGAGGAAATAGATAAAGATTGGGCATACATTCCTGAAGCTGCTTCCCGATTGACAGGCAACAGCCTGGGTTAACATAACAATAGCCACAGATGTTTCCCTGAGTTAAGGTAAAAAATAGAGATTAATAGACACAAATGAGATAGTGCCCAGGGAAACAGATGCTCCTACTCCTTTAGATTAGAGTAGAACATTAGAGACCCCTGCCTATATTATAGGGGTGACTTAGAAATGCTTAGCAAGCAGCTCCCCTCTGTAACCAGGGGCGACGACCACCTCAGGGTCGTTACACCCACAGGCAGGGTAATAAAAGCTTTTTATCCACCTCATTTTGGGGTTGGACCACTACATCACGGCCTCAGTGTGTCTTTATTCTAGCACAGCAGGGCTTCACATTACATAAGAACATAAGAACAGCCTTGCTGGAACAGGCCACAGCCCATCCAGTCCAGCATTCTGTCTCACACAGTGGCTCACCATTTCCTTCAGTGTATTCCCAAGGAGATGCCTTCACCTGCTTAGGATTCCCTGGAAATGGCATTGAGAGATATCCTGCCTATCTCTCCAACCCAGAGGTTGTCCTTAAGTATCCATAATTATAGCCATTGATACCCTTGTCCTCCATGAACTTGTCTAATCCTTTCTTAAAGCTGTCAAGACTGACAGCTGTCACCACTTCATTTCATTTCATTTTATTTATTCGATTTATACCCCGCCCTACTCGACCAGGGCCGACTCAGGGCGGCTTACAACAAGTAAATCAAATACAGTATACAAAAATTACAAATGGTACAATGTTACAATACAGCAAATTAAACAATAAAATATGCAATAAACATTTAAGTTCTAACATAACAAAACAGTTACACGATACCTCGGCTACTAACGTCCCCCCAAAACATAGCCCCATGGCTTGCAAGTCCCTGACGGAGCCAAAGAAGAGGACGATCCGGCTCCAAGGCAACTGAGACCAGGAAAAAAACTGGCATTGGCTAGTCTGGTAGTCGCAGCTTTTCAAAGTCCCGCCGCGTAACGCCGGTCATTTGCGCTCCCACCTCCCCCGCCGGGCGGGGCGGGGGAGGGAGCCGGCGATGGAACTGTGGCTCCGGTGATACTGGCGGCGTGGCTTTTCAAAGTCCCGCCGCGTAACACCGGTCAGCTGTGCTCCAACCTCCCCCGCCGGGCGGGGCGGGGGAGGGAGCCGGCGATGGAACTGTGGCTCCAGTGATACTGGCGGCGTGGCTTTTCAAAGTCCCGCTGCGTAACGCCGGTCAGCTGCGCTCCCACCTCGCCCGCCGGGCAGGGCTGGGGAGGGAGCCGGCGATGGAACTGTGGACCACTTCTTCTGGCAGGGAGTTCCATAGACCAGTAATCCTCTGGGTGAAAAAGTACTTTCTCTTATTTGTTTGAGAACCAGTACCCAAAAGTTTCATGGAGTGTCCCCTAGTTCTAATGTTATGTGATAGGGAAAACAGTTTTTCCTTATCTACTTTGTCCACACCGTGCATGATTTTATAAACTTCAATCAGGTCACCTTTTAGACGCCGTCGTTCAAGAGTGAAAAGGCCCAACCATTGCAGCCTCAGATGGTAAGGAAGGTGTTCCAGTCCCCTAATCATTTTGGTTGCCCTCCTCTGCACTTTTTCCAACTCCATAATATCCTTCTGGAGGTATGGCGACCAGAACTGTACACAGTATTCCAGATGGGGCCTCACCATAGATTTATAAAAAGGCAAAATGACACTTGCTGACTTATTTTCTATACTCTTCCTAATGACCTGAGCATTGAGTTTGCTTTTTTCACTGCTGAGGCACACTGGGTTGACACCTTCATTGAGTTGTCCACCAGGACATCAAGGTCCCTTTCCTGGTTTGTCGCAGAGAGTTCAGACCCCATCAGTTTATAAATGTAATTCGTTTTTTTCCCCCCAACATGCATCACTCTGCACTTACTAATGTTGAAGCTCATTTGCCACTGCTTTGCCCACTTCCCCAGTGTCAAGAGATCTCTCTGGAGCTCCTCACAATCTCTCACAGTTTTCACTACCCTGTATAATTTAGTGTCGTCAGCAAATTTGGCTACCTTGCTTTTTACTCCTACCTCTAGATCATTTATGAAGAGGTTGAAAAGCAGAGGTCCCAGTACTGAACCTTGGGGACCCCACTCTTTACTTCCCTCCACTTGGAGAAGTGTCCATTTAGTGCTACCCTCTGTTTCCTGTCCCTTAGCCAGTTGCTGATCCAGGACAAGACCTGTCCCTTTATTCCATGACTGGTAAGTTTATTCAAGAGCCTTTGGTGTGGGACCTTGTCAAAAGCCTTCTGAAAGTCCAGATAAACAATGTCAACTGGTTCCCCCTTATCCACATTCTTGTTGACACTCTCAGAAAATTCCAACAGATTAGTGAGGCATGATTTGCCGTTGCAAAAGCCATGTTGGCTCTCCTTTAGCAGCGCCTTCTCTTCTATGTGCCTATTAATTCTATCTTTTAGGATGGTTTCCATCACTTTACCTGGGACACATGTCAAACTGACAGGTCGGTAATTTCCTGGATCACCCCTGGATCCTTTTTTGAAAATTGGTGTTACATTCGCTACCTTTCAGTCATCAGGCACAAAGCCTGATTTGAGGGAAAGATTATATATTTTGGCTAGGAGATCAGCAATTTCATCTTTAAGTTCCCTGAGAACTCATGGATGGATGCCATCTAGTCCTGGTGATTTGTTAGCGTTTAGTTTAACAAGACATGCAAGGACCTCCTCCCTGGTTATTTCTATCTGGCTTAATTCTTCGCTTTCCCTCCCTACGAAGATAGGCTCTGTTTTGGGCATGTGGTCTCTGTCTTCTTCAGTGAATACTGAAGCAAAGAATTCATTGAGTCTCTCTGCAATCTCTGTTTCCTCTTTAATAACCCCTTGCCTTCTATTGTCATCTAATGGTCCAATGGCCTTCCTAGTTGGGTTCTTACTTCTAATGTACTTTAAAAAGTTTTTGTTATTTCTCTGAGTATTTTTAGCAATACGCTCCTCAAAGCCTTGCTTTGCTTTCCTGATTGTTGCCTTGCATTTGTTCTGCCAGAATTTATGTTTCTGCCTGCTGTCCTCATTTGGACAAGCCTTCCATCTTCTAAATGAGCTTTTCTTGCTTCTGATCACTTCCCGAACAGCTCCTGTAAGCCACATCCGAGTCCTCTTGGACCTGGCAGTGCCCTTTTTCTTTTGGGTATGCATTCCAATTGGGCCTCTGTTATTGTTTTTGTAAACAGCCTCCATGCCTCTTGGAGTGTTTGGACTCTCTCAATTTTCCCTTTCAGCTTCTTTTTTACTAGTTTACTAGTAAACTAGTTTACTACTTTGGGAAATTTCCTTTTTGAAAATTTAAGGTCTCTGTGTTAGATTTTATCAGTGACTTGCGGTCTATGATCAAGTTAAACATAATTGAGTTGTGGTCACTGTTCCCTATTGGATCAATCACATTACCATCCAGAGGATTCTTGTACCTCTAGTTGGGTCTTCAACCATCTGTCCCAGGGAACAATCATTTAGCATATCTAGGAACTTTATCTCTTTATCATGTGCTGAACAACAGTTCACCCAGTCTATGTGAGGGTAATTGAAGTCCCCCATTATAACCAGGCTTCCTTTCTTGGATGCCTCCTTTACAACATTCTCCAACTGCCAGTCTCCCTCAAGAGTTTGGGTCGGAGGCCGATAGTATATGCCTACTGTTAGACCATCCTTGTGGCCTGGTACTCTTACCCACAGAGCTTCTAATGGTGACTCCAAATCACCTAGATATTCCAATTCGTACGATTTTATCACTTCTTTGACATACAAGGCTACACCACCTCCCGTTTGCCCCTTCCTATCCTTCCTGTACAGTTTGTAGCCTGGGATAACTGTATCCCATTGGTTATCATCCGTCCACCAGGTTTCAGTGATACCAATAATATCAATATTCTTATCTATTGCTAAGTATTCCAGCTCTCCTTTTTGTTCCGGAGGCTTCTGGCATTTGCATACAAGCATTTATATATGTTTTTCTGATATAGTCTTTTGAGTCCAGTTGCATTGTTAGACTGCCTCTTGCATCCTTCTGCTAGAGTGCTGGTGACTAGCTCCTTGCTCTGCTCAGTAATTTTTGCATCCTCCTCACTACTCAAGTACACACTTACCCGAACCGGATGCTGCCCAGCTCCTGTCGGCTTTCCCCCAGTTATCAGTTTAAAAGCTGCTCTGCAGCCTTTTTGATGTTGAGTGCCAGCAATCTGGTCCCATCATGGTTCAAGTGCAACCCATCCCTCCTGAACAGATTTGGCTTGTCCCAAAATGTTCTCCAGTTCCTGACAAATCTGAAGCCCTCCTCTCGACACCACCGCCTCATCCACGCATTGAGGCTTCTGAGCTCTGCCTGCCTGATAAGTCCTGCGCGAGGGACAGGCAGTACTTCTGAAAATGCTATCTTGGAAGTTCGGGACTTCAATCTTCTTCCTAACAAACTGAATTTGGCTTCCAGGACAGACCGCTTGGCCTTCCCAACATCATTGGTACCAATGTGTACCATGACAACTGGCTCGTTCCCAGTTCTCTCTAACAATCTATCTAGATTTCTTGTGATGTCTGCAACTTTCGCACATGGCAGACAAGTCACCATACGTTATCATGTGCATCACAAATCCATTTCTCTGTATTTCTAATTATTGAATTGCCTAGTACAAGGAGGCTCTCTCCTGCAATCTGTTCATCTACATGCACCTCATCAACCATATTAAGGGAGAGAACCTCAGTTTGTTCCTGTTGTTTATCTTCCTGGATCTCATCAAGTGTGATGAAGGAGAGATCATCAGGTGGAACCAGTTGTTCCTCTGTGTGTTCCTCATCAGGTGTGATGAGGGAAAGAGCCTCAAATTTATTCTGTAATTCCATACTCTCAGAGTGATCCCCTACTCTTCTCCTCCTTTGAGTCACATTCCTCCAAACATCTCCCTCCTGAGTTGGTGAAGGGCCTTCTACCTCAGAACTGTGCCCTGTCTCTTCTTTGTCCAGCATAGTCTGCTCCGCTCTGTCCAAGAACAGCTCAAGCTGTTTAATTTGTTCATAGTTAGATATGCGGGCCTCTAGCTGCTGGACCTTCTCTTCTAGTAGTGCAACCAGCTTGCACTTGCTGCAAGTGTAGTTCTCCATAAGCTTTGGCAAGAACACAAACATGGCACAAGTATTGCAGGTAACTACAGCTGTTCCCTCAGAATCCATTTTAACAAGTCCAGTATTCTGGGCCTCAAAAATGTACACGTTTACTACCTTTCTACCTAGTAAGACTATATTCTTCCTTTGTTCCTAGTTTGAACTCTCGCACGCCATTAGACGCGCGGGCTTCTAAAGCAGCTCTACTCCAACTGCAAAAATTACCAGTGCTCACTTCCTTTTTTTGGCTCTCCTCAGCAGCAGCTCTTCTTAAGAGCACATGCAGAATCAAAAAGGATTACTACAAGCATGGTCCATTACTACAAGCATGGTCCAGCCCGCTCCCTGAAAAGTTTGAGAACCCCTGCTATATATCCTAAAATCTCAGGTTCAGCATACTGGCTGAGAATTCATGGCAGTTGTAGTCCAAAAAAAAGTAACTGTCAGGTACTAGTTGCTGCATGTGTAATCTATATATAAATTTCACACAGGAAGGCAATTGGCAGAAGTATAAAGATTCAGGATTAAACCACATTAAATTGGGGGTGGGGTGGGATGTATTAATACTCTTGTGGAATGTGTGTGCTTTAAATCTGCATTCGTAGCTGCAATAATCTAGGCCAGGGTTCCTCAACCTTGGGCTCCCAGATATTCTTGGACTTCCATTCTCAGAAGCCCTGATCAGCACGTGTACTGACTTGGAATTCTGGAAATTGCACTCCAAGAACACCAGGAGGCCCAAGGTTGAGAAACCTTGATCTAGGCAGTATGGTGTTCTTGCTTCCTACAATGGGAGCTTTTGAATTTGAGATGTCCCTCATACCTTTACTCTGAAATAGCACAGCCTTGAATTCTGGGCATTGATGAATAGAACAGCCATTTTTTTCCTTTCAAGTTTCAAGCTCTTCCTCAGTTCATCTGTTCTCTGCTTCTTAAGAGGCTACTGAAAGAAGCAAAGACTCATTAGGCATGTAATGAAAGCATGTTTACTTGCAACTGGCTCCCTAAAGGCTTGCCGTTTTTGCTAGTAACCATGGCTACCCACCTTCTTGGCAATGCACTGGATTTTCTAGCCTCATTTTTTTTCTAACCATTAACCTTAGTTTGGTGCTCTTGGCTTCCTTTCTGCCACTCTTAGCCCTGTGCATCTATCTGAGGCCTGCCCTCTTCCTCAGAACATCTCTGAAATGTTGGTTCTCCTTCGTATAGTTTGTGAATCCCCACTATTGGGTTATGCGCCTGCGCAGAACGCTGATCGGAGCCTTAAAAAGCTATTGGTTAAAAGTTTTGGCGGTAAGACCGCCCACCGTACCGCCCACCCTGAGGCGCCAGTCCGCCATTTTACCTCAGTTCTCTTCTTTCCGCCTTAGCAGCAGGACGATCGTTGAGAGCTTCCTCAATTTTTTTTCCGTCTTTTCTGAGGGAAAGTCTTTGACGAACTTTAACAATTTTTTCGGCGATCTTGTCCTTTGGGCAGGATTGCCACCCCGGTGCTGTTTCTTCCTTCTGGTGGACTCAGTTACCTACTCGCTTCGGTCACCGTTTCCCCCCTCAAGGGGGTGGCGGCTGGCCTGCCCTTCGGGGTGCTCGCCTTCTCGAACCTTCCGTCAGAAGAATTTTTTGATGGCTGCAGCCTTCAAGTAGTGTTCTGCTTGCCTCAAGAAGTTCCCTGCCTCCGACGGGCATAGCCTCTGTCTGTTTTGCCTGGGAGAATCTCACCAGAGCCAATCCTGCACTCACTGTAAGAACTTTACACGACTTGCAGTTCAGAACCGGAGCAACCGGTTGAAAGCGCACCTTATGGAGCTCGCTTTGGCTCCCGCCGCGGCTGCCTCCACCTCCACTGGTGTCTCTCAGCCCTCTCGGTCTCTGCCGCTTCCTCCTTCTTCTTCCACTCTCCCCATCAGGAAGAAGAAGAAGAAGGATAAAAATGGGGAGAAGAAGAAGAAACATGGGTCGGAGAAACGACGATCTCTCCCGCCTACGCCTCGTCCTCCTGTCTCTCCGGGGCCCACGCCTCCTTTTTCGGTTGCGAGATGTCCTTCACCCGGATCTTCGATGTGGGGCGGACGGTCCTCTTCGGGATCTTCTGCAAAAGGTCGCAGGGCTAGGGCTCCAGCTCGCCCACTGCAGGTACTCTCTTCCCCGCCTCGTGAGAAGGGCCGTCCACCCACGAGGCAGGCTTCTGTCTCCCCGAGGCCTAGGGCTCCGACAATAGACGAACCGGCAACCACCATTCCGGCCACCATTTTGTCTCCGATCATTCCGACCACCATTTCGCCGGCCACCATTTCGTCCCAACCATCGGCGGTGGATGCATCCCAGGGGGACTTCTTTAAGGGGATGTTCGAGGCTATGGCAAAATCATTTGCCCAACAGTTCAACGCCTCCATGCCTGCGGCCTCTGCAGCTCCGGTGCCGACCACCGCAAGCCCCAGGGATGTTGGTCCTGCTGTGGCTCCGCCGACCTCTCGAGGGTCGAGCGTTCGCTCCGCTGGCCCACCCATATCGTCTTGGTGTGGTCCAGACGTCGATGCGGTGAGCTCCCAACCCGTCGACCCGCCCAGGCCGTACTGGCGCAGTCCCGACGTGGATACCAGGATTCCTCCCTCGTCCTCCGATGATTCCAGCGTGTCTTCGGAGGAGGACGAGGGGGATGTCGACGCCGACAAGACGCCGGACCAGGCTATCGGCGCGATTGACCCACCGCATGGTGAGGATCAACGCTCCCTCACGGCAATGCTGACTCGTTTGGGGACCCCTCTTAACCTGAAGGTGGACCAGCCACCACTGGAGGGCGAGGACCAAATGACCACCAAGTTGGACAAAAAGGCGATTCGACCGGTCCACATCACCATGCTTCCATCCATGTTGACGTCAGCGAAGGCAACATGGAAGAAGCCAGTGTCGTCGCACTCCGTTTCGTCCAGGCTCGACGGAATGTATAGAGTCTTGGACGACAACGTTGAGTTTCTCCAGGCGCACCCTTTGCCGAACTCGCTGGTGGTCAAGGCCTTCCAGCATAAAACGGCCGTCAGCGGTTTTCCGGTACCTTCGACTCCAGAAGGGAAGAAGCTGGACGCGGTGGGCCGTAAGTTTTACGCCACCGGTTCCCTCTTCCTACGGGCCGCTAATTACTCGGCTGCCATGGGCCTCTATCAGTCCCACCTCTGGGAGCAAGTGAAGGTCCTTGCTGCTAAACTGCCTGCCGATGCACAGAAAGGATTCCACGCGCTGGCGGCAGAAGGAGACTTTCTGGCAGAGCAGCAGATGAGGACGGCCAGGCACATTAACGATTACGCAGCCAAGGACATGTCTTCTGCCATTTTACTGCGTCGTCATGCCTGGCTCAGGGGCACCTCTCTCGATGATGCCATGAAAAAGCTCATCGAGGAGTTCCCGTTTGATGGGCAGGGCCTGTTCGGACAGGATACCGATAAGGTACTGAACGAACTGCGACAGACAAATTCGATGGCGAAGTTCTTGGGGCTCACCACGCCGACTCAGCCTGCCAAGCCACGGTTCCAACCCTTTACGCACCGGTATCGGGGGAACCCACAGCAACAGGGTGGCTCGACTGACCAGCCCATGCCCGGGTTCTACAAGCAGAGGCGCCAACACAAGCCTCGCTACCAGCCTTACGGACAGGGAAAGCGTTCCGACGCGAAATCCAAGTCCCGGGTTTGAAACTGCGATGGCCAAGTCTCTCTCGCTCCACATCCCATACCTTCCCCTCCAGAACTTCCTCCAGGTGTGGTCAGGCATCACGGACGACCGGTGGGTCTTAAAGATCTTGTCCGCTGGTTACGCCATCGAGTTCGTACGAGTGCCTCGGGTAGGAAGACATCGTTTCACCACTTTGTCCCCCCCATTTGGAGGAAGAAATATCAACTCTTCTGTCCACACCAGGAGGTTCTGGATGGTGACCCTGCAGACCGTCCTCCCCCTCATCAACAAAGGAGACTGGTTCACAGTCATAGACCTCAAGGACGCTTACTTCCATGTCTCCATCCTCGAGGATCACAGGTGGTTCCTCCGCTTCCGCATTGGCAATTCTGTGTACCAGTACCGGTGTCTACCGTTCGGTCTGGCCACGGCACCGGGAGTCTTCACCAAGTGCATGGCTCCGGTGGCTGCCTTCCTCTGTCAGCGGGGGATCAGGGTCTTCCCGTACATCGACGACTGGCTGATTGTCTCCCCCACCAGCTCGTCATACATTCGGGACACACAATTCACGGTCCACCTCATGGAGAGTCTTGGCCTCAGGATCAACTTCGCCAAATCGAAGTTGATTCCCTCTCAGCGCGTCGAGTACATTGGAGCGGTACTTGACTTGCTTGTTACCAGAGCCTTCGCCCCCCAGAAACGCTTGCAGGACATTGCACATGGGGTGAGCGACTTCCGGACCAAACCGTTCATCCGGGCAAAAAAGGCACAGAGACTTCTAGGCCTCATGGCCTCAACGACGGCGGTAATTCCTCACACCAAGTTGAAGTTCCGGTCCCTGCAGTCGTGGCTCCTCCACGAATTCAACTCGCTCAGGGAGAACCAGTCCAAACGGCTGACTCCGTCTCCAGAGGTGATGGACCAGTTACTGTGGTGGACCATGCCACTCAATGTGGCCATGGGGAAGAGTTTTTACCCCCCGCAACCTTCGTTGCAGGTGTTGACCGACGCAAGCAACCTCGGCTGGGGGGCTGCCTGCGGGACTCTAACGGTCAATAATGTTTGGTCGCCTCACGAGATGGTGCACCATATCAACTATTTGGAGCTGTTGGCCGTTTGGAAGGCCCTACGTTCCTTCGAGGCCCTACTCACCGGCAATGTGGTCCAAGTGGCCTCGGACAATACCACGGCAGTGGTGTACCTGAACAAACAGGGAGGAACGCGGTCCACCATCCTACTTTACCTTGCAGTGCAACTCTGGGAGTGGTGCCTGGAAAGACACATCTTTCCGATTGGAGTGCACATTCAGGGCAAGCTGAATGTCTTGGCCGACCACCTCAGCCGTCTCACCTCAACGACCCACGAATGGGAACTGGACGACGAGGTATTTCGGTCCCTTTGCAGGGCCTGGGGGACTCCGAGCATCGACCTCTTTGCGTCGGAGTCCAACAAGAAATGCCACAGGTACTGTTCCAGGGCAGGCATCGGACTGAACTCCGAGGGCGATGCCTTCATGAAACGGTAGGGATCAGGACTACCTCTATGCCTTTCCCCCGTTTCCTCTGGTCCAGAAGGTCCTCATCAGGATGCATCAACACCGGGCCAACGCGATCCTCGTGGCTCCAGCATGGCCTCGCCAGCCCTGGTTTCCGCTACTGTTACGCATGTCGTCGCAGTATCGCACACTGCCGAACACTTCTCCAGATGGAACACGGCCGGCTCCACCATTCGGACCTACCCAGCCTCCACCTCACCGCGTGGAGGATAACCCCAGACTGTCCAGGATCCTGGAGTTAGCGCGGTGCCCTTCCACAAAGAAGTCTTATGCTTCCAAATACAGACGCTTTTGTGCTTTCCTGGCATCCCGGCAGACGTCCTTCCCACAGGTGGGACTACAGGACGTCATGGCCTACCTCCTCCATTTGGCGGAGTCGGGCCTTAGTATCACTTCCATCCGGGTCCATCTCGCAGCGGTGGTGGCTCACTCCCCGGCTGGTTCACCTGCCTCTGGTGCCTTTCGCGACCATACGGTGAAGCGTTTCCTCAAGGGACTGCGGAACGCCTTCCCGCCGGTCAGGACTCCAACAGCACAATGGTCCTTGTCTGCCATTCTCAACGCGCTCACCAGGACTCCTTTCGAGCCTATGGCTACTGCGGACGTCCGTCTCCTCACGTGGAAGACGGCTTTTCTGGTGGCTATCACGTCTGCTCGACGAGCTGGTGAACTGGTTGCTCTGCGGGCAGATGCACCGTTTCTCCAGTTTTTCAATGACCGCGTGGTGCTTCACACTGATATCACCTTCCTTCCTAAGGTGGTCTCCGAGTTTCATATGGCGCAGACTATCTCGTTACCAACCTTCTTCCAGAACCCCACCAATGCCCAAGAAAGGACTTGGCACACGCTGGATGTGAAAAGAGCTTTATTATTCTACACCAGCAGGACAAGGGAGTTCAGGAAGTCACAGTGTCTCTTTGTGGCCTATGGGGGAAAGTCCAAGGGTGAACCCATCTCTGCCCAGAGGTTCTCCAAATGGATCACGTCTACCATCTACCTGGCCTACGAGTCGGCCTCACTGCCACCTCCGCCGCATGTCAGGGCGCATTCTATGAGGGCGGTTGCGTCCACTGCCTTTTTGGAGGGCACACCCCTTGAGGACATCTGTAAGGCTGCCACCTGGTCCAGACCTTCTACATTTGTCCAACATTACAGGGTGGACACCAGAGCCACTGCGGACGCCAGACTTGGCCGTGTCGTCCTCACTAGGGGGCTCCGGGCTCATCGCCCTTGACAGTTCACCCTACCTGACCATCATCTTCATTGTGGGATCATCTCATCCGACTGCCCACCGACCAAGTGAGTGTGACCTTGCTAATCTCCCAATAGTGGGGATTCACAAACTATACGAAGGAGAAAGTTCGGTTTCACTTACCAGTGATAACTTTCGTTCTTCGAGTATATAGTTTGTGAATACACACTACCCACCCTGCCTCCCCTCTTGAGCTGCACGGATGAGATCAATTGGTTTATCCTGTGCTTGGCTTAAGTATGGAACTGAGGTAAAATGGCGGACTGGCGCCTCAGGGTGGGCGGTACGGTGAGCGGTCTTACCGCCAAAACTTTTAACCAATAGCTTTTTAAGCCTCCGATCAGCGTTCTGCGCAGGCGCATAACCCAATAGTGTGTATTCACAAACTATATACTCGAAGAACGAAAGTTATCACTGGTAAGTGAAACCGAACTTTCTCATCCTTCCTTTACTCTGTCCCTGCAGGCTTCCGTGTTGTGGTCCATTTCCTATTACTCCTCCCCACTCGCTGTGTTTTACCTGTACAGAAAAGGTAGGCAATCTTGCTTGGTGTGAGTTTCTGGGCAGAGGTTTTCACACCAGTTCTGATGTAGGACTGACATGCCGGGTGGGTCTGTGGCTAACTACCACATGCCTTGCAGAAAGGAGCCTGGCTGGCTCTCTCTCTCTCCATACCATCTCCTGGTTGGGTTAAACTGTAAAGTCTTGGAGAGCCAACGCCAGCCAGTATGAAGATAGCATGAAACAAGATCGAGGCTGGACATTTTGGGATTTGGGGAAGCTGTATTGAAGCCCCCTCCACCATCTAGCACTGGGGTCAGCAAACTTGGCTCTCCAGATGTTCTTAGACTTCAGTTTCCAGAAACCCTAATCAGCAAGAGTGCTGGTCAGGGCCTTTGGAATTGAAGTCCAAGAACACATGGAGAGCCAAGTTTGCTGACCCACTGGTCTAGCAGACTGTACTGCTGTTAAAAAGGAGTAAACAAAGCCCTAGCCCTGCTGCATCTCTTTGTGGTTCAGAAGAGTGCCTCAGTGCCCTGCTATATTGTGTCTCCGTCTTGCCAGTCTTGCCGCAGACTGGCAAGACGGAGCTTCACCCTTCATTCAGGAATTGAAAGGAGGAATGTTAACAGGCCTGAACCTTGGCATGCTTCTTAGAGCAACAGAAGAGGCAGTGAAAATGGTCAGGCAGGGTATATGCAGGCCATAAGTGGGCCACTGTGATGGTAGCTTGCTGTAGAGCCCTGATTTCACGGAGAAATGCTCACGTGTGCCACGAGATAATTGCTGGTGTGCCCTGAGAAGTAAATTGCAATTGCTGGTGAGACCAAAGGAAACACTACATAGGAGGCCATTTGGCCCCTCTGTGGCCTTGAGTGCCCTGTTCTCACTGACTTTCATCCATTGCCTGCTGTTTGTCTGAGGTGTTTGGCACTGAATTTTTATTTATTTAGTGCCAGTACAGTTCAGCTGCAGAGTCAGCCAGCCAGCCAGCTTCCTCACCAGCCTCTGCATCTCTGCCTAAGACATTCCTTCTTGCCTAGAGCACGGATGCACTTGGGGTGGATGACTCTTACTCCCAGACCGAGGGGAAAAAATGCAGTTCCCGTTTTCATTTCTGAGTAGAGGGAACCCTGTGGCTAAGAGATGTTTGCCTAGAAGACTCTGTTGCTTTTTCATGGCAGCTGCTTGGAGGGGAGGGCTGCCCTATATCAAGAGACAGCTGCAGCGCTGTGCCCGACAAAGGGTCCTTTGTGCTGCTTGTGTGACTAATGCCATGGCATGTTTGGAAAACTCAATTCTGCCTTGCAGATGTTTCTTCAGAAATCTCATTGTTGCGCCCCGCGCCCCCAGTTGTCCTGGCATTTTAAAAATGTGTTGGATTAGAGCAGGAGTTCCCAACCTTTTCATGCCGGGGGCCGGGTCACGCTCTCTCAGTCAGCTTCAAGAGCCAGACAGCCATTTTGCCCTGCTTGCACAATGGGGATGGCCATTTTGTCCCAGCAGCTTCAAAGGGACGGCCATTTTATTTCTTGAATGCCCTTGGAGGGGTGGGAGGCCACATGAAATGTTGCCACAGGCCAGATCTGACCTGCGGGCTTTAAGTTGGGAGCCCCTGGATTAGAGTTCCCATTATCTCTGGCCACTGGTATAATTTTCTCTGTAAGGAAATCATCTGGGACAAAACAGCTTTTGAGGTCCTAAGCATTGCTATGATTATTTTCCCTTTCTTTTTAAAAACTCCATCTTTCTAGGATATCTAACAGTGTCAAAAGCAGTCGCTATCTCTCACTATGTCGGGACCATGATGCTCTTGTTGGCTGGGATTGCCTGCCTCAGAGGTGAGCCCTTCCTGGGATCTGAAAAGTCGAGTATTAAGTCTGCTTGGGGTCAAACTAGATATTAAGGGAAAATATCTATTCCCTCTGATTAACAGGATTTCCCCAGGGCTGTTTGGTTTAGGAGTCAGACTTGCAAATTAAGCCCATATCTATCTTTCAGTGACCAGTTGTAAAACAGAGTCTGCTAAATTCAAGATACATAGTTGAGGAAAAGCACATGTCATGACAAACAAATGTATTTCACTCATTAAGAGGGTAAACCTTCTAAAAACGAGCTAAGCTTATTTCTGGCTTGACCCTGAGCCAGGCGATGTGACATCCCTGTTTTTGCAGGGGTGATGGCCTAGTGGCAGTGGTAAAGAATCAGCTAACATTTTTTTTAAATTGGTGCCACTTTTGGACATGCACAAATGAAAACAAAACATACAGACAGATCCCCAGCACAGAGGAAGAAAGAGAATAAGCATGGGGTAATGGAGGCAAGTTACAGGAAAAAGATACTTGCATTTGTAAAGACTGAGGACTGTTTGAGTCAAAGACTTCCCAGAAGGGGTGGCTATGTAAGGAGAGATATGGATGGAGGGGAGAGGGAAGTTGGCAGCATAGAGATATTTTGAGAGAGTGTTTAGGCAGAACAAACCACAAAGATTGGGGTTGTGGTAACTAAACATGGGGATTCTTCCCTTCAGGCATAGGCCGCTGGACGAACCCCCAGTACATTGAGTTCATCACTATTCTTGAGGATGCACATCGCTATGGGACACCTGAGCACAAGGTAAGGGAGGTCGTGACTTCCAAGTATGGTCTTGAATGGTTCTCTCTTGAGATTGTGGTCTTCCTACATTGAGCCAGGGTTTGGCTGAGGATTCTGGGGGTTGTAACACAGCCCCCCTTTCCCCTCCCCCCCAAAAGGCTCCAAGTTTTGCCAAGACTTTGTTTGTCCTAGCCAGGTTTCTTCTGCTGTGTCTCAGGAAGCTATATTTTCCATGTTTGACCTGCCGTTAAAAAGTTCTGGATACATCAGATAGAAAGGCCTCCCAAAAGACTATGAGCAGCCTGGACAGGTAGTATAAAAGGTTGTTCTTCCAGAGCAGGGGTTGGCAAAACACAGCCCATCAAGCCATCCAATACATTCCAATGCACTGCCTAAAATGGTTGCCTCAAATGGCATATCAATTTTCCAGTGGCCTCTACATTTGCCATCTACACATTCTTCCCCCATCCCCAGTTTATTTTTAGGGTTTAGAAGGAATTTTTAAACAACAATTTAAAAATTGCCAATTGCTTCTTATTTCTGAAAGAGGCCTTTTAAAGATTAAAACAATTGCTGGAGGAACAGAATTTGTAGCTTAAACAGTAATCTGTCCAGAAGCTGTTTGGACGCAAATTGCAATTTTGAAGGTGTTGTTGATAAAAATGACCCCAGACCCTCACTTTGAGGCATGTCAGGCTGAGCGAGTGTGACTGTCAGCCCAAGGTGAGGTTACAATATTGAACTGTGAATTTGAATGCTGAGATTCCGTCTTTTTTACGATAGTTCTTAAGTGATTGACCATCTCTACGGCAATGTTCTTTGTTTGCCTTGATCTGTCAGATGGCTCTATGATCCTGGGAAATAATATTGTGTTTGGGCTTAAAAGAGAGAAGGTGTATCTCATTACCAGCCTGAAGGCAAAAATGTGGAGATATGGAACAAGTCATCTGGATGTCCACCTTCCCTCTTCATTGATTGTTTTGCCAAGAGGCGATGGGAGTTGTAATCCTGCAGTGACTAAGGTGTCACACATTCTCTTCCTCTGACCTGGAAGTTGTAGTGTCCCAAGGTGTAGTTTCATGTTGCTTTTCTTCTTTCTCTTTTCTTCTATCTCACAGAAGAAGCTTGCCAGCTACAACTTTGATTTCAGGAGTTGGCCTGTGGACTTCCGGTGGGACGAGGTTACAACCCGGTGGGTAGGCAGCAAGAAATAAGCTATTTTCTAAAATTAAAAAAAAATGTTTGCTGCCCATTCCCATCTTCCTTCCTGATGTGATGAAGTGGATTTGGTTCACAAAAACTCACATTTAAATACAGGAGTTAGTCTTTAAGGTGCCACAACATTTTTTTGTTTACTCTCTGATATTCTAGAAAGAAGATGATGACAGACTTACCTGCACATTTTGTTGCAGCTAGGCATCTTTAGGAGCTCACATATGAATGGCACTGGTGAGGAATTTGAGCATTTGCTCACCAGTGTGCACAGTTTACAGATTGTATCTAGGAAATCTATAAACATCTGTCAGCAAAATATTTCTGACCTTGCTCTGTTAATACGCATAGTGTTCAGAGATTTTGTACATTCACTAGACAGTGTTTGTGAATTTTACTCCATCCAACAAAAATAATTTATAACATATTCATACTGTGGGCAGTTTGCACGATTCCCTATTTTCTTAATATGCTCCTGTTTTCTTTCATCTGTGTGGGATATGCACAGTGACTGACTTTTCACCATTCTTTTTGCAATGACCAAAACCTTCAGGCCAAAATCCTGTTGCTTAGTAATATTTCCAGAAAATAAATGGAACAACAAGCAGTGGCTTTTCACTGCCAACTAACAAGTTCCCACTTAGATTTTTGGCCACGTACGCACCTGATGAGTCAGCACGCACCTGAAAATACAAAGCAAGAACTCATGGATTTCCAGGAAGAAGCTGCTGCAAATTATGCTGCCTGACTTTGGCAGGTGCAATACAACAAGAGGATGTTGGCCATAGTCTGAAAGAGAAGTCATCATGGTAGCTTCTAATAGTCTCCTTGAACTATAATCTCTGCAGGTCAGATTCAGGCAATGTTCCCTTGTTGCGCCCAGAACCCAAGCATCGAAGTGCAATTAATGGCTTCCTGCATACCATCAAGAAGTTGCCTTGCCAAATTGCCAGGTAACCTCCTCGGCCATACTTTGTTCTTTGTGATAGAGGGGAAGTGGGTCGGGGGGGGGAATCAGGACCTTCCAGACAGATTGAGGTAAAGTGTAATGTATGGGGTGGAGTATGGACTTCCAGATGCTGGATTTTAATTTCCCAGAGTCCTGGGTAATTTAGTTGATGAGGAATGGGAGTGTTCTAAATCATACCTGACTGGTTTAGAAATCAGTCCGAAAGGAAAAATGTTTGGAATGTTGGGATAGAAAGAGTGGTGATTGGCCAATAGCTGAATAATGTGTCCTAGTGCCAGAACAATAGGGTTATTACCTGTATATGGACAGGGCAGGGAGAAGAAAAGCCATATGCTTGTCTTAAGCTCATGGGAAGACAGGCAGGATGTAAACTTAATTAAGTACTGGCAAATTCAGCAGAAATTCCAGGAATTGTTGGCTGGTAGTAGGGGATAAGTAGGTATGAGGGTTTTTTAAATTATTTTTTGACTACTGATCCTATAATAGCCCATTCTGAAAGTTCTACCTAACAGGTAAACACCTTGGAGAATCTGGTTTACTTGAAAGAAAGACCTAAATGGCAAGGCTTTGATTCACAGCTAAACCCAGCTCTACCCAAGCTTCCTGTTCCTGGCCTGATGTTAGGTGGGAGAACTTTATTTCTGAACAGGAGGATAGGCAGGACTTGGCCTAACTATGCCTCAAAACTTTCCAGTTTAAGCTTTTGTCCCATGTGGGCCACACTTAGGTGTCTTTACAGGTCTGTGAGGGAGGTACAATTCTGAGAAGGGAAAATTATGGAATTTGTAGTCTCTGAAATCCAAAAATCCTATCCATATAACAGAATTCTCTGTGTATGTTTGAGATAGTTGGGTGTGCTTTAGAATTCTAGGAATGCTGTCTAAGTGGTGGTGATTAAGTCTTTTACCCATAGCCATGGCTATTTATAGGCTGAAATAGCTGGAATGTTACAGTTGCTTGGGCCAGTAGAAGAAGCAATAGAATTTAAAAACTAAAATTAGAGTTGTAATTTAATTAATTGACAATGACCGAAGAAAAGAAGATGTTTGATTTTGGTGTCTTGCTTGCCTATGGGTGGGATGGAAAATACGTGACTTTCCATGTTTGGGATCTCTGTGACACAAAGCTAGTCTGAGTGATTCCTTATTACTCTGTGTCTGTTTCTCCCATCATGTCTCGCTAGCTTCCTAGTGGCTCACACCTTTGGACGGCGCATGCTCTACCCAGGTTCTGTGTATCTGCTGCAGAAGGCCCTCATGCCCATGTTGCTTCAAGGACAAGCCCGACTGGTGGAAGAAGTAAGTAAATGTCCACCAACTGTTCTCGAAGTTCTCTTCCACAACTTGAAAATGCTATTGGGGTGGGTGGTGGTCAGCTCCCACTAATTATGCTGGCAGGGTGTGTGTGTGTGGTTTTTTTTATAAAAAAATCGAAGTCTCCAAAAGTAACTTTTCTAAGCTGCTATTTCTCCATCCTTAGTTAATGCAAAAGTTCTATTTTGTTGCTCTGTTCTTCACCCCCACCCAGAGCTGTTGAATATTTGAGAGTCTTTTAAAAAGGAAGCAGATTCTAAAAACCCAATCTCTATCTTTATCTCTCTGTTTTAAGTGCAATGGAAAACGAGCAAAGCTGAAAGCCTGTGATGGGAATGAAATTGATACCATGTTCATGGATCGAAGGGAGACCTCAGAGATGCAAGGCCAGAAACTGGTAAATGAGCACTAAGTGATATTTTGAGCTTCAGATGTCTCATTGCCACATCAGCCTCAACTTCCTCAGTACAGTGGTACCTCGGATAAAGTCCCATTCAGATAAAGTCGCAGTTTTCATGCACACATAATGCATCGCATAAATTCCAAAACCGCTAAAAATGGACATTATCCCAGGTATTTGGTATAGAAACCTCGGATAAAGTCCATTTTTGGACGTTATCTGATGCATCGCCCATTTGATTCAGATAAAGTCCAAAATCGGATAAAGTCCAAACTTGTGGGAAGGAGTTTGGACTTTATCCAAGGTTCTACTGTACCATGTTTCAAGAACATGCTATGAAGGTTGTCTTGGAGAGAAGTCCCCCCCATTCTGCCCTATGAACTAAGTGGCTTCTGTGTTGTGGTCTTTTTCCTAAGCATTAATATCCCCATGCCACAAGGGCTCACCAACTGCATTAAAGTAGAAGAAAAAATATTGTAACAAATTAAAGCAGCATGCCTATATAATCATGCCTATATAAAAAGCAAAAAAAGGGAGGATTCCAAAAGGCAGTATTTTTTGCAGCTGGACATCTATAGGTACAAAAGGAAAGAAAATGGTTTGCTGAAGGTCTCTCTTGAAAATACAGTAGATGGATCTTGACTTACAAGCCCTGAAATGTTCCTCCCCTAGGTTTGTACTCTTCTTGTCCCCATGCAGGTTGTATCGGTCCAAAGCAGGTAGCCTGCATACATCATATAGCACAATTTAAAAGTGTCCCACCCCACTTTCTGGCTGTTTTTTTAAAAAAAACTATAATACTCAGAATTCCCTGGCCATCATGGTCAGTGGCCACACTGGCAGGAAAATGCTGGGTGTTTTGAAATAATTCAAGAAAGGAAAATTTCAGAGCTCTTAACACAGCAGGAAACCAAAGAAAATCCTGGCTTCTTGCACAATTAATAGGTTTCCTGCTGGCTTTTGATATAACTGCTTTCCTCTGTCTCTAGGTGATTTGCTGTGAAGGAAATGCAGGCTTTTATGAAGTTGGCTGCCTTTCCACTCCTCTGGATGGTATAGTACATCTCTTTGTCTTTATGGTTGTTTAACCATTTGGGTTGTAACGAAAGGTTCCCGGGTGTGGGGAGATAAAGGGAGCTTGCCTTTAGATTAAGCTACTCTAGCTCTTTTGGGCATTCTGTGGATAAACGTAAGTTAAGGATCTTACAAATGTGATGCAGAAAAGCTTTGATTAGTGCAGTGGTGGTGAACCTATGGCAGTCAGAGCCCTCTCTATAAGCACGTGCACTGTCCCTCTGCCCAACAGCCCAATGGGAGCACTTCTTCCCTTCTCCCAACATAGAGTTCACCTGGCCTTCTGATCAACAGCCCAATAGGAGTGCTTCCTCCCTCCCCCAGCACAGAGTTTGTCCCGTCCCTCTGCCCAGCAGCCCAGTGGGGAGTGCTTCTTCCCTCCTCTCAGCACAGAGTTCACCCCACCCCTCTATTTAGAAACTCAGTCTTTAAAAGGTTTGTCATCACTGCTATAGTGAGTTCCTTCTTGCTCTTTCTTAAGATATACTTTGAGTTTAATCAGAAAATGATGGTTTTTTTAGCATTGCAGATCTGCTGCTAATCTGTGCCATTCCGTGGACTAGAGAAAGATGACCACTGCTGGTTCCTTAACAGCAGAGTATGGGAAAATTCCTTTGGTGGACTTCATTTGGAGCTCTATTTATTTGCTGGCTAGAAAATTGAGGGTTGCAGTGCAGGCTCTTAAGTTTCACATTTCCACAAGACCATTTCCTTGCTGTGCAACAATCTAGAGGTTGCATCTGCCCTTAGCTTTGTTTCCAGAAATTGGAACGGCTTCTTCTGAAATAAAAAGGGGGTGAGCCCTCCTCTTGCATCTAATCAAGGAAAGTGGAGAGGCAAAGATGATATGCTTGGCCAGGAGTCAGCAACCTATGGCCCATGGGCTGGATCCCGCCCATGGCGCCAAATCATTCGGCCTGCTCCCTCACTCCAGCTACCACCGGAAGCACCTGCAGACGCAATTATGACAGCCGTAAAAGTGTTTACGACAGCCACAGATACATTTACGGTGGGGGGGGGGACAAGTCTGTCCTCCTCAACTGTCTGAGGGAACGTGACCCGGACCTAAAAAGGTTGCTGACCCCTGTGCTTGGCCAAAATACTGCCATATCTGGAATGCTATGTACTGAGAACCAGTGTGGAATAGCAGGCAGAGTGGTGGGAAAAATGTGAGACTAGGAGTCAAGAGATTCAGGCTCATATCCCATTTCAGCTATCAAAACTCACAAGGGGAAGGGGTTTTAGTGTTAAACCAGTGATTGTGTGTCTAATTTACCTAGAAAAGCCTATTAACAGTCACCATAAGACCAAACAGTTTAACAGAATGTAACAAAAAAGACTACTGTGTGTTACCCTGACCCTTCTTGCTTTTTGTTTTGTGTTTTGGTGTTGTAGCTGGATACTCCGTGCTGGGTTGGAATCACCCTGGATTTGCGGGCAGCACAGTGAGTTTTATCACAGTTTTGTTCTTGGACATTCAGTAGCTATTATCCAGTTAAAAACAAACAGAAAAGGGGACCTATTCAGTGTCTTATTTTGTCACCCTACTTCTGCCAGTGAGAAATTTGCCTTCTCCATTTAAATGTTTTCTTTTTGCTCAGAAGTTGTACGAACTGGGGTTTCTCTTGCTATTTCTCTTGCTATTTTTTCCTCCTCTGGAGTGTATTTTTTTGTTCAGTCACACAGTCGATTCTGACGCTTTGCGACCCTATGGACCATTGCACTCCGGGCACCTCTGTCTTCCACCATCCTCTTCAGCCCGCTCAGCTTTGTGTCCATTGCATCTACAATACCATCTAGCCATCTCATTTTTGGGTGCCCCCTTCTTATTTTCCTTAAGACAATAGACAGTAGGATGAGTGGTCTTTCCACAACAAGGCTCTCTCCCCTTTCATCCAATATGGATACTGTTGGCACGGCATTAAGGTTTGAACATGTTGGGGAATGAATAAAATAGGACATGTGAACATGTGAAAAATACACAAAATTTATTCAGGATTTCTTCCTGAGCAAAAAAATACAAATGTGTGTCTACTTAAGGAGCTATTATGGTCTCTCACATGTTTTATCTAACTATATGAAGCATTAATAGGTTGTGATAGTTAAATTTTGTTATGTTCTCACCTTGGGAATATCTACCCTGAAAAGTGACTTCTCAGTATTTTAAACATCTAGGATTTCAGAGAAGCTCACAAATACCTGGAACAAGAAAGTCCAGTGGAGGAAAGAGAAAAAACAAGCTGAGGTGCTGATTCTTAAAATTGTTCTTTTTCTACTTTGGATGAAAATATTTCAAGCAGCCCAATGAGATGGCTGCTGTTTAGATGGCTCATTTCAGGAAGTGCCAAAAGCAGCTGGTGTCTCGGCGGAGGCACTAGAATAATCTGCTTCTTTTCCTCTCCTGTGGCCTGCTAAAATAGCTGCTGTGCCATAAAATAAATACCCTGTAAGCTATTTCTTTTGCATGGCTGAAGTGGTCTGTGTTATCCAGGAGGTCTCTTAAGTTCTCTGTGTACAGTAGTTTGCAACCACCAAAGCAAAACAGACACTTAGTCACTCTTGAAATGTCATGAGGATTCATCTTATGCTTACTGCGAACAGGCAGTAGACTCTGATGTAAGTGTATAGCTGTGAAGTCTAGTAGAATGGAATCATGCATTTCTTATCATTGCATTAAATCATATTCTGTATTTAGCCCCGAATTTGACACAGAGGGAGAAAGAATCTGCAGAGACACCACAGATTATTAAAGGCAGGATCCTCTCCACCAAGGGTAGTATGTGATATGATGTCTTACTCTCATGGATATGTGCTGGAAGATACTGGGCTATGTTGCTTTTCATTTTATTTTACACCAGATGTAGCACTTGGTTGTACCCTCTCATGTCAGAGCCCAAAAAGTTAAGCATTGGAGGTGTGCAAATTTGTGGCTTTGGCCTAGAAATCCCAGAATTCCTGGAACTTGCAGTCCAGAAACAGAAATCTGCACACTCTGTTAGGAATGTACTTGTCTAGTTTCAACCCTAATTTTTCCCACAGTAGTATATGATGAGTTCTTTGCTTAAATGTGAAACTTCCTCTCAAGGCAAAAGATTCTTGAGGGCACCTCCATGTGGAAGACAGAGCAGAAGGCCAGGGTCGCCCAGCTCTCCTACTTTATTTTTACTGCTCCCAGGGCTCTTTCTTCCAGTACTGACCATTTCCTGCTCCTTCTTCAGGGGGTGCCACTGCCTCAGAATGAGGCCAACGCCATGGATGTTGTGATGCAGTACGCCATCCACCGCTTGGGTTTTCTTCCAGAGGACATCATCCTCTATGCCTGGTCCATTGGAGGCTTCACAGGTACACAGGAAAGGGTGGCTCGCGTGTTGGATTAAGGGACGCCCATTCCAGCCTTCCATTTGGGCCATGACATTCAACTGGGTGTCTTTGAGCCACTTGCTCTCTCTCTCTCTCTTCCACTTAGCCTACCTCACAGGGCTGTTATGGGGATTGAGTTGGGAGGCCAAAGCCAAATACTTTGCCTTGAGTTCATAAAAAGGCAGGCAGGTAGGAAAATGCAACTTATAAGTGGAGGGAGCTGAAATATACAGAGATCGTAGGAGGGAAGAGTTAACTAAAGAGGGATTCAGGCAGGAATGATCACAACACAGACATTGGCTACTGGTTATAATGGATAAGTCAAACTGGGGCCAGGTTCATTTTGAGAAAAATCTTTGGCGAAACGCTTCAACCCTTAATTTGCAGGGAGAGGTGATAACCTAGGATCATATGTAACAGTAAGCCAAGTTGTGGTCTGTGGCATTCCTGCTTGTTGCAGTCCCAAAAGAACATTATAAGCACAGTATAGCATGTTGTTGGCTCATAAACTCTGGCTTGTCTGAACTGTGGCTTATTGTTATGTTAAAGCCAGCAACCGTGGCTTGTTTCCTTGGCTGCCCATCTTGAAATAGGAGCTGACAAAAGGGGCAGGAGAGATACAAGCCAGAAATGGGCAAAGCAGATTGCTTTGTTTGGCCATCTGTGGGACTGTTCATGGTTAAAGTATCAAATCAACCCTCACATAAAATGTAGCTTAGCATCATGTATAATTGTCATCAGTAGGAAACATTAATGCCTCAAGCGGGAGATCTAAAGGTGTTGTCTTCCATCACATACATTAATGAGCTCTACTGTAATCCTTGTAAAGCCTCCAGCTATAAGTTAGTGCAGGGATTCTCAACCAGTGACCCGTGGCACCATTTCATGTGCCCAATGGTGGGCATCAGCAGGTTCGCACCAGTACGTGTGTACCAGTAGTAAAAATGGCTGACCCCGCTCATCTCCCCCCCCCCCCGCCTACCTCCTCCTCCTAGAAGTAGCTTTGGAGGGGGCTGGCTCCATTTTCCTCTTCATCAAAGACTTTTCCTGGGCTCCCTTTCACCCCAAAGCGCATCCCCGGCCACTCCAGAGGAGGCACCTCAGGGAGAAATGGAGCCCAGGAAAAGCCTTTGGAAGAAGGGGGAAATGGCTTTGAAGGGGGCTCGCTATAGAGCTATGAAAATAGAAGCCTCTTTTATTTTCATCACTCTATAGCAAACCTCTGAAGCCATTTCCCCCTTGTCCAAGGCTTTTCCTGGGCTCTGTTTCACATCAAAGCACATCCTGGAACAGGTTGTTTTGGGGAAGGGGAGAATTGTTAGGGTTCATACTTCTGAGTCTTGAAATTGAAATTGAAATTGAAATTCATTGCAGGAAGAAGGCAGAAGAGCCACTCCAGAGTACAAGGGGGAAATGTCTTCAGAGGTTCGCTATAGAGTGATGAAAATAGAAGAGGCTTCTATTTTCATAGCTCTATAGCGAAGAGCAGTCACATAGCCAACAGCCCACACCCACCCAGTCACATGGCCACACCCACAGTGTGGTAGGAAATTTTTTATGCCCACCACTGCATGTGTCTCATCACCACCACCACCACACCAGGAAGTGCCATGTGGTGGAGAAAGGGCAAAATGGCCATCTAGCCCCCGAGGCTGTCTGATGGAGCGTGACCTGGCCCCTGGCTTTAAAAGGTTGAGAACTCCAGAGTTAGTGCAAGCAAAATTCTCCACATCAGAGGGACTTTTTAAAAAGTAATGCTATGAAATTATTTGCTCAAGCGGTAAACAATCAGAATACGGTGAGGCAGCTGGGGTGTAAAGGCAAAAGGCGAGGCAATACACCCAAAGGAACAAATTGGAAATAGCAAAATGTATATTTAATATCAAGAAGGTACTCAAATAAATATTCTATACTCAAATTTCTTAGTTGTCGATTGCTAAACCGTATTGTAGTACATATCATAAAAATTATATCAAATGTATCTATACATATATATGTATATATATACACACACATATATATATATCTACACGTACATATATGCACATATGCAGTCCCTTACGAGGAGCCCGCAAAAGATATGGGTTATTTCCCGAAGAAAAATCCCCAAGTACATGACCACAATATTTGCACAACTTGATGGTATGAGTAGGTCCACTACCGTATTTATTCGAGTATAACGCGCACTCGTGTATAACGCGCACCCCTAATTTTCCATGAAATCTCGGTATAAAATTTTTTTCACACCACGCATTGAAATTGACATAAGAAACGTGCCTACCCTTGCCGGCTCTTGAGTCGCGCGGCGCGGGAGCGCGGGTGGCTGGCGGTAGCGCCTCCCCCAGAGGGTTCCCGTACCGTTCCAGTGGGGCAGCGGCGGGTGGAGCTCCTGGGCGCTAGACGACAATTGGGGAGGAGGGCCGCAGCGTGCTCCGTGCCTACCCGGTGCCGGCTTCAGTCGCGCGGCCCGGGAGCGCGGGTGGCTGGCGTTAGCGCCTCCCCCTTACCGTTCCGGCGGGTGCGTGCAGGTGAGCGGCGGCGGCAGCGGGACCTGGGCGCCTGCCGCCGCCTGGGAGGAGGGCCGCGGCGTGCTCCGTGCCTACCCGGCGCCGGCTTCAGTCGCGCGGCCCGGGAGCGCGGGTGGCTGGCGTTAGCGCCTCCCCCTTACCGTTCCGGTGGGTGCGTGCAGGTGAGCGGCGGCGGCAGCGGGACCTGGGCGCCTGCCGCCGCCTGGGAGGAGGGCCGCGGCGCGCTCCGTGCCTACCCGGCGCCGGCTTCAGTCGCGCGGCCCGGGAGCGCGGGTGGCTGGCGTTAGCGCCTCCCCCTTACCGTTCCGGCGGGTGCGTGCAGGTGAGCGGCGGCGGCAGGCGCCTAGGTCCCGCTGCCGCCGCCGCTCACCTGCACGCACCCGCCGGAACGGTAAGGGGGAGGCGCTAACGCCAGCCACCCACGCTCCCGGGCCGCGCGACTGAAGCCGGCGCCGGGTAGGCACGGAGCACGCCGCGGCCCTCCTCCCAGGCGGCGGCAGGCGCCCAGGTCCCGCTGCCGCCGCCGCTCACCTGCACGCCCGGGAGCGCGGGTGGCTGGCGTTAGCGCCTCCCCCTTACCGTTCCGGCGGGTGCGTGCAGGTGAGCGGCGGCGGCAGCGGGACCTGGGCGCCTGCCGCCGCCTGGGAGGAGGGCCGCGGCGCGCTCCGTGCCTACCCGGCGCCGGCTTCAGTCGCGCGGCCCGGGAGCGCGGGTGGCTGGCGTTAGCGCCTCCCCCTTACCGTTCCGGCGGGTGCGTGCAGGTGAGCGGCGGCGGCAGGCGCCTAGGTCCCGCTGCCGCCGCCGCTCACCTGCACGCACCCGCCGGAACGGTAAGGGGGAGGCGCTAACGCCAGCCACCCGCGCTCCCGGGCGTGCAGGTGAGCGGCGGCGGCAGCGGGACCTGGGCGCCTGCCGCCGCCTGGGAGGAGGGCCGCGGCGTGCTCCGTGCCTACCCGGCGCCGGCTTCAGTCGCGCGGCCCGGGAGCGTGGGTGGCTGGCGTTAGCGCCTCCCCCTTACCGTTCCGGCGGGTGCGTGCAGGTGAGCGGCGGCGGCAGCGGGACCTGGGCGCCTGCCGCCGCCTGGGAGGAGGGCCGCGGCGCGCTCCGTGCCTACCCGGCGCCGGCTTCAGTCGCGCGGCCCGGGAGCGCGGGTGGCTGGCGTTAGCGCCTCCCCCTTACCGTTCCGGCGGGTGCGTGCAGGTGAGCGGCGGCGGCAGCGGGACCTGGGCGCCTGCCGCCGCCTGGGAGGAGGGCCGCGGCGTGCTCCGTGCCTACCCTTGAGGCTCGTTTAAAAGAGGCGCGCACCCAGTCCTCGTGTATAACGCGCACCCAAACTTTGAGTCCTTTTTTGGGTATAAAATTTTGCGCGTTATACTCGAATAAATACGGTAGTTCTAGAATAAACAGTAAAAAATCTGCGGGATTTCTGAGAGTGTGTGTCAGCTGCAAGAGCCGTCCGCGATGTTAACGTCGGGAAGGATATAAATCAAATCCAGCTGCAGGTCTCCATCATATGGGATGCACTCATGTGGTAAATGACGGTTTCTCAATGCCCCTCCGGTAAGCGGACATTTGGAACGACTTTCTCAAGAGTCTACGGATTTATAACATGGAAAAACATGTATAATACTACAATCTCTACTACCATGAGTGCCGTATTAACAACATATTAAGAACACTAAGCATATTCTATCAATGAGGACGGACAAGGTACATATCTAAAGGATGTTCATAGCGCGTATACAACCTCCATGGTACTTTTTCCTAATGTGTGCACGCGTTATTCTATCAAAGGTAAGTGCTACATATATATGCTGTTACATTAATTATTCACATGTGAGGGTGATCGACCCAAAATTAGCTTGTTCCTGCTGGAAACCCTGCTGCTAGTTCTTAAGGGCATAAAGCGGGAAATAAGACATAATAAAGAGGACTATGTTACAGAAATGCAGAGAGATCCCAGTCTGTGTTTAACCCTTGAGGTGATAACGTGTCAAATCGATGGATGTAGAACGCCTCTCTCTGTAAGAGGAAGCGCTCTACATTCACGACCTGATGTTTGTTCGGCAGGTAAGTTTCAAGTACTACAACCTTGATGTCTTTGTGTATATGTTTTTTCTCGATAAAATGATTAACCAAGGGAGCAGTGACAATACGATTCTTAATCCGAGAGAGATGTTCTCCTAGACGTACCTTAAGGGGTCGTCTGGATTGTCCGACATATGCTAGTTGACATGCACAGATGATCATGTAGATGGAATCACTTGTGTTGCAATTTGAGAACCCAGACAAATTTAAAGTGAAATTACTCCCAGGTAACTTGACAAAATTAGTACGCCACATGTAGGCACAGAATTTGCAATGTCCACACGCATGGTGTCCTATAGTGGTTCTGAGCGAAGCTGTTCCACGCGGGACAATGTCGGCTCGAGAAATGAGATTGGCAATGGTATTGGTTTTCCTAAAGCCTATAGTGGGTCGTTGCTGGCAGCCTGGTATCGAATCAAGAATGTGCCAGTGTCTCAAGATGGTATGTTTAATTTTATTTGCGAGAGGGGTGTAATCCAAAGACCAAAATAAGCCAGGCTGACCCGGAGATGGTTCAGTATTGCCCTCAAGTAAGGTTCTTCTGGGACGTGCGTTGACTTTGTTACAAGCTGTTTCAATGATATTCCTGGGGTAACCTC
The DNA here is from genome assembly GCA_035047305.1 of Bradypodion pumilum. Classification (NCBI taxonomy): domain Eukaryota; kingdom Metazoa; phylum Chordata; class Lepidosauria; order Squamata; family Chamaeleonidae; genus Bradypodion; species Bradypodion pumilum. Next base: position 445,864,285 of record JAWDJD010000002.1, on the reverse strand, counting down.
TATTACTTAAAGTGGCGGATATTTTATTTGCCGCAATGGTGTAGTCTCGATGCTGTGTGGAGTTTCTTTTGGTGCGGATGGAAAGATTCAAACTGTAAGTATGCGAAACGGTCTGTTGGCTTGTGGTAAAGCTTAGTTTGTACTCGACCGTTCTGAATGAAAACTGTGAGGTCTAAGAAAGGAAGGGACACAGGATCCATGGTATATGTAAACTTGAGCTGGTTATGTTGGTAATTAATCCATTGGCAAAAGTTTGCAACAGGTGTTTGGTCTTTAAAAATAAAAAACAAATCATCTATGTATCGTTTGTAGCAAATAATATCCGTGAAAAAAGGGTTAACAGAGGGATCGAGTATGAAGGTTTTGTCGAAATTACACATGAAAATATTAGCAATAGAAGGTGCAAAATTCGAGCCCATAGAGACACTTTGAGTCTGTAAAAAATAAGTGCTCAAACCTAAAAAAATTATATTCGAAACATGTATCTAAAAGATCTAATAGAAAATCTGAGGGCGGGAACCTGTCTGTCCGGGAATCAAGAAGATGTGTGATGAGAGATTGGGCTTCTGCAAGTGGAATATTGGTGTATAAAGAAGTTACGTCCAGTGTTAGAAGTATGGCATCGGGGGGGGGGGGGGCTGCTGCGAAGTTTTCTAATAATTGAATGAAATGTGATGAGTCTCTGACATACGAGGGGGTGTCTGTAGCAAATGTGTGAATGTGATGATCAATATATTTCGCTATGGGCTCTAATAAAGAATTGTTTGCGGAGATTATTGGCCTGCAAGGGATGATGTCATTATTAGAAGAAAGTTTATGGACCTTTGGCAGCAAGTAAAATACCGGGACTCTGGGAAATTTATTAAATACTAGCAGAGGTTGCCCGGCGTTGCCGGGCTGTTTTAAATTGTGTTGGAAGGTTAAATTGTGTTAATGTTTTTTTAAAATTGCTTAGTCTGTAATTTTAATTTTTTAAATGTTTATTTATGTAATTTTTTTTGGCTTGCCTGTTATTAACTGTGATCTGCTTTTTTGGGGGTTTTTTTTAGGATTAATAAAAGAACAAAGTATGATATAATTTTTTCAAATTGTTTTATGTAAGCGAATAATGTTTTAGTTTTTTGAATTTTTTTAATTAGTTGTACCGTAGGTCATAATTTTAATAATGTAAAAGTAAATGTTTTTTACATTCAATGTTTTTAAATTGTGTTTAGATGTTTTGGGTTTAAATTTGAGTTAAAACTCAGCACAGGATTTTTAAAGGTTTCTATTGTATTTTATTGACATATGTTTGTGATTTGTGTTAAAGTGTGTTTTAGTGTAATGTTTTTGACTTTTTATTGGTGTGACCTTTTGTGTAAAATTGTGAATTTGTGTTATGTTTTTGATTTGTTTTTACTCTTGTGGCCTTTTGTTTGGAGCTGTTGTGTGTTTTTGAATTGTTTTTACTATTGTGGCCAGCAGGTGGTGCTGGTAGGGGTTATTGTATTTTGACAGTTTTTTCTTTCCTGGCCTCTGGATGGAGCTTCTTCTGGTAAGTAGTCTCTTTCTTTATTCATTTCTTTTCCAGTCCTGGTGGAGGTAGGACATCATTTGGTAAGTTTGCTTGTTTTCTTTCTTTTGTGTGTGTGTATGTGTGTGTGTGGGGGGGTGGAATTTGTATTTTTTGTCTGTTTGTTTTGTTTTTTATTGTGTTTTTGTTTACTTCGTATTGTTTTTGATGTTTTTGTTTTTGTGTATTTTTGGATGTTTTTGTCTGTGTTTTTAGTAATTTTAAAAAATTATTTATTTGGTGGTGGGGAGGGGGGCATGGTCGTTGGGGGTTAGGAAGGGTGGGCTAGGTGGTGGGGAGGGGGCGTGGTTGGTGGGGGATAGGAAGGGTGGGCTAGGTGGTGGGGAGGGGGCATGGTCGTTGGGGTTAGGAAGGGTGGGCTAGGTGGTGGGGAGGGGGCATGGTCGTTGGGGTTAGGAAGGGTGGGCTAGGTGGTGGGGAGGGGGCATGGTCGTTGGGGTTAGGAAGGGTGGGTTAGGTGGTGGGGAGGGGGCTTTAGTGTGTTATGGTGCTTTGTGTGGAGTCGTGAAAGTAGATCGGGTTTCCCCTTTAATATCAGTGGGTGGGGCTTGCGACCCCCCTCTCCGCTGGCTCCCCTGGAATTGGGAGGTTTGGGGGGACAAAAGGGGTATGTCCCCTCCCCAACCCTTCTGGACCCAGGAGACCAGGGAGAGCGGATCGATTCCCCCCCTCCTTAAAACAACTCCGTTTTTAAAGAGAAGAAACCACTTTGTTTCTTCTCTTTAAAGACGGAGTTTTTTTAGGAGGGGGCGGGAATCGATCCACTCTCCCTGGTCTCCTGGGTCCAGAATGGTTTGGGGGGGCATACCCCTTTTGTCCCCCCAAAGTCCCAATCCCAGGGGAGCCAGCGGAGAGGGGGATCGCAACCCACCCACCCACTGATATTAAAGGGGAAACTCCAGTCGGGACCTTCAGGCGCTGTTGGTGAGGGAAAGAAAGCCAGCTGGTGTTTGCTTGGCTGTGAGGCGGTGAGTTGGTTTTCTTTTTAATTTTTCGGGCGCCGGTTTCCTCAGCGTCCTGCGCGCTTATGTCGCGCAGGACTCTGGGGCTTGTAGTTATGGGTTTTTGATTTGTGGTTGTGGTGCGTTTTTTTGCTGCGGCTCAATTTTGATTGGCTGCGGTGCGTTTTTCAATGTTCTTTGTGGTCGCGCCTCTCAGCCTGATTGGCTGTGGTGGGCGCGGCGCAAAGAACATTGGGAAAGGAAGTTGTTTCCCTTTTTTCGCGTTTGTGGGGCTGTTGCCCCACTGCCTGTTTTCTCAATCCTTTGTTGACCTGCGTACCCAGATCGGCCGTGTGCACGAAGGGTGAGTGCAGGCAAGTAGGGCGAGGCATAGCAACCTATAGCAAGTTCCAACGGTTAACCCTTGGATTTATAGGTTAAGAAAAACCAAAAAGTGCTCTCTGTAATGTATTCCATGGCTAGCCCTCCTTGTAAGATAGTTGCGATTATGTTCGACACATGTGATGTGGGGTTGTGGTCTAGTTTTTGGTAACAATCGGTGTTAGAAAGCTGAGTCCAAGCTGCCTTAAAATAATCTGTTTTATTAAGTAGGACCACGCCCCCTCCCTTGTCAGCGGGTTTAATGACAATTTTCGAGTCTTCCCCCAGATTTTTAAGAAGGGTCATGTCTCTACGAAACAAGTTGAAGGCTACATTGTAATGCGATTCTAATTTTGTAATGTCACGTGAGACAAGCCGCTTAAAAACTTCGATAGATGAATTTTCCACGTTCGGAATGAATGTGGATCGAGAGGCAAACAGCCTGGGTTGGTCAGAGGACTCCCTAAAAAATGCTTTGAGTTTAAGTAGCCTAATAAGTTTGAACACATCTATCTTAGTTTTAAAGGGGGAATATCGAAGTATTGGAACAAAGCCGAGTCCCAAGTTCAACAGTTGAGTTTCTCTTACCGACAGAGTCCGGCTCGAGAGGTTGAAGACTAGAGAGGTCGCTACTTCTTCCTGGTGCGTTTCTGCTGCCCCTGTCCTAAAAAATCATTCCTGTTGTGTGATTTAGAGGAAGTGGATGCCACTGTGCCTGTCCTGTGGCGATTCGTTCTAAAATTGTATGGGTCACGGGTTTTTTTGTCTGCGGATGATTCAGCCAAATCCGAATCAGTCGTTTCGTAATCTCTCATTTCCACTGGTCGTCTCCAGGATACTTGTTTCTGTGTGTTTCTTACAGAGAGAGGCGTTCTACATCCATCGATTTGACACGTTAGCACCTCAAGGGTTAAACACAGACTGGGATCTCTCTGCATTTCTGTAACATAGTCCTCTTTATTATGTCTTATTTCCCGTTTTATGCCCTTAAGAACTAGCAGCAGGGTTTCCAGCAGGAACAAGCTAATTATGGGTCGATCACCAACACATGTGAATAATTAATGTAACAGCATATATATGTAGCACTTACCTTTGATAGAATAACGTGTGCACACATTAGGAAAAAGTACCATGGAGGTTGTATACGCGCTATGAACATCCTTTAGGTATGTACCTTGTCCGTCCTCATTGATAGAATATGTTTAGTGTTCTTAATATGTTGTTAATACGGCACTCATAGTAGTAGAGATTGTAGTATTATACATGTTTTTTCATGTTATAAATCCGTAGACTCTTGAGAAATTCATTTGAAATGTCCGCTTACCGGAGGGGCATCGAGAAACTGTCATTTACCACATGAGTGCATCCCATATGATGGGGACCTGCAGCTGGATTTGATTTATATCCTTCCCGACGTTAACATCGCGGACGGCTCTTGCAGCTGACACACACTCTCATAAATCTCGCAGATTTTTTACTGTTTATTCTAGAACTAGTGGACCTACTCATACCATCAAGTTGTGCAAATATTGCGGTCATGTACTTGGGGATTTTTCTTCGGGAAATAACCCATATCTTTTGCGGGCTCCTTATAAGGGACTGCATATGTGCATATATGTACGTGTAGCTATATGTGTGTGTATATATATACATATATATGTATAGATACATTTGATACAATTTTTGTGATATGTACTACAATACGGTTTAGCAATCGACAACTAAGAAATTTGAGTATAGAATATTTATTCGAGCACCTTCTTGATATTAAATATACTTTGCTATTTCCAAGCGGTAAACAAAACATGAGCCAATACTCTGTTGCTAGTCCCCACTAGAGCAGACCCATTCATTCAGTAGAATTTACGTAGGCATTGATATACTATTAAGCAGTTGATTCTGTGGGCCTGTTCATAGCTGGAATTCACCGTAAGATACTAGCCCCAGAGTTTAGAGCTTACAAAAGGTGTAAAAGCTCAGGTTAGGAGGAAGTTTTTGTGATAGTTAAAAAATTAAGAGACCAGAAGGCTTGAAGGTTTTTTTGATGTCTCTTCTCCATCAAGAGATGGGGAAGATTGTTTTTAAAGCTGTCATAGCTGCCAGGTGCCTTGCTGGCTAGTATATCCTGAGAGCTGAGAGATGGAGTTTAAAAGATTACATTTCTTCTATCCAACCTCATCTGAGCTAGATTCTAAGGATCTCAGAACAATTCATTTTTCTTTCTCTCTTTCTTCACAGCTACTTGGGCAGCCATGTCATATCAAGACATCAGTGCCCTTATTCTGGATGCATCCTTTGATGACCTCGTTCCTCTTGCCCTCAAGGTCATGCCGGAAAGTTGGAGTAAGAGGAAGGAAAAAACTATGCATCGGCCTTAGTGGCCGAATGGTTTCAGCATTCTTTTAAAATAAGCCCATTGGCCAAATTCGATTGTTAATCTCAACTAGGGTAGATGCATTGAATGAATGGGACTTGCTAAATCAATCCCATTTATTAATTGGCTGGGCTCTTATTGGGAACTTACAGTTGACATGAAACTGGCTGAAATCCTGTTGATGTAAATTTATGCCACACAAGCTGGATGATGTCATTATCTGACAATTGGAAACTTAAATTTAATTGAATTTAAAATTTCCTATAACCTCTTCCCCTTTTAGGTTCCAAGGTTCCCTTTTTCTCTAGGGAAGTCTTTGCAGTGTGGAGCGAGTCTTTGATATTGGAAAATTACTGCCACCATTTCTTCCCAAGTCCAAAGAGAATCCTCAGGGGAGGGATAAGAAATGTGGGTTAATCCATAGGTTAAAAATGGTCTTGGGTTGGGGACATGTACTTGTTGGGGACCAAAACTAATATGCTCTCTTCCTTCCCTTCCACAGGGCCCTTGGTCACCCGAACAGTGAGGCAGCATCTGAACTTGAACAATGGGGAACAGCTTTGCAGGTAAGTGGCTCGGAGAGTTGCAGAATAAAGGCTGAAGAGTAGAGGGCATTGAAAGATATTGGAAGCAATTTGCAAACATATGAGCAATTTGTATTCTAAATGAACAGTGAAAACAGTGATTTGAATTGTGGGCCACCTGGTGAATTAGATTCAGTGCAGAAAAAGAAGATCATAGAGCAGCGTAGGCAAGCCAGAGGTGGCACGCAGAGTCATCTCTGGGTGCGTGCACCATAGCGGGCAAGCCCCGTGCCACCGGCACCAATGCCAGCGCTGCTTCCCCACCCACCCCTCTCGCTCCACCAATGGGGAGGAAAAGGGGCAGGCTGAAATCCCACCCGGGAGGTAGGTTCCTATGCTTGTTGCATCTTAACATAGCAATTCATAACACAAATAGGTGCCTTTGATCTTGTTTATGCTTATACCCTGCCATTCTTCTGAGGAGCCCCTAGTCAACCTACTGTTCAGGGACCTCAAAAAGCCAAAACTGTTTATTTTTACCAGTAGTCACATGCCTTGATGTTGTGTTCTTTTCAGGTATCAGGGGCCTGTATTGCTGGTGCGCAGGACAAAAGATGAGATTATCACCACGACGTGAGTAAAATGGCTGTCGAGAAAAATACCTGCATGCCTGGTCAGAATTGCTGGACTGCATCTTTCCTGAAGAAGATGCTAAATAAAGATAAGACAAGTGAAATGTTAGGATTGTCACTTTTATAGAGAGGAGAAACAGTGTAGGGGATTTGGTGGAGCTCTTGTGGCATCATAAAAACTAATGTGGCAAGAAGTTGTCATCTGCTTCTGAAGGATGCTCTGGTGAAGTGGCTCCACAAAAGCGTATGTCAGAGGGAAAGTGTTAGTCTTTCAGGTCTCCCGAGTATCTTTGTTGGGTTTTGTTACCCCACTTCCAGCCCTATATATTTCTGGGGGGGACAGGACACTGCTGCTATTATACCTTAGCTTCTCTCCGTTTCCTGGATTTCTAGGGTTCCTGAAGATATCATGTCTAACAGAGGTAATCACTTGCTTCTGAAGCTGCTACAACACAGGTAGGTGAAGCTGTCCTCCATTCGGTAAAGCTGTCCTCCATTCGGTGAACATTTAAGGCGATATGCAAATAAGATATAAAATATAAGAATGTTCAGAACATTTCAACTCATCAGGGAAAAGTGATAGGAGTATAACAAAAATAATAATAAAACAAAGCAACAATCAGATTAGACATCATTAAAGGCTCATCCAAACAATGTTGTCTTAACAAAGATATCTGAAGTCCTACTTTTCTACCTTTTGTCTTCTAAATATTTTGGGCTTCAGCAGCCCGCATCTCTGAACATTAGCCATATGGGCTGGTGCTTCTGGGAAGTGGATTCAAGAACATCTGGAGAGGGAGAGGTTCAGAAACTGTGTCCTAAAGCTTTGCAAGGAAGGAATGAGCCTGTTCCACATTAGGAGATAGTGTACAGTTAGGGACGTAATACATAAAATGCCCTGCCACTAGCACCCACCTGGCTCTTTTTTCTCACTGATGAGACATGTAAGAAGGCCTCAGGAAGCAGGCAAATTCTAAGCAAGTTCCATGTATGATGAAGCAGTATTTCAGTTATACCAACACAAAACTGTTCAGAACTTTATAGGTAAAACCTTAATCTTGCAGTCATGGGCTGAGATGGGAAAGTTATGTGTGGATGGCCTCACAAAATGTCCTACATAACAAGAGCTCATTTCCCCCTACATTTTAAAAGCCATTCTTCTTCTGCCACGGGTTATGTCTGTGATAAAAGGGATAAACACAAGCACCTCCTTGCTTGTAGGGGTGGGTGGGGAATACAGGTTAGGTGGAGCTCATCTGTTGCTGCCGTATCTAGTTTGTATCCCATTGAAGAGTTTTCCCCCAGAATACAGCTCAAAAGGGACACATTTTGGATGTTGGGTGGTTATCTTGAAGAAAAAAATAATTAATGTCAAGCAGTGGTGGGCTTCAGCAGGTTCGCACCAGTTTGCCAGAACCGGTAGCAGAAATTCTGGCTGGCCCTGCCCATTCAAGTTTTAAATAAAGTAGTCCTAATTTGGGTGCAATGTAGGGCTTTCCCCCTGGCTACGCCCACCATACCACTCCCACAGAGTAGGTAGTAAAAAAATCTGAATCCCACCACTGGGCAGGAATAACTAGACTGCCCACCCAGTCATATGGCCATGCTCATAGAGTAGGTCATGTCCACAGAGTAGGCTATGCCCACAAAGTAGGCCACGCCCACAGTGGCAGTAAAAAAATTTGGAGCCCACCACTGATGTCAAGTCTCCTGTCCGGGCTACTAATAAAATCTCCACTAGGCAGACTATGAGTATGAATGGAAGCTGATCAAAAGCTGTTTCACTGACTTTTCCTTACCTCAGGTATCCCAAAGTCATGGCAGAAGAAGGTGTGAGAGTCGTACGGAAATGGCTGGAAGCTTCCACCCCTTTGGAAGAAGGTCAGTTGGCCAACATGACTCCTTGCCGTTCTCCCAATGGGTCTCTGTGTCTGTGTGAGAGAGACAATAGTTATGAGTGGCTGTAGTGTATTAGTATAAAAATTTACAGTGATATTAAAGCTCTTCAGCATGTTTTAAAACGTAAATGCCACTTTTGAGTGGTAAGTTTGACATAGAGTGGTACCTCATATAGCAAAAAAAATGGCATAACGAAGTGTTGGTTATTCAATGGTGATACCCTCCATAACGAAAAATCTTTTTGTTATGCGGGGTTTTTGGTAACCAGGGTATACCCCAGTTAACGAACTCTTCCCCCCCCCCATTATGTGGGGTATCTCACATAACGGAACCGCATAACGGGAAAAAACCTCATAGCGAAGAGCTCTGTGGAACAGAGTTTTTTCGTTATGCGGGGTTCTACTGTACTTGTATTTTAATGCACAAATCTTATTAAGTGCAAATAGAAATAACCAACATTCAAACTAAGCTTACAACTGGGTCTCCCATCAAAAATTTAGCGTGCATATAAATCACTATATATTGGAGAAACTGGTTTTCATGCAGTCAAAAACAGAAAGGACAGACACAAAAAACGTAATCTCAATGATTTCTGAGGGGAAAATGAGATTAAACTAAACATGTCACCTCCCCAACAGCCATGCCATTTTCTGCTTAAAACGTTGAAGAAATCAATGAAAACCAGAATTTCTTAAAGCTGCCAATTTCAGCATAATCTCTTTGTCATCACACTTCTTGAATAAATTTCCAGCCACCGCTCTGTCCCACATTGTTATAAACTATTAGTTGTTAGGTCCTTCGCATCCCCCCATTTCATAATTACTTGTCTAGCTGCTAAGAACTATAATTTCACCATCTCTTTATGTATAAGTTTAGTAGTGGCCTCTGAGATGGCGTTCAAAAGGGCTGCTATCTATACCTATAAATCCAAGCGTTAACCGTTGTCATTTGACAAAGGATCCCACACCCGGCCATACTATCCTGTACCGAGCATTCGTGCACTTGCCCGAACTGGGTACGGAGGTAACTGTCGGGTTGAGAAATGCGCCAGTGGTGCAGGAGACCCACGAACGCAAAGATAAAGAAAAGACTTCACTTCCCAACGTTCCTTACACCGTGCCGTGCCACAGCCAATCAGGCTGAGAGGCGCGAGCAAAAGGAATGTTGGGAAACGCACCTTGGCCAATCACAATCGAGCCGCAGGGGGGGGGAAACGCTGCACAAATGGAAACCACAAACCCCAAACTACAAGCCCCAGAGTCCTGCGCACCATGAGCGCGCAGAACGCTGAGAAAGCCGGCGCGCAAAAACAAATACAAAACGCAACGACTCACAGCCACGCAAAACAAACAAGCCACAGGGGGGAAAAAACATAAACAAGGGGGGCAGAAGGTACTGGTGCCTTCGCTGACCCCTTGACAGCGAACTAATTCCCCTGGAAGCCAAGGCAGCGAACGGACCTCCATTCGCTGCCTTTACTTCCCGAGGAGGTGTTTCGCTTTCAAGGGGGGGGAGGTACTGGTGCCTTGGCCCCCCCTTGAAAGCGAACCAATTCCCCTGGAAGCCAAGGCAGCGAACGGGCCTCCATTCGCTGTCTTTACTTCCCGAGGAGGTGTGTCGCTTTCAAGGGGGGGGGAAGGTACTGGTGCCTTCGCCCCCCTTGAAAGCGAACCAATTCCCTGGGAAGCAAAGGCAGCGAACGGGCCTCCAGTCGCTGCCTGCGCCTCCCGGAGGTACTCACCCGGGCGCAGCCTCCGACCTGAACTACACACACACACCTACTGGGCACCTCAAAACTACCCCTAACCACCAACATACACAAACAAAAATAAATCAATAATTTAAAAAAATAATAAACAAAAAGAAATAAACCACAAAATACACAAACAAACACATCCACAATGACAAAAACCACATACAAAACACCTAACTAAAACACGAAAAAACCACCAAGTACACACCTAAAACTAAACAAAACAAAACCACAAAGTACACACCAAAAACTAAACAAACCTAAAACTAAACCAAAACAAAAAAGAACAAACAGAAACACCTCCCAGCCCACCAACACAAAAACAAAACAAAGAAAAACCCCAGAAGAAAGAAAACCAGACAACTCACCAGCATGCACTCCCTCCACGACGACCGGAACAGAAATGAAGACACAAAGTCTACTTACTGGAAGAAGCCCCACCCAGAGGCCAGGAGAGAAAAAACAGTTAATGTAAAAGAGAACCACTAGAAGCCCCATCTGCAGGGCACGATAGTAAAAACAACTCAAAAAGACTCAACAGCCCTACCCAGAGGCCACAAGAGTAAAAACAAGTCAAAAACATAACAATAAATCACAAGTTTACACAAATCACAAACATATGTCACAAAAATAAAATAAAAACATTTCTAAAACCCTGTGTTGAGTTTTAACTCACATAAAAACAAAAACATCTAAACATAGTTTAAAAACATTGAATGTAAAAAACATGTACTTTCACATTTTTTAAATTATTACCTATGGTACAACTATTTTAAAAAATCACATACTAAAACATTATTTGGTTAAATAAACAAAGTGAAAAAACTATATCATCCTTTGTTCTTTTTTTAATCCACAAAATAAAACCCCCCAAAAAACTAATCACAGTTTATAACAGCCCAGCATCGTAACAAAAATTAACATATACGTTAAAACAAATATTCAAAAATACATTAGAAAAGTAAAAAATACAAGTTGTTATTACTTTACAGTATCAAAACAATACAATCTATTTAACAAATGACAACATAAAAAAGGTTTGCATAAATAAAAATTTAAAAAAGAAAAATTGCAGACTAGCCTCTTTTTTACAAACATTACCCAAAAAAACCCCCGTCCAACACAATTTAAAACAGCCCGGCAATGCCGGGCAACCTATGCTAGTTAGATATAAATCAGAGGTATTGTTTAAAATACAGTACAGTATAGCTAATCTCTTTACTATTGCAAGCCAGAATATTTACAGAACAGTTTTGCCAAGTGTCCCCTCCTCCCCAGTTTATTTTCAGAATAGTCCTATGAGGTGGATATGATGGAAAGAGTGTGATATGTCCAGGGTCACCTGGTGAGTTTTGTGGTCCCCCTGGAGATTCCATTCTGGGACTCATCCCACATATCCACTCTTGGCACTCACAGACATCTTTCATAGGTGCTAACATCTATCTCTGTTTTAGGGAGAGGGTTTGTTCATCTTGAGGTAAAGTCTTGTTCTTTAATTCCCAGTTTCTTGTGGACAGGCTGCAGTTGTTCAAAGCAGAAAAAGTAGATGACTTAGTATGATCAAGGGTTATTTGGGAAAGGTACATGTTCAAAATTGGGAGGTGAGACAAAAATGGGACTTGTTGAGGGCCAGTGAATCAAAACTAAATTATAATACTTTTTCAAAATACAGTAATACTTTTCCAAAATGAATCAGAATTTCCAGATTCACTAGATCAGTGGTGGCGAACCTATGACAGGAGTGCCAGAGGGGGCACTCAGAGCCCTCTCTGTGAGCACATGCGCTGTCACCCCAGCTCAGAGTTTGCCCCGCCCCTCTGCAGCATGGACAGCAGCCTGTTTAGTTTGGGCACTCAGTCTCTAAAAGGTTTGCCATCACTGCACTAGATTGTCTGCTAGCCACATCCTATTTGGCTAGCAGAGAAACACAACATCACTGCATGGCACAAACATTCATAGGGAAAAGGAAAGGTCTCCCTTGCTCAAAAGCCAGTTGTGTCTTACTCTAGGGTTCATTGCTCATCTCCGTTTACAGCCAAAGAGCCAGTGCTGTCTATGTCTGCAGACGTTTCCATGGACATGTGGCAGGCATGACTAGATGCCAGAGTGCAAGGAATGCTGTTACCTTTCTCGCCAATGTGGTACCTATTAACCTACTTGCAATTTCTTGCTTTCAAACTGATAGGTTGGCAGGAGCTAGGCCAGAGGCAGGAGCTTGCTCCGTTGTGCAGCACTCGCATCTTGAGCTGCTCACCTGTCAACCTTCCAGTCGTCAAGTTCAGAGTATTAACCGCCAAGCCACCCACAATCCCTTACAAGCATTCATACCACACCACAAATATTCATGCTCTGTACTTGTCACCACAGCTGCTGTTTATAGTCGCTACGAAGTGGAAGACGACTGGTGTCTGTCAGTGCTGAAATCGTACAAAGCTGAAGAAGGAGATGAATTTCCCTGGAGTGTTGGTAAGGCCTGGGCTAGAGGGCCAAGGAGCAAAGCAGTAGGGCGTGAGGGCAGCTAACAGCAGAACAAGAAGGTTGCAGAACAACTGTAGGAAGAGCTGTCATTCTCAGGCAAGCCTATCACTGCACTAGATTGAAGGAGTAGAAGGAGTTGGTTGCTTTAGGCAGCTGATTTAGAGTGTCATAAAAGAGTAGTTGCTTGTTATTTATCTGTTGAACTGGCAAAATTGCATTGTTTGATGCAGCAAAGCCTTCAAGCAGAATGAGGCAGCGAAACCCATTGTGCCCATTCTTTCTGAGTGAAGCCATGACCTCCAAGACTTCAAGGTATGCCCACTGATGTAGTGCACCACTCCATAGTTTTCTGGTGAGATATTTTGCCCAACCTCTGCCTTTCTGGCCTTCAAACTATGCAGCCTCCAGTCCTATACCAGACCCTACTTTTTCCAGCAAAAGAAGTGAAGAGCATTTCTTAGAAGCCTCCACAATTAGAGATTTGCCATTCAGAGTCCCTGCACTTTGCTCGTTCCTCCTATAGATGGGCAGTTGGCCACAAAGTAGCCCACCCTTGCTGTAGAGCAGGCATGTTCAGCTCGATTCAGGAGGTGTAACAGGACCTTGCATCCTGCGCACATGCTTCAACTGCTTAACTTTAATTTATTTTCAAACCAGGTGAAGACATGACACTTGAAGGGAGACGGCAGCTTGGACTATTCTTGGTATGTTCCACTGGAGTGTACAAGTTTTATGCTTGTCAGAGAATATTCACCGCCATCCTTTCATTCCAGCACATTTCTGCACATACCCATCACTTGACCTATCAAAGACTCTGGGACCATGTTCTACAAACAGACAGACACACACACACACACACACACCACATAGACAGAGGCAACAGAAAGAGCCTCCTTGAAGATTGTGGTATTTTTGAACCACAATCGGTCATACCCTGGTAACAGCAACCTTGTGTTACTGGCTAATCTTTCTCACACTAGGTCAGGCCAAAGGAACTGCAGAATGAACTCACCAAAAGGTGGCTTCATTTTGGCAGTTTCATGTCTGGCCTAGACATGGAAGAAGAACACACACAATCTGTGTGTCTTTCTTTCTGTGTCTCTAATCAAAAGGTGTTTTAAAGTACAGTAAAACCCCTACTTACGAAAAAAAGTCCGTTCTGTAGGCTTTTGCTTTAATCGTTTTTTTATGTAACTCGAAGCAAACCTGTGGCGAATTTTTTTAACCTAACTCGAAGCAAACCCATAGGAAAAATGAAAATTTTATGTCAATTGAAGCAAACCCATAGGGAAATGCATTTTTAAGTAACTCGAAGCAAAACCATAAGAAAAAAAAATCTTTATGTAACTTGAAGCAACCCCATAGGAAATCTTGTCAATCAGGACATGGTTTTAGCACAAAATCATTATGTAAGGTCAAATTTTATGTAACTCGAGGCATATGTAAGTCAGGGTTTTACTGTACTCAACTACTATAACACAATAAGTGCCTCTGAGACTATTCTGTGCAACGGCAGACTATTCATGTGCTTAGCCCAATATTGTCTCCATTGGCTGACATCTATATTTCAGGGTGACAGGCAGGGCAGGCTGCAGAAATTATCACTGCTATTTGCCTGTCCTTTCAGCTACAGAAGTCAAATGGCTACATGCCACACATTCTGAATAAAAGGACATGCATTAACAAGGGGTTTGTTTGTTTGTTTTGCATGCCTCTCCTCCAATATTTGCGTAAAGCATTACTGAGAAATCATGGGGAGCATGTGTAGGGCAGCCAGAACTAGCCAATTTGGCCTCTCCTGCATAGTAGAGACACACTTTGGGCAGGCTTGTTCACACCTTTCTGACAGTAGATACCAACAAGCAGATTCATGTTTTTCCAGCAGCAAATTGTTGTGCCCTGTAACTTCCATGCCATGGGGTAAAGCTCTAGCCACCCTGCCATAGTTGCAGTACTGCTGATGAGCGAGAGGTATTTCGGCCAGTGCTACCCCTGAATCCCCCATGCTTGTTGGAGAATTCTTAGAGTTGTAGTTAGTGAAAAAATGAAACTTTTCCAGCTTTTTACTCCCATGTGTTCTACCTTGGTTGCAATTGGTCTCCTTGCTTTGGAATGACTTTTTTCAGTGAAGCAGACTTAATTCTGTAGCATGAGTAAGAAGGGCCAGGGGTCTTGGTTGTCCAATTGTGTAGTCAAGATAGAATGCTGTCCCTCCAAAAAGCATCATGGAAGCTTTCTCCATGCTTATTCAATTGTGCTTTCCTTTAAAAACTAAAATAGCTATGGATTTCATCTTGCTCATTTATGTGGGCTAAGGAGCTATCATCTTATCTCTCCTATTAGAAGCTTGACAGTCTGGCCAGGTTATCCTGCTATGGTAATAGAGCAGATCACACTGCCAGCGACTCAACATCAAGTGTCAGGCAGTGGGCAACTAACCTAACAACCCTGAGGACTAATGGCAATAGGTGGTGAAGTCCACAGGGAAGGGTGAGGGTCCTCAAGTGGATTAAATCCCCTTTGGCTCCATCTTGATGGAGGGGCAGCAGCTCCATCAATCCTGGCCTGGGGTTGAGGAGGACTTTGTGTGCCGAAAGGGCTCAGGACCAGAAAGTGACTCGAAGAACTGGATCAGTGGTACAGGGGAGAAGGCAGATGAAAGGCCACAGCATTATATTCTCAGGACAGTCTTCATGGTTGATGATGGATCACCAAGATTCAGATATGGAAGAAGAAGAATTAGAAGCTTGCATTAATCATCCTCCCACCATTTACAACTCATTTTAGAGAGAACATGATGGCCAGCAAGTTACCTACTGAGGAAGTGAATTATTTGTTTGCCACACAAATGTTGGCACCCATATACTCAAATATGTCATGTCTTGCTTTTTTATGCTTTAACATATCCTCCACCCTCTTACCTTTTTTCCTCCTTCACAGGCCAGGAAGCACCTTCAAAATTTTGAAGCGACACACTGCACTCCACTCCCTCCCCATGAATTTCAACTTCCGTGGAGTCTATAGCACTTCATTTCCCTGCAGTCCTCATGGCTTTCTGTATTAGTGTCTTTCTCTGCCCATCTACTGAGTGTGTTGGCTTTTCTTGTGTGTGTGCGTATGTCTGGCTGTCACTGTTATCTTCCCACTTGCACACTATAAATCTGTGTCCTCCCTTGTAATATTTATCCTCTAAGACCAAACCCTCACATTCTTATAGAGGGTTTATAATAAAGATATTTTTTATAGTTGCTGTGTTTCATGTGAGTGTGTGCATACGCACGTGCGTACTATGATGTACTGTATTGGAAAGGAGCTAAGCAGTGTGCTGCTACCATGAGAATATACATAAATGTATTTACATGTTTACTTTATATTTATTATACAATATTTCAAAAGATCTCAGGGCATTTAATGGACAATTTAAAACAACAAAAATCTAAACTCTTTAAACAGGCAGTAGTCACCTCTATGTAAATAGAAAATCTAACAAATCTGATTGCCTGAATGATGCTGTACTGTCATTGTCTGAGCTTTAGGATTGTATTTTATGTAAATATTCTTAAGGCACAATGCTACTTTTTTATTGAAGACAGCTGTAGCTGCCTTTCGTATGCTACTTGCTTTTTTTCTTTATTCATATCAGAGTGTTGCACAATTTTAAATTATAAGCGTATACAGCCATCAAAGATGAGACCTGCAGTGGACTGTAGCTGAGATCATAAACTACTGATTGCCAAATTCAGGCTTAGAATGAAGAAAGTCGTGAAAGCAACTAGGCCACTCAGGTATGATCTAGATAACATCCCTCACAGTGGAGGTGAAGAATAGATTTAAAGAATTAGACTTGACAGACAGAATGCCTGAAGAATTACGAACTGAGGTTCATAACAGCGTACAGGAGGCAGCAACTAGAACCATCCCAAAGAAAAATGCAAGAAAGCAAGTGGTTGTCTACAAATAGCTGGAGAAAGAAGGAAGGCCAAAAGCAAAGGTGAAAGAAAGATTCAACTGTGCAGAATTCCAGAGAACAGCAAGGAGAGACGAGGCTTTAAATGAACAGTGCAAAGTAATAACAAAATGACAGAAGGGGAAGGAGTAGAGATCTCTTCAAGAAAATTTGGGAAATTAATGGACGATATCAAGCAAAAATGATAGACAAAAAAGGTAGGGACCTAACAGATGCAGAAGATATTAGGAAAAGATGGCAAGAATACACAGAAGAACTCTACAAAAAGGACCTTAATGTCCCTGAAAACCACAATGTTGTGATCATTGACCTCGAGCCAGACATCCTGGAGTATGAAGTCAAGTGGACCCTAGAAAGTATTTGTTGTCCTGTCACACAGTCGAGTCCAACCCTTTGCAACCCCATAGACCACAACACCAGGCTCCTGTCATCTGCCATCCTCCTTAGTCCACCCAGGTCTATGCCCACTGCATCAACGAAGCCATCTCATCCTCTAGCGTCCCCTTCTTTTGCCTTCGATTTTTCCCAGCACCAGGGCCTTCTCCATTGATTCTTCTCTTCTCATTTGGTGGCCAAAGAACTTGAGCTTCAGCTTCAGTAATTGTCCTTCCAAGGAGCAGTCAGGGTTGATTTCCTTTACGATTGACTGATTTGATCTTGCAGTCCAGAGGACTCAATCAAGAGTATTCCCCAGCCCACAGTTCAAAGGTGTCTATTCTTCTTCACTCAGCCTTCCTTAGGGTCCTGCTTTCACAGCCATACATCACTACTTTTCTTGGTAGGGTGATGTCTCTACTTTTTATTATGCTGCCTAAGTTTGCCATAGCTTTTGCACTCTACTTTTTCACCCTCATCATAAGAACATAAGAACAGCCTTGTTGGAACAGGCCACAGCCCATCCAGTCCAGCATTCTGTCTCACACAGTGGCTCACCATTTCCTTCAGGGTATTCCCAAGCAGATGCCTTCACCTGCTTAGGATTCCCTGGAAATGGCATTGAGAGATATCCTGCCTATCTCTCCAACCCGGAGGTTGTCCTTAAGTATCAATAATTATAGCCATTGATACCCTTGTCCTCCATGAACTTGTCTAATCCTTTCTTAAAGCTGTCAAGACTGACAGCTGTCACCACTTCTTCTTGCAGGGAGTTCCATAGACCAGTAATCCTCTGGGTGCAAAAGTACTTTCTCTTATTTGTTTGAGAACTAGTACCCAAAGGTTTCATGGAGTGCCCCCTAGTTCTAGTGTTATGCGATAGGGAAAGCAGTTTTTCCTTATCTACTTTGTCCACACCATGCATGATTTTATAAACTTCAATCAGGTCACCTCTTAGACGTCGTCATTCAAGAGTGAAGAGGCCCAACCGTTGCAGTCTCAGATGGTAAGGAAGGTGTTCCAGTCCCCTAATCATTCTGGTTGCCCTCCTCTGCACTTTTTCCAGCTCCATAATATCCTTCTGGAGGTATGGAAACCAGAACTGTACACACTATTCCAGATGGGTCCTCACCATAGATTTATAAAGAGGCAAAATGACACTTGCTGACTTATTTTCTATACCCTTCCTAATGATCCCTAGCATTGAGTTTGCTTTTTTCATTGCTGAGGCACACTGGGTTGACACCTTCATTGAGTTGTCCACCAGGACACCAAGGTCCCTTTCCTGGTTTGTCGCAGAGAGTTCAGACCCCATCAGTTTATAAATGTAATTGGGGTTCTTTGCCCCAACATGCATCACTCTGCACTTACTAATGTTGAAACTCATTTGCCACTGTTTTCCCTCTAGATCATTTATGAAGAGGTTGAAAAGCAGGGGTCCCAGTACTGAATCTTGGGGGACCCCACTCTTTACTTCCCTCCACTTGGAGAAGTGTCCATTTAGTGCTACCCTCTGTTTCCTGTCCCTTAGCCAGTTGCTGATCCAGGACAAGACCTGTCCCTTTATTCCATGACTGGTAAGTTTATTCAAGAGCCTTTGGTGTGGGACCTTGTCAAAAGCCTTCTGAAAGTCCAGATAAACAATGTCAACTGGATCCCCCTTATCCACATGCTTGTTGACACTCTCAAAAAATTCCAACAGATTAGTGAGGCATGATTTGCCCTTGCAAAAGCCATGTTGGTTCTCCTTTAGCAGCGCCTTCTCTTCTATGTGCCTATTAATTCTATCTTTTAGGATGGTTTCCATCACTTTACCTGGGACACATGTCAAACTGACAGGTCGGTAATTTCCTGGATCACCCCTGGATCCTTTTTTGAAAATTGGTGTCACATTCGCTACCTTCCAGTCATCAGGCACAAAGCCTGATTTGAGGGAAAGATTATATATTTTGGCTAGGAGATCAGGAATTTCATCTTTAAGTTCCCTGAGAACTCGTGGATGGATGCCATCTGGTCCTGGTGATTTGGTAGTGTTTAGTTTAACAAGACATGCAAGGACCTCCTCCCTGGTTATTTCTATCTGGCTTAATTCTTCGGTTTCCCTCCCTACAAAGACAGGCTCTGTTTTGGGCATGTGGTCTCTGTCTTCTTCAGTGAATACTGAAGCAAAGAATTCATTGAGTCTCTCTGCAATCTCTGTTTCCTCTTTAATAACCCCTTGCCTTCCATTGTCATCTAATGGTCCAATGGCCTTCCTAGTTGGGTTCTTACCTCTAATGTACTTAAAGAAGTCTTTGTTAGTTCTCTGAGTATTTTTAGCTATACGCTCCTCAAAGTCTTGCTTTGCTTTCCTGATTGTTGCCTTGCATTTGTTCTGCCAGAATTTATGTTTCTGCCTGCTGTCCTCATTCGGACAAGCCTTCCATCTTCTAAATGAGCTTTTCTTGCTCTTGATCACTTCCCGAACAGCTCCTGTAAGCCACATTGGAGTCCTCTTTGACCTGGCTGTGCCCTTTTTCCTTTTGGGTATGCATTCCAATTGGGCCTCTGTTATTGTTTTTGTAAACAGCCTCCATGCCTCTTGGAGTGTTTGGACTCTCTCAATTTTCCTTTTCACCTTCTTTTTTACTAGTTTCCTCATCTTTGGGAAATTTCCTTTTTGAAAATTTAAGGTCTCTGTGTTAGATTTTATCAGTGACTTGCGGTCTATGATCAAGTTAAACATAATTGAGTTGTGGTCACTGTTCCCTATTGGATCAGTCACATTAACATCTTGCACCAGTAATACTCAGGATCAAGTCAAGGATTCTTGTACCTCTAGTTGGGTCTTCAACCATCTGCCCCAGGGAACAATCATTTAGCATATCTAGCAACTTTATCTCTATCATGTGCTAAACAACAGTTCACCCAGTCTATGTGAGGGTAATTGAAGTCCCCCATTATAACCAGGCTTCCCTTCTTGGATGCCTCCTTTACAACATTCACCAACTGCCAGTCTCCCTCAAGAGTTTGGGTCGGAGGCCGATAGTATATGCCTACTGTTAGACCATCCTTGTGGCCTGGTACTCTTACCCACAGAGCTTCTAATGGTGACTCCAAATCACCTAGATATTCCAATTCATACGATTTTATCACTTCTTTGACATACAAGGCTACACCACCTCCCGTTTGCCCCTTCCTATCCTTCCCGTACAGTTTGTAGCCTGGGATAACTGTATCCCATTGGTTATCATCCGTCCACCAGGTTTCAGTGATACCAATAATATCAATATTATTATCTATTGCTAAGTATTCCATCTCCCCTATTTTGTTCCGGACGCTTCTGGTATTTGTATACAAGCATTTATATATGCTTTCCTGATACAGTCTTTTGAGTCCAGTTGCATTGTTAGACTGCCTCTTGCATCCTTCTGCTAGAGTGCTGGTGACTAGCTCCTTGCTCTGCTCAGTAATTTTTGCATCCTCCTCACCACTCAAGTACACACTTTCCCGAACCGGATGCTGCCCAGCTCCTGTCGGCTTTCCCCCAGTTATCCGTTTAAAAGCTGCTCTGCAGCCTTTTTGATGTTGAGTGCCAGCAATGTCCATTTGTCCCATCATGGTTCAAATGGAACCCATCCCTCCTGAACAGATTTGGCATGTCCCAAAATGTTCTCCAGTTCCTGACAAATCTGAAACCCTCCTCTCGACACCACCGCCTCATCCACGCATTGAGGCTTCTGAGCTCTGCCTGCCTGGTAGGTCCTGCGCGAGGGACAGGCAGCACTTCTGAAAATGCTACCTTGGAAGTCCGGGACTTCAATCTTCTTCCTAACAACCTGAATTTGGCTTCCAGGACAGACCGCTTGGCCTTCCCAACATCATTGGTACCAACGTGTACCATGACAACTGGCTCGTTCCCAGTTCTCTCTAACAATCTATCTAGATTTCTTGTGATGTCTGCAACTTTTGCACCTGGCAGGCAAGTCACCATATGGTTATCATGTGCATCACAAATCCATTTCTCTGTATTTCTAATTATTGAATCGCCTAGTACAAGGAGCCTCTCTCCTGCAATCTGTTCATCTACATGCACCTCATCAACCATATTAAGGGAGAGAACCTCAGTTTGTTCCTGTTGTTTATCTTCCTGGATCTCATCAAGTGTGATGAAGGAGAGATCATCAGGTGGACCCAGTTGTTCCTCTGTGTGTTCCTCATCAGGTGTGATGAGGGAAAGAGCCTCAAATTTATTCTGTAATTCCATACTCTCAGAGTGATCCCCTACTCTTCTCCTCCTTTGAGTCACATTCCTCCAAACATCTCCCTCCTGAGTTAGTGAAGGGCCTTCTCCCTCAGAACTGTGCCCTGTCTCTTCTTTGTCCAGCATAGTCTGCTCCGCTCTGTCCAAGAACAGCTCAAGCTCCTTAATTTGTTCATGGTTAGATATGCGGGCCTCTAGCTGCTGGACCTTCTCTTCTAGTAGTGCAACCAGCTTGCACTTGCTGCAAGTGTAGTTCTCCATATGCTTTGGCAAGAACACAAACATGGCACAAGTATTGCAGGTAACTACAGCTGTTCCCTCAGAATCCATTTTAACAAGTACAGTATTCTGGGCCTCAAAAATGTACACGTTTACTACCTTTCTACCTAGTAAGACTATATTCTTCCTTTGTTCCTAGTTTGAACTCTCGCACGCCATTAGACGCGCAGGTTTCTAAAGCAGCTCTACTCCAACTGCAAAACTTACCAGTGCTCACTTCCTTTGTTTGGCTCCCCTCAGCAGCAGCTCTGCTTAAGAGCACATGCAGAGTCAAAAGGGCTGACCCTGAAAGAGCTCAGAGCTTTTAAAGGCTAGTGTGGCTCCGCCCCTATGAGTCACAGTTCAGGGAAGGGCCTGGTGTGGCTCTGCTCCCTGCTTCTGGAAGCTTCAAACTGCTTCCTCTGTTTGAACAGAGGTGGCTCTCAGCAGTTTAAATTATCAATTTACATTAGTGGAGGCCTCTAAAGCAGCTCTACTCCAACTGCAAAACTTACCAGTGCTCACTTCCTTTATTTAGCTCTCCTCAGCAGCAGCTCTGCTTAAGAGCACATGCAGAGTCAAAAGGGCTGCCCCTGAAAGAGCTCAGAGCTTTTAAAGGCTAGTGTGGCTCCGCCCCTATGAGTCACAGTTCAGGGAAGGGCCTGGTGTGGCTCTGCCCCCTGCTTCTGGAAGCTTCAAACTGCTTCCTCTGTTTGAACAGAGGTGGCTCTCAGCAGTTTAAATTATCAATTTAAATTAGTGGAGGCCTCTAAAGCAGCTCTACTCCAACTGCAAAACTTACCAGTGCTCACTTCCTTTGTTTGGCTCCCCTCAGCAGCAGCTCTGCTTAAGAGCACATGCAGAGTCAAAAAGGCTGGCCCTGAAAGAGCTCAGAGCTTTTAAAGGCTAGTGTGGCTCCGCCCCTATGAGTCACAGTTCAGGGAAGAGCCTGGTGTGGCTCTGCCCCCCTGCTTCTGGAAGCTTCTAACTGCTTCCTCTGTTTGAACAGAGGTGGCTATCAGCAGTTTAAATTATCAATTTAAATTAGTGGAGGCCTCTAAAGCAGCTCTACTCCAACTGCAAAACTTACCAGTGCTCACTTCCTTTGTTTGGCTCCCCTCAGCAGCAGCTCTGCTTAAGAGCACATGCAGAGTCAAAAAGGCTGGCCCTGAAAGAGCTCAGAGCTTTTAAAGGCTAGTGTGGCTCCGCCCCTATGAGTCACAGTTCAAGGAAGGGCCTGGTGTGGCTCTGCCCCCCTGCTTCTGGAAGCTTCTAACTGCTTCCTCTGTTTGAACAGAGGTGGCTCTCAGCAGTTTAAATTATCAATTTAAATTAGTGGAGGCCTCTAAAGCAGCTCTACTCCAACTGCAAAACTTACCAGTGCTCACTTCCTTTGTTTGGCTCTCCTCAAGAGGCTCTTCACTTTCTGCCATTAGGGTAGTATCATCTGCATAAAAAGAAATACATAGAAGCTTATTATTTGGGAGACAAGCTATGGCAAACCTAGGCAGCATAATAAAAAGTAGAGACATCACCCTGCCAGCAAAAGTCCACATAGTTAAAGCAATGGTCTTCCCAGTAGCAATATATGGCTGTGAGAGCTGGACCAAGATTTAATTTGTTATTTGATCTCTGTCATTCTGCTTGATTACTCCTTACCTCATTGCTTTGTGACCCTTTTCCCTTGTGATATCTTGATCTCTGCATCTGGTGTATATAAATCATGTCTGGAAGTTTTACTCCTTGTCTGAAGAAGTAGACTTGATCCACGAAAGCTAACAGTAAAAATATAGCAGTTAGTCTTTAAAGTGCTGCAGTGTTTATGTTTTATTATTTTTTGTTTTCTGATATATCTCATGAATGATTTATCAATAATGTGTCAAAATGATCAGGCACAAGATATATTGCGACTTCTGCAGATGAGCTTCCCAAGAGAAAAGTGAGAAAATAAATTATAAGAAACTAAGGCCCTAAGCAAGTCTTGGTGGTAATCCCCTCTGAACACAAAGCAATGCTATGGCACAATGCGTCATAGCCACCACCCTCCGTGTCCTTCCAGAGGAAATCAAACCTGGGAAGTACAACACCCATGGAACATCTTTCTGCTTGGGGAAATGGGAGTGAGTACAACTGGACACTGATAAAAATTAGTCATCAGACAAAAATGCTTCGGACATAGGAGAAAATGAGCTCAAGTTCACAGAAACATCCACAATACATCAGATATTTTGGGCCTGTGTCAGTTTATATCAGCATAAGGCACCACTAGTTAGGTGAACAAATAAGCTAATTTGCCCCCCAAAATAAAATACTATATCCTCCCCTCACTTTGTGTGTCATTTCTTAAAGAGTGCTTTACAGAGTACAGGGACTGCAGTGGCTCAAGTGGCTAAGACGCTGACTGGAAGGCGGGAGGTCAGCAGTTTGATACCCAAGTACTATACTGCACGAGGGAGTGAGCTCCCGTCTTTGTCCCAGCTCCTGCCAACTTAACAGTTCAAAAGCAAGAAATTGCCAGTAGATACAGGTAGGGGCCACTTCGGTGGGAAGGTAAACAGCGTTCCGTGTGCTGTCTATTCATGCCTGCCACATGACCACGGAAATGTCTGCAGAAGCAGACAGTGCTGGCTCTTTGGCTTTGAAACAGATGAGCACTGAACCCTAGATGGATGAAGAGGAAGAAAGTGAGTTAGGTCTTAAGAGGAAACTATATGTTAACTTTGGTATGTATTTTTAATCTTAGTTACAGGCTCAATTAAAATGGGAACAAAACATTTTTTCTAGCCAGATCTTTTCTACATTGGCAAAAGAAAAAGTGGGGGTGGGGGACAGATGTAGCATTTTAAAGGCTAAATTTTATTTCAGCCTAAGCTTTTGTGAATCAAATCTTCCTCAAATACAAGAAATACAAATATGTCCTTTATATACATATCCCCAAGGCCAGGTGAGGATGCAGATAAAACACAAAGTGACACGTTTGTTAGCAAAGACATTGGAATTTCAAGCTGCTAGCTGTCATTGTTGGTGTTTTTAAGTGCCATAAAGTTCCTTCTGACTTATGATGACCCTAAGAGGGATTTTGAAGTACATTATGTGAGATGTCTGTGGAGCAATTTACCATTGCCATAGCCAGAGAGTTTTCATGGCTGACTGAGGATTTCAAGTAAGGTCAGGCCTTCTAAATCCTAGTCCAGCACTCTATCCGCTATACGTCACTAGCTCTCAGTTGCTGCTAGAAGGATAAAAGAAAGCAGGTTGTAGAAGTGATTTCTGAGATTTGTGATCCCAGTAAAGACTTGATGAAAATTAATCTCAACATAATGTAGCAGCAGAGGAATAGTGGTGGCAAGACTGCTTAACATTCTCACAAAAAAGTAGATTTTCTACATATACTGTATTTGTATTTTTCATTCCTGAAATGGTTCCGACAGCAGACAAGATGGGGAGAGAAGGAGGGACAGAATACTTACTAGGGAAAATATCAGAGGGAAAACACTTGCTTTTTTTAAAGAAAAAAAAAGATAGCTCCAAGGATTTGCTATGCAACATCTATGGACCTAAAGTACTATACTGCAGCTGCTGTCCTGAATATGCTGGGGGGCGGGGGGGGGACTATCCTAAGAATAGAACATCTATCAAGGAGGGAATGTGGAAGGTCAAGCATAAATTCTTTTGTTTCCTTTTAGATTGCACAGGAATAGAAGCCTGTTTTATTTCAATGTGGAACTGCAGACACTTTGAAACCCAAACATTGTTTCTTTGACCTTATAGTATGGAAGAGGCTGTTATCTTAGAATTCCTGTTTCTTTCCGCTTCCTGATCATTTCCTACTAAAGTGACCAAAATATATCATATGACAACAGCTGTATGACTAATGTTTGTGTTTGGAAGGTTTATTAGCTTGTCTTCTATTTTTTACATTATGTTGGTGTTATTATAGAAATAATTAGCTTCAGATAGTTGAGAAAAGCCCCATTCCTCATCCCTCATCAGTGCCCCCTTCCCTGCACAGCACATCCACACCTTATCTAACCATTTACCTCAGTAAACTTGCCTTCCTGTAGCACTAAGCCTTATTTCTCCTTGCTATCCAGATGACTTTTCCCCTCCACATTCACCTGTCCAGGTAGTCTTTTCCTTTACCTCAGTGCAGTTTTTCTTCTTCACTCATTTCCTTCCGCTTCCTGAACATGCTTCTCTTCCTCCACCCCCACAGGGCTGTAGCCATGATTCTATATGTGGGGGGGGGTGGGGGGTGGGGGGGTGGGGGGTGTTTCAGGGTGGACAACAAAGCCTCTTTTCAAGGCATCCCTATGGGAAACCACACCTTGCCATGGTGGGCAAACTGCTAACTCAGGGTGGGCCAAGCCCACTCTGACCACCACCACCACCACTGGCTACGGCCCTGCACCCCCATGGCTCATTCATACTTTCCCTCTGTTCATTCAGACAAACTATACATGGGGAACTCAACCATCCATGCTGGGTACATCAGCTTTGGCCCTGAGAGTCTCTGCAGCAGAGTATACTGCTCCAGTATGGAGTGCATCTACACACGCAAAACAAGTTGACATCGCTGTTAATGAAGCCAAGCTTATTGCAACAGGATGCCTTAAACTTACACCAGTTGAGAAAATATATCCTATTGCTGGTATCACTCCACTTGAGATAAGGAAAGAAGTAGCAGTGAACGTCAAGAAAACTAAGCAAGGGAATGACCATTGACACCATCTGAATGGAAATGAGTCTCAAGTCTTCCGGCTGAGATCCAGAAAGAGATTTATGGCAAGAACAAACATTCTTGAGGGTACACAAGAGCAAAACCAAATTAGAAGATAGAGGAAGTAGCTCACTGGGCACAGAATAACATTAAAGGAGGATATGGCTGAGGAACACGACCTCCTCTAGGTCACTTGGAAGACTCTGTACAGGCTGAGGGCTAGAATCCCTAAATGTAAGACCAACATGCTCAAGTGGGGGACTGCTGGTGGGTAACAACATGCTCTGTGAATGTGGTGAGATACAGAACCTGGCTCATTTACTGGTTTTCTGACTACTACCAGAAACATGCAGCAAAGAAGACTTAATTTTGACCAATGACAAAGCCAAGACAGTGACTTCATTTTGGCAATCCAAAGTTTGATCTGGGCACAAAAGAATAAGAAGTTCGGGCCTACACTACTTAGCTGGGAAGGTGACTTCCTCCCTCCCTCCCTCCCTTTTTTGAATGGTTCAGGACCTCCACCCAGCCTTTGTCCCAAAGATAGCTCTGTAGAAGCTACTTTGAGCAATGAGTGTGCTGGTCTCAGGACAGATTCCTCTCTAAGATGAGGAAGTCTGTCGTGTGTTGATAGAAGGTGATGTTGCACCTGCAGAATCTTGAAGTTCAGAGAGGCCTAGATGACCTAGATATTTAGATGAACAAGAATAAAGGTGGAAACTCTATGGCCCTTCCAATATTGAACTACAAACAGTGGTGGGCTGCGGACGCCCAGAGTGGAGTAAGGCTGAGCCAGCAGTTACTCTGCTGCAGTTACTCTTTAAAGGAAAATTGGAGCACCGAAGTGTAATTGCTAACTAATGGCCTGATGAAGTGGACTCGATCCACAAAAGCTCACATTAAAATACAGCAGTTTAACCATGCCCACCCTATCAACGGGCCATGCCCACAGAGTTGGCCACCCCCACAGTAGCAAATTTTTTTTGAAGCCCACCACTAACTACAAACACCATCAGCTCAGACCAATTGTACTCCAACAAAATCTGGAAGGTCATGCATTTCTTTCTTCTAACCTATTACCATGAACAGAAATGGAGGCCACGTGAAATTCAGATGATGAGCTTGTTTAATTAGATAAACCATGAAGCAAGACCATTTACACACGAGCCCAAAGTAATTCAAAAGAAGGCCTTAAAATAAATTTCGTGTCAGAAATTACTCTGGGTTGAAAGGATTTTTGCTGCAGAAACTCCGCTCAGGGGACACCCGAATGAGGTTCCTTTCATGTCCCCAAGATCCGTCGTGCAGCACTCAGGTATCGAACACAGACCTTCCAGACTTTAAGCTCAGCATCTTAACCACTAAGCCACCATAGTGCTGCTGATGAAATATACCCTCTTGTTGGTTTTGCTCCACCTAAGATAAGAAGAGAAGTAGCAGCAGACGCCAAGAGAACTAAGCAAGATAATGACCCTCGACACCCTCTGAGGACACCAGAATAGGCAATTCTTTCTCGTTGTGTCCTTGTTGTCATCCTCCTCCCTCCTTCTTTGTTCTCCTTCCTTTATAGCTAAAACCTTTTTTTTGGGGGGGGCGACAGCCCAGAGACCTCCCAAATTAGCCAGGAGGAGGCAGATGGAGAGTTTCGCTGTTCCCAGGGGTGAAATAAAGAGTGCCTTTCAAACAACAGAGAACACAAGGCAGACCTCAGTCCTTGAGCTACTTGGCAAGAAGGATTTTCCCCATGGATTCCCCTCCTGCCCCTTCTTTAATCCCTGTATGTTCTAAAAGACTAAACACTGGCAGGCATTTCAGAGAACTACATTTTACAAGTACTGTATCTGGCTCAAGATTACTGTCACCTTGACCTTCTTCAGCAGGAAGAGTTGTTTTCTAGAAACTGAGGAGAATGAAAGGGAGTTTGCTGCTTAGTTGTGTATATGTAATATAAATGAATGTGTAACAGTTTTTAATGCGTAAGGTGTAAATGTGTTTTAAAATAAATATTTTATATCTATGAATATTGTATTTTGTTGTTGTTTGTAACACAAAAAAGGGGGATTTGATTTTGTCAGACATAGGGAGACATACGGATTTTTGTCAGACATAGGGATTTCTTCTTCTTCTTCCATGTCAAGTCCAGATGTGAAACTGCCAAAACGAAGCCACCTTTTGGTTAGTTCATTCTGCAGTTCCTTTCACCTGACTTAGTGTGAGAAAGATTGGCTGGCAACACAAGGTTGCCATTACCAGGGTATGCCTGATTGTGGTTCAAATGTACCACAGTCTTCGAGGAGGCTCTTTCTGACATAGGAATGGGAAATATGCAGAAGGGCTCATTCAACAATTACGTGACCCTTAAGGGGGGAGGGGTCTGCCATCTGAATTACGGAAAATTATGTGGGGGTGGGGCAGGGGGCAGGTCAAAGATTACGTAATCCATTTAGAGCTGTTGTGGTTTTGAAACATTGTGCTTTTTTAGGTTTAAAAATTATCTCTGGGAATTTTGATCCGATTTGAGATTATTGAATCCTCACCAATACGTTCTGCATTAGGCACCAATAGTGAAAAGCTCTAAAATTAGACTTTCGATACAAAAGCTCTGGATTACGTAATTTTAAAGGGAGGGGGGGTTGAAGCAAAAATTATGTCAGATTACATGGGGAGATGGGGGTCAATTTCCCCCCAAAAATGGATCACGTAATTGTTGAATGGCCCCAGAGATGTATCACATACAGTATACTGTATATACATCCCTACATCAGATCAAAGTGAAATTCCACATTTCATTTGTTACTTCTTCCTTTTACTCTATGAGAAGAAACCCAAACCACCACAATGAAAGATAACGTTTCCGGATGAAGTGCTCTAGCTTCATAGTTAAAATGTTTCGCTCTTGCCCAAGAGAGTTGTAAAAATAAATTGCAAAGAGAGCTAGGAATATGGAACTTTATCTGCTGGACATATTTATGAAATTATTCATCCTCAGGAATGGACATGGTAATTGATCTTTTTGTAGGCTGAGAAAAGCTAGGTGATCGAGATGTGGTAATAGCATGGCATTTGGGTGACAAGAAGCCATTAACTGTATGTGGATTGTTTCTTTTTAGACTAAATCTTTCAGTGGGTTTCAGTATGCTCTTTTTTCCTATATGTTTCCTAAGATTCTTGAAGTAATAGAATAGAGGATGGGAGTAAGAAAATAGCATGTGGTATTTATTTTTTCCCAGAGTGAGTCGCATATTGATAAGAGTCATAAATAAAAGGAAATATTTGGTGCCAAAGAAACAGGTAAATGACAAATGAGGTGTCCGGAATGCAAATGGTCAGTAGAAGAAGACACAAGATGTCTTTGGGATTTGGGCAGAGAGGATTTTTAACTTCTATTTCTTTTCTCCACAAGCTCTCATTACAGAGAAGATTGTTCATGCAGCTGGGGACCAGGTCTCACTTCCCTGTGAAGTTGCAAGCCCCCCTTCACGTTGGTTCTGGTTCCCCCTGAATCCCATGTGTGCCAACATCAGTGGGAATAGCATGGAAATAACCTTGAACTATACCACGCACGAGGTGACTCCACTTCGGTTCAACCAGCGTCTGATGTACTACAATGAAAGATCATTACTCCTCATTAATCTGGTCATGAGTGATTCGGGCACCTATGCCTGCCACCTTCCCACTGGCTCAGTAACTCACACTCATTTGCACGTGGTTCCAGGTAAGTATCTAAGCAATCACTTTTTCCATGACAGCCCACATACAATCTCTCAATTTGATGATCCAAAGTACCCCTTGATATGACCACATATGAAGGCCAAATTAAACAAAATTGTACGATCCTCTCATGATGTTCCACCTTTTGTTTCATGTAGGAAGCTACAGTGAGGGGAGGGGGCAGAAGAAGATAAGTTTTGGCCCTAGGATTCTTCCACATTATGAATATCTTAAATGAATGTATCTTGCCACATTAACATTTTAATGAATAAATGAACGAATGAATGTTTTAATTTATACCCCACCCTACTGGTGCTGGCACCACTCAGGGCGGCTTACAATGAAAGGCAAAATGTAACAAAGTATCACAAAATATCAAATATCACAAATATCAAAGCAATATCATGTATCCTATTATAAAATTTGAGAACCCTGTACTGTATAAGGATCAGGGATGGGAAATGTTCCTTTTTGGGACTACAACTCCCGGAATACTCTGGGAATTGTACACTAAACCAAATCTTTCCTATCAATCGAGCAGAAATTATTTTGCTACCTGAACTGCACCAACCCCCCCCCCTTTCCCAGTCATTAGATCCAATGCTCAGAATGTCTAAAGCTGTCCACCTTATTCTGGCACATGAGACAGAAAATGCTACAGGCAGTTCTCCCCATAGCTAACAATATATTTTGGGGGAAATAACTCATTGAACAGCAGTCAATCTTCTGGTATTTCGTTATATTCAAGATCTGCTGCCTGAAGCGACTACCTCATTCTGCCCAGTGGTGGGACTACCCAGGCTTTCCTGCTATAGTATAGGTCTGTGATGGTGAACCTTGGCACTCCAGGTGTTCTTGGACTTCAATTCACAGAAGCCCAAGTCTCTGCGTATGCACAGTACAGTAAACCCATTTGTGTGGATTCACAGAGACTTGGGCTTCTGGGAATTGAAGTCCAAGAACACCTGGAGTGCTAAGGTTGACAAAAAACAGCTTGGATGGGAAAAGGGTGTCCTAGTTTTTACTGGGACTGATGTATGTAAAGAAAGAAATGGAGCTTTCTCCTTCGTATAGTTTGTGAATCCCCACTATTGGGTTATGCGCCTGCGCAGAACGCCGATCGGAGGCTTGAAAAGCTATTGGTCAAAAGTTTTGGCGGTAAGACCGCCCACCGTACCGCCCACCCTGAGGCGCCGGCGCGCCATTTTACCTCAGTTCTCTTCTTTCCGCCGTAGCAGCAGGACGATCGTTGAGAGCTTCCTCAATTTTTTTCGCCCTTCTGAGGGAAAGTCTTTTGGCTAACCGTAAATAATTTTTTTGGTGATCTTGTCCTTCGGGCAGGATTGCCACCCTGGTGCTGTTTCTTCCTCCTGGTGGACTCAGTTACCTACTCGCTCCGGTCACCGTTTCCCCCCTCAAGGGGGTGGCGGCTGGCCTGCCCTTCGGGGTGCTCGGCTTCCCGAACCTTCCGTTGGAAGAATTTTTCTTTGATGGCCGCTGCCTTCAAGCAGTGTTCTGCTTGCCTCAAGAAGTTCCCTGCCTCCGACGGGCATAGCCTTTGCCTTTTCTGCCTGGGGGAGTCTCACCAGAGCCAGTCTTGCCCTCACTGCAAGAAATTTACCCGCCTTGCAGTGCAGAACCGGAGCTACCGGCTCAAAGCCCATCTGATGGAACTCTCTCTGGCTCCCGCCGCGGCTGCCTCTACCTCTGCTGGTGCCTCTCAGCCTCCTCTGCTTCCTGCTTCTTCTTCCACTCTCTCCATCAAGAAGAAGAAGAAGGATAAGAACGGGGAGAAGAAAAAGAAGCACGGGCCGGAAAAGAGGTGTTCGCTCCCGCCTACGCCTCGCCCTCCCATCTCTCCAGGGCCTTCGCCTCCCTTCTCGGTCGCGAGATGTCCTTCGCCCGGCTCTTCGATGTGGGGCGGACGGTCCTCTTCGGGATCTCCTGAGAAAGGTCGCAGGGCTGGGGCTCCAGCTCGCCCACTGCAGGTACTCCCGTCTCCCCCTTGTGGGAGGGGCCGTTCACCCACAAGGCAGGCCTCCGTCTCCCCGAGGCCCAGGACTCCGACGATCGACGAACCGGCAACCACCATTCCGGCCACCGTTTCGTCTCCGGTGATTCCAGCCACCATTTCGTCGGCCACCGTTTTGTCCCAACCGTCGGCTCCGGATGCATCCCAGATGGAGTTCTTCAAGGGGATGTTTGAGGCCATGGCAAAGTCGTTTGCCCAGCAGTTCAAGGCCTCCATGCCTGCGGCCTCTGCGGTTCTGGTGCCGACCACCGCAAGCCCCAGGGATGTTGGTCCTACTGTGGCCCCACCGACCTCACGAGGGTCGAGTGTCCGCTCCGCTGGCCCACCCATATCGTCTTGGTGTGGTCCAGACGTCGATGCGGTGGACTCCCATCCCGTCGACCCGCCCAGGCCGTACTGGCGCGGTCCCGACATGGACACCAGGGTCCCTCCCTCGTCTTCCGATGACTCCAGCGCGTCTTCGGAGGAGGATGAGGGAGACGTCGACGCCGACAAGACCCCGGACCAAGCCATCGGCGCGGTTGACCCACCTCGTGGTGAGGAATAACGCTCGCTTACGGCAATGCTGACACGCTTGGGGACTGCTCTAAACCTGAAGGTGGACCAGCCACCACTGGAGGGCGAGGACCAAATGACCGCGAAGCTGGACAGACGAGCGATCCGGCCAGTCCACATTACCATGCTTCTGTCCATGTTGACGTCAGCGAAGGCGACATGGAAGAAGCCAGTATCATCGCACTCCGTTTCGTCCAGGCTCGACGGCATGTACAGAGTCCTGGATGAGAACGTTGAGTTCCTCCAAGCACACCCCTTGCCGAACTCGTTGGTGGTCAAGGCCTTCCAGAACAGGACAGCCACCAGCGGTTTTCCGGTACCTTCGACTCCGGAAGGGAAGAAGTTGGACGCGGTGGGCCGAAAGTTCTACGCCACCGGTTCCCTCTTCCTCCGAGCCGCCAACTACTCGGCCGCCATGGGCCTCTATCAGTCCCACCTCTGGGAGCAGGTAAAGGTCGTGGCCGCTACACTGCCCGCCGAAGCCCAGAAGCGGATCGACGCGCTGGCATCCGAAGGGGACTTTCTGTCGGAGCAGCAGATGAGAATGGCCAGGCACATCAATGACTACGCGGCAAAGGACATGGCTTCCGCCATTCTGCTCCGTCGTCATGCCTGGCTCAGGGGTACCTCCCTCGATGATGCGATGAAAAAGCTCATTGAGGAGTTCCCGTTCGACGGTCAGGGCCTATTCGGGCAGGACACCGACAAGGTCCTGAACGAAATGCGCCAAACGAACTCTACGGCCAAGTTCCTCGGACTTACCACGCCGGCGCCGCCCGCCAGGCCGAGATTCCAACCTTTCACGTGGCGATATCAGGGCAACCCGCAGCAACAAGGTGGCCCTTCGGAATAGCCCAGGTCTGGCTCCTACAAGCAACGGCGCCAGCACAAACCCCGTTACCAGCCTTATGGGCAGGGCAAGCGTTCCGACGCGAAGTCCAAGACCCGTGTTTGAAGCTGCGACGGCCGAGTCTCTCTCGCTCCATATCCCGTACTTTCCCCTTCGGAACTTCCTCCAGGTATGGTCAGGCATCACGGACGACCGGTGGGTCTTAAAGATCTTGTCCTCTGGCTACGCCATCGAGTTCGTGCGGGCGCCTCGGGTAGGAAGGCATCGTTTCACCACCTCGTCCCCCCATTTGGAGGAAGAAATATCAACTCTTCTGTCCAAGGGAGCCATCGAGCGGGTGACGCCGCCCGACTGGGACAACGGCTTCTACTCGAGGTACTTCGTGGTTCAGAAGAAGGACGGAGGACTCCGCCCAATTCTGGACCTACGTCGCCTCAACAAATGCATCCACACCAGGAAGTTCCGGATGGTGACCCTGCAGACCGTCCTCCCCCTCATCAACAAAGGGGACTGGTTCACAGTCATAGACCTCAAGGACGCTTACTTCCATGTCTCCATCCTCGAGGAGCACCGAAGGTTCCTTCGATTCCGCATCGGCGATTCCGTGTACCAGTACCGGTGTCTACCGTTCGGTCTGGCCACGGCACCACGGGTCTTCACCAAGTGCATGGCTCCAGTGGCTGCCTTCCTTCATCAGCGGGGAATCAGGGTCTTCCCGTACATCGACGACTGGCTGATTGTATCCCACACCAGCTCGTCGGCCATTCGGGACACGCAATTCACGGTCCACCTCATGGAGAGTCTCGGCCTCAGGATCAACTTCACCAAATCGAAGTTGATTCCCTCTCAACGCGTCGAGTACATTGGAGCGGTACTTGACTCACTTGCCACCAGAGCCTTCGCACCCCAGAAACGCTTGCAGGACATCGCGCAAGGGGTGAGCGACCTTCGCACCAAACCGTGCATCTGGGCGAAAAAGGCTCAGAGACTTCTAGGCCTCATGGCCTCAACGACGGCGGTGATCCCTCACGCCAAGTTAAAGTTCCGGTCCCTGCAGTCGTGGCTCCTTCACGAATTCGACGCGCTCTGGGAGAACCAGTCCAAACGGTTAACTCCGTCCCCGAAGCTGAGGGACCAACTGCTGTGGTGGACGACACCACTCAACATGACAACGGGGAAGAGCTTTTACCCCCCGCAACCTTCGTTGCAAATATTGACCGACGCAAGCAACCTCGGCTGCGGGACTCTGACGGTCAACAACCCTTGGTCACCTCAGGAGATGGTGCACCATATCAACTACTTGGAACTTCTGGCCATTTGGAAGGCCCTACGTTCCTTCGATATCCTACTCACCGGCAAGGCGGTCCAAGTAGCCTCGGACAATACCACGGCGGTGGCATATCTGAACAAGCTGGGAGGAACGCGATCCACCGCCCTTCTTTACCTCGCTGTGCAGCTCTGGGAATGGTGCCTGGAAAGGCACATTTTCCCGATTGGAGTGCACATTCAGGGCAAGCTGAATGTCTTGGCCGACCATCTCAGCCGCCTCACCTCGACGACCCACGAATGGGAACTGGACGACGAGGTATTTCAGTCGCTTTGCGAGGCCTGGGGGACGCCGAACATCGACCTCTTTGCATCAGAGTCCAACAAGAAATGCCACAGGTACTGCTCCAGGGCAGGCATCGGAATGAACTCCGAGGGTGATGCCTTCATGAAACGGTGGGATCAGGACTATTTCTACGCTTTTCCTCCGTTTCCTCTGGTCCAGAAGGTTCTCACCAGAATGTACCAACACAGGACCAGCGCAATCCTTGTGGCCCCTGCATGGCCTCGCCAACCCTGGTTTCCGCTGCTGTTACGCATGTTGTCACAGTATCGCACGCTGCCGGAGTCACCGACGCTCCTCCAGATGGAGCACGGCCAGCTTCACCATTCGGACCTACCCAGCCTCCACCTCACCGCGTGGAGGATAACCCCAGACTATCCAGGATCCTGGAGCTAGCACGGCGCCCTTCCACAAGGAAGTCTTATGCTTCCAAATACAGACGTTTTTGCGCCTTTCTGGCTTCCCAGCAGACGTCCCCACCACACGCGGGGCTGCAGGACGTTTTGGCCTTCCTCCTCCATCTGGCAGAGTCGGGCCTTAGCATTACCTCCGTCCGAGTCCATCTCGCAGCGGTGGTGGCTCATTCTCCGCCCGGTTCGCCCGCTTCTGGTGCCTTTCGCGACCAAACGGTGAAGCGTTTCCTCAAGGGACTGCGGAACGCCTTCCCTCCGGTCAGGACTCCGACGGCACAATGGTCACTCTCTGCCGTTCTCAACGCGCTCACCAGGACTCCTTTCGAGCCCATGGCTACAGCGGATGCTCATCTCCTTACGTGGAAGACGGCGTTTCTGGTGGCTATTACGTCTGCTCGACGAGCTGGTGAACTGGTTGCTCTGCGGGCAGACGCACCATTTCTTCAATTCTTCAATGACCGCGTGGTACTCCAAGTGGATATCACTTTCCTTCCCAAGGTGGTGTCCCAGTTTCATATGGCACAGACTATCTCCTTGCCAACCTTCTTCCAGAACCCCACCAACGCCCAAGAAAGGACTTGGCACACGCTGGATGTGAAACGAGCTTTATTGTTTTACACCAGCAGGACAAGGGAGTTCAGGAAGTCGCAACACCTTTTTGTGGCTTATGGAGGCAAGTCCAAGGGTGAACCCATCTCTGCTCAGTGGTTCTCCAAATGGATCACATCTACCATCTACTTGGCCTACGAGTCGGCCTCGCTGCCACC
The DNA here is from genome assembly GCA_035047305.1 of Bradypodion pumilum. NCBI lineage: Eukaryota > Metazoa > Chordata > Lepidosauria > Squamata > Chamaeleonidae > Bradypodion > Bradypodion pumilum. The sequence goes on along the minus strand of JAWDJD010000002.1, from coordinate 445,828,230 downwards.
TCCGCCGCATGTCAGGGCGCATTCTACCAGAGCGGTCGCCACATCCACGGCCTTTCTGGAGGGCACACCGCTTGAGGACATATGTAAGGCTGCCACCTGGTCCAGACCTTCTACATTTGTCCAGCATTACAGGGTGGACACCAGAGCCACTGCGGACGCCAGGCTTGGCCGTGTCGTCCTCACTAGGGGGCTCCAGGCTCATCGCCCTTGACACTTCACCCTACCTGACCATCATCATCTTCATCGTGGGATCATCTCATCCGACTGCCCACCGACCAAGTGAGTGTGAGCTTGCTAATCTCCCAATAGTGGGGATTCACAAACTATACGAAGGAGAAAGTTCGGTTTCACTTACCAGTGATAACTTTCGTTCTTCGAGTATATAGTTTGTGAATACACACTACCCACCCTGCCTCCCCTCTTGAGCTGCACGGATGAGATCAATTGGTTTATCCTGTGCTTGGCTTAAGTATGGAACTGAGGTAAAATGGCGCGCGGGCGCCTCAGGGTGGGCGGTACGGTGGGCGGTCTTACCGCCAAAACTTTTGACCAATAGCTTTTCAAGCCTCCGATCGGCGTTCTGCGCAGGCGCATAACCCAATAGTGTGTATTCACAAACTATATACTCGAAGAACGAAAGTTATCACTGGTAAGTGAAACCGAACTTTCTCCTCCCTAGCTAGATGCCCCACATATAGAAACTTACTGAACTACAGTACACTGCTTAGAGGAAAGTCTCCCTGTAGGAACAGGCAGCAACAGAAGCTTTCTCCCTAACTGTTCCTCTGGGTCTTTAGCCATCTCAGGGGGTGTGTCAGTTTCTGGTCTGGATTATGGCTAGGCTTCCCAAACCTCTGTGGGTTTCTAATGAAAACACGGGTACATGCATGCAAACCTAGACAAACAATTAATTAAAGAAGCACAGGAGTCATCACTAAACAATTTAAGGGCAGTGTATTGTTGAGTACAGTATTTGCCTCACAGCTATCCAGAAGTCCCTTTGTCTTCACTCAGGCTGATGATTTGTAAGCAAATGTATGTCTAACAAACACTCTGTGTTGTGAACAAGAAGTGGATGTTTCTCAAAATTGAACTGTCGGGTACACACAGCAAATGGTTGATCTCATTATGGAGGAGAAAGTGCATGTGATTTAGGATAACAGAAGAAGATGCCAGGATCATATCCTGACACATCACATTGACAAAACATGCATACTTTCTCAGACATAAAGGTGATCCATGAAACCTCACTTTAAAATAAAGCAGTTAGTCTTTAAGGTGCCTTAACATTTGGTCTTTGTTATTATTATTATTATTTATTTTTTTACTTTTGTTTCTTGCCTGATAAAATTGTAGAATCTTGTAGCATCTTAAAAGAGTAACAAGTATATTATGGAAGCATCACAATAATAATATATATTCTTGGGGCTGCAGTGGCTCAAGTGGCTAAGACGTTGACTGGGAGGCGGTAGGTCAGCAGTTCGATTCCCGAATACTGAAGAATGGAATGAGCTCCCGTCTCTGTCCCAGCTCCTGGCAACCTAACAGTTCGAAAGCAAGAAATTGCAAGTAGATAAATAGGGATGAGGGCCCACATGTGTGTGTGTGTGTGTGTGTGTGTGTGTGTGTGTGTGTGTGTGTGTGTGTGTGTGTGTGTGTGTGCACGCGTGCATGTGCACATACACATATGCGTGGCATTGTTACCCCTCCCGAAAAAATATTTGTTCCCCCACCCCCCACCTCCCACCCCACATCTAGAATCCTGGCTACAGCCCTGCAAGTTATTTGAAAATATAAGACCAGAGTCTCTTAAGTACTCCACCTTTCTCTGCTGCAAGAGAAAGAGGAGGCAAGAAAACATTTGTTGCCTTTCAGGACACACAAAATATGCTTTCTGTAGCAGCTGCCTCAACTGTGTCTAAGGCAGTGATGGCGAACCTTTTAGAGACTGAGTGCCCAAACAGACAGGGGTGAACTCTGTGCTGGGGGAAAGGAGGAAGCACTCCCATTGGGCTGCTGAGCAGAGGAGCAGGGCGAACTCTGTGCTGGGGGGAGGGAGGAGGAAGTACTCTCATTGGGCTGCTGAGCAGGGGGGGCAGGGCGAACTCTGTGCTCGGGTGATAGCGTGTGTGGCAACAGAGAGGGCTGGGAGCACCATATCTGGCATGCATGCCATGATACCTGTCAAGTATCCCATATTGGCCAGGATTTCCAATATTTCAGCACTCGTTCCTCCCCTTTCCCGGCGCCATCCTGTATTTTGAACGGTGGGAGGAAGGGTTACTGCACATGTGCGCCCATCAGAGGTAGAGGTGCTCATGCACAAAGGGGTTCTGTGCATGCACAAAGGGGTTCGGCACATGTGCAAAGGAGTTGTTGTTGCGCATGCATGCCCGGGCCGGAGCAGTTCCTGTATTTTCCGGAGCCATGCTTGACAGGTATGCATGCCATAGGTTCACCACAACTGGTCTAGGGCAGTGATAGCGAACCTTGGCACTCCAGGTGGTCATGGACTTCCATTACCAGAAGCCCAAGTCAGCACTCCTGCTGATCAGGGCTTTTGAACTGAAGTTCAAGAACAGCTGGAGTGCCAAGGTTCGCCATCACTGGTCTAGGGTAATACCTCACCTAAAAATGGCTGCCTCTCTGGAAACTAGCAAAATAAATAGTTAACTTTAAGCAGCAAACTCTAATAGACAACCTTCACATGTATTCTTCTAAATCCCCTCCCTTTTCCTCACTGCTTCCTCCTGCAACTGGAGATAATGAACCCAGTGCCCCACAGTCAAGAAATTATAATAAATAATTTCTCAGTTTTTCCCAGATGGAGTAGCAGAAGGAAAAGACAAGGGCTGGGGAGGAAAGAACAGCCAATTTTGTTTGCATTTACTTAAACGCCTGCCAATATATCTAGCTCTGAGAAAATGCTGACAGCACACCTAAATAACCTCTTATAACCCATTTTTTTAAAATATGAAGTCTACATTCTTAATCACATTAAAGGAACCAAAGATGGTGCATTTGCTGCTAGAAGGAACAATCCTACCCCAGGTTACTTTGTTGGACTACAGCACAGAGAAACCTTCCATCAGCTGGAACGAATTCTGGATGTTGTTCCAAACATAGCAAAATGTTCAAACTCTTCCACTCCCTGGCTCTCTCCCCCATAAAGTCTAGTGTTTTTCTTTGGAAATGTAAAGCTCATCTCACTGGATCTGATGTATGTCAATTTGTTTCAGCTTTCTTTCTTTCTTTCTTTCTGCCTACCTACTTACCCATAATATATTTATACTCCTTTTCTCCTAAAGTGGTCCCAAGGCAGCTCTAGAAAGTGGGAGGTGTTTGCTGGTCTGTGGTATCCGCAGACACAATTGGCATACTGGCCCTGACAGAACCCCGGTGATGGGCAATCACCTCGTTACCAGGGGTTCCCAAAGGGACAGAAATTGGGGGAGCGGAATATTAGATAGGGTTTAATTCACCTACAGCTGACCTGACAGGTAGCTCGGACAATAGGAAGCTAATGACTAACTCGCTAGTCATGTAATAAGTAATTGCACATCTGCGGATTACTCTAAGTCCTAAAACATAAGAACATAAGAACAGCCTTGCTGGAACAGGCCACAGGAGCCCATCCAGTCCAGCATTCTGTCTCACACAGTGGCTCACCATTTCCTTCAGGGTATTATTCCCAAGGCGATGCCTTCACCTGCTTAGGATCCCCTGGAAATGGCATTGAGAGATATCCTGCCTATCTCTCCAACCCGGAGGTTGTCCTTAAGTATCCATAATTATAGCCATTGATACTCTTGTCCTCCATGAACTTGTCTAAAACCAATGCCAGCCACATGTTTACTCCAGATAGCTTGGAACAATGGAGTTCCCCTGTCATTGTTTAGTTTGGTTAATTAACTCCCCTGTAGAGTTTCCCAATTAACTCTTGTAAACATGGCGTATGGATTCTGCCAGATCGCAGTCCTTTTGCACGCAGCCTGTACATGATAAATACTGATGATTTGCCTCATTAAATCACTGGTCTTCGCTCCATCTTGCCTTGTGTCTCATTGCTTGACCAGTCTCCTCCGGGACCCAACAGCCGCTTCGCGGCCCCGATCCATCACTGGTCCACAAGGAATTGACCACTTGTCAACCAATGAAAACCTGCCAGATAGTGATTAACAAGCTAACTAGGTGTAGGTTGGATAGAACAATGATTAAGTGGATTCACATTTGGGTACAGAATCTTACTCAAAGAATGCTTATCAATGGCTCCTTCTCAAACTGGGAGGAAATAACAAACAGCGTACAAAAAGGCTCAGTCCTGGATATGGTGTTTGCCAAGATTTTTTTATTAATGAATTGGGTGAGGGGTGCAGGAAATGCTTATTAAATTTGCAGTTGACACTAAATTGAATGGATTACTTAGTATTTATTTTATTTATTATATTTATACCCTGCCCTTCTAGGAGATTTTCCTACTCTAGTACAGTACCTGGAAGACAGAAAGATCTTAATAGGATAGGGTCGTTTTAAAATGATTCTATGATATCTCTCTACCCATTTGGAATTAATTTACGCTCACCAAGATTCTTTTATTACAGGTACAAAGAAATTTGAGAAAATTAAGGGCCTTATTTTTGTTTGTTTCTTAAAACAATTGTTGATTGCAAAAAGGAAAGTGGTGGGAAGGAATTCTTCTAGAGACCAGTTTCTTCTGATGGCCACAGCATTGAACAAATTAAGTCTTTTGAGTATCTAGGGATCCTTCTTCAGAGATTGGAATATATTACTTTTTCTGGACTGCAATTCCCACATACTCTGCAGGCAAACCTCTGCTACTTCTCCACTGTCTAAGAAGAGATCACAGAGAGCGCATGTTCATGCCAATGGGATGCCCACTTCTATACCAGAGATGTTTCATTACACAACTTCTCACATGTTATACTGTTCATGCTATGGCTCATTACATAGAATTATTGAATAGCATTCATCTACTTTCCTCTTCTCTCTTCAGGCTGCCACAACAACCTGTATGTCTCATTCGAATGGCTTTCTCCATATTCATTGAGACTCAGTTGCCATCACTGTTTTTCCCAGAGCAGGAGATATTCTTTTCGTTGGGTAGTGAATTCAAAGCCACTGGGAAGCCGGCAATGGGCTAAAAAGAGCAATTTTGGGTCTACCGTCATGCTGCATTCCCTCCAGCAAAATGTTTGGGGCCACTGGGAGTGCCATTCCCTTACCAATCGTTCCTGGGTCTCTGAAATTTGTTTGACCGCACCCACCAGACACATGGAAGCAGGTAAATATAAATTACACTGTAGGAATGTCCTTGTGATTAGCAGAGCTCTGACCATCAATTGCAACTTTACCCCAGTATCAAATGTAGATATAGAATGTGCCCCCTTTCTAAAATTGGCCCAGCAACCAGGCCTACTGCCATAAAAATATTAGAGAGTAAACAAAACAAAAAACATTGTGGCACTTTAAAGACTAACTGCTTTCACAGCTCTCCCAGTGGCTTAGTGGTTAAGACGCTGATCTTGGAGACTGGAACATCAGGTTTCGATACCCGAGTGCTGCATGACGGATCTTGAGGGTATGAAATGAGCCTCATTCTGGCATCCCCTGAGCAGAGTTTCTCTAGCAAAAATCCTCTCAACCCAGAGTAATTTCTGACACTTATTATTATTATTATTATTATTATTATTATTATTATTATTATTATTATTATTATTATTATTATTATTATTATTATTATTATTATTATTATTATTATTATTATGTCAGCTTTCATGGATCAAGTCCACTTCCTCAGGCAAGATGAAGTGGACTTGATCCACGAAAGCTAACATTAAAATACAGCAGTTACTATTTAAAGTACCACAATGTTTCTTGGGTTTTTGTTTTGCTTACTCCCTGATACACTTGAAACACAGACTAACAGGCCTCTGGGTGAGAAGGTTTCCATGTGACCTCTTAGTTGAGTGAAAAACAATTTTGACACATTGACGAGGGGACTACCTGTAGCTACAATACTCCTTCAAAACCTTTGATGTTTGCAGATTGATACAAAGTAAGCAGCAGTCAGGGCGCCAAACACATCTTTATTGCAGTGTAGTCAATCTGAACATGAGGTAATGGCGGAGACGCAGCTCCTTATATATCGTACAGTACATTTGAATCTCGCCCACAAGGCGCCCATTGGTTACTGTATCAGTGACGTCATTCTGACGTACTGCATACCTGGTGTGGCTCACCTGTGGCGGGAAGGTATCCCGCGTCAATCACTGATTGGATGATTGGGGCCACGTGAACTGAGCTCGTTCAGCTGCGCTATCGCTGGCAGCTTAATCCTATGAGAGTGGCAGACGACTTGCATGCAACATAGTATCTATACAATGGGGGTATTAACAAGGGAGCAGAAAGGGAGGGGGACATGGAGGATCGCTAGATCCGATTTATTCACATTACACTTGGTTACATGGAGGATCGCTAGATCCGATTCATTCACATTACATTGGTTACATACACAACATCCCTTCCCCCTAGGATGGGACGAAGTCCCTCAACCATTGTGATGGCCTGCATGTTCATTTGGGCCAGGCAGCAGCTAGGCTGAGCTCGGAGGAACGGGGAGGTTCCACATCTCTCGTCCTGCAGGGACGAGCAGCGTTAGCGGCGTGTCGGGAGCACTGGCCTGAATCAGAAAAGGAACCCGGGAGGGAATGCTTTATATCGAAACCTGGAAGGGGAGGAGGCTGACTTAAAGGAACTTCCCACCTGTTTTTCTGCTTGGGGGCAACTCAACAGAATATTGCCTCGTTTGTATGGGATGGAACTGTGGCTCCAGTGATACTGGCGGCGTGGCTTTTCAAAGTCCCGCTGCGTAACGCCGGTCAGCTGCGCTCCCACCTCCCCCGCCGGGCGGGGCTGGGGAGGGAGCTGGCGATGGAACTGTGGACCACTTCTTCTGGCAGGGAGTTCGATAGACCAGTAATCCTCTGGGTGAAAAAGTACTTTCTCTTATTTGTTTGAGAACTAGTACCCAAAAGTTTCATGGAGTGTCCCCTAGTTCTAGTGTTATGTGATAGGGAAAACAGTTTTTCCTTATCTACTTTGTCCACACCGTGCATGATTTTATAAACTTCAATCAGGTCACCTCTTAGACGCCGTCGTTCAAGAGTGAAAAGGCCCAACCGTTGCAGCCTCAGATGGTAAGGAAGGTGTTCCAGTCCCCTAATCATTTTGGTTGCCCTCCTCTGCACTTTTTCCAACTCCATAATATCCTTCTGGAGGTATGGCGACCAGAACTGTACACAGTATTCCAGATGGGGCCTCACCATAGATTTATAAAGAGGCAAAATGACACTTGCTGACTTATTTTCTATACTCTTCCTAATGACCTGAGCATTGAGTTTGCTTTTTTCACTGCTGAGGCACACTGGGTTGACACCTTCATTGAGTTGTCCACCAGGACACCAAGGTCCCTTTCCTGGTTTGTCGCAGAGAGTTCAGAACCCATCTGTTTATAAATGTAATTGGGTTTTTTGCCCCAACATGCATCACTCTGCACTTACTAATGTTGAAGCTCATTTGCCACTGTTTTGCCCACTCCCCCAGTGTCAAGAGATCCCTCTGGAGCTCCTCACAATCTCTCACAGTTTTCACTACCCTGTATAATTTAGTGTCGTCAGCAAATTTGGCTACCTTGCTTTTTACTCCTACCTCTAGATCTTTATGAAGAGGTTGAAAAGCAGGGGTCCCAGTACTGAACCTTGGGGGACCCCACTCTTGACTTCCCTCCACTTGGAGAAGTGTCCATTTAATGCTACCCTCTGTTTCCTGTCCCTTAGCCAGTTGCTGATCCAGGACAAGACCTGTCCCTTTATTCCATGACTGGTACGTTTATTCAAGAGCCTTTTGTGTGGGACCTTGATCAGCCTGAGCTGATCAGCGTGTCGCCGCCACAGTAGCCCCGTACTTGTTTCTACCTGGTAGGAAACTGGCCCTGTTTGGTCGAGCACCACCCCTGGGACCCATGTTGGGCCAGCGGCTGCATAATTCCTGCAATATACTGGGTTCCCAACTGCAAAAACGTTGGTGTGTGCAATTTAAACATTCCTCCCATTATCCTCCAACCGGTCGAAAGGCGAGACCGGTCTCCTGCACATTAGGAGCTCTGCTGGTGAGAGTCCGAATGCTGGGGGGTTATCCTGTAGCAAAAGAGAAATTGACACAATTGTAGTTCTAGATCCCCATGGCCCATTCGCCGAAGTGCGTCTTTAGTAGTTCGCACTTGGCGCTCAACCTAGCCGTTCGTTGCGGGGTGAAACAGGGCCGACGTGATGTGTCGAATTGCGTTCCTCTCCAGGAATGCCTGGAATTCGATGGAGGTGAAGGTAGAGGCGTTGTCGGAGACAAGCACATCTGAATAGCCTCTACAATTGCTTAATAGTTGCTGCTGAGGAGGTGTTAGGCATTGGAATAACCTCCAGCCGTTCCGAAAAGGAATCGGCCACTAGGAGAAAAAGCGAGCCCCTGAACGGACCAGCGAAGTCAATGTGTAATCAAGACCAAGGTCCGCGGGCTGTGTCCCATTCTCTGGAAGGAAGTCGGGACTCTTTGGGTCGAGAACTCTGACAACTCTCACAAGTGCCCACTAAATGTTCAATGTCTGCGTCTATCTGGGGCCACCAGAAGTAGCTCCTGGCTAAAGCCTTTGAGCGCACGATCCTTGGGTGGCTAATGTGTAGCAATTTGAGTACTCTTGACTGCAGTACCTCAGGAATGACCACTCTCTGACCCCACAGGAGGCAACCCCTCTCTATTGAAAGCTCGAACCTTTTTCGGAAATATGCTTTGAACTCCTCGGCGGGAGGAGTCGTGGGCCACCCCTTCTTAACCCACGAAATAACTAGGGACAGAACCTTGTCCTTCGCCGTAGCCTTGGCGAGATCCGTGGGCACAATTGGGGGTGAGTCGAGGGACTCAATCAGCAATACCTGGTGATCCTGCTCAACCTCGCACTTGGGTTCCCCTCTCTCAGGAAGGGGAGACCAGGAAGGTGCATCAGCATGGCTGATTTCTTTGCCCGGGCGGTGAACCAGTGTGAACTGGTAAGCATGAAGGAATATGGCCTACCGTAGCATCCTGGGGTACAGAATCTGGGGTGTGGGCTTGCTCATGGTGAAGATGCCCAGTAATGGCTTGTAGTCAGTCACAATAGTGAACTCCCAACCGTAGAGGAAGTCGTGGAATTTCTTGGTTCCAGCGACTATCGCAAGATCCTCTCTGTCTGTTTGCGCATAATTGTGTTCTGCTTTTGAAAGGGACCTTGAGTAAAAGGCAACCAGGGCTTTCCGCCCGTTTTCCAACACGTGGCACAGCACTGCCCCCACCCCCACTGGTGAGGCATTGCAAACCAACACCACAGGCTTCCTGGGGTCGAAATGGGTCAAGATTGCCTCTGAGGAGAGGAGCTGTTTTAACTCTTTGAAAGCCTTTTCCTGGCTGTCCCCCCACGCCAAACCATGTCTTTCTTCTATAGACGGTGCAGAGGCCTTCCTTGGCAAGAAGGAGTGATAAAAGTTGAGGAGTCCTAAGAAGGACTGCAATTCGGGTTTTGCGGTGAGGCGAGGGGCATTTCGTACAGCGGCAACCTTGGAGGGCTTGACTCCCTCGGGGGTTATCTTAAACCCTAGAAACTCTACTTCCCTCACTAGAAACACACATTTATCTCATCTTAACCTCAACCCTGCCTTCTCGAACACCGTTAAGACTTTGTCCAGCCTCTTTGCTAGTTTTGACTCTCTCCCAGCTGTGATCAAAACGTCGTCAAAATAGGGCAGGACCCCGGGGAGACCCTTAGAAGGCATTCCACAAGATATTGGAAAATCCCGGGGGCTGAGTTCACGCCGAACTGGAGGCGTGTCACCTTAAATGCACCCTTGTGCGTTACAATCGTCTGTGTAGCTGCTGTAGCAGGTGTGACTGTTAACTGTTGGTACGCCTGCACTAGGTCTAACTTTGTGAAACATTTACCCCCTTGTAAAGTGGCTAGCAGATGGCTAACTACCGGCACCGGGTATGCATTTGGCTGAATAGCCTTGTTAATTGTACACTTATAGTCTGCACAAATCCTAACCTCACCATTGGATTTTAAAGCAGTTACAATCAGTGTCTCCCATTCTGCGGAGTCCACCGGAACCAAAATCACCTGACCCACCAGTTTGTCCAGTTCTGCCTCAATCTTGTCTTTGAGGGTGAAGGGCACTCTCCGTGGCTTTTGCCGAATGGGACGAATTGCTGGATCCATGTCACTTCCCGAGCCCCTTCTCAAAGACCGCTGGGTGCACATCGCACACATCCCGTACTGGGTCAGTCTCTATGGCATTGATGCCAGACAGTTCAATACCCAAGGGAGCAAACCACTGGCTCCCCAGGAGGCAGCTGGAACCCCGTTTTAGTACCACTAGGGGCAGCTTCTCTGTGAACCTTTTGAACTTGACCTTGAAATCCCCCACCCCCAACACAGGAATCAGGTTGCCCTGCATGTCTTGCAAGGACATCTTGTGGGCCTTGAGTTTTGGGCACACATTTGGGGGGATGCGCAGAAACTCTTTCTGGGACAGGATGGAGTAGGATGACCCTGAATCCACCTCCATCCTAACTGGGACCCCCTGTAACAGTACCTCAACAAAGAAACATTGGTGTGAGTTGGACACATGGCCCACGGTCAGCTCCCCCGTGGAGATCTTCCCAATGGCCCCTCCTATTCCTCGAGGGCGCTCGGCTGGCTCCTGGTCCTGTCTCCGGCAATGCCTGCAAGCCTTGGTAATGTGGCCTCGGCGTCCGCAGTGGTGGCACTCAGCCTTCCGGAAAGGGCACTTTTTCCGGTCGTGGGATGCTCTGCAGCCGTCGCATCGGCAGTGGGCTTTCTTGCTGGTGTGCTTCTTGGAGGACTTTCGCCAGACTTTCTGGACGTCATTGTTGTCGTCGCTGGACCCGGACCCCGAGGATGAGCAGACCTCCAGAGATGAAGAAGAGCTAGGCAAACACGGGGGCAAATGTTGTGCGGCCTGCATGGCGGACTCGGACCCTCCAGGTGTTGCAGGCTTTGCCTTGAATTCCTTGACCCCGGACCTCGCTGCTTCAGCCACCAGAGCCTCCCGCAGGATGGAGTTGAAGGAAAGGTGCTCCCTGGCCATCAGCCTCCACTGGGCTTCCTTGTCCTGCAACCCGGACAGCAGGTGGTCCCTCAGGGCTTCCTCCAGGTTGTCCCACCGGCACGGGGCAGCGGCTAACCTGGGGGCAGCGGTGTAATCGGCCATGGATTCTCCTGGTCGCTGGTCTCGCCTGTGGAAAGCGACTCTCGCCGGGTAGATGGATACCTTCGGCTGGAAGTGGTTCTGCAGCATTGACAGGATCTCTTTGAGTGGGACAGTATCAATGTCCTGTGGCAGCAGGAGGTGTGTTGCCAACTCGAGCGTAGGGAGGCCGCATTGGGCGAGGCAAGAGCGCACTTGGTCCTCATCTTTGATGCGCTCTGCGGCCATCGCATGCCGGAACTGGCGCTCGTACAGAGCCCATTTCTCTGGTTCCTTGATGTCGAACGGAGGTAGCTTGATGCTGTGGGAAGCCATTATCCCACCTTCGTCGCCAATTTGATGTTTGCAGATTGATACGAAGTAGGCAGCAGTCAGGGGGCCAAACACATCTTTATTGCAATGTAGTCAATCTGAACATGAGGTAATGGTGGAGACGCAGCTCCTTATATATCGTACAGTACATTTGAATCTCACCCGCAAGACTCCCATTGGTTACTGTATCAGCGACATCATTCTGACGTACTGCATACCTGGCGTGACTCACCTGTGGTGGGAAGGTTTCCCACGTCAATCACTGATTGGGTGATTGGGGCCACGTGAACTGAGCTCATTCAGCTGCGCTATCGTTGGCAGCTGAATCCTATGAGAGTGGCAGACGACTTGCAAGCAACATAGTATCTATACAATGGGGGTATTAACAAGGGAGCGGAAAGGGAGGGGGGACATGGAGGATCGCTAGATGCAATTCATTCACATTACATTGGTTACATACACAACAAAACCCCACACCTGTTTGTTTTTTATGGGCCACTAGAAGGCATGAGGGAGCTTTTCCCCACTTGCAAATCTTCTATTTGTTTTGTTCTGCTTTGTACACAAAAGGAAAGTTTAGCACTATGGCACTTCTCTCCTGAGTCCAAAGCCCTGGGAAATGTTTCTGTTAATAAAAAGAGGGAGCTGTTTTTCTAACATCTTGTTATTTTGCCTTTCTTCTTCTCAATGCCAGAAAGGACATTATGATAGACAGCATCTGCACAACTTGCACACCTGTGCACACCTGTGCCTTACTATTCCCTGCAGTCTTGAAGGAACACACAAGTGTCTTCTTCCTGTGGTTTTGGAGAGGGGAGCTGCTTGTGGAGGCAAAACCAGAGAATCTGGGTAAATCCCATGATTTTCCAGGACAAAGGAGAGATGGGAACATAGCATGAATGTCACTCCTAGAAAAGCCTTTGGTGGATGTTCTCAGGCTGTGGAGCTTCAAGGGAGCCTGGCTCTGAACCACAAGGGTGCTGATGAGCTTTCTGATGTTTTTTAAATTTCTTTTAATATGTTTATCCGAATAAAATTGTGTTTGGGCCCGTTATGCTGGCTGCTGCTTCTTGATTACTGAACACCAAATAATCTGTGTCATATTTTAATTGGTTTTTTCTTTGTGTTTTAATCATTACCCGTCTTGAGTGACCTTTTTTTGGGAAGCGGAATAATAGTTGCTAAATAAAACTGCCACTTTTTTTCTCATCTTAAATCCTCCAGACACCATTCATGAAGTTTTTCTTTCTGCAAAGCCAGTCTCTTTGGCGTCCTCCTATTCACCAGTTTCTGCCACCGCTAGGACTATGGAAACTACACCCACTGGGCGTGCTCTGAAGGGGATTGCCGTCTGGGTTTGGGCTTTACTGTTGGTGATGCTGGCTTTGCTATCAGCTGCTCTCGGAATGGCTATGTGGTTATGGAGGAAAGGGCTGGCAGTCAGGTGAGTCTCTGGAATGGAGAGGTTTTTGGTAGGACATGAGGGCTGGCTCTTTTTCTACCTGGCAGGCATGTGATAGGCCACCAGGACATAGGGATCCATCTCATAATATAATTTATATTAAATTATATAATATAAATTATATTATATAATTTATATAATATAAATTATTATATTTAATTTTTTCCCCAATTTTTATCTGGCCAAGGGGTGGGCCTGAAGAGTGGCTGGGCTTAGCACTGCCCGGAGCCAGCCCTTCCCTGCTTCCATTATTCCCCACAAGGAGGCTGGCTCTTGTGTTCCTGGGAGCAAGGCTGCCTTCGCCCTCCTCACACCTACATATGGGGAATAAAGGAGACAGGGAAGGGTAAACTCCAGCCAGTGCTAAGCCCGGCTGCTCCTTTGTTCTGAGGGGAGGGAGCCGGCTGGAGAACTGTACCCATGGGGCCCTCCCTCCCCCAGCCATAGCCATAGCTCCCTTCCCAAAGGCTCTGGAGTGAGAGTGAGGCTGTGGCCTCTCTGGCTCTACTGCCGCCGTGGCCACCGCAGGAGAGGCCAGGTGCATTTGGGTGCACCCAGTGGGGGTGGGGCCGTCAAGGGGAGCCCCCTGGCCTCATACAGCGCCCCTCCCTGTGTCATGGTGGCTTGGGGGGGGGGGAGACAGACACAGAGTCAGGACAAGGTGTGCTTGGAGCCTGACCCTCCGTTGCCATCCGCCTGAGTGGATCCCCCCCCCCATTCCCAATTCCCCTCCTCCATAGGCACCCTCATCACCCCTGTCCAGCACCCTTTCAATGTGGCCTGCACACCCCTGCTACCTGGTCTTTAAAAACCTGTGGGCTAGGTCAGTGGCTCAAGTGGCTAAGATGCTGACTGGGAAGTGGAAGGTCAGCAGTTCGATTCCCGAGTACTGCAGGACAGAAATGAGCTCCCGTCTTCGTCCCAGCTCCTGCCAACCTAGCAGATTGGAAACAAGAAATTGCAAGTAGATAAATAGGGACCACTTTGGTGGGAAGCTAAAAGCGTTCTGTGCACACTGGTGTCTAGTCATGCCTGCCACATGACCATGGAAATGTCTGCAGAAGCAGACAGTGCTGGCACTTCGGCTTAGAAACAGAGATGAGCACTCACCCTACAGTCAGATATGACTGGCTTTCGAGCAAGGGGAACCTTTACCTTTAGGTCAGGCTGAGAGAGAAAGCAACTAGCCAAGCTCATCTCATGAGTTTATGTCTGCTTGGAGAATTAAAACTGAATCTCCAATGTCCTAAATCTAATGCTGTAATGAATACTCCTTACTAAGGTCAATAATATAAATAAAAATAACTAAGAAGGCAGGAGTTCGATACAGAATGCCATTTTTACTAGCGCTCCCATGTCAGACATAATATTTGTAATTGCTGAAGTGGAATCAGGGTCCACAGAGACACACACACCCGACTTTCTGAGTAGCACAGACTATGGCAATGTAGGTGAACTTAGGGCATGTGTGTCAGAGGTGGAATGAACAGCATTTTCTGTCGGCACACAGCTGTTGCGGGAAAGCCCCACCCTGCTGACAAGCCCCACCCCACCACTTCCCCATCAAGGCAGGCTTGTCCTATCTGGTCCCATGACACGGAAGGCATCATGTGCTGGGGCCAACAGTGTGAGAGGGGTGAGTGGTGGGTGCTTCCCAAGACGGCAAAGCCTCAGTCATCTTCCTTCATCTCTGAGGCACGTTGTGTGTAACAAAGCCCTGGTAATGAGTTTGCCACCGCCATGGGCGCTTGGTAATCAGCCTCTGTTTCTTTAAGCTGCCAGAGGCTGGGATGGAGGTGGAGAACAAGCACCAACCCGCTCGAGCTCCTACTGCTGGCTCCTCCTCCCCATCCCCCCCCAGTGGTTTAAAGGGATCGAGGCCAGTTACCAACCCCCTTTTTGGGCACTCAGTTTCTAAAAGGTTCACCACCACTGATGGTATCATCTGCCAACCCAGCTCAGGACTTCCTGTTGTCTAGAAATTGACTTTTCCAGGAACAATATATTGGCTGAAGTCCAGTTGTTCAGTATGGGAAGTTACAACTAGAGTAGGCCCTTTTGTATCAATTGAATTTGGAAGGAGTTGATTCTCCAAATCCCCACTGAGTTAGTGGACCTACTCTTACTGTGCTAAGTACCAGGATTTCAGCTATTGTTGCAAACTGCCCTTATTACAGTGCAAAGTATTTAAAGGTGGTTAAAATCTCTGATTGTTGATATGTACATCCAGTGGCTTGTATGTTAGCCCTCTTCTCAGAGGGCACAGAGGCTATGGGGACCAGGAAAACAAGCATCTGCACACCCATAGGGAGCTCCAGTGTCATGGTAACTATCCTAGGATTCTTGCTTTTTATTTCTAGGAAACACCAAGAAGGAAAAGAATGGGCAGGTGAGTGATGAATTAAAGCCACTTTCCTGTCACCATTTATTTATTTACTAGCAAATATACTTGGCGTACCCATGTTAGAAACCCATTAGTTCCACTCTTACCACTATACTGCCCTATTCTATTCCTCCCCAAAAAAATTTACTGTGGATCTTTTCCCCTCCCTTTAGTCAACACTTTACGCTCTTCCACTTGCATAGTAATTGTGCTTCCTATTTAGAAGCTGGGGAATATTGATTTCACAATTAGCTTTATCCAAGTTTTACCATGAAAAGAACAGTCTTGTCAGCTTAGACTGTTTTATGAGAGTTTTTACAAAAAAATGTATCATCCCCAATACAATTTTTTTGTTATCTTTATTACAAAATAAATTGTGTGACAAAATAAAGAATGAGATCTGATGGTCATTTAATGAACAACTAATTTGTTTGTAGCCAGAGGGAAATAATTTCATATTTTATACCACCCAAAGCCTGTGGTTTGGAACTACTAAAACCTAATCATTAGTGGCCTCAGTTAGGGCTCTAAGGGAACAATTTCTGAAATATAACGGACCCAAGTATTTAAATTGTAAAATCAGTAATAATTGTACAAAATATGTTTTAGCTCCTACCATTTCAGAGACTTTTCAGGTCAAATAAACAAACTTTCAAAATGTAATAGGTTTATTCAAATAGTTGCCAAACTCTTTCTGAGAATTGAGAGGAGATACCTGTGATGTCAGACTTACCTGTACTAACCAATTGAGAAGGCAAGACAGCCAGGAAAAGAAAATAATCCTGGGAAATGTTAAAGGCAGCATGAAAAGAGGAATACCAGAAATAAGATGGACTGACTCCCTAAGGAAACCACAAGGTTGGTAAAGAGCTAAAACTGGAAAGTCCAGGGTCAAAATGACTGAACTGTTCTTCCATGGCCAGGTTTTGGGGAACTTTACAAGACCAGATTTTTTAAAATAGTCTGTGGCCCCAGAGAAGAAAAGATACTTTTGTAAAGAGGGCATTTCCAAACTGCTTCCAATGCCATTGACCCTTTGATTCTGCATTACCATCTGTATATTGGCTTATTTTTCATTCATTATTTTCCTCACTTTTGTGTACATCATGATGGCACAACAATCTTAAGATCCTATTTCTCCGATAGATGCAGCCAGAAGGAAAGGAATAGTGAAAAGGGAGAGTCTGGAAGAGGTAAATATTGGCCTGGTATCCTGGGGTAGATTGTATTTGGTGTAAGAATGGGCAGTCTGGTGGGTTTTATTCCCTGTTAAGCTCTTTTCTTATTATGGCTTTTCCTTTTAGAGACCTGCTTCCCTTTATTATGCTCAACTGCAACATCCACAAAGGAAACCTACCACCTTTCAAACTGCAGACAGCTCGACGGTGTATGCAGTAATCGTCTGACACCATTTCTGTCATTTCCCCCCACTCATGCCCATACACCATTTCCCAATATACAAACACTGTTTTGCAGGGTACCGAAAAGATGTTTCAAGCACTCTACAAGTTTCCATCTAGAATGTTCCAGTCAAACTAGATGTTAGGGAATGTTTATTCCTCGCGATTGCCTCATTTCCTCTCTCAAAATAAGATCTCATCTCAGATAATTAGACAAAGGCTACGTCTTGTCTGTTAAAAAAAGTGGAGTTCCACTCGGAGGTTTTAAAAATTGGTTGAAAGTCATGTGGTGCTTGTCCCAGCTTCTGCATCCTTTAAGAAATCCTGCCCGAATGGAGCTTCATAGCTGATTACTTGGATTACTTCTATTCCATTTTGGATTCAGGTCTGGGTTTGGGATAGAAACCTTTGAGAAAATGGATTTTTAAAACACTGCAGCCACCACTGTAAAGCACATTCCTGATTTCCCATTCAGGCCACTTAGTTGTTGTTGTAATCTGACCACCAAACAGTCATAGCACTGTAACAAGGACGGGGAAGAAAAACATTTTAAGGCTGTAGGGCATCCTGCAAACTTTACAGGCCAAGAGACACAATAAGTACACACATATTCATGTACACAGAAGAATATAGCGATTTAGGAATAGGTACAAAACAACCAGCCCCTGCCGAGTGTTTGAAAATAAACTGCATTTTGGAAAAATAATGTGTGTTTCCCAGTGGTGTGCCATGTATTCCTCAGTACTGTAATACCTCATACAAAGTCCGCTTTGTACAACATCAAATTCATACAACATCGCCTAATTCCTTGAAAAAGATTGCCTCATACAAAATCTCTGCGACTTTGTATGATGCATTGGGTTTCCCCCCAGGTTGTATTGTGCCTGGACAGTATAAAAGGCAGGACACATGCGTGCATTGCTCTTGTGGGTTTTGTACGAGGCAAAGAGTGGTTAGGAGTGGTTTCAAACTTGGATTGTACAAATATAGCAAGGAGTGGAAGAGGATCTAAAACGCAGATTCTGGATAAATGGATGAAATATCTAGGCCTGAAAGATACATGGAGGGAGTTTAAAGGGTCGGAAGGGGTCTACACATTTTTTTCACAGGTGCACAATACATACTCAAGACTAGATTACATATTTGTAACAGAGAGTTTGATTAGGAATATTGATGAGGTGGAAGTGGGAATTTTTTGAGAATCAGATCATGCAAAAGTGTTGATGGAATTAAAGATAGATGGAGTAAAGAAAGTTAGAAGGAATTGGAGATATGATCCCAAAGTTTTTAAAGACCATAAATGTAAACAGCAAATAATTGAAAAATGGATGGAAAGTTGGTATTGGAACGATACAGATGAGGTGAGTTATAATATGGTATGGGATGCCATGAAATTGGTTTTTAGAGAGGAGAGTATTAAGTTGGCTAATATTAGAAATAAACAATTTAAGGAAGCACAAGACAAGGTTGAAAAAGAGATAAAGCGGTTACAAGAAGAGCATGTTAAGACAAATGATAAGAAGATTTTTGATAAGATGCAAAGATTAAAGCCGGAATTGGTAGGAAAGGATATTGAAAAGGTAAAAAGGGATTTGGTGTATTTAAAAATGGAATATTTTGAAGATAGTAATAAGAATTCAAAATTATTAGCGAGAGCCGCTAAAGAAAAGAGAAATAAAAGGGAATTGGAATATTGGTTAATAAAGAGGGAACAAGATGTAATAAGATTAGAGATAAATGTAAGATTGTTAAATATTTTTATCAAGAACTATATGCTAAAAAGAATATAGATTTGGAGAGGTTAAATGATCAATTGGGAAAACAAATAGAAAATAAGATTAAACAGGAACATAGAAATAGAATGGAAGAGCGAATAACAGAGAGAGAAATAAAAGATGTAATAGGCAACTTGAAGTCAGATAAAGCCCCGGAAGAAGATGGGTTATCAGCTGAATTTTACAAGGAATTTAAAGATATTGTGGTTCCAAAATTGGTGAAACTATATAATTACATTTTGGAAGGAGGGCAAATTCCAACTTCATGGTATAAAACTATAATCGTTTTATTACCAAAACTTGGAAAAGATTTAGAAAAAGTGGAATCATATAGGCCTATTTCATTGATAAATCAAGATGCTAAGATTTTTACAGCAATATTGGCAAATAGATTGAATAGTTTCGTGGGCAATTATATAAATGAAGATCAAATGGGTTTTTTGAAAGGAAGACATATGGCAGATTTGACAAGGAGTGTTTTAGACCTGATAGATATTGTAGGACAAACAAAAGAGAAAGTTGGATTATTATCATTAGATATTTTCAAGGCATTCGACTCATTACAGTGGGCAACAATTAAAGAGATAATTAAAAGTTATGGATTTGGAGATAAATTTAGAAGGACGATTGAACAATTATATCAACATGGCACTGCCATTGTTAGGGTAAATGATGAGGTTACAGAAGAAGTAAAATTAAAAGCTGGAACAAGGCAGGGTTGTTCATTATCACCAATTTTGTTTATTATGGCAATGGAATTGTTGGCAAAGGCTATAAGAGAAGATAAGGATATTGAAGGAATACTAGGAAATAAGATGTTTGTTTGCTGATAATACTTTGATAACAATGAAGCATCCTAGGAAGGCGTTAGAAAGAATACAAGAGCAGTTAAAAGATTTTGAAGAGATGACAGGTTTGAGAATAAATTGGGATAAGTCAGAAATGATAGTGTAATATTGATAAGGAAGAACAGCAGAAAATAAAGGGTAAATTTAAATTACAAGTTAAAGATAATTTGAAGTATTTGGGAATAAATATTTCAAATAAATTTGAGGACCTTAAGAAATTGAATTATGGAAAACAGAAAGTGGAAATTAAAGATAAAATACAGCAATACAAAAAGTTGAAGTTGTCTTGGTTCGGCAGGATTGTGTTATATAAAATTATGTTGTTACCGAGAATTAATTTTTTGTATGATGCCCTGCCGATCCAATTAAGAGATAAGGAAATTAAGGAATTTCAACATTTGTTGAATATTTTTTGTAATGGTGGAAAGAAACCTAGAATTGTTTAAAAACTTTGGTATTTATCTCAGAAAGAAGGAGGACTAGGATTGCCAAATTTGAGGAATTATTACAGAGCCTTTCAAATTAAAAATATTGTGAAAACCTTAGTGAGGGAAAAGGTAATTTGGGAAGAAATTGAAATGAGGGATTTAAATCAAATGGGGAAAATGGTCTTTTTAGATAGTAAAATGGGGGAAATAGTCACAAAAAATAAAATGATGAAGACAATATTAGGAGTATGGAAAAAGGTGAAGATGGAATTGGTTCCAGATACATCTCCTATAATAGAAATTGAGGATATTAAAAAAATTCCAATACAAATTGACAAAAGGGTGAAAAAAGTTTTATTGAGAATGATGTTGTCCTGCTGAAAGACTGGATACAGGTTTGTAAAGATGGAGAGAGAAAAGCAGATATGTTTGCACAATTGAGGTTGAACTGGTTGCAGATTGCATTGGTAAATAAATGGAATAGTAAATATTTGATGGGAGTCAGTTTGGAAAGAGGTATGACTGAGTTTGAAGAATTGATATTAAAGATAAGAAAGGGAGAAAGGGGTATTAAGGGCTTAGTAAGTAAAATATATACAATGTTAAATAAAGATGGTAATCCACAAGAAGCGTTGAAAATAAATTGGGAACAAGAATTGAAAATAAAGATAGTAGACGAGGTTTGGAGAAAAAAAATGGAAGAAAAGGATCATGAGAACAATGTGTGTTAGAGTGAAAGAACATAATTATAAAATGTTGTGGAAATGGTACTTGACCTCAGTGAGGTTATATCAAATAGATAAAAAGAAAGATAAAATGTGTTGGAGATGTAAGGATACACTGGGAACATATGAATATATGTGGTGGGGTTGTAATGTGGTAAAAGACTTTTGGGGAAAAATTGAGAACGAGATTTGTGCTGTTATGGGTATGAGACTTAAATTGGGGCCAAGTACTGTTTTGCTGACATATGTGGAAAATATGGATTTAAACAAGGATAAAAAAGAGCTATTGTCAATAATGTTGACAACAGGTAGACAGTGTATAGCCAGGAATTGGAAAAATGAAGTAACTTTGAAAATATAAGAATGGTATGAGGAGATGTGGGATCTTGTGTTGAATGATAAATTAACATGGGAAATGAATAAGAAAAAGGGTATAGTTAAAGAAAATAGATTTTGGAAAATATGGCAATTATTTGTGGATTACTCATGGAAGGGGGAATGAAAGGAATAGACCAGTAGCAGAACAAATGAGTTTCTGGGGTTAGAAAACAACTGTGACACTTCGTTTTCTCCAGGGCATTGTAAATAACACTGGGTGTATTATCTGAAAATTGTATTTTAATTAGTTTATTTTTACTGTGACTTAATAGTAGTATCAAATTGATGAGTTTAAGAATAGTGTTTGAATATGTATATTTAGGATAGTTATAAGAGTATTATAATGTACTAAAATTTTTGGAAATGTAACTAAAGATGTATGGATGAAAGAGGAAGTTAGTATATTATTAAGTCGTAGTTTAATTATATTTTACATTTTTTGTTACATATATTGTATTTGTAAGTGTGATGTTTGTATTTTCATTTATAGTTGTTGTCTTTTTAAAGTTGTATTATTGTTAAAAAATTTAAAAATTAAAAATTTTTAAAAAATAAGGAGTGGTTTTGAGCACGATTTTGGATTTCTTTGAATTTTTTCGTCAGAATTTTTAGAAGCATTCCTGGGATTTTTGCAGCATTCTTCAGGTTCTTGGACAATCAGGGTTGTTTGACATGTTTTTGTAATGTATTTAGCCTTTAGACAATGATTTCTTAAAGTTTTGTCAGTTTCCTTGACTTTGCCCTTAAGTCTGTGCTGTTACAGTACAATGTACCTCTATGGAAATGACATTGTACGAGGCATCGCAACAAGGATTTGGACGTTGTATGAGGCATCGCGGCTAGGATTTTGCTTGCCTCATACAAAGTCCAAATCCATATAAAGTCCAAACTTGTGAAACCAAGTTTGGACGTTGTATGAGATATCACTGTATTTGAATCAATTCTGACCCTGGCAAAATCAACACAAATGTAGGACTTTTTGCTGATCAACACACAAAATCTATATAACTAAAATCAAGGTCCGGTGCTGTATGTTGCTTATACAAATCCACACCCCTGCACCGATCACACTGAAACTTGGCACATGCATACCTTGGGCCGAAGAGACGGTCACTGCGGGGGTGTAAAGCTCCAAGGGGAGGGGTACACCCCCTAAATCAATCTGCAAAGGGGACACCCCCACCGTCAAGAGAAAAAGCAAGGGGAAAAAAGCAAACCAGGGGGGATTGTGATGTCATTGCCACAGCTCAACCAATTCCCAACTGACCAGATCTGAGGCTCCGTAACATCACAGGGCTCCCTCATACACCCCTGCACTAATTGCGCAGGAAACTGTGTGCACGCCTACCTTCAATGTCTGGGGTGGCCAGCGTGGGTAACCGGCAGCCTGCCTTGGGGTCCTTGCCCCCCAAACGGGGCTGCAATGCCCCCCCTGGCCAGCAGAAATGACCAGGGGAGGTGACTGAGCATGCGCAAGAATCCACATATGTGTCTAACCCTGCCTGGTGTTCCAGGCTATGGCGCATGCATGAAATTCCACGCATGCGCCAAAGTCTGCCTGGTGTTCCAGGTGTGCACGGTCAAGTCGCAAGTACAGCCGGCGGCAATTATGGCCGCTCCCGCCCCAGCAACTACTGTCAGCAGCCGGCCACTGCACCATGTCTCCTCTGCACTCCTGAAGCACACCTCGGGGGGGAGGAAGAACCCACAGCTGGGGGACGGGCAGGCCTCCACCCCCCAATGGGTCCTCTGCCCACCCACCCAAATGGAGCCTCCCTTCTGCCTGACATCCTCCATGGGAGGATGGAGGGGCCGGGCTGTGATGGCTACCCACTGACTGTAGTCGCCTGGGAGGCCAGCGGCGGCGGCCAGAGTCAGGCTGAGATGACACCTCGCGGCAAGGCTGAAAGAGCAGCCACGATGACAGCAGACAAAAAGGTAAGGTGGCTGGGGCGGGGGGCAGGCCCAGGTCTCTCCTTGGCCCGGGTAGGGTACCCCCGGGCAATGCCGGGTCATCTGCTAGTACATATTAAACTTCTCTAGCGACCAATTACATAACAAAGACACAAGATAAGGAAAATCATGTGCTGTGAAAACATTCACCATATGAGGGTGCCGTTGTCGTCAGCGTCGATTGCAACTCATATCTGAGAATGCATTTTTTCTTAAAGCAGGGGAAAAGTCATGGATGTAAATTAGAGATCAATAGTACTCAACAGTTTTTAAAAGGGATAAGAAATCTAGCAGGATAAGGTCAATCTGGAATTTAAAAAAAAACCTGCTATAGGTCTGATTGACATCTCTCCTTGACACTCAAAATCTATAAAAGTTCCTGCAATAGCAAACTTGGCTAGTGAGTACCAGCAGGACTAGTCAAAGTGAAGCTACAGAAGGAGGTGTCAAACTATTTGCAGCAACTCCAAGGTTAGAATAAGTTGAAGCATTAAGAGGGAAGGCTGGCAGAAGTGAGCATCTCTCTGGTCCCCCTAACCTATGCAATGAGGACTGAGTCTGCACAATTATCACTGAATGCAATAAGTTGGATATCACTGGCTTTCAAGCAAGGGCAATCTTTACTGCAAACTTATGAGGGGAGAGGAAGATTGCCTACGTGAATACAGAATAAAGTGCCTAGCTGAACTGGAATATTTAACACTGCAATATTTTGTCATGTGACTTCAAAAATTCTAGCAGCCTCATTTCTAGCAGTCTCGTGTAAGCATGCAGATATGTTAATTTTAAGAACTACATCTCCCATACCTGTCAAGTTTCGGGAAACTTCTGTCAAATAAGGGAAATTTCCCAGCCAAAATGGGAAACTGGACAGCTATGCTTATCCTATGCTGGCCTCCAGTCTAACTCCAGTCTAATTGCAGTCTAACTAATACGGGATGACGGTGGGAAAGAGTGTAAAATACAGGGGGTTGACAGAAATTTCCCGAAACTTGACAGGTATGCATCTCCCAGAATCCACAAAAACTTTTGGTGGCTGAAGAGTCCTAGGAGTTGTAGTCTCCAAAAGTCAGGAAAAGTTCTCTTATTGCTATTGGTGAAGACTTGTGTGTACGAGAACTGGAAACAGATCTTGGGTGCCTACCTTCAGTGACACTAAGAGATGCCAAGTAGAGCAATGAATGGAAATTTTCAGTGGGCTTAGAGGGGAATCCCACTGGCTGATTGTAGACTGTATGACACTCAACATGGTGACGGATGGAAGCTTTTGAAATTAATCACCACAGCTTCCTTTTCTTGCTTCCTTTTTATGTTCCATCTTCCATTCATTGCTTCCTCCCTCCCCACTTTCTCTTCCTTCATAATCTCAATGCAATAACCACTGTCCTTAAGATACCATTGGATTTCTTGTTGGTTCTGCTACAACTATCTGCACAACTAAATATTTGTAAATTAATCTCCTGGGTGTCTTTTCGCTTACAGTACCTTGCTTTTGGTTTGTGGCTTTTGATCTGTGAAATCTGGGAGGATTGCAGGTTTTTAGCAGGGGATGCAGCATATATTTTTTGTCATGTGTTTTTAATGTTTTCACTCATTTTTAAACTACTGATGTTTATGACACTGTTCAGGCTTAGTTATATTAATAGTAATACAGTATCTTGATTTACTATGACTCTAAACATATGTTTTTGTATGCTGTCTTGGGTCCCTTCATTGGAATAGGTATGTTGTGTCTGAATGCAGCTAATATAGGAAACAGTAAATTCCTTTTCACAGTGCTGGTCCTGATGCAGCCAAAATACAGATGGGGTGGTATTTAAAAAACACTGACTTTATTGGCTAAGGGCTACTAGAAGCTGTAGGCTTTTTTAAAAAAATTCCCCATCTCTGTTGAACCATGGCTACAACCCATAAGAACATAAGAACATAAGAACATAAGAACAGCCTTGCTGGAACAGGCTACAGCCCATCCAGTCCAGCATTCTGTCTCACACAGAGGCTGACCATTTCCTTCAGGGTATTCCCAAGCAGATGCCTTCACCTGCTTAGGATTCCCTGGAAATGATATTGAGAGATATCCTGCCTATCTCTCCAACCAGGAGGTTGTCCTTAAGTATCCATAATTATAGCCATTGATACTCTTGTCCTCCATGAACTTGTCTAATCCTTTCTTAAAGCTGTCAAGACTGACAGCTGTCACCACTTCTTCTGGCAGGGAGTTCCATAGACCAGTAATCCTCTGGGTGAAAAAGTACTTTCTCTTATTTGTTTGAGAACTATTACACAAAAGTTTCATGGAGTGTCCCCTAGTTTTAGTGTTATGCGATAGGGAAAACAGTTTTTCCTTATCTACTTTGTCCACACCATGCATGATTTTATAAACTTCAATCAGGTCACCTCTTAGACGTCGTCGTTCAAGAGTGAAGAGGCCCAACCATTGCAGCCTCAGATGGTAAGGAAGGTGTTCCAGTCCCCTAATCATTCTGGTTGCCCTCCTCTGCACTTTTTCCAGCTCCATAATATCCTTCTGGAGGTATGGCGACCAGAACTGTACACAGTATTCCAGATGGGGCCTCACCATAGATTTATAAAGAGGCAAAATGACACTTGCTGACTTATTTTCTATACCCTTCCTAATGATCCCTAGCATTGAGTTTGCTTTTTTCACTGCTGAGGCACACTGGGTTGACACCTTCATTGAGTTGTCCACCAGGACACCAAGGTCCCTCTCCTGGTTTGTCGCAGAGAGTTCAGACCCCATCAGTTTATAAATGTAATTGGGGTTCTTTGCCCCAACATGCATCACTCTGCACTTACTAATGTTGAAACTCATTTGCCACTGTTTTGCCCACTCCCCCAGTGTCAAGAGATCCCTCTGGAGCTCCTCACAATCTCTCACAGTTTTCACTACCCTGTATAATTTAGTGTCGTCAGCAAATTTGGCTACCTTGCTTTTTACTCCTACCTCTAGATCATTTATGAAGAGGTTGAAAAGCAGGGGTCCCAGTACTGAACCTTGGGGGACCCCACTCTTTACTTCCCTCCACTTGGAGAAGTGTCCATTTAGTGCTACCCTCTGTTTCCTGTCCCTTAGCCAGTTGCTGATCCAG
Source organism: Bradypodion pumilum (assembly GCA_035047305.1). Taxonomy (NCBI): domain Eukaryota; kingdom Metazoa; phylum Chordata; class Lepidosauria; order Squamata; family Chamaeleonidae; genus Bradypodion; species Bradypodion pumilum. Next base: position 445,802,126 of record JAWDJD010000002.1, on the reverse strand, counting down.
GACAAGACCTGTCCCTTTATTCCATGACTGGTAAGTTTATTCAAGAGTCTTTGGTGTGGGACCTTGTCAAAAGCCTTCTGAAAGTCCAGATAAACAATGTCAACTGGATCCCCCTTATCCACATGCTTGTTGACACTCTCAAAAAATTCCAACAGATTAGTGAGGCATGATTTGCCCTTGCAAAAGCCATGTTGGCTCTCCTTTAGCAGCGCCTTCTCTTCTATGTGCCTATTAATTCTATCTTTTAGGATGGTTTCCATCACTTTACCTGGGACACATGTCAAACTGACAGGTCGGTAATTTCCTGGATCACCCCTGGATCCTTTTTTGAAAATTGGTGTTACATTCGCTACCTTCCAGTCATCAGGCACAAAGCCTGATTTGAGGGAAAGATTATATATTTTGGCTAGGAGATCAGCAATTTCATCTTTAAGTTCCCTGAGAACTCGTGGATGAATGCCATCTGGTCCTGGTGATTTGTTAGTGTTTAGTTTAACAAGACATGCAAGGACCTCCTCCCTGGTTATTTCTATCTGGCTTAATTCTTCGCTTTCCCTCCCTACGAAGATAGGCTCTGTTTTGGGCATGTGGCCTCTGTCTTCTTCAGTGAATACTGAAGCAAAGAATTCATTGAGTCTCTCTGCAATCTCTGTTTCCTCTTTAATAACCCCTTGCCTCCTATTGTCATCTAATGGTCCAATGGCCTTCCTAGTTGGGTTCTTACTTCTAATGTACTTAAAGAAGTCTTTGTTATTTCTCTGAGTATTTTTAGCTATACGCTCCTCAAAGTCTTGCTTTGCTTTCCTGATTGTTGCCTTGCATTTGTTCTGCCAGAATTTATGTTTCCACCTGCTGTCCTCATTCGGACAAGCCTTCCATCTTCTAAATGAGCTTTTCTTGCTCTTGATCACTTCCCGAACAGCTCCTGTAAGCCACATTGGAGTCCTCTTGGACCTGGCAGTGCCCTTTTTCCTTTTGGGTATGCATTCCAATTGGGCCTCTGTTATTGTTTTTGTAAACAGCCTCCATGCCTCTTGGAGTGTTTGGACTCTCTCAGTTTTCCCTTTCAGCTTCTTTTTTACTAGTTTCCTCAACTTTGGGAAATTTCCTTTTTGAAAATTTAAGGTCTCTGTGTTAGATTTTATCAGTGACTTGCAGTCTATGATCAAGTTAAACATAATTGAGTTGTGGTCACTGTTCCCTATTGGATCAGTCACATTAACATCTTGCACCAGATCCTGAGTATTACTCAAGATCAAGTCAAGGATTCTTGTACCTCTAGTTGGGTCTTCAACTATCTGTCCCAGGGAACAATCATTTAGCATATCTAGGAACTTTATCTCTTTATCATGTGCTGAACAACAGTTCACCCAGTCTATGTGAGGGTAATTGAAGTCCCCCATTATAACCAGGCTTCCCTTCTTGGATGCCTCTTTTACAACATTCTCCAACTGCCAGTCTCTCTCAAGAGTTTGGGTCGGAGGCCGATAGTATATGCCTACTGTTAGACCATCCTTGTGGCCTGGTACTCTTACCCACAGAGCTTCTAATGGTGACTCCAAATCACCTAGATATTCCAATTCATACGATTTTATCACTTCTTTGACATACAAGGCTACACCACCTCCTGTTTGCCCCTTCCTATCCTTCCTGTACAGTTTGTAGCCTGGGATAACTGTATCCCATTGGTTATCATCCGTCCACCAGGTTTCAGTGATACCAATAATATCAATATTCTTATCTATTGCTAAGTATTCCAGCTCCCCTATTTTGTTCCGGAGGCTTCTGGCATTTGTATACAAGCATTTATATATGCTTTTCTGACACAGTCTTTTGTGTCCAGTTGCATTGTTGGACTGCCTGTTGCATCCTTCTGCTAGAATGCTAGTGACTAGCTCCTCGCTCTGCTCAGTAATTTTTGCATCCTCCTCACTACTCAAGTACACACTTTCCCGAACCGGATGCTGCCCAGCTCCTGTCGGCTTTCCCCCAGTTATCAGTTTAAAAGCTGCTCTGCAGCCTTTTTGAGGTTGAGTGCCAGCAATCTGGTCCCATCATGGTTCAAATGCAACCCATCCCTCCTGAACAGATTTGGCTTGTCCCAAAATGTTCTCCAGTTCCTGACAAATCTGAAACCCTCCTCTCGACACCACCGCCTCATCCACGCATTGAGGCTTCTGAGCTCTGCCTGCCTGGTAGGTCCTGCACGAGGGACAGGCAGCACTTCTGAAAATGCTACCTTGGAAGTCCGGGACTTCAATCTTCTTCCTAACAACCTGAATTTGGCTTCCAGGACAGACCGCTTGGCCTTCCCAACATCATTGGTACCAACGTGTACCATGACAACTGGCTCGTTCCCAGTTCTCTCTAACAATCTATCTAGATTTCTTGTGATGTCTGCAACTTTTGCACCTGGCAGGCAAGTCACCATACGGTTATCATGTGCATCACAAATCCATTTCTCTGTATTTCTAATTATTGAATCGCCTAGTACAAGGAGCCTCTCTCCTGCAATCTGTTCATCTACATGCACCTCATTAACCATATTAAGGGAGAAAACCTCAGTTTGTTCCTGTTGTTTATCTTCCTGGATCTCATCAAGTGTGATGAAGGAGAGATCATCAGGTGGAACCAGTTGTTCCTCTGTGTGTCCCTCATCAGGTGTGATGAGGGAAAGAGCCTCAAATTTATTCTGTAATTTCAGACTCTCAGAGTGATCCCCTACTCTTCTCCTCCTTTGAGTCACATTCATCCAAACATCTCCCTCCTGAGTTGGTGAAGGGCCTTCTCCCTCAGAACTGTGCCCTGTCTCTTCTTTGTCCAGCATAGTCTGCTCCGCTCTGTCCAAGAACAGCTCAAGCTCCTTAATTTGTTGATGGTTAGATATGCGGGCCTCTAGCTGCTGGACCTTCTCTTCTAGTAGTGCAAGCAGCTTGCACTTGCTGCAAGTGTAGTTCTCCTTATGCTTTGGCAAGAACACAAACATGGCACAAGTATTGCAGGTAACTACAACTGTTCCCTCAGAATCCATTTTAACAAGTGCAGTATTCTGGGCCTCAAAAATGTACACGTCTAAAGCAGCTCTACTCCAACTGCAAAACTTACCAGTGCTCACTTCCTTTGTTTGGCTCTCCTCAGCAGCAGCTCTGCTTAAGAGCACATGCAGAGTCAAAAGGGCTGACCCTGAAAGAGCTCAGAGCTTTTAAAGGCTAGTGTGGCTCCGCCCCTATGAGTCACAGTTCAGGGAAGGGCCTGGTGTGGCTCTGCCCCCTGCTTCTGGAAGCTTCTAACTGCTTTCTCTGTTTGAACAGAGGTAGCTCTCAGCAGTTTAAATTATCAATTTAAATTAGTGGAGGCCTCTAAAGCAGCTCTACTCCAACTGCAAAACTTACCAGTGCTCACTTCCTTTGTTTGGCTCTCCTCAGCAGCAGCTCTGCTTAAGAGCACATGCAGAGTCAAAAGGGCTGACCCTGAAAGAGCTCAGAGCTTTTAAAGGCTAGTGTGGCTCCGCCCCTATGAGTCACAGTTCAGGGAAGGGCCTGGTGTGGCTCTGCCCCCTGCTTCTGGAAGCTTCTAACTGCTTTCTCTGTTTGAACAGAGGTAGCTCTCAGCAGTTTAAATTATCAATTTAAATTAGTGGAGGCCTCTAAAGCAGCTCTACTCCAACTGCAAAACTTACCAGTGCTCACTTCCTTTGTTTGGCTCTCCTCAGCAGCAGCTCTGCTTAAGAGCACATGCAGAGCACATGCAGAGTCAACATGCAGAGTATCGTAACCTCCAATGTGAGAATTTCTAGAGGAGCTGGTGATGCTCCTTGAAATCCAAATACAGTATAGTAAAAGCATATGACTTTGTGGATATTTGCTTACTTGCTACCTATAATTTAGACCTGTGGCAACTACTTCAGATCATTGATCTGATTGAGAAAAATATAATCTCTTGACTACTATGGCAATGAGGCAACAGGTAAAGTTACAGAAGTTTCCTGTTTTTGTTCCAGTTCCAATGGGGTTTCCCCTACCCCATAATGTTATCTTTAATAACCTCCTTCCCAGCATGGGATTTTCCTACACCCCACACTTCTGCAGCCAACCAAAAGGGTTTCCTTCTCATTCTTATCTCAGATTGAGTATATCAAGGAAGGGAAGAAATTAGTTGCGGTTTCATGCAGAAGCTCATAAGGCTGAGAAAGATAGATAGATGTTTGACAGTTGAAGAATACAGGGGGGGCAATGAGGTATGTGACTGTTAAGTGAATGAGGTACTCAGTGCTGAATGAGAGGTAGGGTTATGGAGCAAGATTTATGTAGAGGAGGGATTGAAGGAGGGGGTATACTGGAAGTCAGGCGTTCTTAGAATAACTAAATTTCCTTAGTAGAAATTTTTGAAATGGTAGCTGAGTTAGTCTCTGATTTTGGTGTATGCAAACCAAGACACGGGACACAGCCTCGGGCTGGGTTAACTCAGGTTTATTGCATCGTGGGCAGAGGGAACATGAGGTAATGGCGGATCGATAGCTCTTTATATACAGCAGTAATACATTTGAACGTGGTGCCATGGTAGCCCATTGGCTACTGTCTGCGTGACGTCATTGCAGGTCACGCCCTTCTTGTCCAGGTGTAGGTGGTGGCGGGAAAACTTCCCGCGCTGTTGCCTTTGACGAGTTCGGACCAAGAGAGCTTGGACGCTCGCTGCTGCCAGCTGGTGGTCATTAGCTCGCGTCCTATTACAGGGTTTATATGATACAGCTGAAGGTTACATTGTTGCTATAGGCAAGGTTACATTGGCTCAGATACATTGTAATCCATGTGTACAATAAAACCATCAGAACACAACACCCCTCCCCCCTAGGACGAGACAAAGTCTCGAGCCCACACTTGAACACATTCCCCCCCCTTAGGAGACAAAGTCTCTCAGCCAAGATGGCTTATTTCGAACACGCTGGGGTCTCGATGCGGGCTGCCTCTCCCCGGGTTTGCTACCTTCTCTTTGTCCCCTGGTTTCCTGTCCTGTAATATGAGAGGGAGACTCGTTAGTGACTTGCCGCGGCTCCGCGGCGTTGTTGGGAGGTGTGCTCTTTCTTAGGGAGGAACCGGGGGCACTGGGGGCTAACGAAAAACCCCTCTTCTCGCTTGGATGGGTGGGGGAACACTCCTGAAAACCCCCCCGGCTCGCAAACTCAAAATCAAAATCACAATCGGGGGCAGCGGTCGCGAACTCCTCTCCCCCTTCCCCGGCCCCTGACAAGACTGGCGTATCAAAAGGATATGAGTCGGGGCCGCTACTACTGTTTCCTTCCCCCCGTGCTTGGGACTGTTGTCCCCTGCTGTCTCCCCCTTGGGTTAAGCGGGTGGGGGAGAACCCTAACGCTGAATCCTGTTGCTGAGCTCCACTGACTGGCCCACTCACTCGGTGCCTCAGTTGGTCTGCGTGCCTCCTCCAAAGGAGGCCGGTGTTAGTCTCGACCCGGTACGACACTGGCCCCGTCTGTTCTACCACCGTCCCTGGTACCCAGGCTGGCCCCGCGCTGGAGTAGTTCCTGCAGTGAACAGGGTCCCCGGCGGCGAAACCCTTCGAGACTGCCAACCCTATGTTTTTCCCTTTATCCTCGACTCTCGTCGGGTCTAGCCTGGACAGGATCGTGGTCAGTTTTCGCCGCATCAAGAGCTCCGCCGGCGAGTAGCCTGACGCTAAGGGGGTTACCCTATACGCTAAGAGGAACTGGCATACTTGGTGATTCAGGTCCCCCGGGCCCATGCGCCGCAACGCCTCCTTCGTTGTCCGCACCAGCCGTTCCACTTGGCCATTCGTGGCCGGGTGAAACGGTGCGGACGTGACATGCCGAATGGCGTTTGCCTCCATGAACGCCCCGAACTCGGCGGAGGTGAAACAACTAGCGTTATCGCTGACCAAAGTGTCGGGTAAACCGAATGTGGAAAAGACTCTCCTTAGCCGGCTAATTGTTGTGGCGGAGGACGTGCTCTTTACTGGGATAACCTCCAGCCACTTAGAGAACGCATCTACCACCAGGAGAAACATGGTTCCTCGGAACGGGCCAGCGAAATCCACGTGCACTCTGGACCACGGCCCCCTTGCTGTGTCCCACTCCCTATGCGGGAGACGGGCCGCCTCAGGTCGGGATCCCTGGCAAGCCTCGCAAGTGCCGACCATGTGCTCAATGTCCGCGTCCAGCTGTGGCCACCAGAAGTAACTCCGGGCTAGCGCCTTTGAACGAACAATGCCCGGGTGGCTGACGTGCAGCAGTTCGAGCACCCTCGTCCGCAGGGGCGCAGGGACCACCACCCGTTGGCCCCAGAGCAGGCACCCCCTCTCTAGGGACAACTCTAGCTTTTTCCTAAAGAATGGGTCGAACTCTGTACTCGGGGACGAAGCCGGCCACCCCTTCTGCACCCATGAACTAACTTTCTCCAGCGTCCTGTCCTTGCCTGTCGCCCTAGCAATGTCGGCTGGTACTATTGGGGGTGCGTCCAAAACCTCAATTAGCAACACCTGGCGGTCTCTTTCTGCTCTCGCCTTTTGGTCATCCGACAAGGGCAGAGGGGATCTCGAAAGCGCATCAGCATGGCTGATCTCCTTTCCGGGCCTGTACTCCAACTCATGTTGGTACGCGTTGAGGAAAATAGCCCATCGCAGCATTCTCGGGGACAGGATCTGTGGCGTGGGCTTGCTTGCCGTGAAAATCCCTAACAGCGGCTTGTGATCGGTCACGATTTTGAACGGGCGGCCATACAAAAAATCGTGAAATTTTTTGGTCCCCGCTACTATTGCTAACGCTTCCCTGTCGGTTTGTGCGTAATTTCGCTCCGCTTGGGACAGGGACCTTGAGTAAAACGCTACCGGGGCCTCCCTTCCGTCCTCCAACACGTGGCAAAGCACCGCCCCCACCCCCACCGGGGATGCATCACAGACTAGGACCACTGGCCGTTTGGGGTCGAAGTGCGTCAGGATTGCCTCAGATGTTAGGAGTTGCTTTAGCTCCTTGAACGCCCTCTCGTGCTCGTCACCCCACATCCATGGCTCCTCCTTTTTAAGTAACCGATGGAGCGGTTCGGCCACGGACGCCTTCCGCGGGAGGAATGTATGGTAAAAATTGAGGAGCCCCAGGAAAGACTGTAGCTCGGTTTTGGATGTGGGGCGAGGGGCCTTTTTAATGGCTGCTACTTTGGATTTAGACGGCTTAATCCCCTCGGGTGTGATCCGGAACCCTAAAAACTCGACCTCGGTTTCGAAAAAAACACATTTGTCCTTCCTCAATCTCAGCCCCGCTTTCTCGAACACGGTCAGTACTTTGTCCAACCTTTTCGCCAGTTCAGCCTCACTACCCCCTGTAATCAACACGTCATCAAAATAAGGCAACACCCCCTCCAGGCCCTTTAGGAGGCGTTCCACGAGCGATTGAAAAAGGCCGGGTGCCGAGTTCACGCCGAACTGTAACCGCGACACCTGGAACGCTCCCTTATGTGTAACTATCGTTTGTGCCGCGGCCGTGGCGGGGGTCACTGGAAGTTGCTGATAGGCTTGTGCCAAATCGAGTTTAGCGAAACACTTTCCCCCATTTAGCCTGGCCAAAAGGTGGCTGATCACAGGCACCGGGTATGCATTAGGGCGGATCGCCTTGTTAATTGTACACTTATAATCAGCGCAAATGCGCACCTCCCCGTTAGCCTTTAGAGCCGTTACAATTGGAGTTTCCCACTCCGCGGAATCAACAGGAATAAGAATCCCCTGGCCCACCAGTTTGTCCAGTTCCGCCTCTATCTTGTCCTTGAGTGCGAACGGCACCCTGCGCGGTTTGAGTCTTATCGGGCGGACCTCCGGGTCTATGTCAAAAGCTACAGGGGGTCCCTTGAACTTTCCGAGTCCTTTCTTAAAAACGGCGGGATGCGCATCGCAAACCGCTTGTATTGGGTCCCCCCCCACGGTATGCACCCCCCCTATGAACAAACCTAAGGGCTGAAACCACTGTGTCCCTAGGAGGCTACAGCTTCCCCCTTTGAGGACAACTAGGGGCAGTTCCGCAGAATGTCTCTTAAAATTGACCCGAAATTTCCCGACCCCCAACACCGGAATGCTGTTTCCCTGTACGTCCCGTAGTGTGGACCTCAACGCTTTAAGCTTGGGCCGCACGTGGGGGTCGATTTTCAGGAACTCTTTCTGGGGAATTATGGAATAGGAGGACCCCGAGTCAATTTCCATCTTAATAGGGGCCCCTTGTACTAATACCTCAACGAAGTAATGGGACTGTCCCGCGGACACGCTGAACACTGAGGCGTCGTCCTCGCTGCCGTCCGAGACGCGGCCCACGCCGTCCTGCTTCCTCGTGGTCTGGGCGCCATCTTTGGGCCTCGCTGGACGGTCCGGTCTGGCCGCGCGGTCTTGTGACTGCCTCCGGCCCTCTTTCCGCTTTCGGCACGCCTTGGCGATGTGCCCCCGACGGCCGCAGGTGTAACACTCGGCCTTCCTGAACGGGCATCTCGCGCGCTCGTGGGCCGCTCCGCAACCCTCGCAGCGTCGACCACCCTTCCGGACCTTCTGGACCTCCTCGCCGTCGCTGCCTTCCGTAGACGACTTTGAGGCCCGTCGAGTCGCGTGCACCGACTGTCCGGTCTTCCCGTGCACCGAATTTTCCGCCTTGCCGGCTCTAGGACGCCACTCACGCCACTGGTGCATCTCGTCCACTCCGGCATTCGTGGACTCTGCGGCTTCCGCGGCCTCTATGACCTCGGCCAGCGTGGGTGGCGGCTCCTTATTCATCAAGCTGCGCTGTACCTCCTTGTCTTTCAGGCCACACAACACGCCGTCCCTGAGGACCAACTCCAGGATATCGCCCCATTTACAGGGGGCGGCGGCTATCCTCATGGCGGCCACGAATGCCTCAACCGACTCATCCGGCGCTTGGACTCGCCTCCAAAACGCGCTCCGAGCGGGAAACATTGCCCTCGAGGGGCAGAACCGCTCTCGCAACAGTTTCATGATGTCGCTCGCCTTAAAGTCGCTCACCTTCTTCGGAGCGATTATGCCCACCAGCGTCCGCTTGGTTTCCATCCCGAGCATTCTGGTGAGGATGGCCCTCTTCCTCTCCTCGTCTTCTCCTTTGACTCTGAGTTCCACCAGGGCCGCCTGGAAATCCATCTCCAGCAGCTCCCAGTCTTGCGGTTTGGTGATGTTGAAACCGCTCTGTGCCCTGGCTGTTCCGTGGGGATCCATCATCCCACCTTCGTCGCCAATTTGGTGTATGCAAACCAAGACACGGGACACAGCCTCGGGCTGGGTTAACTCAGGTTTATTGCATCGTGGGCAGAGGGAACATGAGGTAATGGCGGATCGATAGCTCTTTATATACAGCAGTAATACATTTGAACGTGGTGCCATGGTAGCCCATTGGCTACTGTCTGCGTGACGTCATTGCAGGTCACGCCCTTCTTGTCCAGGTGTAGGTGGTGGCGGGAAAACTTCCCGCGCTGTTGCCTTTGACGAGTTCGGACCAAGAGAGCTTGGACGCTCGCTGCTGCCAGCTGGTGGTCATTAGCTCGCGTCCTATTACAGGGTTTATATGATACAGCTGAAGGTTACATTGTTGCTATAGGCAAGGTTACATTGGCTCAGATACATTGTAATCCATGTGTACAATAAAACCATCAGAACACAACACTGATATAACCTTCATTCATCTTTAGGGATATCCATGTGCTTTACTGCATATAAAATGATAACCAGAATTTGGAAATGTTATTTTTAGGAGACTATAATTCCCTAAGACAATAATGGTGGGAAAGATGGAAGGCAGAAAGAAAAGAAGACCAAATATGACATGGAATGACTCGATGAGAGAAGCCACAGGTTGTTTTTTGTAAAATCTGAGCAGGATTGTTGAGGACAGGACATGTTGGAGATTTCTTATTCATAGGGTCACCATAGATTGGAGATGATGTGATCGTACATAATGACAACAAATTTCCAGAATCATAAGGTCAAAAAAGTGACTTCTCTGAGCATCTGCAGAATTTTTGCTTTTTCATTTTAACCTTCCTGAATAAGGACAGCTACTATGATTGATGGTTAATGTGACTCCCAGCTCAGACAATATTACTTTCAAAGAATGAGGGCCCTTATCTGCCCCCCTCCATTTCTTATAACTGGACAGTCTCCTTGCAGCTGTTCACTCCACTACATGCTCCTTGGATCCCTGTCTCACCTGGTTGGTGAAAGCCTCCAAGGAGGTGACAGGAGGCTGGGTTGGTGCAATAATAAATGTGTCATTACAGGAGGGGGTGTTTCCTGCACATTTAAAACATGCTTTGGTGCGCCCCCTCCTAAAGAAAATTAAATTAAACTGCTACAGTGAATAAAATTTGGTGTTTTATTGGATAAAACAGTGGGTATGTAAGGTTTAAGTTTAAGTTTTGTTTAACCTGCTTTTTGAACTGCAAAGGTAGACCCCACATTGGCTAAAAATACTCATGTGTATTACAAATGCTTCTTTTTAGCATGTACAAAAACATAGGCTGAGCTGCCTATTTTTAATGGGAATGTGGTTCATATTAAATAAGAAATATGGAAATGAGATTAATAAGGCCCTAGGAGACTTTTTAATCCCTTGTGTAACAATATCTAAAATGGTATGAACTATGCTGTACTCTGTTCAAAGAAACCCTGGTTTAGACCCCGTGCTGCCAGATAAGATACTGATGCAGTAATTTCCCTTTAAAAATTGCTAATTAGAGCACTTTAATTCTTTTCCCCTTTTCTGATGAGTCTAGAGCACACAATTATCATAATATGGCTTTTGATGGTGATGGGGAAAATATGAAGAAAATATGAAAAACTTATCCTACTGAGATAGGCCTCCTAGCTATTTGAAATGGCTTATAGCCACTTTGTAATCAGATGTGTTTCAGCAGACATAAAGGCCAAACTAGGTGGGGCATGCTTAGTCATTCTTGTCTACCTTAAACAAAGAGAAGGATCAGCTATACATTGAAGATTTTAAGTTACCTAATAACAGCATCAGGACTTTGTTGGCTTAGCAGTTAAGACATTGAAGTTGACGATTGGAAGGTCTGCAGGTCAGCAGACCCGAGTGCTGTGCGATGGAGTGAGCTCTTGTCTCTGTCCCAGCTCCTGTCAACCTAGCAGTTTGAAAGCAAGAAATTGCAAATAGATAAATAGGTACCACTTCGGTTGGAAGGTAAACAGCATTCCATGTACTCTGGAGTCTAGTCATGCCTGCCACATGTCCACAGAAACATCTGAAAATGCAGACAGCATTGGCTCTCAAAAACCCTTCCATCAATCAACAGCCAGTACTGGAATAGTTAGGTGGTATTAGATTCTTGTTCTAACAGGCATACAACCTGCTCCTCTGCACTGCCTTGCCCTTATTAGATGTTAATACAGAATGTAATAATAAAATCATGGAACAATGGAGTATAAAGACGCTGTGAGCTGCCGCACTCTCCCCGCCTCCTCCACCGACGGGGAGATAAAGGGAGTCTCCCCCGGGCCGGGAGATTCTGAAGACACCGCCGCCATGAGCCGCCACACTCTCCCTGCCTCCTCCACCGGCGGGAAGATATAGAGAGTCTCCCCCGGCCCGGGAGACTCCGAAGGCGCTGCCACCGTGAGTCGCCGTGCCTCCTGGCCCCTTTATCGGCTAGGAATATGGCAAGGGAGGGTGTGACTTTGACTATTTCTGTGGCGGTTTCTACTGTGCCTGGACGTGTGGGGCTTCAGATAGGTTTCTCTTTTTTCTCCCTTTTGCCTCTGATATGTTTTTATATTGTGTATTTGATACTCTGTACCTCTGTGGAATATTGTTTCTTTGTAACTGTATTGGTTATTTATTGTGTATTCGTATTATTATATTATTGTAACTGTATGTATATTAACTTGTTGTTTGCCGCTCTTAGTCGGCTGTGTGCCTGAGTAGAGCGGGATATAAATTCAATAAATAAATAAAGCCTATTGAATCCACACACACACAATAATATTTCACTTATGTCAAAATATGTCAAGTGGGTAGAGGCCTAGACATTCGCCCCATTTTAGCATGTCAACTCAAAGATATTAGTAAGAAAGAAAGAAACAAGATGGCATTTTTCTTTCACTCTTCTGAGACCTTCTGAGGACTGTCAAACTGTTGTGTTCTGTTGGTTTTATTGTACACACGGATTACAATGTATCTGAGCCAATGTAACCTTGCCTATAGCAACAATGTAACCTTCAGCTGTATCACATAAACCCTGTAATAGGACGCGAGCTAATGACCACCAGCTGGCAGCAGCGAGCGTCCAAAGCTCTCTTGGTCCAAACTCATCAAAGGCAACAGCGCGGGAAGTTTTCCCGCCACCACCTACACCTGGACAAGAAGGGCGTGACCTGCAATGACGTCACGCAGACAGTAGCCAATGGGCTACCATGGCACCACGTTCAAATGTGTTACTGCTGTATATAAAGAGCTATCGATCCGCCATTACCTCATGTTCCCTCTGCCCACGATGCAATAAACCTGAGTTAACCCAGCCCGAGGCTGTGTCCTGTGTCTTGGTTTGCATACACCAAATTGGCGACGAAGGTGGGATCATGGATCCCCACGGAACAGCCAGGGCACAGAGCGGTTTCAACATCACCAAACCGCAAGACTGGGAGCTGCTTGAGATGGATTTCCAGGCGGCCCTGGTGGAACTCAGAGTCAAAGGAGAAGACGAGGAGAGAAAGAGGGCCATCCTCACCAGAATGCTCGGGATGGAAACCAAGCGGACGCTGGTGGGCATAATCGCTCCGAAGAAGGTGAGCGACTTTAAGGCGAGCGACATCATGAAACTGCTGCGAGAGCGGTTCTGCCCCTCGAGGGCAATGTTTCCCGCTCGGAGCGCGTTTTGGAGGCGAGTCCAAGCGCCGGATGAGTCGGTTGAGGCATTCGTGGCCGCCATGAGGATAGCCGCCGCCCCCTGCAAATGGGGCGATATCCTGGAGTTGGTCCTCAGGGACGGCGTGTTGTGTGGCCTGAAAGACAAGGAGGTACAGCGCAGTTTGATGAATAAGGAGCCGCCACCCACGCTGGCAGAGGTCATAGAGGCTGCGGAAGCCGCAGAGTCCACGAATGCCGGAGTGGACGAGATGCACCAGTGGCGTGAGTGGCGTCCTAGAGCCGGCAAGGCGGAAAATTCGGTGCACGGGAAGACCGGACAGTCGGTGCACGCGACTCGGCGGGCCTCAAAGTCGTCTACGGAAGGCAGCGACGGCGAGGAGGTCCAGAAGGTCCGGAAGGGTGGTCGACGCTGCGAGGGTTGCGGAGCGGCCCACGAGCGCGCGAGATGCCCGTTCAGGAAGGCCGAGTGTTACACCTGCGGCCGTCGGGGGCACATCGCCAAGGCGTGCAGAAAGCGGAAAGAGGGCCGGAGGCAGTCACAAGACCGCGCGGCCAGACCGGACCGTCCAGCGAGGCCCAAAGATGGCGCCCAGACCACGAGGAAGCAGGACGGCGTGGGCCGCGTCTCGGACGGCAGCGAGGACGACGCCTCAGTGTTCAGCGTGTCTGCGGGACAGTCCCATTACTTCGTTGAGGTATTAGTACAAGGGGCCCCTATTAAGATGGAAATTGACTCGGGGTCCTCCTATTCCATAATTCCCCAGAAAGAGTTCCTGAAAATCGACCCCCACGTGCGGCCCAAGCTTAAAGCGTTGAGGTCCACACTACGGGACGTACAGGGAAACAGCATTCCGGTGTTGGGGGTCGGGAAATTTCGGGTCAATTTTAAGAGACATTCTGCGGAACTGCCCCTAGTTGTCCTCAAAGGGGGAAGCTGTAGCCTCCTAGGGACACAGTGGTTTCAGCCCTTAGGTTTGTTCATAGGGGGGGTGCATACCGTGGGGGGGGACCCAATACAAGCGGTGTGCGATGCGCATCCCGCCGTTTTTAAGAAAGGACTCGGAAAGTTCAAGGGACCCCCTGTAGCTTTCGACATAGACCCGGAGGTCCGCCCGATAAGACTCAAACCACGCAGGGTGCCGTTCGCACTCAAGGACAAGATAGAGGCGGAACTGGACAAACTGGTGGGCCAGGGGATTCTTATTCCTGTTGATTCCGCGGAGTGGGAAACTCCAATTGTAACGGCTCTAAAGGCTAACGGGGAGGTGCGCATTTGCGCTGATTATAAGTGTACAATTAACAAGGCGATCCGCCCTAATGCATACCCGGTGCCAGTGATCAGCCACCTTTTGGCCAGGCTAAATGGGGGAAAGTGTTTCGCTAAACTCGATTTGGCACAAGCCTATCAGCAACTTCCAGTGACCCCCGCCACGGCCGCGGCACAAACGATAGTTACACATAAGGGAGCGTTCCAGGTGTCGCGGTTACAGTTCGGCGTGAACTCGGTACCCGGCCTTTTTCAATCGCTCGTGGAACGCCTCCTAAAGGGCCTGGAGGGGGTGTTGCCTTATTTTGATGACGTGTTGATTACAGGGGGGAGTGAGGCTGAACTGGCGAAAAGGTTGGACAAAGTACTGACCGTGTTCGAGAAAGCGGGGCTGAGATTGAGGAAGGACAAATGTGTTTTTTTCGAAACCGAGGTCGAGTTTTTAGGGTTCCGGATCACACCCGAGGGGATTAAGCCGTCTAAATCCAAAGTAGAAGCCATTAAAAAGGCCCCTCGCCCCACATCCAAAACCGAGCTACAGTCTTTCCTGGGGCTCCTCAATTTTTACCATACATTCCTCCCGCGGAAGGCGTCCGTGGCCGAACCGCTCCATCGGTTACTTAAAAAGGAGGAGCCATGGATGTGGGGTGACGAGCACGAGGGGGCGTTCAAGGAGCTAAAGCAACTCCTAACATCTGAGGCAATCCTGACGCACTTCGACCCCAAACGGCCAGTGGTCCTAGTCTGTGATGCATCCCCGGTGGGGGTGGGGGCGGTGCTTTGCCACGTGTTGGAGGACGGAAGGGAGGCCCCGGTAGCGTTTTACTCAAGGTCCCTGTCCCAAGCGGAGCGAAATTACGCACAAACCGACAGGGAAGCGTTAGCAATAGTAGCGGGGACCAAAAAATTTCACGATTTTTTGTATGGCCGCCCGTTCAAAATCGTGACCGATCACAAGCCGCTATTAGGGATTTTCACGGCGAGCAAGCCCACGCCACAGATCCTGTCCCCGAGAATGCTGCGATGGGCTATTTTCCTCAACGCATACCAACATGAGTTGGAGTACAGGCCCGGCAAGGAGATCAGCCATGCTGATGCGCTTTCGAGATCCCCTCTGCCTTTGTCGGCGGACCAAAAGGCGAGAGCAGAAAGAGACCGCCAGGTGTTGCTAATTGAGGTTTTAGACGCACCCCCACTAGTACCAGCCGACATTGCTAGGGCGACAGGCAAGGACAGGACGTTGGAGAAAGTTAGTGCATGGGTGCAGAAGGGGTGGCCGGCTTCGTCCCCGAGTACAGAGTTTGACCCATTCTTTAGGAAAAAGCTAGAGTTGTCCCTAGAGAGGGGGTGCCTTCTGTGGGGCCAACGGGTGGTGGTCCCTGCGCCCCTGCGGACGAGGGTGCTCGAACTGCTGCACGTCAGCCACCCGGGCATAGTTCGTTCGAAGGCGCTAGCCCGGAGTTACTTCTGGTGGCCACAGCTGGACGCGGACATTGAGCACATGGTCGGCACTTGCGAGGCTTGCCAGGGATCCCGACCTGAGGCGGCCCGTCTTCCGCATAGGGAGTGGGACACAGCAAGGGGGCCGTGGTCCAGAGTGCACGTGGATTTCGCTGGCCCGTTCCGAGGAACCATGTTTCTCCTAGTGGTAGATGCGTTCTCCAAGTGGCTGGAGGTTATCCCAGTAAAGAGCACGTCCTCCGCCACGACAATTAGCCAGCTAAGGAGAGTCTTTTCCACGTTCGGTTTACCCGACACTTTGGTAAGCGATAACGCTAGTTGTTTCACCTCCGCTGAGTTCGGAGCCTTCATGGAGGCAAACGCCATTCGGCATGTCACGTCCGCACCGTTTCACCCGGCCACGAATGGCCAAGTGGAACGACTAGTGCGGACAACAAAGGACGCGCTGCGGCGCATGGGCCCGGGGGACCTGAATCACCGAGTATGCCAGTTCCTCTTAGCGTATAGGGTAACTCCCTTAGCGTCAGGCTACTCGCCGGCAGAGCTCTTGATGCGGCGAAAACTGACCACGCTCCTGTCCAGGCTAGACCCGACGAGAGTCGAGGATAAAGGGAAAAACGTAGGGTTGGCAGTCTCGAAAGGTTTCGCCGCTGGTGACCCTGTTCACTGCAGGAACTACTCCAGCGCAGGGCCAGCCTGGGTGCCAGGGACGGTTGTAGAACAGATGGGGCCAGTGTCGTACCGGGTCGAGACGACCACCGGCCTCCTCTGGAGGAGGCACGCTGACCAACTGAGGCACCGGGTGAGTGGGCCAGTCAGTGGAGCTCAGCAACAGGATTCAGCGTTAGGGTTCTCCCCCACCCGCTTAGCCCAAGGGGGAGACAGCAGTGGACGACAGTCCCAAGCAAGGGGGGAAGGAAGCAGCAGCAGCGGCCCCGACTCATATCCTTTTGATACACCAGTTTTATCAGGGGCCGGGGAAGGGGGAGAGGAGTTCGCGACCGCTGCCCCCGATTGTGAGTTTGATTTTGAGTTTGCGAGCCGGGGGGGTTTTCAGGAGTGTTCCCCCACCCATCCAAGCGAGAAGAGGGGTTTTTCGTTAGCCCCCAGTGCCCCCGGTTCCTCCCTAAGAAAGAGCACACCTCCCAACAACGCCGCGGAGCCGCGGCAAATCACTAACGAGTCTCCCTCTCATATTACAGGACAGGAAACCAGGGGACAAAGAGAAGGTAGCAAACCCGGGGAGAGGCAGCCCGCATCGAGACCCCAGCGTGTTCGAAATAAGCCATCTTGGCTGAGAGACTTTGTCTCCTAAGGGGGGGGGGAGTGTGTCTAAGTGTGGGCTCGAGACCTTGTCTCGTCCTAGGGGGGAGGGGTGTTGTGTTCTGTTGGTTTTATTGTACACACGGATTACAATGTATCTGAGCCAATGTAACCTTGCCTATAGCAACAATGTAACCTTCAGCTGTATCACATAAACCCTGTAATAGGACGCGAGCTAATGACCACCAGCTGGCAGCAGCGAGCGTCCAAAGCTCTCTTGGTCCAAACTCATCAAAGGCAACAGCGCGGGAAGTTTTCCCGCCACCACCTACACCTGGACAAGAAGGGCGTGACCTGCAATGACGTCACGCAGACAGTAGCCAATGGGCTACCATGGCACCACGTTCAAATGTGTTACTGCTGTATATAAAGAGCTATCGATCCGCCATTACCTCATGTTCCCTCTGCCCACGATGCAATAAACCTGAGTTAACCCAGCCCGAGGCTGTGTCCTGTGTCTTGGTTTGCATACACCAAACAAACTAAGCTGTTCACAGCTTGCCAAGGGGAATTTGTTTCAAATAGATAAACTAGGCAGGTAACAGGACAATAACTTCTGGTGCACTCAAAAGCAGCCAAATTGTGGTGCATGAGAAGTTATATGGCATGCATAGTCCTCTAATACACACACACACACACACCACCACCACCACCACCACCATATACTAAGTAACTGTTTCCACCCTCACACAGATGAGAAAGAGGGGGGAATCCTAGGGGGATCTCTCTGTCTCTTACTGACTGTAAAAAACTTTCCCCAAATATTTGGAGTCATCTGGTGATATACTGAATGCAGTATCTGGGGAGGGGAAAAGTGTTCTCTGTGCTTGATTGTCAGAAGCACTGGTGGGGCAAATCAAACTCTGCAGACTGTGGTCTAAGTAACTAGGAGGGATATCCCAGGATGGGAACTGGGATGAGGGCTGTGCCGTGAAATGTTGCAGTAGTGACTATTTATTTATTTATTTATTCATTGATATTTATATTGAGACCCCATGGATCTGAGTGGAGTACAGCCTTATCTGTATTTCAACATCTTGGTACACCTTTGAGCATTTGCCTCCTAAAGCATCCATCTTAGTCTGCCTAATGATAGGGTAGGCCATGTGTGGTGTGATCGTGTGATTAGCACTGCCCCTGAAATCATTCAAATCCATATCTACTGAAGTAGAACACCTGTAGCTAAAGCTCCTTCAGTACTGCTTGAATTATTCTATCACTTGCAACACTCATCAAGTTGGGGTGGAGGCGGAGGTAGGGGAGGTTGGCAATTGGAGAGAAAGGCGTAGCCAAAAAAATTTGCCAGCACAGATGACATTTTGGACACTCCTGCCAATCATGTCTTGGACTAAGGGCAAAAGCCTTATTCACATAATGGACTGGTTCTGTGACCTATGGACATTTGAAACACACCTCTCTAAGATCATCAAACATTTGTGTGTGAACAAAGACAGTGGTTTAAATATCAGTGTGCACTCTATAGAAATTCATATCAACCCAGAGCAGCTTTTCATGTGATCACACCCTTAGAGAGAACAAAAACTGTATATAGGTTTTGGGGCAGAAATAGCTTTGTAAAACAAACTGAGGAGCAAGGTAATGTTGTGAGCAGAAGAAAATCTAAGGGGCTGGAGGTAATGTGGAAAATTTGATCCATGTCTTCCCTTATTGGGGAGAGTGTACCATAGGGAACCATGAATAAATTCCTAGAAGGATGTGAAATAGTGGTTTGTTTGTTTAAAAAAAATAAAGATTAGTATTTTTTAAAATCAGCCTAAACAGATTTCTGTGGTGAACAAGACTACTAAAATTTAGGATTTCTCAGGAAACACAACAGGTCTTTATTTTTGAGAAACACTATGAGCCCTTAATTTCAATTTATTTATTTTTTATTTTTTATTTAATTTTAATTATTATTACAATACAAAACAAATAAAACATAATATACTATAACACAATAACATTATTCAATGTTAACATCCATCAAAGATATTGCCAATACTTTCTTAATACCTTATAATTATTCCACCACCCATCCATGGGTGGCATACCCTTCAAACGGCAGCATCCCCAATCCTCATTTATTCCATAATATTCTAAGAACACATATATAATTTTAAAAAATTACACACACACACACACACACACACACACACACACACACACACTAACATATAATTACTTTAAACACCCTGTGTATTTACATCTTGTAGGAGTCTGTGGGATTTCCCATTTCTTCTCACCATTTCCAAACATATGCCTTATCCGGTGCCCGGCTGTCCTCCTGTTCACTTTTCATCGAATGGCCAACGAATGGCTGCCAAATTTTCCAAAATCTATTTTCTTTAATTTTGCCTTTATATTTATTAATTTATTTCCCATGTCAGTTTGTCGTTCAATGCAAGATCCCACATCTCCTTATACCATTCTTCTATTTTCAAACTCCCCTCCGATTTCCAATTCCTTGCAATACACATTCTACCCATTACCACCATTAAGGATAGTAATTCCTTTTTATCCTCATTCAGTTCTAATTTTTCAACATCCTTTAATAATACCGTACCTGCATCTAGTTCATATTCGATCCCTAATATCTCCCCTACCTCTTTTTCAATTTCCCCCCAAAATTCTTTTACCACAGTACATTCCCACCACATGTGTTCATAAGTTCCCAAAGAATTTTTACATCTCCAACACTTTTTGCTTTTTGTATTATCCATTTGAAACAATCTCTCTGGAGTCAAATACCATTTCCACAAGATCTTAAAATTATGTTCCTTTATTCTAACTGACATGGTTCTCATTAATCGTTTTCTCCACTTATTTTTCCAATTTCTTTCTGACATTGCTATGTTCAAATCTTGCTCCCAACATGATTTCAATGTTTCTTGCAGGTTTCCTTCTTTATTTAATATTCTATATACTCTACTCACTATTCCCTTTATTCCCACAATTCCCTTTCTCATTTTTAATATCAGTTCCTCAAATTCAGTTTTACCTCTTTCTAAACTTATTTGTCCCAAAAATTGACCATTCCATTTATCTATCGACGCTCTCTGTAACCAATTTAAGTTCAACTGTGCACATATTTCCACTTTTTTCCTACTATCTTTACACACTCTTACCCAGTCCTTCAGCAGAGAAACATCATTCTTTTCTAATACCTCCCTTCTCCTTTCATCAATTTTTATCGGAAAACTTTCAAGGTCTTCCAACTCCACAATAGGTGACAGGTCCGGACTTAATTTCTTTTTGACCCTTCTCCATACCCCCAACAATGTCTTCATCATCTTATTTTTAACTTTAATTCTTCCATCATTGATCTCCAAAAATATACCTTTACCCGTTCGATCTAACTCCTTCATTTCCAATTCTTCCCATATTACTCTTCTTCTTCGTGGTCCCCTGTGAAGCCACACAAATGGGTTTTACCCGCGCATGCGCAATAGCATCGGAATCTTCCAGAGCTCTTTCAGAGTCAAAGACTCCACCTCCGCGCCTCCCCACCAGCGGTCCCGCCCCAACCTTCCCCAGTTCTCTTTTTACCGCCGCAGAGATCAGTTGTCTTTTTCAGAGCTCCCTTCGCGCCTTTTTAACGGTTACTGCATTTGAAAGTTTCCCCCCTTTTCTCTTACTTCTATCTCTTTTTCTCTTACTTCTACTCTTATAGATAGTTTTTCTGTGTCCCCCCCTCACTTGTTGTGATTATAGTTGAAATAGTTTATTATTACAGTTCTTTATTGCTCCGTATAGTATTTACTGTGTCCCCCCCTCCCCCCCTCGCTTGTTTGGGAGCATAGTTTGTCTCGCCTTAATTAGCTTGGTCTTATGTTTTCCTTGTGTCTTTTTTAGTTTATGGCAGCACCCGCTCTGTTTAAACGGTGCAGGTCTTGTAATACCAAAATCCCCCTTGCAGACGGCCATGAGGAGTGTTTGTTTTGCTTAGGAGAGAAACACCAACCTCAATCGTGCCCAGCCTGTGCTAAATTCACCAGGGTTTCTCGGAGAAATAGGGAGTCTCGCCTTCGGCTGCATTTGCTCGAGACTTCTCTCCGCCCGCCGCCCCGCCGCCCCCCCTCCTCCCCCTGGCCGTTCCAGCTTCAGACTCAATGGAGCCTCTACCTTCTAAGTCCGCTGATACTCAAAGGGCTGCTGTAGCTTCCCAAAAGAGAGCGAAGCATGGCCAGGCTTCTAAGTCCAAGCATTCTTCCTCGGCAGAGGCTTCCACTTCCAAAAAGAAGGACAAGTCGAAATCCAAGCCAGTGAAACATAACACCAGCCCCCCTCGGAGGGCCCCTGCTCTCTCTCCTAGGGCTACTGCGGCAGCCTCAGAGCCCAGCAGACCCTCCCCCTCTTCCTCCTGGGCAGAAGGAGGGGGGAGGAGGGAGATTAACATTCCTCAGCTTTCTCCATTCACTCCTTCAGCAGCAGACTTCGATGTCGAAGCGCCTGCTTCTCCTTTCTTATCAGTACAATTGGCCTCACCCCCTCCCACCCCCATGCCTTCAGAGGCTGAGAGGGGAAGGACCAGGAAGCCTCAAAGGCACAGACAAAACGCAGACACCTCTTCTGATTCTTCATCCTCTTCTTCATCCTCTCCTTCACCATGCCCAAAAAGGAAGAAGAAGAAGAAGTCCCACAAGGGAGAAGTGTATTATCCCCAGGATTTTTACTACTCTCCACGTCTAGCCTATGCACCCGAGTACTATGATGACCAGGACTGGCAGAGAGGCCTTTGTTTTCAGCCATATGACACCTATGGAATGGAGCCTTTGCCCTCCTTCCGTGTCTCTCGACGTCATGGGAAGAATAAACACAGGAGTGGTCTCCCCTATTGGGAGCAGCCTCCAGTGTTGTCGACGTCTGAGGATTCATCCTCCTCTTCCTCCAATGATGACTGTCGTCAATCTCGACGTCATAAGAGAGGCAGGCATGGAAAGGCTAAAAAGCAACACCAGCTTCAAGCCTCACAAGCATGTACTGTGAGGCCCAATTCCGCTTCAGTCTCCACGTCTAAGAGCCCACATGCCTCAACATCTAAGAGCATTATGGCATCTAAGCCTCAGGCACTGACATCTGCCTCTGGCTCTCACCAGACGCAACACCAACCCCATTCTCAGTCCAATGGCCCAGCTTCTCCACACCAGGAGAACCTTGATTTTGGCTTACCTCAAACTGTTTCCACACCACCACGTCAATCTAAAAAGAGGAAAAGGAGGCATAGGTCGACATCATCTTCCACCTCCATGTCAGAACCCTCAACTCCCACACGGTCTCAACCGGCCTCACCAGCCCCTTCTTCCCCTGCATCTGGGGTCATGGAATCATATCCCTCATCACCCCCAGATGATTTCAGGGCCTATACAGAACTGGTAGCCAAAATGGCAAAGTCTCTCGATCTGGAGGCAAAGAGGAAGGATCCCAAACAAGTGGATACGGTATTTGACCCTATATCCAAGAATAAACCACACCCAATCCAGCTTGCCATGGTGCCTTCTATACTGGAATGGGTAAAGGAGAATTGGGTTAAACCTTCCTCCATATTTCCCATTTCCAAACGCATTGACAACATGTATAAGGTGCTAGATGATGAGGCTAAATTTCTTTCTAAACATCCTCAGCCTAACTCTGTGATGGTGGAAACCGCTCAACCTGGCTTCAGGCGATGACCCTCCTCCACTCCTACTGATAGGGATGGGAGGAAGATGGATACAGCAGCCAGACGGGTCTACTCAACATCAACCTTGGGAATCCGGGCTGCTAATTACCAGGCTGTTATGGGGGCATATCAACGAATTCTATGGAAAAAGATTACTCCCATTGTAGACGTCCTTCCTGAGGAACGAAGGGAGGCCTTGGCATTGGTTCAAGAGGAGGCCCTTAGGTTGGCCGCCCAATAATCTATGTCATCACGCCACATTTCTGATTGTTTTGCACGTGCGCTTACTACCGCAATATCCCTACGACGTTATGCATGGCTAAAGTACACCGACTTTCCAGATGAGGCGAAGGTCAAAATCGAAGACATGGACTTTGATGGTGAAGGGCTTTTTCACCAAAAGACTGATGATATTCTGGATGAGTACCAGAAGAAAAAATCTTCTGCCACACGGATGAAGTTATCCAATCAACGCCAACGCACATTCCGCCCAAACTGGAGGCCTCGTTTTTACCCTCCACAGCGTTATTATAGACCTCAGCAAAACACCTATCATGGTGCAACTCGTCTTCCTCCTCCACCTCTCTTCTCTCAACAGAACCAGAGATCCAGACCCAGGACATCCTTCAAATATAACCCCCCAAAACCCAAACAGCGGTTTTGACTCCCATCCTTCAGGATCCATCACTTCAACCTCAATCACGCCTCTCTCCCCCTTCTTCAAAAATTGGCAAAGCATCACCACAGACCGGAGGGTCTTATCCATCATCCAAATTGGTTACGCACTCGAATTCACCACACAACCTCCCTTTGGGAGACCAAGATTCACCCTACCCTCTCCTGTTCTGGCAGAAGAAATTCTGACCCTCTACAAAAAAGGAGCCATTCGCTTGGTCTCTCCATCCACAATCCACACAGGGTTTTATTCAAAGTATTTCGCAGTTCCCAAGAAGGATGGAGATCTTCGCCCGATTTTAGATCTCCGAGACCTCAATCAGTACATACAAGTCAGAAAGTTCAAAATGGTCACCCTTCAAAATATTCTACATTTACTTTACAAAGGTTGTTGGTTCACATCCGTAGATCTCACCGATGCCTACTTTCACATTGCAATCCGGGAGGATTATCGGAAATACCTTCGCTTTTCTCTGGGCCCATACCTCTTCGAGTACAACCTCCTACCATTCGGCCTATGCGCTGCACCTCGAGTATTCACAAAATGCATGGCCCCAGTAGCCGCATTCCTCAGAACAAAGGGTGTCACCATTTTCCCGTACCTAGACGATTGGCTCCTGGTCTCCAGATCACAACATCAGGCTTCACTGGATATCACCTTCGTTCTTTCCATTTTAAAGGGTCTCGGTCTACGTGTCAACATAAAAAAATCACATCTCAGCCCCACTCAAGACATCGAGTTCATCGGTTCATGCTTGAACTCCATCGCAGGCGCAGCCTTTATTCCACAGAGAAGAATTCAGACTATTATACACACAACCAGATCCATCATCGCTGCCAGACAGGTCTCAGCGAGAGCAGTGTTCCAGCTGCTCGGCCACATGGCCTCCACGACCGCAATCATCCAACTCTCACGTCTACGCATGAGACCCCTACAAATCTGGTTTCTTCACAGCTTCAACCACCAAACAGACTCCATGTCAATGCCCTTATACATTCCAAAACAGTTGCGTTTACAACTGAGATGGTGGACCCACCCACAGAACCTGACCACAGGCAGATACTTTGTGCCACTGACTCCGACCATCCAAGTAACCACAGATGCCAGCACCTCGGGATGGGGTGCACACTGCCAGGGACTTCAAATCAATGGCCACTGGTCAATTCAGGAGCGTCGACTGCACATCAACAATCTAGAGCTCCTTGCAATTTGGAAAGCATTGAAAGCATTCGAACCAGTCATAACCAACCAAATTGTCCAAATTCTCACAGACAACACAACTGCAATGTTTTACATAAACAAACAGGGAGGAACTCACTCAATACCTCTCCTCCACATGACCATAGCATTCTGGGATTGGTGTGTTCAACGCAATGTACTCCCCAAAGCGGTACATCTGGCTGGGGTCAACAATGCGGAAGCAGATCACCTGAGCAGGTCATCGAGCCAGCTACACGAATGGGAACTCAACCCCACCATCTATCTTTCTCTGACACAGTGCTGGGGCCAACCATCACTGGACCTCTTTGCAACGCATCTCAACAAGAAATGTGCCCGTTATTGCTCCAGGACCAGAATCGGGCCAGGGTCACTCGGAGATGCCTTCATGATGGACTGGACTCGGGAGTTTCTCTACATGTTCCCTCCGTTTCCACTTCTGTATCATGTTGTGTCTCTCCTGCAACATCGCCACACACATGCCATTCTAATAACTCCATGGTGGCCGAGACAAGCCTGACTCACGTCCCTCATGAACATTTCCACTCAGTATCGCCTTCTTCCTCTGCAACCAGACATCATCTCGAGGAACCACGCTCAGGTTCTCCATCCGGAGGTCCGCACTCTCAAACTGACTGCGTGGTTGATTCTCCCACACTAAGGAGAGTGCTGCTGGCGTCAAGGAAACCTTCGACTATTGCTAGCTATAACAACAAGTGGAGAAAATTCATCTCCTTCGCTGCTGATGCAAAACTCCCATCCACACCAACAACCTTACCCACTGTGTTGAAGTTTTGTTGCACTTAAAGCAATCTGGCCTTTCAATCTCCTCCCTTAAAGTCTATTTGGCTGCAATTGTGGCTCATCAGCCCATTGACTCTGAAGCTAGACACATTTTTCGGAATGACACCTTAAAATCTTTTCTGAAAGGCCTCTCAAATCTGTACCCAGACAGAGTCACCCCAGTATCTCAGTGGTCACTCCCCCTGGTACTACAAAAACTGACAGAAGGGCCGTTTGAGCCACTCGCTTCAGCGCCCCTGCACCTTCTCTCTTATAAGACAGCATTTCTTCTTGCTATTACATCTGCTCGCAGGGTAGGTGAGTTGGCGGCCCTCCGTTCTGACCCACCTTATACCCTATTCTACCCTGAAAAGGTAACTCTACATACTGATGTCTCTTTCCTTCCTAAGGTTGTCTCTCCTTTCCACATGAATCAACCTATTATCCTTCCCACCTTTTTCCCTAACCCTTCCACGGCTGTTGAAAGAACGATGCACACCCTGGATGTGCGTAGGACCCTAGCTTTCTACATTGACAGGACTAGGGAGTTCAGACTTACTCAGAGACTTTTTGTTGCCCACGCAGGCCCTAGGAAGGGCAAGGCGTTATCCTCCTAACGTCTCTCTCACTGGATAGTGGAGACAATTGCCCTAGCGCATCGGCTTGCACGGAAGCCTGTTCCAGAACACCTGCGGGCACACTCCACCAGGGCTTCTTCAACCTCCACTGCCTTTGCAGGTGGAGTATCTTTACCATTGATTTGTCAAACTGCAACTTGGAAGCAGCCCACAACCTTCATCAGACACTACCGGATTGATGTCCGTCAAAAGCAGGAGGCACAGTTTGGGAGACGTATTCTCTCAGCAGTTCTCCAGTGACACCCCTCCAGCCGGGTAAGTCAGCTTTTCAATCACCCATTTGTGTGGCTTCACAGGGGACCACGAAGAAGAAGAGCAGGTTGCTTACCTGTAACTGTTGTTCTTCGAGTGGTCACCTGTGAAGCCACACCTTTCCCACCCATCCTCCCCTCTGGTGTCACTGTCGCAATTTTATCATTCCTACTGCGGCGGCACCTTGGAACTGGGGAAGGTTGGGGCCGGGACCGCTGGTGGGGAGGCGCGGAGGTGGAGTCTTTGACTCTGAAAGAGCTCTGGAAGATTCCGATGCTATTGCGCATGCGCGGGTAAAACCCATTTGTGTGGCTTCACAGGGGACCACGAAGAACAACAATTACAGGTAAGCAACCTGCTCTTTCTCTTGCTAATATCTTCATAATGCTCTTAATTTGGAAAGCTCTATAATAATTTCTCAGATTAGGTATTCCCAATCCTCTCTCTTTCTGCGGTAAATACCAAAAAATCGTCGCTATTTTGGGTTTCCTTCCACCATTACAATACTTATGTAATATATTTTGAAAGTCCTTAATTTCTTTATCATTTAGATAAATTGGTAATGCATCAAACAAGAAATTGATTTTTGGCAGCAACATTATTTTACACAACGCTATCCTGCCAAACCAGCATAATTTAACCTTTTAAAATTGCTCAATTTTATCTTTAATTTCCTTTTTTTGTTTTTCATAATTCAATTGTTTCAGATCCTCAAATTTATGACATATTTCAACTCCTAAGTATCTCAAATTATTTTTAACTTGCATTTTAAATTTATCTCTAATTTTCTTTTGTTCCTCTTTATCAACATTGCAAAATATCATCTCAGATTTATCCCAATTTATTCTCAGTCCAGTCACCTCCTCAAATTCTTTTAAATGACCTTGAATTTTTTTCTAGCGCTTTTCTTGGATGTTTCATAATTACTAATGTATCATCCGCATAAAGACTTATTTTATTTTCTGAGACCCCTTCTATTCCACTATCTCCTCTTATAGCTTCAGCTAACAATTCCATCGCCATTATGAATAATATTGGGGACAGTGGACAACCCTGCCTAGTGCCAGCTTCCAACCTTATTTCATCCGTAAACTCATCATTTACCTTAACCTTGGCTAGTCCAAATTGATACAATTGTCCAATCATACTACAAAATGTATCTCCAAACCCATAAAATCTAATAATTTCCTTAATTGTCACCCACTGCAATGAATCAAAAGCCTTGAAAATATCCAATGATAATAAACCAACTTTTTCTTTTGTATTACCTGCAATATCTAATAAATCCAAGACCCTCCTTGTCAAATCTGTCATATGTCTTCCTTTCAAGAATCCAGCTTGGTCCTCATTTATATATTTAACCATAATTCCATTCAATCTGTTTGCGACTATTGCTGTAAATATCTTGGCGTCCTGATTTATCAAAGAGATAGGCCTGTAGGATTCTGTTTTTTCTAAATCCTTTCCAGGTTTCAGCAGCAAAACAATTATAGTCCTATACCATGATGACGGTATCATCCCTCCATCCATTATATAATTAAACAGCTTCACCAATCTTGGAACTACACAATCTTTAAATTCCTTATAAAATAATGCTGTTAACCCATCATCACCTGGTGATTTTCCTGTCTTCAAGATGGCTATTGTGTCTCTTACCTCCTTTTCCATTATTTTCTCTTCCATTCTATTTTTGTGCTCTGAATTTATCTTTTTTGTACACGCTTTTCCAGTTGTTCTCTCAATTTCTTTATATTCACTTCTCTTTTAGAATATAGCTCCTGATAAAAATTTTCCACTATCTTAATCTTTTCCTTAATTTTATTACACCTCCTACCTGTTTCATCCACCAGTATTCCAATCTCTCTTTTAATTCTTTTTTCTTTAGCTGCTCTTGCCAAGAACTTCGAATTTCTATTACTAAACTCAAAATAATCCCTCTGTAAATACACTAAATCTTTTTTAACTTTTTGTATATCTTTCCCTATCAATTCCTTTTTTAACCTTTGCATTTTCTCAAAAACCTCTTTACTTTTTGTCTTTACATGCTCTTCCTGCAAGCATTTAATCTCATTCTCAAACTCATTCTGCTTATCCCTAAATTGTTTGTTTTTAACACTAGCCAACCTAATACATTCCCCTCTAAACACCGACTTCATGGCATCCCACACTACATTGTAATTAACCTCACCCGTATCATTCCAGTCCCAACACTCACTCCATTTTTCCATTATCTGTTCTTTACCTTTCTGATCATGAAACAATTTGTTGTCAAATCTCCAATTTCTCCTATATCTCTTTGCACCTTCAATTTTTACTTCTAAACAAAATTTCGCATGATCTGATTCTTTAAAGATTCCAACCTCTGCGTCTTCTAAATTTCTAACCATATTTTCTGTTACGAAAATATAATCTATTCTGGAATAAGTGTTGTGGACCTGTGAAAAATAGGTATATGCTCTCTCTGTTCCTTTAATCTCCTGCCAAGCAACCTTCAAACATAGGGCCTTCATCCATTTATCCAAAATCTTCATATTAACACCCTTTCCAGACCTTAATACATTGGAACTATCCTCCTTTGCCCTTATTAAATTAAAATCACCTGCTACAATCATTTTCAATGTTCTCTCTTTTTCTAATATTTCCAACACTTTGTTTAAAAATTCTTGTTGATGATCATTTGGAGCATATATATTAACTAAGGTTATTTCTTCATCATCTATTTTCCCTATAATGATCAAGTATCTACCTTCTGGATCAGAAATACTTTTTAACATCTCAAAGCCAAGTCTCTTTGAAATCAGGACCGCCACCCCCCTTGCTTTTGAAGTACCATATGACTTTTCATATAACTCCACCCATCCCAAAAATAGCTTATTAGTATCCCCTGATTTTTGATGGGTCTCCTGAAGAAAGACTATATCAGCTTTATCCTTACGCAAAGCAGATTCTATCCTCCTCCTCTTCACTTGACAGCCAGTACCTTTCACATTCCATGTCAATATTTTAAACTCCCTCATTCTTTAATTAGCATTCTTCCCTTCTGACCTCCCCGGACTCCTACTTGTGCCTTCTCCTTCACCCTATACTGACTAACATTCAATAATTAGAAATACAGAGAAATGGATTTGTGATGCACATGATAACCGTATGGTGACTTGCCTGCCAGGTGCAAAAGTTGCAGACATCACAAGAAATCTAGATAGATTGTTAGAGAGAACTGGGAACGAGCCAGTTGTCATGGTACACGTTGGTACTAATGATGTTGGGAAGGCCAAGCGGTCTGTCCTGGAAGCCAAATTTAGGTTGTTAGGAAGAAGATTGAAGTCCCGGACTTCCAAGGTAGCATTTTCAGAAGTGCTGCCTGTCCCTCGCGCAGGACCTACCAGGCAGGCAGAGCTCAGAAGCCTCAATGCGTGGATGAGGCGGTGGTGTCGAGAGGAGGGCTTCGGATTTGTCAGGAACTGGAGAACATTTTGGGACAAGCCAAATCTGTTCAGGAGGGATGGGTTGCATTTAAACCATGATGGGACCAGATTGCTGGCACTCAACATCAAAAAGGCTGCAGAGCAGCTTTTAAACTGATAATTGGGGGAAAGCCGACAGGAGCTGGGCAGCATGCGGTTCGGGAAAGTGTGTACTTGAGTAGTGAGGAGGATGCAAAAATTACTGAGCAGAGCAAGGAGCTAGTCACTAGCATTCTAGCAGAAGGATGCAAGAGGCAGTCTAACAATGCAACTGGACACAAAAGACTGTGTCAGAAATGCATATATAAATGCTTGTATACAAATGCCAGAAGCCTCCGGAACAAAATAGGGGAGCTGGAATACTTAGCAATAGATAAGAATATTGATATTATTGGTATCACTGAAACCTGGTGGACGGATGATAACCAATGGGATACAGTTATCCCAGGCTACAAACTGTACAGGAAGGATAGGAAGGGGCAAACAGGAGGTGGTGTAGCCTTGTATGTCAAAGAAGTGATAAAATCTTATGAATTGGAATATCTAGGTGATTTAGAGTCACCATTAGAAGCTCTGTGGGTAAGAGTACCAGGCCACAAGGATGGTCTAACAGTAGGCATATACTATCGGCCTCCGACCCAAACTCTTGAGGGAGACTGGCAGTTGGAGAATGTTGTAAAGGAGGCATCCAGGAAGGGAAGCCTGGTTATAATGGGGGACTTCAATTACCCTCACATAGACTGGGTGAACTGTTGTTCAGCACATGATAAAGAGATAAAGTTCCTAGATATGCTCAATGATTGTTCCCTGGGACAGATGGTTGAAGACCCAACTAGAGGTACAAGAATCCTTGACTTGATCCTGAGTAATACTCAGGATCTGGTGCAAGATGTTAATGTGACTGATCCAATAGGGAACAGTGACCACAACTCAATTATGTTTAACTTGATCATAGACCGCAAGTCTCTGATAAAATCTAACACAGAGACCTTAAATTTTCAAAAAGGAAATTTCCCAAAGATGAGGAAACTAGTAAAAAAGAAACTGAAAGGGAAAATTGAGAGAGTCCAAACACTCCAAGTGCCATGGAGGCTGTTTACAAAAACAATAACAGAGGCCCAATTGGAATGCATACCCAAAAGGAAAAAGGGCACTGCCAGGTCCAAGAGGACTCCAATGTGGCTTACAGGAGCTGTTCGGGAAGTGATCAAGAGCAAGAAAAGCTCATTTAGAAGATGGAAGGCTTGTCCAAATGAGGACAGCAGGCAGAAACATAAATTCTGGCAGAACAAATGCAAGGCAACAATCAGGAAAGCAAAGCAAGACTTTGAGGAGCGTATAGCTAAAAATACTCAGAGGAATAACAAAGACTTCTTTAAGTACATTAGAAGTAAGAACCCAACTAGGAAGGCCATTGGACCATTAGATGACAATGGAAGGCAAGGGGTTATTAAAGAGGAAACAGAGATTGCAGAGAGACTCAATGAATTCTTTGCTTCAGTATTCACTGAAGAAGATAGAGACCACATGCCCAAAACAGAACCTATCTTCGTAGGGAGGGAAACCGAAGAATTAAGCAAGATAGAAATAACCAGGGAGGAGGTCCTTGCATGTCTTGTTAAGCTAAACACTAACAAATCCCCAGGACCAGATGGCATCCATCCACGAGTTCTCAGGGAACTTAAAGATGAAATTGCTGATATCCTAGCCAAAATATATAATCTTTCCCTCAAATCAGGCTTTGTGCCTGATGACTGGAAGGTAGCGAATGTAACACCAATTTTCAAAAAAGGATCCAGGGGTGATCCAGGAAATTACCGGCCTGTCAGTTTGACATGTGTCCCAGGTAAGGTGATGGAAACCATCCTAAAAGATAGAATTAATAGGTACATAGAAGAGGAGGCGCTGCTAAAGGAGAGCCAACATGGCTTTTGCAAGGGCAAATCATGCCTCACTAATCTGTTGGAATTTTTTGAGAGTGTCAACAAGCATGTGGATAAGGGGGATCCAGTTGACATTGTTTATCTGGACTTTCAGAAGGCTTTTGACAAGGTCCCACACCAAAGGCTCTTGAATAAACTTACCAGTCATGGAATAAAGGGACAGGTCTTGTCCTGGATCAGCAACTGGCTAAGGGACAGGAAACAGAGGGTAGCACTAAATGGACACTTCTCCAAGTGGAGGGAAGTAAAGAGTGGGGTCCCCCAAGGTTCAGTACTGGGACCCCTGCTTTTCAACCTCTTCATAAATGATCTAGAGGTAGGAGTAAAAAGCAAGGTAGCCAAATTTGCTGACGACACTAAATTATACAGGGTAGTGAAAACTGTGAGAGATTGTGAAGAGCTCCAGAGGGATCTCTTGACACTGGGGGAGTGGGCAAAACAGTGGCAAATGAGCTTCAACATCAGTAAGTGCAGAGTGATGCATGTTGGGGCAAAAAACCCCAATTACATTTATAAACTGATGGGGTCTGAACTCTCTGCGACAAACCAGGAAAGGGACCTTGGTGTCCTGGTGGACAGCTCAATGAAGGTGTCAACCCAGTGTGCCTCAGCAGTGAAAAAAGCAAACTCAATGTTAGGGATCATTAGGAAGAGTATAGAAAATAAGTCAGCAAGTGTCATTTTGCCTCTTTATAAATCTATGGTGAGGCCCCATCTGGAATACTGTGTACAGTTCTGGTCGCCATACCTCCAGAAGGATATTATGGAGTTGGAGAAAGTACAGAGGAGGGCAACCAGAATGATTAGGGGACTGGAACACCTTCCTTACCATCTGAGGCTGCAACGGTTGGGCCTTTTCACTCTTGAACGACGGCGTCTAAGAGGTGACCTGATTGAAGTTTATAAAATCATGCACGGTGTGGACAAAGTGGATAAGGAAAAACTGTTTTCCCTATCGCACAACACTAGAACTAGGGAACACTCCATGAAACTTTTGGGTACTAGTTCTCAAACAAATAAGAGAAAGTACTTTTTCACCCAGAGGATTACTGGTCTATGGAACTCCCTGCCAGAAGAAGTGGTGACAGCTGTCAGTCTTGACAGCTTTAAGAAAGGATTAGACAAGTTCATGGAGGACAAGGCTATCAATGGCTATAATTATGGCTACCTAAGGACAACCTCTGGGTTGGAGAGATAGGCAGGATATCTCTCAATGCCATTTCCAGGGAATCCTAAGCAGGTGAAGGCATCTCCTTGGGAATACCCTGAAGGAAATGGTGAGCCACTGTGTGAGACAGAATGCTGGACTGGATGGGCTGTGGCCTGTTCCAGCAAGGCTGTTCTTATGTTCTTATGTTCTTATGTTCTTATGTTCTAACATTCAAATATAAAATTACATTACAATTAACATGTACAAAATTTAGGCTACCCTCCCCACTCTTCCTTCCAGAAAGCGGCCCTTGTCACCCAAAGAGGGGAGGGGGGAAACGTGTAAAAAACACACCAAAGTCCCTAAGGCTCTAGCGCCAATCCACGAATGTAAAAAATAGTAAAAAAATAATAATAAAAGATAAAAGAAAAAATATTATTTCAGCATCTCTTTTCCCTCCTCTATATACATCGTCTCTCTCCTTTTAAATTCATTCCGATTCAACCCTCTACCGCCACCACCTGCACTTCCAATTCTGTCTCATTTCCTCCTGTTGCCCCTCTCTCTGCCTCACCTGCATGTTCTCTTCTCATTCCCCCTGATTCCACCAGTGCTTTTCTTAAACCCCTCCATTCACGGGATGATGCCTTAACCAAACCTATTTGACACAAATATTCCAAACAATCCATTTCTTCATCCAACTTTTTCCTTTTTTTTCCATAAAAAATCTGAGCTGTTTGGGGAATTTCCAGTGATAATCAATCAATCGTTCCCTGAGCAATTTTGTCACAGGTTTCATCTTGAACCTCCATACCCGTTATTCTACAGATATGTCATTATAAACCTCTATATCGCATCCCTCAATTTTCAAAACGCCAGTTCCAGCTTGTTTTAAAAAACTCATTACCTTTAATTTATCAGCCCAATTTGCAAATTTAACTAAAACATTTCTATTTGCTTTTTTCCCTTTTCTTGCACCCAGTCTGAAACAGCTGACAATATCTTCACTTAGAAAATTTATCCCCATGTTCAAATTATTCAACCAATCAACTATTCTTTCTTTCAGCTTATCTGGCATTTTTTCCAACAAATTACGAATGACCACGTTGTTTTCTCATAACCTCTTCAACTAGATCCAATCTCTTCGCCTGTGATTGCACCTTTATTTTAACTTCTCTTTCATCCTCCTGTAACCCTCTCATATCCTCCTGTACCACGTTCAAATCCTTTTGAACCACATTCAAGGCTTTATCCATTCTCTGATAATTAGCTTCTACCTTTATGGTAAAATCAGTTAATTGAGAAGCTAACTTTTTATGACATCCCATTATTTCTTCCTTATCTTTCCCCCTCACTTCTCTGATTTCACGAAACCCTTTTGCATTTGCCTCCTCCATCTTATCAATCTTTTTCATCAATTTCCCCAGTTCCACCAATATTTCAATTTAAAATAATTTTGAATTAAGTTTTTGTATAAATGGAAAAGGAAACAGAGAATGGGGGTTAATGCTGAAAAGGTTGGGAACCACTTCATTAAGGGATTTTTTTAAAAAAAAACAGACTGATGAGATGGGTGCTAACC
Organism: Bradypodion pumilum; assembly: GCA_035047305.1. Lineage (NCBI taxonomy): Eukaryota > Metazoa > Chordata > Lepidosauria > Squamata > Chamaeleonidae > Bradypodion > Bradypodion pumilum. The sequence goes on along the minus strand of JAWDJD010000002.1, from coordinate 445,767,818 downwards.
CATACATCCTATTGAAATATCTGGCTAATTATTTCCCTGAAGATTTTTAGCAGCATTATTTACAGTATAATTTGATTTCTAGCAGTTACCAATTACACTTATGTACTGCCCGATAGCACTTTATGCACTCTCTGGGCAGTTTACAAGGTAATTAGCATTTTGCCCCCAACATGCTAGGTGCTCATTTTACTGACATTGGAAGAACGGAAGGCTGAGTCAACCTGGAGCCCCATCAGGATTGAATTTATGTCAGCATTTTTGGCTGCACTACAGCAGTTTAGGCACTGCACCACAAAGGCTCCTCATCTGACCTCAGATGTATACTGGTGAGTAAAGTTATTTTTGAATGTGGACGTGAAATTGAGTAAAACAAAGAGAAATTTTAAAAAACACCCAATGGGAGCTGACAACTGCAAACCTATAGTGAAACTCTCAGATAGAAGCAAAGTGTGAGTTTCAACAACCTGCTCTGATTCAAGGGGATAGAGCAGGATTATCCTTTTGTGCCATGGGTCTACAAATACTGTATTTATTTTTATTTTATTTTAAATTCAAATTTCTATGCCGCCCAATCAGGTAACTTGACTCTGGGCAGCTCACAACAAGTTAAAACATACATAAAAACAATTAAACCATTAAAAACCCAACATACCCACCCACCTACCACATTCATCTTTAAAAACTACCCACATTAAAACTGCCTGCATTGACAATTAAAAGAAATGGGCTGAGCACCTTTAACTTTCACAGGACACAAAGCTAAGAAAAGTCAGAAATAACTCAATTTAAACATCCAATGTGAAAGCTGGCTAGACTTCATTCTCTTAATGTTTCTCATTCTTTATCTTGCAGTTATAGCAAAATGTCTTCTTCTGAATACCTAAAGGAAGAGGGAAAGAAACCATTCAGCCATTTTGGCAATGTGAGTTTCAAGCAATGGCTTGTATTTTGAACCTTCTCTCCTTCTTGTGGACACTGAGGCCTAGTGCAGCGATGATGAACCTTTTAGAAACCAAGTGCCCAAACAGAGGGACAGGGCGAACTCTGTGTTGGGGGAGGGAGGAAGCACTCCCATTGGGCTGCTGGGCAGAGGGGCAGGGTGAATTCTGTGCTGAAATGAGGGAAGACGTGCTTCCATTGGACTGCTGGGCAGAGGGTGAGGTGAACTCTGTGCTGGAGAGGGAGGAAGTATGCCCCTCCTTTTGGCACGTGTGCCATAGATTCACCACCACTGACCTAGAGCAGTGGTGGTGAGCCTATGGCATACGTGTCAGACATGGCAGTCCCAGCCCTTTCTGTTGGCATTGGCATGGACACTGTCACCCCAGCACACAGTTCATCCCCACTACTCTGCCCAGCAGCCCAATGGGAGTGCTTCCTCCCTCCCCCAGCACAGAGTTCGCCCACCCCTCTGTCCATGCCCAGCAACCCAATGGGAGTGCTTCCTCCCTCTCCCAGCACAGAGTTTGGACACTCTGTCTCTAAAAGGTTTGCCATCGCTGGCCTAGAGCACAGAAAACCACTTTACAAAATAATTTGTTGTAGTTAGAGTTTCAAGGTCTGCAAATAGTTAACCATTGTTGCTATAGCTTTTTTGAAAAGCTGCTTTTCACTTCCCCATTTCTCAAAATTAATTAAATGTGAGCCATGGGATACTACTCCTTTACCATCATATGGTTAGGCAACACTTGTGGTTTCCCCATGCCCCAGTGGCATGGAACGGCCCGCGCAGAGGCCACTTCGGGGGAACGCTCCTTGAGCCGTGGGCTCTGCGGGCAGAGAAATTTAGGGGGGTGGATAAATGATAGGGTTTGATTCACCCAATTTCCTGACCTGACCAGCGGATCTGCTGAGAGAGCGAATAGCTAACCCAGTTACCCATTAGAATAATCACTCATCTCCAAGCTCAACTTTACCGCGGGTGTAAACAGAGGCCATGTTTACCCCAGCTTAATCCCCAAACAATGGTGTTTTCCCCAGTCTGTGTTTGGCCAAGTTAATTAACTTCCCTCTGAGAGATTCCCAATTAACCCGAGCAAACAGGTGATGTGATTTCTGTCAGATGACTGTTTTTGCCACCGTTGCGCTTTTACTCCTATATATGATGATGCCTTTTTCCCAATAAACCACTGAGCTTATCCTCCTCCATACTGCCTCGTATCGTTTCTTGATCAGTCTCCTCCGGGACCTCCGGCCCTCTGCGGCCCCGATTCCTACATCTGGTGACCCCGAGACGTGATCTACTCCTGAGTAAGCGAGCGGTCTTCCTCAGAGTAGCGATCACACGGTCCGGTTCTGCACTTGAACCGTGTCCGAATCATCCCGGAGGACAGCGCGGCACTCCGTCCGGCAGCCAGCCGAGCGGAGGGACGGCCTGCGGTGAGGCAGTCCAAAGAGGCATCCTACAGTTTGCTCCCGGCTTTCGCGGCGGCTTGCAGGTTACGGAAAACGCGTTCCGCTCAGGGCAGCTGTGAGCCCCTGACAGCGCAGTGGCCACCGAGGGCCCGTGGCCGCAGTCCACGCTCCGAGCTCTACCCAGAAAGCGACGTCGCCAGAACCTATTGCCTGCCAAAGACGCGTCGACTCGTCCCGAGAGGACCCAATCGCAGGTAATATGGGGACCTGTCCTCAGCGACAGCGTCCATCCGCTAGCCAAAGAACTCGTGAGGGAGAGTTCAAGATCCTGGCCAGGATATTTAATTTGCGTTTTCACAGTGGGGAGCTAGCGAGACTTTTGGTGTACCTAGGGGAACACTGCCTGCTTTACCCAGAAGTAGGTATGTTAACCCTCGAGCTCTGGGATCAGATAGGAGACTGCATTCAGAAACCCCCGAAAGCTCCAGGAGGCGTAATTCGCACATGGAGAAAGTGTAGGAAGCTCTTAGCGGAGATAGAGCCAGTCCGGGTAGAGGCCAAAGAACCCCCAAATCTGCCAGAAGCGCCAGCCGAGCCAACGGCGCCTACGGCACTCTATCCATCACTCCAATTTAGGCAGGGTAGTGTAGGGAGCTTTCCCCCGGTGACAGCTGCAGACGTCACCGGTGGAATGCAAGGAATGAGGAGCGCAGGCGCTTCTCTGACAGCAACGGGTTCCCGAGTTACCAAAAGTCCCCTTCAGCGTACAATTGAAGAGGAGATTAGGAAGGGGGAGTTGCCAGCAGAAGAACTAGCTGAGCTTAGTCAGATATGTCCCATCCGCATGGAAATAGACGCGCTCACAGGCGCCCAACATATAATTCATTCCCCAGTTCCGTATAAGCTTCTCATGGCCATATGGAAAGCCATCTCAGAAACAGGGCTCCAAAGTTGTTTTACAAGGGGCACGCTTCAGCAAGTGTGCGAGAACACCATGTGGATTCCCCATGACTGGAAAGCCGTCATGCGGATGATGCTCAACCCTAGCCAGTACCTAATTTGGGACAGCGAGTTTCGCCTAGAGGCGCAGACGAGGGCTGCCAGGATGGGAGGCGCAGTACTTCCTGACCAGTTATATGGTTCAGGTGCCTTCGAGCCCATCAATGCCCAAATCAACTTGCCTCTTGCCACTCTCCAGATGTCAGCCGAGGCTGCCTTCAGGGCGTTTTTCAAGTCCCAGCAACTGGCAAAGCGGCTAAAAATTACACCGCTATCAAGCAGGGAGCCCAAGAGCCCTATATGGACTTCATCAATCGCCTGGAGGAAGCAATTAGCAGGCAGATTGACAATGAGCAAGCCCAGCAATAGCTCATGATGAAGCTAGCCAAGGACAATGCCAACTTAGACTGCCGTAAAATCTTGCAGTCACTAGGCAATCGTCCCGACTTGACACTCACGGACATGATTAGAGCTTGCGCCGACGTTGGCACAGAATCCTACAAGATGAGATTGCTAGCGGCAGCGGTGCAAGATGGTAAGAGACCAAAGGGAAAGACCCAAGGAGCGTGTCACAATTGTGGCAAGGTTGGTCACTTCGCTAGGGAGTGCCGATCCAAGGGAGGCGGACAAAAGTCCGGCCGTTCCAAGGCTCCGAAAACCCAGTGTCCGAAGTGTAAAAGAGGCTACCACTGGGCCCGAGACTGTCCGGATTCGGGAAACCGGAACGCGGGCATGTCTCTGGCCCCGGTCCAAACAGAGGCTTCCCTCAGCTCACCAGAGCTAGACTAGATCCCAGTCCCGCTCCAGGCATCACGAGGGCACAGGCCAGCCCCAAGGGTAGTACAGGGTTAGACTTGACTTGTCAGGCGGACGTTACATGCGACCTGCCAGGCACGGTCTATCTGGTGGACTCCCAGTACATGGGTCCACTGCCCAAGGGCTTTATAGGTTTAGTTTTGCCCCGTAGTATAGCTGGAGCACGCGGAATTCTCGTAATTCCAGGAGTCGTTGACTCCAATTTTTCAGGCGTTCTCCAAGTTCAGTTGTGGACGCACCTGCCCCAGACAATTCACAAGGAGACACCTTAGCGCAACTGATCATGGTTCCTTGTAACTCGCCAGCAGATAGCCAGGGAAGGCTCAGTGACAGCTCCGAGCCCTGGTCAGAGGACCGCTCAAGCGCCAGTGAGGCAGTACAAGGATACCAGGTCTTAGCGACAGTGGAGACCAACATTGAGTGGAAACAGCGCCCGGTTATCGAGGTATTTCTGAATAATAGAATATTCTCAGGCTTGTTAGATACCGGAGCAGATGTGAGCGTGATAAGCAGGGGCCAGTGGCCAAGGGAGTGGGCCATTGAGCCGGTCTCCGATGTGTGGGGGCTAGGCGGCATTCAGGAAGCGTTCAGAAGCCGAGAGTGGGTGAGAGTCACGATTCCAAAGGCTGATGGCACGGCGGTAATTCGGCCGCACATTCTTGATGTGCACATCAACCTTTGGGGGCGAGACATTTTGCAGCAGTACGGTGCTACGCTTACCTTTGGGTAATGGCGTTGCCACTTAAGTGGCTCACCGACACGCCGGTCTGGGTAGAACAATGGCCGGTAGTGGGGGAGAAATTAGTCGCCCTTAAGCAGCTAGTTAAAGAACAGCTAGACGCAGGACACATAGAGCAGTCCACGAGTCCATGGAATTTGCCAATTTTTGTGATTAAGAAGAAGTCGGGGAAGTGGCGACTCCTCCACGATCTCAGAGAGATCAATAAATGCATTCAGCCAATGGGTCCGCTCCAATGCGGCATCCCGAATCCGAACATGATTCCCGAGGGGTGGGAGATTCTAGTCGTAGATCTCAAGGATTGCTTTTACACAATTCCCTTAGACCCCCGGGACCGGGAAAGGTTCGCCTTTACGGTGCCGGTTGTGAACCACAGTGAGCCCACGCAGCGTTACGCGTGGAAATTTCTGCCACAGGGCATTCTCAATTCGCCCACCCTGTGCCAAATTTATGTTCACAACGCACTGGCAAAGTTCCGAAGCCTTTACCCTAAAGCCATAGTTTGCCATTTCATGGATGACATCTTGGTCGCGATGCCGCAACTCGGCAGCGAAATGTTTTCTGACCTCCAGGCCAGCCTGGGGGACAAAGGCTTACTCATTGCCCCAGAGAAAGTGCAGAGAACCGAGCCCTTCTCATACTTGGGTCATCGGCTTCTCCACTCTTTCGCTGCACCAGTTTTGCCTCAAATCAATTTACAGGACTCAGTCACCCTGATAGAATTGCACCAGGTTTTAGGGAACATCAATTGGGCCAGACCGTATTTTCGTTTGGATACGGATCTTTTGAAGCCGCTCTTCTCGCTGCTAACATTAGGTAAGCAGCCAGCAGACCGGATAAAAATTTCTCGAGAAGCGCGCTTAGCTCTCGAGAAAATCAACCAAGCTCTCAGCCAGCGATGGGTAGATAGGATTGCCCCAGGGCCATATGCTCCGATCTTGAATTTGTACATCGTACGGTCAGGATCCATGTTCACTGGAGCGCTCGGCGTAGATGCCGAGAAAGGGGCGAGTATCGTGGAGTGGGTGTACCTTCCGAACACCTCTTCACGAAACATCGTTCCTCCCCAAGAACTGGTCTCCGCGGTGGTTTACCGTGGACGGTTGAGAGCTAGGGACGTCTCAGGGCACGATTTGGCTAAAATCGTAGTCCCGTTCACCAAGGAACAAGTTCAGCAATTAATGCAGCTCGGTGACTCACTTCTGATAGCTTTGGAAGGATTCACCGGATGCTTCGCATACCACTTGCCAAAGGACCCCAGACTTGTCTCACTTAAGACGCAGACAGTTAGCTTATTTGAGTTGCTTTCGCTGGTTCCACTTCAGGGGGCCAGGACAGTTTTTACTGATGGTGGTCGGACATACGGTGTCTTGACCTGGCAGGAGGGCCAAGCTTGGCGCACGCTGTTAACTCTTCCACAAAAGTCCACGCAGCAGGCAGAGTTGGCAGCGGTGAACCTTGCCTTGCGCACCTTCGCCAAGGAACGCTTAAACATCATTACGGACAGCATGTACGTTAGGAATTTGCTTCACAGTCTACCGGGAGCATACATCACTCCCGCGATAGACAAGAACTTGCTTAGTTTGTTTCTCACTGCTCAATTTCATTTGCGTAACCGCACGGAGCCGCTCTATATTGCCCACATTCGCAGTCATCAGGACCTCCCGGGTCCGATTTCCGCGGGCAATAGCAGAGCGGACGCGACGGCAAAGGAAGTTCAGCAACGTTCAGTTTTGGGTGTTTTTACCACGCCAATCCAGAGTCATGCATTCTTTCATCAAAATGCCAAAGCACTTGCCAGACAGTTTAATTTGCCACTTTCTCAAGCCCAAGGCATAGTTCGCTCTTGCCAGCATTGTGCAGGGGCACCGGGGGGGCCCTCGTGGGGGGTCAACCCACGAGGGACAGAGGCTAACCAAGTGTGGCAAATGGACGTCACGCATGTCCCGCAGTTTGGCAGATGGCAGTACATGCACGTTTGCATAGACACCTTTTCACAATTCGTTTGGGCAACGGCGCAGAAAGGGGAGACTGCTTCCCACGTGGAGCAGCACCTCCTTTCCTGCATTGCAGCCATGGGCAAACCTCGGCACGTGAAAACCGATAACGCCCCGTCCTACAGCTCTAGGCAGCTGGCCACCTTCATGGCCACTTGGGATATCCAGCATACTTTTGGCGTTCCTTACAATCCGCAGGGGCAAGCGATTGTGGAACGGGTCAATCGGACGCTCAAGTCCTATATTGACAAACAAACAGAAAGGGGGGGCACCAGCCTTCCCCAAGTCACAGGCTCAGGCACAGCATTGTCTGAATAAGGTATTGTTTACCTACAATCACCTTAATGTTTTTTCGGATTGCATGCCGCAGGAGAAGCACTTCCGCCGTTTGGAAGCTCTCCCGCGACCGATGGTCCGATACCGAGTGCCACCGGACCCTTCCTGGAGGGGCCCGGCGCCGCTCATAACCTGGGGGAGAGGGTATGCTGCAGTTATGTCTCCTACAGGTGTCGTTTGGATTCCAGCTCGATGTGTCAAGCCTCACTTGGAACCACATGGCGTGGACCCAGGCCGACCCGAGTCCGATCCCGGAGATGGAGGACCTCACCCTGACCGACAAGACCCGTCGGAGGAGACGGCCACCGACACCGCCGAAGATCACCTGGGGGATGATCAAGGCCCTTTGCAGTGAGGCCGAGGATGCCCTCCAACGTGAGGAGAAGGAGCCGACACCGGAGAACCTCACGGCTGCAGTCTTCGCCCGAATTCACGCCAACACCATGGCAGCCATCATCATCCTGACCCTCTCCCTACTTATGGGGGGAGGCATTCAGGCCGCCCCACTTGGGGCCAGCGGCTTGTTACCAGACGGAGACCTTTCCGCCCGGATGCATTATAACCTATGGGAAAGGTTGGCGGGTCTCGTCAACCAGTCCGATTTTTGCCTGAAGCAGGACATTGGTTCTGCCTCAATTCTGAGCACCTGTCTCATCCCAGTGTGCCACACTCTAGATGCGCACGCCAGGGATGGCGACTGGCTGCTGAAAAGGATTTTCGGACCGCACCTCCCTCCGAGTTTTGCAACCTACGCTCGCTGGGGGGAATTGCGGTTCACCATGACTTTGCCGGCTGACGCAGCCACTCTTCACACTCCGCGAGTGGCGGCCAGCCCGAACTCTACTTGTGCTTGAATGGTCGGCTGCGCTGCAGTCGGCCGAACTCAGCGCCGCTGCTTCGATACCGGCAGCAGCAACTGGACTTGTGATAAACCAGAGACACTTGGTTCAATGTATGCCCATGTTACGTTACCATCTGGTTGGTTCTTTACGTGTAATCAGTATACTTTTAACTACATTCCCGCAAATGTATCAGACTCCACATGTTGCCTAAGTCGTTTGACACTGTTACTCCCTACTAAGGATATGATCACCCCAAGCACAATTGTTTCAAATGTTTCAGCATCCATAAGGCACACTTGTACCACCCAGTTAGACAGCTCATGTGATAGCAGCTTTAGAGTTTTGAGTCCAGCCGAATATGTCTCGCTGGCAGTCAGCATAGTCGGCGTGCCAGCCTTAGCCGTCGGCAACGCTCGGAGGATTAGTCGATTGGCTTGCGGATTAGCCAAAGCCATCAACCACACCTCCTCGGTGATCGCGCTGCTCAACCAGGAGCAGGCGGAGCTTCGCCATGCCATACTTGACAATAGGGCGGCTATAGACTACCTCTTAATGCTGCATCATTTGGGTTGCGAGTCTTTCCATGGTATGTGTTGTTTCAACCTTACTGACAATTCCCGCAGAGTGCAGAATCAGCTCACAAACCTCCACACCATAGTCCCGGGCATCAGAGAGGGCTCTGCATGGGGAGACTGGTGGAGCTCATTGTGGAGCTGGATGTGGTCGTGGATTCCATGGGGGTGGCTTCAGATGGTACTTAAGGTGGTCGTGGGGGTGGTCCTGCTAGGCATAGTAGTCTGCTGCTTGGTGCAATGTATCCCCTCACTGATATTGAAGTGCCGCCCCAAGAAGGAACCCCGAAGCGTCATTCCCGCTCAGCAGCTGATGCCTCTCCTACGCAGAGTCGCCAGTCAGGTCCTTAAATGAAATTAAAAGGGGAGATGTGGTTTCCCCATGCCCCAGTGGCATGGAACGGCCCGCGCAGAGGCCACTTCGGGGGAACGCTCCTTGAGCCGTGGGCTCTGCGGGCAGAGAAATTTAGGGGGGTGGATAAATGATAGGGTTTGATTCACCCAATTTCCTGACCTGACCAGCGGATCTGCTGAGAGAGCGAATAGCTAACCCAGTTACCCATTAGAATAATCACTCATCTCCAAGCTCAACTTTACCCCGGGTGTAAACAGAGGCCATGTTTACCCCAGCTTAATCCCCAAACAATGGTGTTTTCCCCAGTCTGTGTTTGGCCAAGTTAATTAACTTCCCTCTGAGAGATTCCCAATTAACCCGAGCAAACAGGTGATGTGATTTCTGTCAGATGACTGTTTTTGCCACCGTTGCGCTTTTACTCCTATATATGATGATGCCTTTTTCCCAATAAACCACTGAGCTTATCCTCCTCCATACTGCCTCGTATCGTTTCTTGATCAGTCTCCTCCAGGACCTCCGGCCCTCTGCGGCCCCGATTCCTACAAACACTACTATGACTATTTAGGAAATTTTAAAAGTTATGTTTCCCTACAAAGAAAATGAAATTATCCTTCTTAACTTGCAACAATTATAATGTAATTTTACATTATTTTGGAATAAAAACTAATAAAAACTAACTAGTTATTTGGAACAAGATACTTCTATGTTCTGCTGGGATAGAGAGGTTTTTCACTGGGAAGGTTGAAAGGGTGGGAGGACAATTTATCTTATTCCTTTGGCCACTAGGCAGTATTTATCATTCACATTCGTTTTGGAAATAATTCTGTCTAGGAGAACTGTTTCAATTCAAGAGGACAACAGTTGATTCTACTGTTTCAGGTTAGCCTTTCTTATCAAAGCATGCACAGTGGACAAGTGGAAGAAACTGTGGCATCGCAGAAGCCGCACCTCCTTAAACCTTTGCATCAGTTAGCAGACCTGGGCTTCCCCCTTGAGAAGTTGTGGGAGCGGCTGAGGACTGGGCTTCCATTTCATCAGAAAGTGACTGAGCTGGAAACCCGGCAGAAGACTCTGGAGAACATTGTCTCAGTTTTGAGCCATGAACTGGGCAAAAGAAAGGAAGCCCCTGGAGTCGCCCTCAGTGAGGTCATGGCCAAGATCCTCTATCTGGAGGAGAAGGTAAGAGTTAAGTCTTAGGGATGCATAACTTAGAGAGACCAGATTTCACCTTGACAAAATCATCTGCCATGTAAATGATGATCCTGAGCATTTCTTCTTTCTTCCAAATTATCTTTAAATCCTTTAAGGATAGGAGTTAGGTCAGAATTATTATCTCTACATTAAGTGCTCTGGAAAACTGTCTTGCTTGAACTGAACTAGGTGTACTGGCTGGGAAATTATAGAGTGGTAAGTCCAAAAATTTAACATTTCCATACTCTGATTTAGATAGTGCCAATACATAGTGTCTGCCCCCCCCCACTCCCACCCCGAAATCCAATTTCTGAAAAATTCAAGTATGTTTCTCTCTTTAACTGTTGGGTTGGAGAGTAGAAATTCACCTATTCATCTTTGCATGCAAAGACAGAATAGAGGAGCAGGACATGGGAAAGACAAGTAGAGTCCATTTAAATCTCATGTAGAAATGCTGTGCTTGACAGCAGGTCCCCCTAGCTCAAAAATGCTGAAGGCCTTTCTTTGCCTTTATGCAATCCAGTGCGTCAGCCTTCACCAACCTGAAGAAATTCTGGATAACACTTGTCATAAGGCTCAGCCAACAGGGGCCTTGACCAGACATCATGAGTCCAAAGTATCAGGAGTACACAAGGTTGTACTGGTTGCTCAGGTGACATAGTGGCTAGACTTCTGTACTGCAGCCAAAACGTTGTGAGTTCGATCCTGCTGGAGTTCAAGGATGACTCAGTCTTCCATCCTTCTGAGGTCAGTAAAATGAGTACCCAGCATGCTGGAGGCAAAATGCTAATTACCTGTAAACGGCCCACAGAGTGCACTAAGCGCATTGGGGCAGTACATCAGTGTCATTACTATTGCTAGGCTGTGTGTGTACTAATTGGTCTATCATAATTTATATCCATGTTTGTTGTAAACTGAACATGCTCTATTTGAAGACTTAATTGTTTAGTAAAGATATGATAAAATCATTTATCTCACTGTGGGTTTTTTGAATAGCTTAAAACGTGTTGACTGGAAGTTCGGCAGGTCAGCAGTTCTAGACCTGAGTGCACTGCTGTACAACAGAATGAGTTTCTGTCATCTGTCCCAGCTCCTGCCAACCTTGCAGTTTGAAAGCAAGAAATTGCAAGTAGATAAATAGATACTGCATTGGTGGGAAGGTAACTGTTGCATGTGTGTGTCTAGTCATGCCTGCCACATGACCACAGAAATGTCTGCAAAAGCAGACAGCGCTGGCTCTTTGGCTGTAAACAGAGATGAGTCACCATACCCTAGATACAACTGGCTTTCAAGCAAGAGTGGTCTAAGGAAACGTGTGTCTGTAGCCGATTCCTTTGGACTCACAGGCCGCCTTCGGCCACATTTGGCTACTGTCAGTGTGATTTTGATTGGCAATGTTGCAGTGCTACATCTAAATCATTGCAGTTCAATCCATTTTTAAAAACTGTTCCAAGACTGTTTGGCAGAAGGGGAAATATACTGTTCAAGTTATGCCTATTTACTACATTCCACTGCAGCTTCTATTTTTTATTTCCACACACTGACAAACTCTTTTCCTTTGAACATATCAATGCCACAGAATTAGGTTCTGTTGCCAGGAGGCTTCCAGGTGGCCAAAGGTGGGCCTATGAAAGTGCAGCACTGCTCAAGAAGGAATACTTATGGAAGTGTAGGATTGTATTGTGTAATACATCTGCAAACTGGTCCTGGAATTGTTCAGCCCCATACCAATCCCCACACTGTAGTTCTTTCTGTACTTTCCAGATGGAACAGCAAGATTCACTAATCGCCCTGAAGGATGTGATGATTAGCAGTTTAATGTCCCGGATCTATGCCCTGGAGCATACCACATACGATGGGCATTTCCTCTGGAAGATCCCTCAAGTGGGACTTAGAATTCAGGAGGCACAAACTGGAAGCCAAAGGGCCCTTTATTCCCCTGGTGAGTAATCCTACATGTCTGGTGGAAGGAAACAGAGAAGTGGTTTTGTGTTGTTGTTTTTTAAAACGGCAGCTGTCGGAAGGCAGCAAGCCTCAGACAGGCACTAGCCCATCTTTATCTCTCGGCTCCCCCAGTGGCTTAGTGGTTAAGAAGCTGAGCATGAGACTAGAAGGTCAGGTTTTGATACAAGAGAGATGAACTTTGGGACATGAAAGGAGCCTCATTTGGCTGTCCCCTGAGCGGTGTTTCACCAGCAAAAAATCCTTTCAACCCAGAGTAATCTCTGACACGAAGTTATTATCTCTTTTTTTGCCAAGGGAATCTGCATAACAAAAAATAATAAATCTGAAATTCTGTGACTAAGGAAACTGAAACGTTGAACAGATCCCATAGCAAGGGGAAAGGTTTGTGCATGAATTTTGGAACAGGGGCATGATATGAAATAAGAATTGAATGGAAAAGAAGAAAGCACATCCTATTCCTTTTATATTTTATCTAGCCTTGTAAATTTATTGAATCAGATATTTGTTATTTCTAGTTTAGAACACTTTTTAAATGTTAGCTATCCGAAGCCTGCAGGCAAGACATCAGTCAAATCTGTGCTTGACATTACATTACTGTATTGTGCTTGGAATAGCCTTTCATTTAACTTGGATGGGCAAACTCAGGGGCTGTAATTGATTTTTTTGCCCATTTTGTTGTTACTGTTGATATATGGGGGAGGTGAGAGAGTGGAAGTGGTTGGCAGCCTTTGTCAGTGATATCTGCCCTCCACAATTCAATTTGGGGGTTTTCCCCTTGCAAATTCATTGCCACATTTGTGACATTACATTAACAAAGACTGTCTGCTAAAGGACATAATTATCCAATACTGTTACGTTATGTGTGTTTCTCCCTGCTCCCCTTCATCCCCAAAGCATTTTACACCAGTCGCTATAGATATAAAGTCTGCCTCAAGCTTTTCCTGAATGGAGATGGCACAGGATTTGGAACTCACTTGTCGCTTTTCTTGGTTTTGATGAAAGGGAAATTTGATTTCCAGCTGAAATGGCCTTTCCAGCATAAGGTAGAGTTCTTCAATACTGGGTTTACAGGAGTGTCAAATAACGAGTTTATCTCCATTTCTCAAATACAGTACTGTGTATTGGCTCTTATTTTAAACTAGAGGGTGTATTGGCTGTCAAATAATTCTTTGGCACCTGGAGATGTAATTTTAATAAACACATGCAGAGATATTTTCTGATAAATACTGAAATTTCTCCACTCTTGTGTACTGACCTTAGTCCAAACAAGAAACCATATTATGAAATGCTCGTTTGTTTGCTGGTCTCTATCATGCCTCACTAATCTGTTGGAATTTTTTGAGAGTGTCAACAAGCATGTGGATAAGGGGGATCCAGTTGACATTGTTTATCTGGACTTTCAGAAGGCTTTTGACAAGGTCCCACACCAAAGGCTCTTGAATAAACTTACCAGTCATGGAATAAAGGGACAGGTCTTGTCCTGGATCAGCAACTGGCTAAGGGACAGGAAACAGAGGGTAGCACTAAATGGACACTTCTCCAAGTGGAGGGAAGTAAAGAGTGGGGTCCCCCAAGGTTCAGTACTGGGACCCCTGCTTTTCAACCTCTTCATAAATGATCTAGAGGTAGGAGTAAAAAGCAAGGTAGCCAAATTTGCTGACGACACTAAATTATACAGGGTAGTGAAAACTGTGAGAGATTGTGAAGAGCTCCAGAGGGATCTCTTGACACTGGGGGAGTGGGCAAAACAGTGGCAAATGAGCTTCAACATCAGTAAGTGCAGAGTGATGCATGTTGGGGCAAAAAACCCCAATTACATTTATAAACTGATGGGGTCTGAACTCTCTGCGACAAACCAGGAAAGGGACCTTGGTGTCCTGGTGGACAGCTCAATGAAGGTGTCAACCCAGTGTGCCTCAGCAGTGAAAAAAGCAAACTCAATGTTAGGGATCATTAGGAAGGGTATAGAAAATAAGTCAGCAAGTGTCATTTTGCCTCTTTATAAATCTATGGTGAGGCCCCATCTGGAATACTGTGTACAGATCTGGTCGCCATACCTCCAGAAGGATATTATGGAGTTGGAGAAAGTACAGAGGAGGGCAACCAGAATGATTAGGGGACTGGAACACCTTCCTTACCATCTGAGGCTGCAACGGTTGGGCCTTTTCACTCTTGAACGACGGCGTCTAAGAGGTGACCTGATTGAAGTTTATAAAATCATGCACGGTGTGGACAAAGTGGATAAGGAAAAACTGTTTTCCCTATCGCACAACACTAGAACTAGGGGACACTCCATGAAACTTTTGGGTACTAGTTCTCAAACAAATAAGAGAAAGTACTTTTTCACCCAGAGGATTACTGGTCTATGGAACTCCCTGCCAGAAGAAGTGGTGACAGCTGTCAGTCTTTACAGCTTTAAGAAAGGATTAGACAAGTTCATGGAGGACAAGGCTATCAATGGCTATAATTATGGCTACCTAAGGACAACCTCCGGGTTGGAGAGATAGGCAGGATATCTCTCAATGCCATTTCCAGGGAATCCTAAGCAGGTGAAGGCATCTCCTTGGGAATACCCTGAAGGAAATGGTGAGCCACTGTGTGAGACAGAATGCTGGAGTGGATGGGCTGTGGCCTGTTCCAGCAAGGCTGTTCTTATGTTCTTATGTTCTTATGTAGTTCAACCAGGGTGACCTTCTGGTTCTTCAGATTTTTTTGGATTGCAGTTTCCAACTAGCATGATCAATGGTTAAAGATAATGGGAGCTTGTGGTCTAACAACTTAATGAAAAACTACATGCTTTCTGCCCTTACATTTGCTGAATGTTTTCCAACAGTATGCTGGGCTATGATGCTTCAGATATTGCTGGACTTCACCAACCAACATCTAGAGTTTCCCCCTTTCTGGTTGTTGCTTGTTGATAGATATCAATTTAGGTCAGAGGTGAGCAAAATATGACCATATAGATGTTGATGAATGACTGCTCCCATCATACCTCACTCTTTGCCAGCCAGCTAACATTGATGTGAACTAGTGCCCAACAGAGTTTATAGGACCACTCTAGCCCTCAGTTATAAGGACCACTAGTGTGACTGAGTATTAAATTTTAAAAAATTAAATTGAAAGGTAGCAACTCAACCAATACCATGCTACAAACCCTCACCAAAAATAAAGGGTGAACCCCCATCCACTTTAATCTAAGTTAAAGGTTCAATTCAGCCACCACAGCAATATTCCTGTTTACATATTGGAAGAGAAAGCACATATCATTTCCCTATGCAACATAATACGAAAAACACTTCCTAACGTACAAGACATGCTACATAGAAGCCTATACATACTGAGACTGAAGTTACATCACTTCCTTTTTTAGGTGGAATTACATACATTGGGCCTCCATGAAGAGGAATGGAAGTTGAAATGGGCCTCAGACATTACAATATATACATAAGTGGAGGGAACACTTTTGTGTTCTTCTTCAGCACACGATCATGGGTGCTCGTGGAGTAAATGTGTGAACCAAAGCTGTATTATTACCTGGGGTATAGAGATTTGGCCTTCATGTTTCTTTAATATGACTGTACTCTGTCTGGTATTTGTAGATAGACTCACCTCAGCTGTCCTCTTTTTTATCAGGTCACCTTCACACTCCTTGATCAAGTCAATAAGCATCATGTCTCCACCTCATTCCTTCCCTTGGAGACTTCATCCTCATTCCAGCGCCCCATGAGTGAAACAAATGTTGCCAGTGGCCTCCCGGAGTTCTGTCCCTTGAACTTACTCCACTGCCCCCAGACTACTTATATCTGTAATGACACTTTAGCTATTCAAGCAGCAATCAACGCAAAGGCTTAGAAATATGACAACTCTGAAACTGAAGATAACTGACTTCCTGACAATTATTGCTGTTGAGAGACAGCTTGTTTGGTTTAAAACAGTTGCCAGCAGACAACTGCTTTCTTCACAGATCTTGTTTCTACTGAAGAAAAGGCAAGTTTTGGAAGCATTTCTCTGATGTAATCACGAGAACTGTCTTGAAGTAGGAGGAACAGTAGAACTGATAGCACACACACACACACACACACACACACACACACACACACACACACACACACACACAAAAGAAGCCCAGGATTGGATCCAAATGTATGCTTAGAACACACCCACCGCAGTGCCCTTCTAGCAAGGGAGGTAGAGGTGGCAATTGCCCTTGGTCACATCTACACTCTTTTCTTTCAGAGTATCAGTAAGCTCTATAAAGCTAAGTGGAAAAACGTCAAATAAACTCTCCCAGTAGCAGTAGCATCCTTTTCATTGTGACAACGCAAGCAAAATGTTTGTAGCCACAGACAGTGCTGATAATTAAAAAATTAGTCCTGGCCAAAGCACAGCCAGATTTTTAAATATTATTACATGTATATTCCTCCCCCTCCTTTTTCATCCAGTGTGGTGGTCCATGGAGTTGCAAAGGGATGGACTTGACTGTGAGAATGAACAACAACAATCCAAGAATGGATCATCTTTCTCCAAACTAATAGTACTGTATACTGTATACTGGAAAGAGTTGCAGAAAGTTTAGTGAGAGCTTAACCTAAAGCAATCTGCAAATGTCTGTCCTCTTGATGATTTAATTTAATTTCATTCCTTAGATGCAACAGACCACAGAAAATAAATTATGTTCCATAATAGTACAGTCAAGACTATTCTATCAATAGAATTAGGATCTTCTCATGAAAGAAATATCTTTTGATAACTTCATCTGGACATTTGTTGACAATTTTCTAAAAAAAAAATATAATTTTAAAAGTAATCTGAATACAGATTGCAAAATATTTTCTTCAGGTCATACAGCTTTAACATTCTGATGCCAAAGATGACTAGTTTAAAAAAAAAAAGTATTGCATACGTATCTCCCCCCCCCCCCCTGCTGACAGGAAAAAATGACAGATAAGGTACTGCATGGAGATGATGAGGAAATGCCCTAAATCTGTGATGGTGAACCTTGGCACTCCAGGTGTTCTTGGACTTCAATTACCAGAAGCCCAAGTCAGCAGTCCTGCTGATCAGGGCTTCTGGGGATTGAAGTTCAAGAACAACAGGAGTGCCAAAGTTTTCTATCACTGCCTTAGATGAACCCTCCTGTCCTAAGAATCTCAGTCTTTCAAAGGCTTTTAAGCCACTGATTTAAGTGGGTCTACCCCAAGTGTGACTTTCTAGCTGTTAGCTACTTGTATTTATACAAATTTGCTAATTTATTCCAAAATCTGTCTACAGAAATAGTGTCTTGGATGGAAAGGTCTTCAGTATTTTGGCACTTCCTTAATACATGAATACATGTTACCCAGTGGTGGGCTCCAAAAAAAATTACTACCACACTGTGGTCATGGTATGGTGGTGTGGCCAGGGGGAAAGCCCTGTGTTGCACCTGAATTAAAACTACTTTATTTCAAAACTTGGATGGGCGGGGCCAGCCAGAATTTCTGCTACCGGTTCTGGCGAACTGGTGTGAACCTACTGATGCCCACCACTGATGTTACCTCTTGATCTGCTGTCTGTCATACAGGTTGATACTGGAAACTTTAACAAGGGAAAGTGGCAACTTGGCAAGCCTGCTAAGGATGCCAACAAGAAAAGGGAAACATAGCTTGTTAAATGTATAAACAGACCCTCCGAGGTACTAGTGGATATAAGGAGCTATTTCAAGTCAAACCATTCGCCTTTCTAGCACGACACCAAATCTGGCTAGGGATGCTAGGAGTCATACTCCAAGACATCAGAAAGGCAACAACTTGCAGAAAGCTGTTGCTGGCTCTCTATTTGGAACCGATTATCCAGACAACATAAGCAGAACTTCTCAATCTCGCGACTAAGAAGCAAATGTGAACCAAAGCATCCGCTGCAGTGCAAGGAACAGCAGCATCAAAACTGTACTTTCTATCCCCAAAGTAATCATCTTGAAGTACCATTAAGCAATGCAAGAAGTCCCATGTTCATAATTCTGCTAAAATCAGCTCACTGACACCCTTTCCCCAAAAAGATCCTACATTTAACAAAGTTAGGGCTGGAGCCTTGCTTTTCCACTCCTTATCTAGTGAATGAAGCTGGATGTATGTTAAAATTAATAGTACATTCTTGATACAGACACACAGGCTCCACATATTTGCACATAGCAGCTCAATGTTGCTTATGGGCTTTTTTATGTGGCAAATTCTTTTCTCCCCTCTTCCACTAAAAATTCGTTATAATTATGTAATTCTTAGTCTCACTACTGCCATGGAAACTAATTGGATAGAGCCTCAGAAGACATTTTATAGCTAATCTTCAAAGATGAACACCTTTTATGTTTTTTTGCTTTGAAACAGGTTTCATAATTGGAGGGAGGGAACCCAACCTCTGCGCCAGCTCTGTGCTGCTGTAAGAACAAGCTCTATCTCTGTGACGCTGTAAATTCCCAAAACCTCACCCTTCTTCTAATTCTGTGTCTAGACTAGAAGTGAAACTGCCAAAATGAAGCCACCTTTTGGTGATTTCAGGTTTTTTTTTGCCTGACCTAGTGTGAGAAAGATTAGCCAGCAACACAAGGTTGCCATTACCAGGGTAGGCCTGATTGTGGCTCAAAAATACCACAATCTTGGAGGAGGATCTTTCTGTGTTTCCCAGGCTTCACCCTGACAGCTAGTGTAGGGGGGAAAGTCTATTTCTGACAAATTAGTATTCTAACAAAGTCCTGTTAACAAGTTATTTAACACACATTTGAAGTGGCTGGACTCCAGATATAATCAATACTTCCATGTAATTTAACAATTACTACTTAAAATCCTATTGGTGATTGGATCCTATTGGCTAAATCTTTAGTGGCAAATTGATGCTCTTGAATCAGAAGAATTAAGTGTTGGTTGTGTTCTTAAACACACTCAGGAACTCAATTGGAACTGCCTTTGTAAGCAGTAGGTTGATGTGACCTCTCTTATGGAAGCAAAACGCAACAGAATTCTGGCCTTACCATCTTCTCTTTGCTCCTCTTAGTTGTTACAGGACCCAAAATTCAATACTGTACTTGTAGGTAGTGTCGAAAATTTACAAGTAGAGTTGGAATAATTTAACCTCCAGATAAAACCACTGCATTAAACCAGGGCCTAGACCACAGGTCTAAAAGCCCAGAAACCAAACATATGCACACAAAAAAAAAGACTAATTAAAATCCGTGTTGGTTCAAGTCTTTTTTTAATTATTATTTTTCATTGATTTCACAAGAGATTAAAGATGCAGTTAAGTGAATCTAACATTCTACATGTCGTTATGCCTGTTCCCCAAAAGAGGGCACTCCCTCTACTGCTTTCAAGAACATTCGTACTGACTCCACCCCCTATCTGATTTACAACATACACACACACACACAGTGCCTGGCTGGAGAGGAAGCAGCGTTCCAGAAACGCATTCTTTTTACAGTGCTGATCCTCCATGGCTGCCTGAATGCTACAGACACACAGAGAGGTTGTTTGTTGCAATGGCAGTGAGGAAGCAATTGATTTTGAGTTTGGGTTCAGGGAGAGTTGATCTAATTGAAACCCCTGTCCCCAAACGGCAGCTCCATTGAGATGTACATAGCAGGCCAGGAGATTATACAAGATAGCTTTTATTAAAGCAACAGTGGGAAACATGTAACCCTCCAGCTGCTGAGGCCTGCAGTTTCCATTAGCCTCACCACCAGGCATGCTGGCTATTACTGTTGGGAATGTCAGTCCAACCATGATAGGAGCACTGCCCTTTTAAGAATTCTTGGAGAATCAAATTATTGAGGGAGCAGAAAGGTCTTAAAATTGCACTGCAGTAGGGAAGTCTTCCAGTATCTTGGATGAATTATCAAGCACAACTGCACAAATAGGGGTTCCTATTAATCTCTCATCTCGCAGAAATGGAATCCTGTTGGAATGACAATGTAGTCCATCACATCAATGCTGCTTATAAATATCACACAGTGGTAGCTTCCACTACAAAATTATTTTCTGTTCTCTTACATTAAGGTGGGGTTATGAGCAAGAAAAAGAGAGAAAACAACCTGTTTTAGCTACCACCGTGGTCTTCCATACTCATCCCTTACGTATCTTCCAAGATGGCCTCCCAGCCAGAAAAAGAGGCTACAATAAACAAAAAAGCAATGCTGTTATTGTCCATGCTGAGGACCAAGCTAAGCAGCAGCAATGGTTGGCTGAAAAACTACAGATTTTGGTCTTCCACTATTGTTTTTCTTCATCATCATCAAATAACTGATCTATTCTGAGGATAATTGTCTTTTTAAAGAATACACCACAGTATGCAGAGGCAGGAAGTAAAGAAATTGGTAGGAGTCCATGGAAATTCCTACGTGAAGAACAGTGGGGAAAACAACAAAAAACTGTAAAGCTGACCAAATTAGCAACTTTGAGAGAGAGAGAGAGAGAGAGAGAGAGAGAGAGAGAGAGAGAGAGAGAGAGAGAGAGAGAGAGAGAGAGAGAGAGAAGTGCTCTTGGCTCACAAAGAAGCTAAGAAAGCAGGGATGATATTTTCCACACAGGATTCTTTTTTTTTTTTAAAGCAACATTGAGAAGCTGTACTCTTTTGTGGGGTTGTTAGGCACTAGATCTCCAACTTCTTGTTGATGAGAAGAGAGCAAGAACTGAGAGTCCCACCAAGCTTGGCTACCTCAGTGCAAGCTGCAGGAATGAGGGTGTAGTCTGGAAGTTTCTGGAAGGGCTAGAGAAAGAAGAGAGAGAAACCTGTTAGTTTTCTTTAACTCTACTATTATTCAGACCAAGCCATACCATAATTCATGAAAGTGCAGGAAGGCTTTCCATTTTTGTTTCCTTGGCAGGCTGACTCAGGCACACTTCTAATACTACCATGGGTACTTGGCATGGCAACACAATATGCAGTTATATTAATGACTGACCTAAAACAATACAGTACTTTAACGTTGCATCCAAAAACCACTCCCCTGTTTGAGGTGCATTGATGGCTTTTTAAAAACAAAATCTGGACCCGTGGAAAGGAAGCCTGAGAGAAATCCCAACAGGATTTCTATAATTTTCATCCAAACATCAACCTCAGCCTGGATAAATCAAACACAACAGGTGAATTTTCTAGACCCCATCATAAAGCTAAAATATGAATAACTTTGGACCATGCTGTATTGAAAACCCACTGATTGATATGTTGTTGTTGTTCAGTCATACAGTTTAATCCGACCCTTTGCGACCCCATGGACCACACCATGTCAGGCTCCTCTGTCATTTGCCATCCTCCGCAGGGCTTTATATCCGCTGATTGATATACCTTCTTACATACGTACTTGCAGCTTTCATTCAATGGATGACATAATCCATCATTTACAATCAAGCCCTCAGGTACAATCACATTTGCTTGGACCACAAGGTAGAAACTCCAAACTCAAGAATCTACAAGATATATTTCTCAGACTACAATACCCATCCAAAAAATTAAGAACAAATTGACTGGGCAAGATAATTTCCCAGAAGCAATCTACTACAAGCAGACCCAGAAGAGAAAACAAGGAAACACCACAGGTTGTCAATTTTAGACTACATGAATGAGTGAAAGTGCTCACATAATTCATAAATAATCTCAAAATTATATTTGACAAGAATAATTCATTCTCCCAAACCTACTTGCTTACATGATACACACCCCCCCCCAAATCTCACACAATTATTAACACACACTATGTAACACTATGTAACACTGATATAGAGAAGGGGACTAAACCCTGCTACAAATCCAAATGTCAGCTCTGTCCCCACATTTACTCTGACAACACGATTACAGGACCCAACAATATAACACACAATATGAAGCATACTTTTACTTGTTCCTCTGCCAATTTGATCTATGCCATCATTTGCCAACAATGCCCATCTGCGCTCTACAAAGGACAAATAGGACAGTCTGTGTGCAAAAGAATTAATGGATATAAATTGGATATAAGGATTGGCAATATACAGACTCTAAAGATCTATACCGTATCTATACCTATAAATCCAAGGGTTAACCATTGGAACTTGCTATATGTTTCTGCACCCATCCATCCTATCCCGTACTGAGCCTCCGGTACTCGCCCGATCCCGGTTCAGGGGTTACTGCTGGGTTGAGAAACGTGCCAGTGGGGCAAGAGCCCCACGAACGCAAACAAAAGGAAACAACTTCAATTCCCAACGTTCTCTGTACCGCGCCATGCTACAGCCAATCAGGCTGAGAGGCGCGAGCAAAAAGAACGTTGGGAAATGCGGCGCAGTCAATTAAAATCGAGCTGCAGGAAAAAAAACCGCTGCATGAACGCAAACCACGAACGCAAAACTACAAGTCCCAGCGTCCTGCGCACCGTGAGTGCGCAGAACGCTGAGAAAGCTGGTGCATGAAAAATAAAATTACAAAACGCAATGGGAGCGCAAGTTTGCCGTAGGCAAACGCAGCGCCTCACAGCCTCACAAAACAAAAAGCCACAAAACTCCACCGCGAGACACCCATCAGCCTTCTTTCGCGGAGCAACAGGGAGAAGAGGGACTCCCTCTCCTCCACGCTACCCTGCCGAAAACATGGCGAGTCCACCGCTGGCCTCAAGGAAAGTTGAGCCGGGGTGTGAAAAAAAGCCCAAAACAGGCAGCAGTTCGTCAGGGGAAGCACCCTCCCTGGTGAATGACTGGCTGCTGCCTTTGTACTTCCGACAGAGGTAATACAAAAGCAGAAGCCAGCAATCTGCAAGGAAGAGTACCACCCCTTACGGATCACTGCCTGCCGATCTCCGGTTAGGTAAGCCAGGAGAGAAAGGAGACAGAGAGGAGAGAGAACCATCGTCAGGCAGAGATAGCTCTTCTCTGCCTCCTTCTCCCCCGACCTACCTAACGAACCTTACCTGCCGGGGGAAGAACGGGCTGACTGCCTTCTCCTCCTTTCCCCCATTGCTGCATCGAAACCAAAGTTCGAAGCAGCAAGGGGGGGGGGAGGAACCGACAGGCAGCCCGTTCTTCACACAAACCTACACACCAACAACAAACACCAAAATTAATAAAAATTAATAAAACAAAAATAAATAAATAATAAAAAAATTTAATAAACAAAAAGTAAACCACAAAATACACAAACAAAAACATCACAATACCACAAAAGCTCAGACAAAACATCTAACTCCAGCATGAAAATACCTAACTCTAACAACACAACTACAACAAATTACACAAATAAACAACAATGAAATAACAAAAATAAACAGCACCAGAAATAAACAAACCAATTACACAAATCTGAAGCCCAACCAAAACAAAAAAGAACAAACAGAAACACATCCCAGCCCACCACCACAAAAACAAAACAAAGAAAAACCCCAGAAGAAAGAAAACCAGAGAACTCACCAGCACGTCCTCCCTTCACGAGATCCGAACAGAAATGAAGAAACAAAGACTACTTACCGGAAGAAGCCCCACCTAGAGGCCAGGAAAGAAAAAACACGTGAAACTAAAACAAAACCACTAACAGCCCCACCTGCAGGGCGGAATAGAAAAACAACTAAAAAACAATGAAGCCCCACCTAGAGGCCACAAGAGTAAAAACATGTCAAACAAATAACAATACATCAAAAGTTTACACAAATAACATATGTTACATAAATAAATAAATAAAATTATAGCATCCTATGTTGATTTTTAACTCAAAAACACTCCACCCCCCCCCCCAAAAAGCAAAACACAATTTATAACAGCCCGGCAATGCCGGGCAAACTATGCTAGTTATGACATAAAATCAAAAAATATAGTAATGCCCTAACTCTGCCCCTTTTCTAATCAAGACCTCACACTTTGCTCCCTCAAATCATGATGGTTGGTGGTCAGCCTTTGTCTTTAGCATCCTGGCACCTATTTCAAATCATTTCAATCAACCTGGACACTTTTCATGGGATAAACTGCCATTCTACAGAAGAAAAATTACAGGTTGAGGATCCACATGGCTGAAATAAAATATATTCATAAGCTTAATATCTATCTCAACAGATTAAATATTAATCAAGGGTCTATAATCCATTACCAAAAATAAAGTAATACAATATTTATGTTGTAATTTTCCATATCCCAGTTTCCAACAAATCACAGCCACTCTTATAGAACACTAGCAGAGGTTGCCCAGCGTTGCCGGGCTATTTTAAATGGTGTTGTAAGGTTTTTCTTTTATGTTTATGCAAATGAGGTTAGTATGTAATTGTTTTTTTTATATTTATACACATGGAGTGTTTTAAACTGATCATTTATTTTTTTGGATTTTAAAAAGAGGAAAGGTTGATATAATTTTTTTCAATTATTGTATTTTTAAAAAATAATGTGTTACTATGTGAATTTTTGTTAATAGGTGTACCTTGGATAACAATTTTAAAAATGTGTAAGTGTATGTTTTTTCAAATTCAATGTTTTTTACTGTGTTTAGATGTTTGGTGTTTTTTTTGTGAGAACTTATTTATTTATTTTTGAATTATTTTTGATAATTGTGGATATTTTTGAATGTTTTAAACTTATTTCCTTCTTGTTTTTAATCTTTTAGATTAATTTTAATATTTTGACTGTTATTTCTCCTGTGGCCACTGGGTGGTGCTGTTGCGTAATTTTTAATTTTGACAGATTTTTCTCTATGGCCTGTGGGTATGGCCTTCTTCCGGTTAGTAGTGTCCTCGTTTTCTCATTTTAGTTCTGGTTGTCGATGAGTGAGGACGTCTCCTGGTAAGTTCTCTGGTTTATTTTTGTTAGGGGGGGTTGTTTTAGGGGGTTTTTTTTGGGGGGGTGTTCTGTGTGTTTCTCCTTGTTTATTTTTGGTTGTTTTTGGATGTTTTTGTGTTTTCTTTTTCTGTTTATTAGTTTTTGGATTTGATTATTTTTGAATGTTCTTGTTTGTGTTGGGGGTGGGGGTATTTCCATGGGCTGGCTCTGTGGCTGGCCCATGGCAATACCATGTGGCGGCGTGCGGCGGTGGCGTGGGGGGGGTCTTTCTGTTTTGGGTTTGGGGGGTTCTGTGTGTTTCTCCTTGCTTATTTTTGGTTGTTTTTGTGTTTCCTTTTTATGTTTATTATTTTGATTTTTTTAAATATTCTTGTTTGTGTTGGGGGTGCGGGTATTTCCGTGGGCTGGCTGGCCTCGGTGGCTGGCCCGTGTCAATAGCATGTGGCAGTGGGCAGCAGTGGTGGGGGTGTGTGTGTCTTTCCTTCTCGCGTTCCGGGCTCGATGCCTGGGAAGGAAGGGCAGCCGCGGCGGGGGGGGGGAAAGTTCCTTAACGCGGCGTGGCCTCTGTTGCCGGACCGCGTTAAGGAAGGCCATCTGTGGGGTGGGGGATTTCCCTAACACGGTGTGGCCTCTGTTGCCGGACCGTGTTAAGGAAGGCCATCTGTGGGATGGCGATTTCCTTAACACGGGCTGTGTTTCTCTGAGGCAGTGCGTTTTTTATTTTAATTTTTCACGCGGTGCATTTTCCCCCCGTTCTGCGCGCTCATGGCGCGCAGGACACTGGGGATTGTAGTTTTTTCCCTTTGTGCTCTTTTTTTTGGTGTGGGTGGTTTTTGATTGGCCATGGCGCATTTCCCCACGTTCTTTGTGCTCCCGCCTCTTAGCCTGATTGGCTGCGGCGCGGCGCAAAGAACGTTGGGAAATGAAGTTGTTTCCCTTTTTTGCGTTTGTGGGGCTCTTGCCCCCCTGGCGCAATTCTCAATCCTGCGTTTACCTGCGTACCCAGTTCGGGCGTGTGCACGAATGGAGGTTGCAGGCTAGTGGGGCCTGGCTAAGGAGCCTATGCGAAGTTCCAACGTTTAACCCTCGATTTTATAGGTTAAGATGGTTCAGAGGTAAAGTCAAAAACTCATTACCACATTTTCTGCTGCTATGTCTAGCCTAGAGCCATTAACCACTATACTTTTTACAGAACAAAGTTTCAAAGGAAAAAGAACTACTGTATTTTCTGGCGTATAAGACTACTTTTTAACCCCGAAAATCTGTGCCAAAGTCAGGGGTCGTCTTATAGGACAGGTACTTAACTGCAGCTGACAAGTATATTCCAAACTCTATATTTTAACTGGAAAAGTTGGGGGGTCGTCTTATACACCCAGTCGTCTTATACGCCGGAAAATACGGTAAATATCAAATGGGGGTCTTAAGTCATTTTTTGTTGTGACAAGCCACACTGACTCACACAATTTGTAATCAACCATACACTTGTCTCTTTATTTTGAGGTCATGTATAAATATTTGCCATATAGTCTCACTTTTACATTTGAGGAAGTGGATTTGTTCCATGAAAACTTACATTAAAAATACAACACTTAGTCTTTAAGGTGCCACAAGTTTTCCATTTTGCTTTTGTTTAGTTTCTTATTTAATATGTTTGCACATGCTAACACAGCTACCACTTAAAAAACTTCAAATACCAACCTTTCATTCACTCCGCACGTAAACATGAGGAGACCCCTTCTCCTCCTACTTTCCAGTTCAGTAAAGAAGGGATTTTGGTCAATTGCAAGGAGCCCCAGGAAACCATAAATAGAGTTTCTCCCTATAGTTAGGAGAGTGGGGGCAGAATTGCCTCAAATATACTGACAGGGCCTAGGAAATCTTAAATAGGGAAAAACACCTGGCCCCTAAAACAGTTCAAAGCTTCAAAAGCCTCTACCATCTAAACCAGGCCCCTGTGCCAAGTCTACATGGCAATTCAAACATTACTTAACCCTGTGATACTACCATAAAACTGCTTCCTTATGGCCGGATGGAGTATAGCACTCATAAATGTTGGATTAGCGTTAGACAACTAGATCACAGGAAAACAATTCTGGCACAGCACAGGTACCAGGTACTGTATACATTTTTGTTTTGCCAGTTGTCTGGATGCCTAACCCTTTTCCCCCAGCAGCCTCTGCCTCTTTCCAGAGAAAGCAATGATCAAATCTATAAAGTTTTCCCAGAATAGTTACTTGTTGTACACTTTATGAGCAAGAACGAAAATATGAGACTTCAGAAGGAACACAATGGCAAAGTTATTGTCCCAGCACATTTCAAATCATTCTTCCAAAAGACACACAAATCCCAAAACAGAAATATTAAGACATCCGAAAGTGAATTGCGCCTACAAGTTATTCTCTATTTACTTTCAAAGTGACAAATTTTCATTATTCCATCTTTCCTTCTCTAGTACTCTTAAGGACAAACCTCTGCTACTTTTGTGTGAAGATGGAACACACACAGCAACACTAGATACTTGCAACTAGATAAGCTAACCATGTGTGAACCATCACACCTCATATGACTAAGTGTTGGTTGTAGTCAACGGTTTGGCCAAAATTTGCCTCAGGCCCTTCCCTAACAAAACCCACATATATTCTCATAAATTGCAGCACCTCCCCTCACCCAAATGCACTAATTAATCCTTAACTCTCTCCCTCAATGAAGCACCTTTCCATCTTCTTGTGGTAATTTAGTGTCAGTTCAGAACCAATTTTAATCTGTCCTAATAGGGTTTTCAAGATAGATATAAGATATTTAGGGAATAGTATTACCACTTTCACCTCCACCCACCACCAAATGAATGCCCCGGAATCAAACCATGGTCTCCTGAGCCTTAGTGTGGACTAGCAGTCTATCTACTACACCACCCTGGGTAGCCCTTCATCTTACTTGCACACTATTAGGATACTCCTCTGCACTGCGATGCAAAAGGATGTTGCTCTTCTGGCCAAGCCGAGCATAGATGCAATTAGCAGCTGGATCATCAGGCACTGTCAGCGATTCATAGTGGTGATCTGTTAATTGTTCCATGGTCTTCAGGACAAAGATTGGGAAGAAGAGGAGAAAAACTGAGTCCTCTAAGGATCTATACTGTATTATGATATAAAATCCAAAAATATAGTAATCCCCTAACTCTGCCCCTTCTCTAAACAAGACCTCACACTTTGCTCCCTCAAATCATGGTGGTTGGTGGTCAGCCTTTGTCTTTAGCATCCTGGCACTATCTGTTCAGAAGCCATACCAAAAAAAATGTTTTGCTGGAACTGATTGTAGTACACAAAGACACTAATTGACAGTAAGGGTTCAGGATTGTCAACTCAATAAAATATTTACTTAAATGTACCATTAACATGCAGAATTCACTAAATACAGGTTTCAGTGGCTTTCAAAAAGGATGAGGGTATTGAAGGAGAATTGGGCTACTAATATTTCCTAAGCAAACACAAACAGAATCTCTTCATCCAGAGACAAGATAATATCTAAGCAACAGATTCCAAAAATAAAGATCATCCTGAGGCCTTGTTTTTGAATATCCATAAGTACCACGGTGGCTGCTGTTGGAAACTGCTGCTCTGAAGAGGCATTTGGTAGCCTATGTGGCCTTCTTTCTGTCTATCTAGTAAATCACTCTTCCACATCTATTTAACATCCTGACCTCCCCCACAGTTCTGCCAGATCCATGACAGAAACAACTAACCAACATTATAATTTCTGAAAATGTGCCTACAAAAACAACTAGCCATGGAAGAAAAGGAGAGGAAGGATCATTCATTCTAGCATTTCTACAGTGGCCTGTTGCATTTCTCTACTAGATATGAAGGGTTTTGCTCCTCTGGCAATTCCCTTAGTTTCCCTAACAAGCATAAAAAGAGCACTTCAACCCTCCTCCTACACTTGTCTGCCAGCCTACTGACTCGCTTGTACGGAATTCCTTGTATCAAGCTAGAGGTTCTATACTTTCAGTGATGCTCTCTGGACTGGGCTAACAGGAAGTGAAACTAAGGAACCTACAGTTCCTTTCACGAAATTATCCTCCTAGTAATTTTAAGTGTTACCTTCATGGCCTTTTTTGCCACATCACTGCTGCCAATGACGACTGTATCAGACCCAGCCATACTGCAGAGGCTGCGGAGGTGCAACATGCCTGAGATGGGAATGGTAGACACAGCAAAATCCTGTAAAAAGGTAGGTGTTGTTTAGCCAGCAGATACTCCACAATTAGAAAATAAGAGTTTCTCTGCTTCTTATCTTTGTCTCTGGTACAGAATTTTATCAATGCCCTCAAGTGAACACTCAAACGAAAACAATGTTTCTCATCCTGGGTGCCTTTGTTAGGTGTTCTGGGCAGCAGCCACACTGTCTGGTGACGATGGGAGCTGTAGTCCCAAACAAGTCATGTTGGTTCATGCCAATTGGGATTGCAATCCAGCATACCTAGAAGGACCAAAGTTGAGGCAAGTTGCTGTAGATCAGTGATGGCCAACCTTGGCACTCCAGTTGTTCTTGAACTTCCAGTTGTTCTTGAACTTCAATTCCCAGATGCCCTGATCAGCAGGTGTTGGGCTTCTGGGAACTGAAGTCCAAGAACACCTCAGTGCCAAGGTTCACCATCACTGCTCTAGAACATGTCTCAGAACTTTGTGCTGTGGCCAATCATGTAGGAAGTCCTTAGAGGGTGAATCCAGGTGGAAAGAAATATCATTAGGTAGAAACCCTTGAAAATAATAGTCTTAATAATAATAGTCTTAATTTGAGCATAAGAACTTTCTGAAATGTACACTTTCAGGGAATGTGCTGAAAGGGAAAAGAAAAATGACAAACTATAACACATTTGATGGATAAGAACTCTAGATGTTTGTTAGGTTGCTGGGAGAAGGGGGTATTCAGTTCTAAGATTCCAGCTCACCCTGAAAGCATCTGCCACCATCTCTGCTCCTCTGTGGTTAGTCCATTTGGAAATGCCCACAAAGAACTCTCTACCTGTAAAAGGCATAAAGAAGCTGGAGTAGACCACAGCCATTCATATATAAGACACCAAGAGACAACTTTAAACCACCTGCCTACAAAGCCTCCATAGCCCAGAACCTGCTGTTATCAAAGACATTGCAGGAAAAAGTATCCCTTCTCCAAACAACTTCAGGATGTCAAACACCCAAAGCTAGGAAAAATTATTTGGGCTTGTGTTGCAGAAAATCCCACAAAGGCCTTTCCCCATTTCTGGCAGTAGGAATAAAATAGCAAGAAAATAACTAGAACTTAGAATTTGCTGCTCTATCATACAACCTGCTATCTAAGGCTATTCTGCCTCACAGTAGGGCGGCCTTGATAACAAATTTGACCACTCTCCTCACTGTTTATGATTAGATAAAAGGATATTTAGAAAGAAAGGGGGAACTGTGGTCAGAGCTTTGTCTGAGCCACAGATCAGACATGAAACATGTTTTTAAATAGCAACATTCAACCCTGGAATAGAAAGATCAATCAAAAGAAATGCCTCTGAACATACATGAAACCCCTTCCACTCAGGCATCTGGGTGAGACTTCTAGGAAGCATTCTGCACTGTAAAGAAATCAATCAACCAATGTGGTGGAGTACAAATCCTCAATGAAATCATTTAAATCTTTCCATTGCTCTCTGTGTTGTTGTCACTATCATCATCACTCAGTTACACAGCATTTTCAATAAGTATAAAGCTTACTCACTCAAGAAATATAACCCCTGTAGATGCATTTAACCTAAGAAGACTGAGTTTGGGTCAGGATCTCCAGTTCCAAGTTCTAGTCCCGCTGTTACAGGATCTCTCCCTCTCTAGAATCAAGACTGCCAACCCACAGCGGAGGGATCATTTACCTGTAAAAAGTACATCACTTCCATCCAAGGTGGCTCCTTCATCCGTAACTTCTACTACACGTAGTTTTAGTTCCTCCAAGACCTTTTTGACAGTGCTGATCTGGGAGAACAGAGACCAAAAAAAGCAGGCATTTCACACTAGCCAATGGACTTTTGCATTAATTTTCCTCGTGTATCTCCTAAACCTTATACAGTGGTACCTCGCTTAAAGAGCATAATGTGTTCCACGGGATTGCTCTTTAAGTGAGTTTGCTCTTTAAGTGAAACACCATTGTAAGTGACCAGTTGTGACTTCTGCTGGGGGGATTGTGAACCCCAATTTAGTTGTTCAGCAAGTTTTTTTATTGGTTTTAGTTGTTAAGTGGGCAACCATTCAGAAATTCTGCGCTTTAAGCGAGCTAGTCTCTAAGCGAGGTGCTCTTTATGTGAGGTTTTACTGTACATGCTTTAGCAAGTCTCTATCAGCAAAAATCTACATATAGCAGCAGCACACACAAAATGGAATCCACATTGAAAGCTCTCTGAAATCTCCTCACTGTGACTACCAGTATCTTAGAGGGGTGAGCGTGTTGTGTTTAGTGGCTAACTGAATAGATTTGCTCCACAGTAATATTGCCAACAAAACATAAGCACACACACAGAATCAACCACTGCAAGAACCACACTAACATGGTTCTCATTTATTCATCAGGTATTTCAAATGAACCAGCAATATGAAGATCACAATCAGCAGGCCTCAATCTGAATTAGTCTATGCTAAGTGGAATTTTAATTCTCTTCACTGCCTCTGGTACTGGCTTGAGTTTTATTCTGCTGCTGTTTTGAATCTTTGTGAGTAACATCCCATTGTTTTTAATGTAATTTTATACTGTACTTTGTTTTGTGTATTGCCCAGAGAGTTTTGGCTGCAGACCAGTCTCAGCTGACCAGCAGTGAGAAGCAGTGGAGACGCCCATCTCTGATGCTGTTGCAAATTCCAGCCAGAAATCTATGGAGAGAGACTTCTGCTGATCAGGGAAGACAAGTCTAGATGCACATACTGGTTCAAATGCTATGTGTCTTGAAACTTGGGTTTAACACTCCCCCTTTTCCCAGCACAATGTTTGGGACACACCCTATGCCAAGTCAGAAGCACCAGCTAGAACCAAATGCCAAATTTGCTGAGTTCTGCTGGCCAGGGAGGAAGCCAAGGGGACAACTTCTACCATGTCTTTTTACTTGCAAAAGACACTCAATATCAAAGCCGCTGCCGGGCCCCTTATGCCCCACTGATTGTTCAGAAAATGGGGAGCTGAGAGTCCTTCCCCCACTACAGGCATACAGTACATGTGAAGAATTCCAATGGGGCCAAGATTCTCATCTGTAGGTTGGGCATGAATGCCAGACCCAAGCTGGGATGTATGACCTTTAATTTGATCCAGCCATTTAGTTCATTCTCATTTCACAGAGAGTTCTGAGTTGCTCTTATTTTACTGATGATTTAGAGAGCTTATTCTGTCCCATGGCACGTGTGATTTTAAATTTAGTTTCTACATATCTGTTCACTATTGAGCTGACAATATCAAAGCTTTTCTTTATATTGAATTTCAGATCTGACTCTTAGACACTTCTCTTTTTCCTATTATATTTAATAGTACCCACAGAATGTTTCTGTGTTTCAGGTATTGGGTAACAATCTATCACACTTTTTTCTCTGTATCACAAACATTAACACACAGAGATATCTTTGTACAAGATTTTTAACACCTTTAAAATATCTTTTTTTAAAAATACATAATATTTCTTTTAACGACGTTAAGACTCCAAAAACCTAGAGAAAATCACCACCACCCAGACAGAGGAATACTACACACAAGATTATACTTTTCACAGAAGTATCACTTCTGTATAAGAAGTGTCTTGTGATCCATATATAAACAGTAATATCATACATGCGAACGTTTGTACAGCAAGCAACCTCCAATTTTGATTCCCACTATGTGTAAAGAGGTGAAGGAAAAGATGGCAACCCATCTCTAATCTATATAAATAAGCTAACTGGCCAGATACTTGATTAGATAAGAACATAAGAACAGCCTTGCTGGAACAGGCCACAGCCCATCCAATCCAGCATTGTGTCTCACACAGTGACTCACCATTTGCTTCAGGGTATTCCCAAGGAGATGCCTTCACCTGCTTAGGATTCCCTGGAAATGGCATTGAGAGATATCATGCCTATCTCTCCAACCCGGAGGTTGTCCTTAGGTATCCATAATTATAGCCATTGATACCCTTGTCCTCCATGAACTTGTCAAATCCTTTCTTAAAGCTGTCAAGACTGACAGCTGTCACCACGTCTTCTGGCAGGGAGTTCCATAGACCAGTGATTCTCTGGGTGAAAAAGTACTTTCTCGTATTTGTTTGAGAACTAGTACCCAAAGGTTTCATGGAGTGCCCCCTAGTTCTAGTGTTGTGCGATAGGGAAAACAGTTTTTCCTTATCTACTTTGTCCACACCGTGCATGATTTTATAAACTTCAATCAGGTCACCTCTTAGACGCCGTCGTTCAAGAGTGAAGAGGCCCAACCGTTGCAGCCTCAGATGGTAAGGAAGGTGTTCCAGTCCCCTAATCATTCTGGTAGTCCTCCTCTGCACTTTCTCCAGCTCCATGATATCCTTCTGGAGGTATGGTGACCAGAACTGTACACAGTATTCCAGATGGGGCCTCACCATAGATTTATAAAGGCAAAATGACATTTGCTGACTTATTTTCTATACCCTTCTTAATGATCCCTAGCATTGAGTTTGCTTTTTTCACTACTGAGGCACACTGGGTTGACACCTTCATTGAGCTGTCCACCAGGACACCAAGGTCCCTTTCCTGGTTTGTCGCAGAGAGTTCAGAACCCATCAGTTTCTAAATGTAATTGTTGTTGTTGTTGTTTTTTGCCCCAATGTGCATCACTCTGCACTTACTAGTGTTGAAGCTCATTTGCCATGGTTTTGCCCACTCCCCCAGTGTCAAGAGATTCCCCTGGAGCTCCTCACAATCTCTCACAGTTTTCACAACCCTGTATAATTTAGTGTCGTCAGCAAATTTGGCTACCTTGCTATTTATTCCTACTTCTAGATAATTTATGAAGAGGTTGAAAAGCAGGGGTCCCAGTACTGAACCTTGGGGGACCCCACTCTTTACTTCCCTCCACGTGGAGAAGTGTCCATTTAGTGCTACCCTCTGTTTCCTGTCCCTTAGCCAGTTGCTGATCCAGGACAAGACCTGTCCCTTTATCCCATGACTGGGAAGTTTATTCAAGAGCCTTTGGTGTGGGACCTTGTCAAAATCCTTCTGAAAGTCCAGATAAGCAATGTCAACTGGATCCCCCTTATCCACATGCTTGTTGACACTCTCAAAAATTTCCAGCAGATTAGTGAGGCATGATTTGCCCTTGCAAAAGCCATGTTGGCTCTCTTTTAGCAGCGCCTCCTCTTCTAGGCGCCTATTATTTCTATCTTTTAGGATGGTTTCCATCACTTTACCTGGGACACATGTCAAACTGACCGGTCGGTAATTTGCTGGATCACCCCTGGATCCTTTTTTGAAAATTGGTGTTACATTCGCTACCTTCCAGTCATAAGAACATAAGAACAGCCTTGCTGAAACAGGCCACAGCCCATCCAGTCCAGCATTCTGTCTCACACAGTGGCTCACCATTTGCTTCAGGGTATTCCCAAGGAGATGCCTTCACCTGCTTAGGATTCCCTGGAAATGGTATTGAGAGATATCCTGCCTATCTCTCCAACCACAAGGTTGTCCTTAAGTATCCATAATTATAGCCATTGATACCCTTGTCCTCCATGAACTTGTCTAATCCTTTCTTAAAGCTATCAAGACTGACAGCTGTCACCACTTCTTCTGGCAGGGAGTTCCATAGACCAGTAATCCTCTGGGTGAAAAAGTACTTTCTCTTATTTGTTTGAGAACTAGTACCCAAAGGTTTCATCGAGTGTCCCCTAGTTCTAGTGTTGTGTGATAGGGAAAACAGTTTTTCCTTTGTCCACACAGTGCATGATTTTATAAACTTCAACCAGGTCACCTCTTAGACGCTTAGACGTTCAAGAGTGAAAAGGCCCAACCGTTGCAGCCTCAGATGGTAAGGAAGGTGTTCCAGTCCCCTAATCATTCTGGTTGCCCTCCTCTGCACTTTCTCCAACTCCATAATATCCTTCTGGAGGTATGGCAACCAGAACTGTACACAGTATTCCAGATGGGGTCTCACCATACATTTATAAAGAGGCAAAATAACACTTGCTGACTTATTTTCTATACTCTTCCTAATGATCCCTAACATTGAGTTTGCTTTTTTCACTGCTGAGGCACACTGGGTTGACACCTTCATTGAGTTGTCCACCAGGACACCAAGGTCCCTTTCCTGGTTTGTCGCAGAGAGTTCAGACCCCATCAGTTTATAAATGTAATTGGGGTGTTTTGCCCCAACATGCATCACTCTGCACTTACTAATGTTGAAGCTCATTTGCCACTGTTTTGCCCACTCCCCCAGTGTCAAGAGATCCCTCTGGAGCTCCTCACAACAGATAGGCTCTGTTTTGGGCATGTGGTCTCTGTCTTCTTCAGTGAATACTGAAGCAAAGAATTGAGTTTCTCTGCAATCTGTTCATACCTGTCAAGTTTTTGATTTGAAAATAAACGAAATCTGTGGGCATGGCCAAATATAGCCATGTTACTTGCTGGGTTCTAGTCATGCCTGCCACATGGCCATGAAAATATCTGCAAACACAGACAGCACTGGCTCTTTGGCTGTAAATGGAGATGAGCACTCCACCCTAGAGTTGGATACGACTGGCAGATTTTACTTTCTTAGGATCAAAGATCGCTGCAGATGGTGATTGCAGCCATGAAATAAAAAGGCGACTGATGCTTGGGAAACAAGCTATGAGAAACCTGGGGAACACAGTTAAAAGTAGAGGCATCACCTTGCAAACAAAAAATTGCATAGTCAAAGCAATGGTATTCCTGGTGGTAATGTATGGGTGTGAGAGCTGGACAATTAGGAAAGCTGAGCGCAGAAAAATAGATGCCTTTGAAATGTGGTGTTAGAAATAGGTCGATCCTAGAAGAAATCAGCCCTGACTGCTCATTGAAGGTCAAATAGTAAAGATGACGGTAAAGTACTTTGGACATCAAATGAGAAGAGAGGATTCACTTGAGAAAGCCTTGATGCTGGGAAAGGTGGAGGACAAAAGAAGGGGGTGGCCATAAATAAGATGGCTAGATGGTATTGTAGATGCAATGGGCACAAAGCTGTATGGGTCAAAGAACCCTTTTCCCATCTTCTTGGGGGACTTTTGTTTTGTTTACTCATTTTTAATTATTATTTTTCCTGAGAAGCAATGTGCAGAATAGTAAACCAGCCCCCTAGGGTTGCCAACTGCATGTAAGCAGCTTGGCTTTAATGAACTAGCCCTGCACATGGCTAGACAACCCTGCCCCCCAATTAGGGTGGAAGAGCAAGGGATTAATTCCCCCATATTAACCAATCTACTTGTTCCTCACTGCAACCTGAAACACCAACACCTGAGAATATCGGATCCAGCTTAAGGAAGGGAATTAGTAAAGTAAAAAACAACCTCTGTAGTTTCCAAGCCTCCCAGCAGCTGAGGAGTTATTCTCCCTCCAGATGGTTTGTTAGAAGGTGGGGTGCCTGTTGGGCAGGGTGGGGAAACCTTCGGCAGCAGCTTTTCCTACTGTAAAAGGAACTCAGCCAGGCAACTGCAAGCAAAATAAACCTCAGCGCTCTCTCTCTCTCTCTCTCATATAGTGTTCAAGTTATCTCTAGAACAGAAATGAAAGCCTCCAGGAGGCAGGGCAGAAACAGCTCAATAAACCATGAGAGTGAGAGAGAAGTCTCTGCCCCAGACCAAGAGCTGATTTGCCCCTGCATATATGAAATATCGCTCACCTAGAGTAGACTCCCGTCCCATGGTGGCTCCGACCACCACCAGCAAAACCAAAGCCTCCATGACCATGTGGCAGGGAAATGAAAGAGAAGGCAGGCGCCATCCCCCCACCTTCTCTCTCCCCTTCCACAAGCAAAAAGCCACAGCAGCCTCTGGTGGCAGGAAAACATAATGCAGCTTCGCCTGTGAGAGCTCCGGTCAGGATTTAAATAAATAAATAAATAAATAAGGGATATTATGGGAAAATTAATAAAATGGGAGGGGGTGGGAAGAGGGATAAAAATAAGGGGTTTCCCCAGGAAAAACAGGATACTTGACAGGTATGAATCTGTTTCCTCTTTAATAACCTTTTGCCTTCCATTATCGTCCAATGGCCTTCCTAGTTGGGTTCTTACTTCTAATGTACTTAAAGAAGTCTTTGTTATTTCTCTGAGTGTTTTAGCTATACGCTTTGCTTTCCTGATTGTTGCCTTGCATTTGTTCTGCCAGAATTTATGTTTCTGCCTGCTGTCCTCATTCGGACAAGCCTTCTATCTTCTAAATGAGCTTTTCTTGGTTTTGACCACTTCCCAAACAGCTCCTGTAAGCCACATCTGGAGAGGATGTTGCTCCCCATACAATCAATTGTCTCTGAAAAGTCAAATAATGTCTCTTCCCTAAGCAGACAGCTTGCATAACACATATGTAGATCTGTCATCTAACAAACAAAATAACTGGAGGTCAAGAAGGAATAGCCTCGAGGCTCCCAATCCTGTCCACTGGCATCTTCTATCTTCTGAACTGGTCTCACCTCTATGCTTAGCAAGTTGTCATCGACTGCAACTCATATCAGACAATGCATTTTCCCCCTGAAGCAGAAAAAATGTCACTGGCGTGAATTTGTTTAAGTTTAAGGTGGACTTCTTGCCATGAAGTGACCCACACACTACGATCTCAGAGCCATCACCCATGGCACACATGAAGCGCAACATGCAGGGTTTAACATGGGTACTGCAATGGACCACCGCAGCCTTGAGGATATGGACAAGGTGTGCCTTCACAGCCAGTTGTACACCCAAAGTTGCCAATCAACCACAGCCAGGGCAAGGTTTTTGGCAACTTATACCTAAATAAAAGGGGGAAATGACACTGTCCCTCATTTCACATACCAATAATTACTAAGTGACAACTTAATTAAACCTCAAGAGGTTACAGGGTGAAAGACAGATTGCATGGTATCCATAGCTTTACCCTTCACCACACACCAGCACCTTCACCTGGGACTGCTCCAACATTTTGTCTGTAAGCAGGGCCACGCACACAATCATCTACGTAGGATTTCATCTTCTGGATTAACTGCCATAAAGTAATGCAGCATAGAGTGGGGAAAGGTACTATAGCACCAGCACAACTTTTATCTTCCTACTTTTGGTAGCACAACCCTTTCAAAACATTCTGTACCTGCTCCAAACTCTTTATCACCTGTAAGAGGACATTCTGTCTATGCTCAGAAGCATGTGACTTTCAATCCTTTTCACACAAAAACTATTTTTTGCTGAGGAAAAAGACATTCTGTGCATTCTCAGAAAGGTCTACTACCGTGTTTCCCAGAATATAAGACACTGTCTTATATTTTTTAAAACTCCAAAAATTAGCACAAGGTCTTATTTTCAGGGGATGTCTTATTTTTCCATGAAGAAGAATACCAGTCTCGATCGCGCTTCCCCACTCACAACCAAGGGAAGCGTCCCTTGGTTGTGAGTGGGGAAGCACGATTGAGTCTGGCCTCAGCTGTGAGGCGGCCAGCATGGCCCATAAGAAGGCCTGCCGCGTCAGAGTCTCGATCCCGCTCTCACCAGGGGAAACTTCCCTTGGTTGTGAGCGGGGAGGCAATCGAGACTCCGATGCGGCAGGCTTTCTTATAGGCCACGCCGGCCGCCTTACAGCCAGGAGGTAAGGAGGTCTTATTTTTGGATTGGGCCTTATATTTCAAAGGCAGTGGGGGAAAGGGGGGGTGTCCTATAATGGGAGGAGGTCCTATATTCGGAGAAACAGGGTAGAAGCATTGAGGCCCAAAAGAGCAGCAACAGGACGGGCACAGAACCTTCTTTCACAACAGAGATATCGTTATGAAGTAACCCCCACATGGAAAGCATTAAATTTGAGGACAGAAGGAATAAACTGGAAGAATAAATATATGATACAGTTCTTTCCTCTGTCAAACTAAACTACATTACCTGTGGCATTGGTTATCTTTGGAAGGCAAGACTTACCAAAAAATATGGAAAGGAAATGCAGGGCCTTTTTAAAATACAGTATATATTTACTAGGAGAGAAGGGGGATGTGTACAGACAAGCACTACTGTATCCGAAGGCATGTCACTGGAGCACAGAGACTGACCAAGAGGGACCGAGTAAGGCACATTCCCAATTGCCGAGGCAACCAGTCAAGTGGCTGCCTCACCACTGCTGAGAGACAAAGGTGGGATTAATCCCAGGGGCTCCCACTGAGGAACAGATGGGACCTACTATCAATGACAGGGCTTCACAAAAACCTCGGCCCTGCTGTCTATCTCCATTTGGAAGAAGAAATCTACTTGGTTAGGATCAGAGTGACAACTGCAGTTGGCGGTAGCTTAATCCAGAGGGTGTATACTCTCTAGCAAATAGCTTTATGGAGGCAGCTTTAGATAATGTCATCTGTTACCTTGGGGGAGCATGCAGTGAAAAAATTTGGACCCAAGAAAGCAAGAAGTTGCCTTCTACCAAGTCAGACTCAGAAGCCCCTGTTTAATCTTCAATTTCATCCTACTCCATAAAAACAAAAACAAAGTAAAACAAAATATTGACAGAAACAAAGCACAAAAGTCCAACCAAAGTATACCTTACAGGACCATTCCACACAGGCTTTAGAGGCCCTAAAAGACAATAGTCATGGGCGGGATTGGAAAGAGCTGATAATATGGCCATGTGCAGTGTTTCAAATTCTGGCTCTGGGCCGTTCTGCAGATATTGTTATTGTTGGACTGCCTCTCTCTCATTAGCCCTAGTCAATGGGGGGGAAATGCTGAAAGTTGCAATCCTATAATATCTGGACGGCCAGACTTTTCTCATCCTTTTTAGAAACATGTTTTTTGGAGAGTGGGAGGAAAATTGTTTCTCCAGTAACATATTCACAAGAAATCTGATTCATTTTGGCAGCCTTCCTCACAAAGCTGCTTGTGGAGGGGGGCTAGCCAGATGTGTATAGGTTACCTCATCCCGTCGCGAGGGTGCCCACAGCCGTGTGAGCAGTGCAGTGTCTCCCTGTATCACCGCCAGGTCCCCCACTAGCGTGGAATAGGGAAGGCTCTCATCTGCAGCCAACTCAATGACTTGTAGCCCCAGCTTTTGTCGGAGGATGCCTGTGTAGACGCCGTACTGCCGATGAGCCTTGGCCAGGTCCACTGGCTCCGTCCCACCATCAGAGCCATCAGCTGCTGCTTCTGTCGTGCCAAATGAGGAGGGGATGCAGCGAACAATGGCATGTGTGTATTTGCCAAAGGAAGAGATGGTGGCCATGGTCTGGAGGAAAAAAATGCAGGGATGTGACATTTTGTTAGTAAATGAGCCCTTCTCTTGACTCACAAATCAACATTCCTTCAGTGGTTTTAGAAAATGAACCTGCTCCAACTTTTTAACTACAAAACTATAGTACAAATGAAGATGATGATACCTTTTTAAAAATAAATAAATAAATACTATAAACCATTTTTGCCCATTAAAATGTATAGTTTGTACTTATGCAGTACTGTACTAGTGTTTTTTTAAAAAAAATTGGAGTGCTGGAGGTTGCTGCTGCTGCTGCTGCTGCTGCTGCTGCTGCTGCTGCTGCTGCTGCTGCTGCTGCTGCTGCTGCTGCTGCTGCTGCTGCTGCTGCTGCTGCTGCTGCTGCTGCTGCTGCTGCTGCTGCTGCTGCTGCTGCTGCTGCTGCTGCTGCTGCTGCTGCTGCTGCTGCTGCTGCTGCTGCTGCTGCTGCTGCTGCTGCTGCTGCTGCTGCTGCTGCTGCTGCTGCTGCTGCTGCTGCTGCTGCTGCTGCTGCTGCTGCTGCTGCTGCTGCTGCTGCTGCTGCTGCTGCTGCTGCTGCTGCTGCTGCTGCTGCTGCTGCTGCTGCTGCTGCTGCTGCTGCTGCTGCTGCTGCTGCTGCTGCTGCTGCTGCTGCTGCTGCTGCTGCTGCTGCTGCTGCTGCTGCTGCTGCTGCTGCTGCTGCTGCTGCTGCTGCTGCTGCTGCTGCTGCTGCTGCTGCTGCTGCTGCTGCTGCTGCTGCTGCTGCTGCTGCTGCTGCTGCTGCTGCTGCTGCTGCTGCTGCTGCTGCTGCTGCTGCTGCTGCTGCTGCTGCTGCTGCTGCTGCTGCTGCTGCTGCTGCTGCTGCTGCTGCTGCTGCTGCTGCTGCTGCTGCTGTTGTTGTTGTTGTTGTTGTTGTTGTTGTTGTTGTTGTTGTTGTTGTTGTTGTTGTTGTTGTTGTTGTTGTTGTTGTTGTTGTTTTGTTGTTGTTGTTGTTGTTGTTGTTTCACCGTCGGCTCCCTCCCTGGCCCGGGAGGTGGGAGCTCAGCTGAGGTGCATTTTCTGGCTCTGTCATGGACGTTTAAGTCGGGAGGGTTCTGTTCTGGACGTTGGGTTGTGAGGTTTGTGTGTTTATCTGTGATAATTTTGCATTTTTCTCTTTATTGTAACTATATTTTTGTATTGTGTATTTTGTATTGTGTATTTTGTATTGTGAATTGTATTATTTATTCATGTTGTAGGCCGCTTCGAGTCACATTATGTGTTGAGTGAAGCAGAATAGAAATCTAAGTATAAATAAATAAATAAATAAATAAATATTATAATATTTTTACTTGTATGCCACCCACTCGACAATGCAACACAGGGCGGCTCACTACTATACCACATCTAATACATTATACATATATTACAATACAATACAATAAGATACAATTAGCATATAATAATA
This sequence comes from Bradypodion pumilum, assembly GCA_035047305.1. Lineage (NCBI taxonomy): Eukaryota > Metazoa > Chordata > Lepidosauria > Squamata > Chamaeleonidae > Bradypodion > Bradypodion pumilum. The sequence goes on along the minus strand of JAWDJD010000002.1, from coordinate 445,726,079 downwards.
GAAATAAACCGCAGTATCAAAAACATCACATAAGTTAAAACATCACAAATCAACTACCATCATAAAACATTTAAAAAGTCCTTTATTTCCCCACCCCAATGGCCAAGTCCATGGCAAAGTCCACGACACCAGCCAGCATAAGGGGCAACAACTCCACCAAATCAGGGCCCCTGCCACCAGCCCCTGTGTGGCCGAGACACCCATTCTGCCGCTGCCCACTCTGCTGCGGCTCAAAACAACACCGAGCCCGCCACACCCGATGCCGATCCTTGCCCAATAATTGACCTATTAGAACCCTTCAGACTAATCTAGCTCACAGGAGTGTTATGAAGTTAAAAGGGATACAGTTGCACCATCTTGAGTTTCCATAGAGAGAAAGGTCACCCTTCCTAGAAAGCCAGTTGTATCTGACTCTAGGGTTAAGTGCTCATCTCTGTTTATAGCCAAAGAGCCAGCGCTGTCTGCATCTGCAGACATTTCCATGGACATGTGGCAGGCATGCCTCAACACTGGACTGCACGGAACACTGTCTACCTTCCCACCGAAGTGGCACCTATTTATCTACTTACAATTTCTTGCTTTCAAACTGCTAGGTTGACAGGAGCTGGAACAGACAACGGGAGCTCATTCTGTCATGCAGTACTAAGGTCTCAAACTGATGACCTTCCAGTCATCAAGTTCAGCATCTTAACCACTTGAGCTACCACAGTCCCTTAGAGAGGAAGAATGGGATACAAATAGGAAGGGCATGGGTGACTCTCCCCACTTGTACGCAGAAACAAATGAAACTTCTTTGTACCAAGTGCAGCCAATTGACTGCTATATTTTGACCAGCAATGGCTCTCTAACTTTACAAGCTGGATTTTTTCAGGCCTATTAGTGTTGAGATTTCTAACACCAACAATTGCCAAGCACTGAGTTCCAAGTCTCTTCCAATTGACAATGCATAGATCACTTTGACAAAACAGCATAGACCACTTTGAGATTATTGGATCAGATAAAATATAAATATTACTCAGAGAGCTTTATCACTGAGGAAGCTAGTATAAACTTGCAGAAAGTAGATGGAGAGTTTTCCCCTACCCCCCAAGGAACCCCTCAAATGCTGCAAAAAGATACCATTCTCCCCTGCCCTGCCTTCCAGATTGTGTGTAACAACCACCACTTTCTTTGACCCCACCACTCTGATGATCTGTTGGACTACAGTTGCCCTTTTCTTCAATAAGGGAACTGAGGATGGTGACAGATATACTCTAACACAAGTACCAGGTAGAGCTACTACAAATAATTAATACTGTACTCCTGTACAATTGTGTATTGAGGAAGCTATGGGATATTTTAAAAACTCACTGGGTTTCCAATCTATTTAGGCTAGCAATGGGAATAGCACTGTACTTAGAGTTAGGCTAAACATACACTGCATATTTTGACTCCACTGAGAACCTCAAAGTCATTCTACTCCATGCAGTTGAGAAGAGTGTGCAACTTCTGCCCCCAAGCCATACCTGTCAACCGCGGCTCCGGAAAATACAGGACCTGCGCAGAACGGTTCTGCGCAGATCTCCTTCTATGCATGCGTAGAAGGTTTTTACGCTTGCGTAGAACCCTTCTAGGCTTGCGTAGAACCCTTCTACGCATGCCTAGAAGGCTTCTACGATCCCCTTCTGCGCAGATCGCCTTCTACGCATGCGTAGAAGGGTTCTACGCAAGTGTAGAAGGGTTCTACGCAAGCGTAGAAGGTGATCTGCGCAGAAGGGATGCGCAGTACCTCTTTTCCTCCTGCTGCCAATTCTGGGGTTTTGGCAGCTGGGGGCAGAAAATGGCGCAAATCAGCACCGAAAATCAGGAAATCCTGGCCAATCCGGGAAGGTTGACAGGTATGCCCTAAGCAGCATGGTTTGCTGGGGAATGGTGTTTTCCCACAGTAACGTCTTCTATTGACTGGGACATAAAAGTGCCCCAGTGGCCAAAAAACAGCAATATAACTGTTTAGACAGTGTTTTCAATGGCCCACTTTGTATGTAAAATGAACACCTCTATGCTTAGCAAGTTGTCATCGACTGCAACTCATATGAGACAATGCATTTTCCCCCTGAAGCAGAAAAAATGTCACTGGCGTGAATTTGTTTAAGTTTAAGGTGGACTTCTCGCCATGAAGTGACCCACACACTACGATCTCAGAGCCATCGCCCATGGCACACATGAAGCGCAACATGCAGGATTTAACATGGGTACTGCAATGGACCACCGCAGCCTTGAGGATATGGACAAGGTGTGCCTTCACAGCCAGTCCATCTGGCATGGCCTCTTCCACCTCCATGACCATTGGGAATCAGAGTTCCTCCTCCGCTCATTTTGCCATTTGGCGGCGGTTAACTAACCTGACTCCCTAAAGGGGCCAACGGCTACAGGCGGATGAGCCCCTTTAGGTGGGGTGATGGTCACCCTCAGTGGAGGAAATGCCACTGGAAACCATCATATTGGGCATGGCAAGTAAAACATGGGCATATATCGGTAGTTTATAACCAGACAGGAAACAAAGTTACTGAAAGCCTACTGTATAAGGCTAGCACTGAATCCCAGAACAAAATAGGCCCTGGGGGGACTAAAATGTCCCATCCTCATGCATGATGATTAAACCAGAAACCAAGGCTCGCAGCACTTTTTCCTCATACATTTTCTGTGTGGAAGAGGAATATGTCAGTATCTGGACCCACCCAAATAGTCATTGATCAATGGTCCCTCAGTTCCACCAACTGTTAACTTTCTGACATGTTAATCTTCCAAGCCAATCAATAGCCCAGAGCACAATAATAGATTTCATCTTACAGCTAAACAGATCACATAATTGCTTCCAAAAGGAATCCAATCAATAGATCAGTAGGCATGAAACAAAACTGGAGGACTGTGTGCACCATGTGAAAGTCCAAGAGTTAGTGCCAAACATTAGATATCTAACATCTGCAGATTCTCTGCACTGTTTATATCACACAACATACATTTTTAAACACACAAGGCTTGTGAAATCAAGATTCAAACTGTAGCATACTGCCACTAGTTTCTGACATCTCAGGGGGAAGACAAAGAAAGCAGAAATATCTGCAGGTTGAAGGAAACAACCGCAGTAGCTGGCGAGCTATTTCCCATTCTCTGTGATTAGCCACTACAGAATAATATATGCAAACTATTCAGATCTGTTCCAATTTACACCTTTTAGACAAATGGTAGAAATTCAGATATCCTTAACACAGAGTTTATTTCAGAAGAAAATACACTTCCTGTTTGCATTACAAACACTTTCAATCTCTCACCTTCTAATATTCTCACCCACCCAAACTGTGGTTTTCGGAATTTCCAGTCCTCATTTCCAAAGAGAGGCTAAAGAATGAGGATCCTTCTGTTGTCCAATGTTAATACTGTACAGGTGAAACTCAGAAAATTAGAATATCATGCAAATGTTCATTCAGTCCAGTAATGCAACTTAAAAGGTGAAACAAATATATGAGATAGATTCATTACATGCAAAGCGAGATAGTTCAAGCCAAACTTTGTTATAATATCGATGCTTATGAGTTACAGATTATGAAAACCCCAAAACCCCAATCTCATGTACTCCATAATCATCACATAATCTCATGAACGCTGTACGCCAGGATCATCACAATTATAACGAATTAATTAAAGCATGACATCTCTCGCTTTGCATGTAGTGAGTCTATCTCATATATTTGTTTCACCTTTTAAGTGAAATGAATGGACATTTGCATGATATTCTAATTTTCTGAGTTTCACGTGTATTTCCAAATCCTGTACAAAGATGAAATAGGAATTTTGTGTAGTATTTGCTCCATTGTCAAAGTACTGTATAGCTGTCCCCATAGAATTGATTCTACTGCAAATATGTTTGCATCAAAATTCTGTTAATGATGCATTTTAAGAACAAGAATGCAGGTAAATAGAAATGTAAACACTGTATAGAAAAGAATAATAAGGTACATGCATACTCTGTCAACCATCACTTTCCTATTCTCTTTCATTAATACATGCATGCACACTGGTTACTCAGAGAGGTGATGAAGATGCAAATAAATTCAAAGCCACAACAAAGAGAGATGATTGAGCTGCAGAGGGAAGTGGGTGGGAGTCTTGACAGCTTTGAAGGCCTTCTGTAATGCAAATGAGGGCCACATGTGGTTCCAGGGCTGTTTATTGTCCACCCTTGGGCTAGAGTAGACTGAGAGAAGGGAGATCCTTACTTCTCCACAAAAGCATTGCCAAATCAACAAACAGCAGCACACACTGTGAGATTGCTCCTTTCTTGACCCATGCATGATCACATTTTCTCCTGGCCCTCCACAGTTCAGAGGTTGTCTACTTATCCTTTTGTATACAAGCCCACAAGCCTTCCAGCTGTAGCCTTTTTTAAAAAGCAAGCCTCAGATGGCTTATTTCTATTTCGAGCTGTAAAACCTCTTGGGAAGGGTGGAGAAGTTGGTTGGGGTGGAACTACAACTCCATATGTTGGCTGGGAGAATGTTGGTAACAGAAATCTTTAAAACGAACATTTCCAGGCACAATTCAATTATTCTAAGGAATAGAAAATCAGCTGCAGTGGACTAGCAATAACAACTAGCCACCTCCATAGGAGAATGAGTTCTCACATGGCAATACCTTAATTCCATGATGGTAAACCTTGGCATGCCAAGTGTTCTTGGATTTCAATTCCCAGAAGCCCAACTCAACACTCCTGCTGATCAGGGCTTCTGGGAAATGACGTTAAAGAACACCTGGAATGCCAAGGTTCACAATCACTGCTTTAATTGGTTCATTCCATGATGAGGTTTCCCAGGTGAAGCGAGCCACTATAAACCAATTATTATTATTATTATTATTATTATTATTATTTATTAAATTTATATACCGCAGTTCTCTGCCCAATGGGAGACTCAATGCGGTTTACAAAGTACAATTTACAAGTTACAGTATAAAAATATCACAAAAATATCACAAAAAATACAACATATCAATATCATCATAACAACATCGCAATAAAGTATCAAAAATCAATATCACAGTAAACAAAGCATTACAAAAGCAAAATCACAGAGCATGAAATACAATGTTAGAAATACAGATACAATACAGTAATTTAAACAGTAAAATATGCAATAAACATTCAAGCACCAACACAACAAAATCAACTACGCAACCCCTCGGTTACCAATGTCCCCAAAACATAGCCCCATTGCTCACATGTTCTAACAGAGCCAAAGAAGAGGACGATCCAGCCCCAAGGCAGCCGAGGTCAGGCAATACACCGGCATTGGCTACTCTGGTAGTAGCGGTTTTTAAAAGTCCCGCCGGATCAATGTCAGTCAGCTGTGCTCCTACCTCCCCTGCCGGGCGAGGTGGGGAAGGGAGCCAGTGATGGAAGCGTATCTCTGGTGGTGCTGGCGGCGCAGTTTTTTAAAGTCCCGCTGCATCAATGACAGTCAGCTGTGCTCCTACCTCCCCCGCCGGGCGGGGTGGGGGAGGGAGCCGGTGATGGAAGCGTGTCTCCAGTGGTGACTGGAGTAGCCACAATGCCTCCAATCTTCCCCTATACCAGTGTTTTCCATCCTTTGGTTTTTGGACTTCAATTCCCAGAAGCCTAAGCCAACTCCCCAAAGTACTGATGAGCCAATTTACTGACTTAGGCTTCTGGGAATGGAAGTCACCCTGTTGGGAACCACTGCACTATACAAAAAAAAATCCACTCCAGAGAGAATTGCTATCAGCTTCTTTTCTTTATGAAACCCACACATCAAGAAAACCAAGTTGAACATTTCTTAAAGCGTGGCTGAGTTCCATCAGACATTCCCATCTGCTTCTGAAAAAAGCATCACCATGTTTTGCTTTTGGATTGTTTATACTCACTTCAACAGAGACCGGACCATTCATTTCTGCCAGATGCTTGCAAGTGCCAGAATACAGGGATAGCAAGTCACTCTATTTTATTTACAACCCCATGCTATTCATCCTCCTACCACCATGTACTCTGCCCATAGCCAATCATTTGTTTAAAAGTCATGATAGGTAGAGAAATTAATGCTTGTAATCTTGTAAGCAATCATCTGGAAGCTATATTCCAACAAACTCAGTGGGTTTCTGTTTTTTATTATTATATTTCTTTGCTGCTTTTCCATCACGCAAGCTCCTAATAGGACTTGTCTGAATGGAGCTGTAATATTCACCACACCCAGTCTCTAACTGCATCCAGACATGGATTCAGGGCTTTCCCTGCCTCCTCAGTAATAGTTGAAAAAGAGAATTACTGAGCAGCTGTGTGAATGATATACTCTCTGAAGAAGATAACAACTGGACTATAGCAAGTACAGAAGACTCTAGTGCAGTGATGGTGAACATTTTAGAGACCAAATGCCCAAACAGAGGGGTGGGGTGAACTATGTGCTGGGGGAGGAAGCGTTCCCATTGGACTGTTGAGTAGAGGGGTGAGGCGACGGCGTATGTGCCCACAAGGAGGCCTCTTGAGTGCCCCCTCTGGCACTCGTGCCGTAGGTTCACTACCACTGTTATCATTAAAGCCTGGTGGCTCTGATGTCATCAGATAATAAATCTGCTACAAATTTTAGTCCAAATTTTACAAGCGCTATCCAGGGTGCTGAAAAGTGAGGGGATTTTTGGACTAAAACCCTCATAATTATCCATTATGGGAGACCTAGATAAGGCAGGAGAGCCAATAGGCCCAATTTCCCATTCAGAATCCAACCTCTCTCCAACTAGTCAGGTATGAAACAAAACACTCCGTATGATCTTCAGCTCCGTAAGAAAAATTATGTTTTTGCCACCAAGTCCCCTAATCCATACATAGGCCAATTCTGTGCCTGCTGTATCATGCCAATCCAGTTAAAAAAAGATCAGCAAATCAATTGGAGAGTATTTTATTTGCATTTTGAATATGCACATTTAATGTCTGTTATCTTCCTTGGGTAAAAGTTCCCCAAACTATGAAGAGTCAGTGTTGTCAACACTGGGACAGAGCATGGGTGTTTTCAGAATGACTAGTCTGAGGCTATCATTCCCAAGCCTGTTGTCTCCCTATATGTGCTGGACCACAAATGCCAGACAGGCTAACAGAGACAGAGACAGAGAGAGAGAGAGAGACAGAGACAGACAGACAGACAGACAGACAGACAGACAGAGAGAGAGAGAGTGATTGATTGATTGATTGATTGATTGATTGATTTTTCTTCCTGGGTATTCAATAGATTTTCTCATCAGAGTCCAGACAGATCAAGTTCATGAATACACTTGATAAAATTCCTTCCTAGTTTCAGCAAGTTTATCAGTGATCAAACTAATTGCCTACTACTCAACTGCCCAACTGATAGATTTCTTCTCCTAATGACTTTTTAAAAGTCTTTAATCCTAAAACTGTCAGCAGATTAATGAAAAAATCCTTTCCAAGCAGGAGATGAAATGAGAGGAAGTGTTTTTCACATTGATGCCTTGATCAATAGGGCTATAATTACATCAGAATGTCAACATAACTTCCCCTCAATATTAACAAAGGTGGAGTTACTGTATGGCCCATAGCATCTCAAATCTTCCAGGACATTAATTCTCAACCAGTGGTATATGTACTGGGATACAGAAGGAGGAGATTTTGGGAAAGGGGTTAATGTCTGGGACCTTTTTGTGTTGCACCTCTGACAGAGGTCAGCTGGAAGGAAGAACCATGGAGCAAAATCCTCCCATCCAACCCATTTGGCTGAGGAAAGAGCCATATACAAGAAGGCTACCTGCAAGACCCACCACGACAACAACCTTAGGGACCCCACTGGTGAAAAAGGAGCTGCAGCACCCAACTGCAGCATTCACAGTGCAAACACTAGTGCAAGCAGGAAAGGAGACTCCAGGAGGAAGAGCAAAGCCTACCCAAGTGTCTCTCACCAAGCATAGATGAAAAAATTATATCCAGGATTGGGACGCCCACCCCCCTCCATTCCCCTGCTCTGCAAAGCCAAGACTCTTGGGGCTCCCAGTGAAGACAACTGCAGCCCCTCTTGAAAGGACCATATGTGGGGTGTGTGCATGTGTTAGAGTTGCATAGTCCACACCCCCAGAAAACCCATGGAAGGTGGAAGAGATGCTAATCCAGAATCCACTGTTAAGCATGTGCCAATTTTTTTTGTTATTTTTCATCCTTCCAATCTGTAATCTACCAAATTATTGATGGAGGACCCAATGGCTATTGATACCCCTGTGGGCAGGGCTCATGGTGCTCACATACTCTAGGGCAGGGATTCCCAACCTTTTCAAGCCAGGGACCAGGTCACACTCTCTCAGTCAGCTTTGAGGGCCAGACAGCCATTTTGTCCTACCTGCATGATGGGGTGGTCATTTTGTCCCAACAGCTTCAAAGGAGTGGCCATTTTCTTTCTCAAATGCCCTTGGAGGGGTGGGGAGCCACATTAAATGGTGCTGGGGCCCAGATCTGGCCCACAGGCCTTAGGATGGCAATGCCTGCTCTAGGGCTGCATTCATGCATATGGTTAAAAAGCCTTCCCCAGCCTGCTGTCTCCCCAAATGTGATAGACCACAAATCCCAGAAAGGCTAGCCAAGAACCAGTCAAAACTCTCGTATTTGCCTGCATAAGGTCAGTTCAAGCAGGCCTTTGTCATCATTAATTCTACTGAGATTTAGATGCCAAGCTGAGAAAACAGCTTTCTGGTCCAATTCTTGGACAGGCTCTCTTTTGTTCCACTGCTAAGAAATCAGAATGCTTTGTTAGCAGGCAAAATATGCAGCTCATTCCTCAGGGACCTGGCTTTCTTTGGCCGAGGTGAAAGTTATTACATTTAAACATCTGATGTAGAATATGTTAATAGTTCTAAAATATTTTTATTATGGCTGTGACACAAGACAATAATCCAACCCAAAGCATGTTGAGTAACAAAAAATACACTATTATAAATTGAGTACTGTACCTATTGCTTCCTCTCTCTACAATATAGGTAAAGGTTGCCCTTGCTCAAAAGCCAGTTGTTTTCAACTCTAGGGTGCAGGACTTATCTCCGTTTACAGCCAAAGAGCCAGTGCTGTCTGCATCTGCAGATGTTTATGTGGTAATGAGGCAGGCATGAGTAGATGCAGGAATGCAAAGAACACTGTTACCTTTCCCACCAAAGTGGTACCTTTATATCTACTTGCAATTTCTTGCTTTCAAACTGCTAGGTTGGCAGGAGCCTGGGCAAATGATGGAAGCTCACTCCATCATGCAGGACTCGGACCTCGAACTGCTAACCTGCTGACCTTCCAGTCATCAAGCTCAGTATCTTAACTACTAAGACACCACAGCCCCCTTTACATGATACACACTATTGAATGCAATTTTGTAGGAGGTGCCATCTTAGAAGAGGTGCCTCCTTTCATATAAGAAACAAGATGGCATGCATCTTCTAACACAAGGATGAGAAGTCTACCCCCCCCCCCCCCCAACACCCTGCAGATGAGATACAGACCACATAAGTCACTATCCAATCTGCAAGCTTCTACTACTATGAAGCAGAAATGGAATACTCTCTCCAAATTCTCCACGAAACTGAGCTCTGGTTTGTGTCTCTTGAAGCTGTTGCACTGGAGCTTATTCAGAAGTAGCTAAGCATAAAAGTAAACTACCATCTAAACAATCTGTGGGGAAATGTCTAAATTGGTAAGACCTGCATCAGCTATTCTGCTTTGGCTTCACTCTTCAACCTTAGTTTCTTCTATTGCTGAACTAAATCAGAATTTGGTCCTCAAGCCAAAAGAGAGCCCTCCTCATCCATTCAAAGGAGACAGGAATGTGTCATCTAAAAACAAACATTTTGTTCGTTTGAATAATTATGCTAAGTGAATGGTTTCAAACAAACAATTAACACTCATACATGTAAACTAAGATTTTTCTTCTTCCTTTAAAAATGTGATGAATTCAGCTGCAAGAACAATCTGCCCCTCTCTACAGACATTAAATCAACAATAAATAGAAAATAAATCTATGGACAGACAAATGTATGTACCTCATTTTCAGTTCCTCATTTTCCCCCCAAATAATGTTTGTTCAGCCCTATTTCCACACTAGTTTCCAAATTTGAGTGTTTTTTAACTTCTAAATTGTATAGGCATTTCTCAAACATACACACTGTTGTACACTGTTAACCAAATATACAATATTTCTAGGCAATTTTCTCTACAATAAAGTGCCTTTGTATTTTCTCTGTGTAACATAATGCATGTTTAGGTGCATTTCTCCACAACATATGCATTTTTGTGCTCCTTGCAAATTACCTTGCAATATTTGCAAAGGGATAAATGTTGAAATGAATTCCACCTTGCACTATTTGTTAAAAGTATATCCTTCTCTACCTCCAGTGAGCCCAACATGTTGCATATGGCTCTTCTTTATCATCACACCAACCCTATGCAGTAGGCCAACCTGGGAGAGTGGCTGACCCAAAGGTCACACAGAAAGGTTCATAGCTGGTCAGGGATTTAGGCCTGGAACAGAAGAATTGCAATTGGTTTCCATGAAAGCCTTTATCAAACAGATTTATTTCCTTGTGTGAGTAAGGCATAGTAAATCTAAAAACATACACACCATGGGCAGGGAAAACAGAGGCTGGATTCCCAGTTAGATCTTTCCCTGCCCTCTCGAAGTGAAAGCCCATTAGCTCTCAACAAACATTCAACATCTGACACATTGAGAGGCCTCCTCACAGTTCATATGTCAATCTGACATTCACTGTAAGCCTTCTCCTCGCACCAGTCCTCCATTGGGTGACTCAGTCTAGAAAACATCATGCCCTAATGTAATGGCCTTCTTGGGAAGGAGGGGGGAATTTTTGAAGGTGTAGGAGTCACTTCATGTAAATCCTGTGCCCACTATGAGCTGCACCAATTCCACCCAGTAAGACGAGAAGTGACCAGCAGACACTCCTTTTAGGGAGAATTGTATGCACTGAGAGGTTTGAAGGAATTCTTCTCCCCAACCCCTCCCTCTTTTCTCTCTCTCTCTCTCTTCAGAAAAAGAGATAGGCAATGAGGACTAGAAAAATTGAACCTATGGCGTCTGAGATTTCCAGCTCTGCTCTAAGGCATTATGGGGAATTTAAATTGCAACCCTCAGATTGCACACAGTTAGTGCCCATTAGTGGGCACTGTATCACAACCTGAAGCTCCAGATACTGTTGGATTACTACTCCCAGCAGCCCCAGCCAATAAAGCCAATAATGAGACACAATGTAAGCTGCAGTCCAACAACATCAAAAGGCTGGTTTAGAAAGACAGACTGACAATGTTCAGGGCAGTAGAACTAAATTCCATCCCTCCACTTTTCAGCACCATGAAGTCAAGTAGACCTGCATAGAGTTAAAGCAAGTTGTTCTCATTTACATTAAGGAACTGAAATTCAGTAATAAATTCCTATTAGATCAAGACCATTGAATCAATGCAGATTTTGTGAATCAACTTCTCTCTGTGTTCCTATGGACATACTCTAGTTCCTACTTATCACTGGATTCCAGCCACGGTATTATCATACCCGTCAAGTTGAGGTTTTGGAAATCCGGAAGCTGGGCACGCATGCGCAGTAGGTTTCCAGGCGCTGGGCAGGAAATGGGTTACTGCGCATGTGTGGCCATCAGAGGCAGCAGTGCACATGCACAGAAACCTCTGTGTGCATGCACAGAAACCCCTTCGGCCAGGAAATGGGTTACTACGCATGAGTGGCCGTCAGAGGCAGTGATGCACATGCACAGTAGCTACTTTCCCCGCCGTTCAAAATACGGGATGGTGGCGAGAAAGGGAATGGGCATGGAAAAACGGGAAATCCTGGTCAATATGGGATACTTGACAGGTATGTGTGTTATACAGTTCAGATACCCACTGTGGTGCAGTGTATAGAGCAGTGGTGGCAAACCTATGGCATTGCATGTCAGAGGGGACACTCGGAGCCCTCTCTGTTCGCATGCACACCATCGCCCCAGCACAGAGTTCACCCCACTCCTCTGCCCAGCAGCCCAATGGGAGTGATTCCTCCCTCCCCCCAGGACAGAGTTTGCCCCACCCCTCTGCCCAGCAGCTCAATGGGAGTGCTTCTTTCCCCCAGCACAGAGTTTGCCCTGCCACTCTGTTTAGGCACTTGGTCTCTAAAAGGTTCACCAGCACCGGCATAGAGTAAAAGTCTCAGGGGGCTTGGGTTGAAATCCCAGCTTGACCATGGAAACTCACTGCAGGAGTGGAACAGGTCAAGTCACTCTGTAAATATCTATTGGTTTGTTATAGGTTGGTTCTGACTGGATGGCATATAATATACTAGTAGATTTTGCCCGGCGATGCAGGGCTTTTAAAAATTGTGTTGGATTTTTTGTTGTTCAGTCGCACAGTCGATTCCGACTCTTTGCGACCCCATGGACCATCGCTCTCCAGGCACCCCTGGCTTCCACCATCCTCCTTAGTCCACACAGCCCGGTGCCCATTGTGTCTACAATACCATCTAGCCATCTCATCTTTGGCCGTCCTCTTCTTCTTTTGCCCTCCACCTTCCCCAGCATCAAGGCCTTCTCAAGTGAATCCTCTCTTCTCATTTGATGTCCAAAATACTTCAACTTCATCTTTGTTATTTGTCCTTCTAAGGAGCACTCAGGGCTAATCTCTTCTAATATTGACTTATTTGTTCTCCTCGCTGTCCAGGGGACTCTCAAAACTCTCCTCCAGCACCACATCTCAAAGGCATCTATTTTTCTTCGCTCAGCCTTTCTAATGGTCCAGCTCTCACAGCCATACATTACCACCGGAAATACCATTGCTTTGACTATGTGGACCATTGTTTGCAGTGAGATGTCTCTACTTTTCACTATGTTCCCCAGGTTTTTCATAGCTTGTCTCCCAAGAATCAGTCACCTTTTTATTTCATGGCTGCAATCTCCATCTGCAGAGATCTTGGATCCTAAGAAAGTAAAATCTGTTACTGCTTCTACTTCTTCCCCATCTATTTTCCAGGGACTGATATGGCCTGTTGCCATTATCTTGGTTTTCTTGATATTGAGTCTCAGGCCAGTTTTTGCACTCTCTTCTTTCAACCTAATCAGGAGCTTCTTTAGGTCTTCCTCACTTTCTGCCATTAGGGTGGTATCAACTGCGTATCTCAAATTGTTGATGTTTCTCCCAGCAATTTTGATCCCATATTGTGATTCCTCCATCCCTGCATTGCGCATTATGTGCTCTGTGTATAAGTTGAATAAGCAGGGTGACAGAATGCAGCCTTGTCTTACTCCTTTTCCTATTCCAAACCACTCCGTCATTCCATACTCTGTCCTAACTGGGAATCCAGCCTGTTTGCCCTGCCCATGGTGTGTATGTTTGGATAGTAAAGGGTTTGTTTTTTCTTGAACAAATGGTGCCGGGCTGTTTTAAATGGTGTTGAAAGGTTTTGCGAATTTGTGGATTTGAGGTGCTGCGTCCATCTGCGGCGGACTTGCGCTCCCAGTGTGTTGTTTATTTTTATTTTTTGCGTGCCGGCTTCCTCAGTGCCAGGCTCTTTAAAATGGTTTTGGAAGGGTTTTGTTTTGTTGTTGTTGTTGTTCAGTCGCACAGTCGGTTCCGACCCTTTGCGACCCTATGGACCATTGTTCTCCAGGCGCCTCTGTCCTCCACCATCCCCCTCAGCCCTCCCAGCTCTGTGCCCATTGTGTCTACAATGCCATCTAGCCATCTCATCCTTGGCCTCCCCCTTCTTCTTTTGCCCTCCACCTTTCCCAACATCAATGCCTTCTCAAGTGAATCCTCCCTTCTCATTTGATGTCCAAAGTATTTTAGCTTCATCTTTACTATTTGACCTTCCAATGAGCAGTCAGGGTTAGTTTTTAATTGTGGTTTTTTAAGTTTTTATTTTTACGCATGGGCTGTTAGAAACTGCGATTTTTTATTTTTTGGTTTGGTTTTTTGGTTTTTCAAAAGAGGAAAGGATGATATAATTTTTTATAATTATTGTATTTAACCAAATAATGTGTTACTATGTGAAATTTTTTAAATAGTTGTGCCTTCGATAATAATTTTTAAAATGTGTAAGAATATGTTTTTTAATCAATGTTTCCATACTGTGTTTAGATGGGTTTTTTTGTTTTTTTGAGTGAAAACTTTTTTTTTGAATTTTTTGTGATTAGTGTGAATATTTTTGAATGATTTAATAACTTATTTCAGTAATTTGGGAATTAATCTTATTATTTTGAATATTTTTTGATGTTTTTACTCTTGTGGCCTCTGGGTGGGGTTGGTGAGCTTTTAGTGTACTCTACCATTTTTCTCTACTGTCCTCTGGCCGTTGCTTCTTCTTCCGGTAAGTATTCTCTTTCTTTTCTCAGTTTAGTTCCGGTCGTCATGGAGTGAAGACGTCTCATCGTAAGCTCTCTGGTTTTATTTTTTTGGGGGGGGTTGTTTTGGGTTGGGGGGGTCTGTGTGTTTTTTCTTGTTTGTTTTTGGATGTTTTTGTGTTTCCTTTTTGTATTTTTGATTTTTTGGTTTTGAGTGTTTTTGACTGTTTTTGGTTTGTGTTTTTGTGTTTACTTTTTTAGGGGCGGGGGGGGGTCTTTCTTTTCCGTGGACCAGGCTCGATGCCTGGCCCGTGGAAAGGAAAGTCAGGGGGGGATCTTTTTTTTCGCGGGCCAGGCTCGATGCCTGGCCTGTGGAAAGGAAAGGCCGGGGGGTCTTTTTTTTCACGGGCCAGGCTTGATGGCTGGCCTGTGGAAAGGAAGGGCAGTGGTGGCGGCGGGGTGGAGGGTTACTTTTATTTTTCGCGTGCCGGTTACCTCAGCGTTCTCAGCTTGTAGTTTGGTGTGCACGATTTTAGGTAGTGCAGCGGTTTGTTTCCTGCAGCTTATTTTTGATTGGCCACGGCGCGTTTCCAAATGTTCCTTTTGCCCGCGCCGCTCAGCCTGATTGGCTCTGGTGCGGCGCAAGGAACGTTGGGAATTGAAGTTCCCTTTTTTTGTTTGCGTACGGGGGGCTCCTGCCCCACTGGCGCAAATTTCAACCAGACAGTTACCTGCGAACCCTGTTCGGACAAGTGCACGGAGGCTCGGACGGGGCTAGTGGGGCCTGGCTAAACATCCTTTGTCACATTCCAACGGTTCACGCACCATTTTATAGGTATAGATTATTATAAACTGTTAGAATTCAAGGTTTTCTGTCACTCTTAACCCCTCCCAGTTCATCTCAGCTATGACCTTAATAAACAGATGGTTATGGTCAACAGGCCATTTCCACTTAATCTGAGATGGACGGGAAAGAACACAAAGCAGGAAGCAGCCCTGAGACAGACACCTAATGTAAAAGGGCATTTATCATGGCCAGGAGACAAGCTATTTCCAGACAAAATACAGCAACAAAAAGCACTTCCTTTCCAATTGGGGCTGTTCTGGCAAAAATAAAATAAAACAAATAGCAGGGAGAAGGCCTCTTTTCACTCAGAAATCCTGGCACTCACATACATGGATGCAACCTTTTTTCCTTTCAAAGGATGGGTCACAAAGACTCCAACCAAGGTCAGCATGGGTCACTAATGGCGGTTCTTTTTTGCAGCTGGGGGTATTTAGCAAAAGGAAAATGGGGCCCTGAAAAGGAAGGAATTTCAGCCAAGGGGAACAGCCAGGATGTGCTAAGGCGGAAAATATGTAACACATGTTTCTGTTTAAAATTGTGTTGGAGAGAGGAAAAGAGAGTGAAGGCAGAAGAAACAATGGGATATGCGAGAACAGACACTCAGAAAGCCACCTTGTATTGCAATTTCACATTAAAATGCTACTTTCCACCACAACACAACAATGTTTTAATCTGGTGCACTTGTTAGAATTATCCATTTAATAAGGACTCTACGACAAGATGGCGAATGGAAAATTTTACCAATCAGTGCCAGGGCTAAAGTTCTATTTGAAGATTATAAAAGGTTCTGGGATCTTATCCATCACCAGGACCCCAATCCTTTATTGTTTATTGTCAAGCTGTCTCAGACTTATGGTGAACCCATAAATCATAAGAACATAAGAACATAAGAACAGCCTTGCTGGAACAGGCCACAGCCCATCCAGTCCAGCATTCTGTCTCACACAGTGGCTCACCATTTCCTTCAGGGTATTCCCAAGGAGATGCCTTCACCTTCTTAGGATTCCCTGGAAATGGCATTGAGAGATATCCTGCCTATCTCTCCAACCCGGAGGTTGTCCTTAGGTAGCCATAATTATAGCCATTGATAGCCTTGTCCTCCATGAACTTGTCTAATCCTTTCTTAAAGCTGTCAAGACTGACAGCTGTCACCACTTCTTCTGGCAGGGAGTTCCATAGACCAGTAATCCTCTGGGTGAAAAAGTACTTTCTCTTATTTGTTTGAGAACTAGTACCCAAAAGTTTCATGGAGTGTCCCCTAGTTCTAGTGTTGTGCGATAGGGAAAACAGTTTTTCCTTATCCACTTTGTCCACACCGTGCATGATTTTATAAACTTCAATCAGGTCACCTCTTAGACGCCGTCGTTCAAGAGTGAAAAGGCCCAACCGTTGCAGCCTCAGATGGTAAGGAAGGTGTTCCAGTCCCCTAATCATTCTGGTTGCCCTCCTCTGTACTTTCTCCAACTCCATAATATCCTTCTGGAGGTATGGCGACCAGAACTGTACACAGTATTCCAGATGGGGCCTCACCATAGATTTATAAAGAGGCAAAATGACACTTGCTGACTTATTTTCTATACCCTTCCTAATGATCCCTAACATTGAGTTTGCTTTTTTCACTGCTGAGGCACACTGGGTTGACACCTTCATTGAGCTGTCCACCAGGACACCAAGGTCCCTTTCCTGGTTTGTCGCAGAGAGTTCAGACCCCATCAGTTTATAAATGTAATTGGGGGTTTTTTGCCCCAACATGCATCACTCTGCACTTACTAATGTTGAAACTCATTTGCCACTGTTTTGCCCACTCCCCCAGTGTCGAGAGATCCCTCTGGAGCTCCTCACCATCTCCCACAGTTTTCACTACCCTGTATAATTTAGTGTCATCAGCAAATTTGGCTACCTTGCTTTTTACTCCTACCTCTAGATCATTTTATGAAGAGGTTGAAAAGCAGGGGTCCCAGTACTGAACCTTGGGGGACCCCACTCTTTACTTCCCTCCACTTGGAGAAGTGTCCATTTAGTGCTACCCTCTGTTTCCTGTCCCTTAGCCAGTTGCTGATCCAGGACAAGACCTGTCCCTTTATTCCATGACTGGTAAGTTTATTCAAGAGCCTTTGGTGTGGGACCTTGTCAAAAGCCTTCTGAAAGTCCAGATAAACAATGTCAACTGGATCCCCCTTATCCACATGCTTGTTGACACTCTCAAAAAATTCCAACAGATTAGTGAGGCATGATTTGCCCTTGCAAAAGCCATGTTGGCTCTCCTTTAGCAGCGCCTCCTCTTCTATGTACCTATTAATTCTATCTTTTAGGATGGTTTCCATCACTTTACCTGGGACACATGTCAAACTGACAGGCCGGTAATTTCCTGGATCACCCCTGGATCCTTTTTTGAAAATTGGTGTTACATTCGCTACCTTCCAGTCATCAGGCACAAACCCTGATTTGAGGGAAATATTATATATTTTGGCTAGGAGATCAGCAATTTCATCTTTAAGTTCCCTGAGAACTCGTGGATGGATGCCATCTGGTCCTGGTGATTTGTTAGTGTTTAGTTTAACAAGACATGCAAGGACCTCCTCCCTGGTTATTTCTATCTTGCTTAATTCTTCGGTTTCCCTCCCTACGAAGATAGGTTCTGTTTTGGGCATGTGGTCTCTATCTTCTTCAGTGAATACTGAAGCAAAGAATTCATTGAGTCTCTCTGCAATCTCTGTTTCCTCTTTAATAACCCCTTGCCTTCCATTGTCATCTAATGGTCCAATGGCCTTCCTAGTTGGGTTCTTACTTCTAATGTACTTAAAGAAGTCTTTGTTATTCCTCTGAGTATTTTTAGCTATACGCTCCTCAAAGTCTTGCTTTGCTTTCCTGATTGTTGCCTTGCATTTGTTCTGCCAGAATTTATGTTTCTGCCTGCTGTCCTCATTTGGACAAGCCTTCCATCTTCTAAATGAGCTTTTCTTGCTCTTGATCACTTCCCGAACAGCTCCTGTAAGCCACATTGGAGTCCTCTTGGACCTGGCAGTGCCCTTTTTCCTTTTGGGTATGCATTCCAATTGGGCCTCTGTTATTGTTTTTGTAAACAGCCTCCATGCCTCTTGGAGTGTTTGGACTCTCTCAATTTTCCCTTTCAGCTTCTTTTTTACTAGTTTCCTCAACTTTGGGAAATTTCCTTTTTGAAAATTTAAGTTCTCTGTGTTAGATTTTATCAGTGACTTGCGGTCTATGTTCAAGTTAAACATAATTGAGTTGTGGTCACTGTTCCCTATTGGATCAGTCACATTAACATCTTGCACCAGATCCTGAGTATTACTCAGGATCAAGTCAAGGATTCTTGTACCTCTAGTTGGGTCTTCAACCATCTGTCCCAGGGAACAATCATTGAGCATATCTAGGAACTTTATCTCTTTATCATGTGCTGAACAACAGTTCACCCAGTCTATGTGAGGGTAATTGAAGTCCCCCATTATAACCAGGCTTCCCTTCCTGGATGCCTCCTTTACAACATTCTCCAACTGCCAGTCTCCCTCAAGAGTTTGGGTCGGAGGCCGATAGTATATGCCTACTGTTAGACCATCCTTGTGGCCTGGTACTCTTACCCACAGAGCTTCTAATGGTGACTCTAAATCACCTAGATATTCCAATTCATAAGATTTTATCACTTCTTTGACATACAAGGCTACACCACCTCCTGTTTGCCCCTTCCTATCCTTCCTGTACAGTTTGTAGCCTGGGATAACTGTATCCCATTGGTTATCATCCGTCCACCAGGTTTCAGTGATACCAATAATATCAATATTCTTATCTATTGCTAAGTATTCCAGCTCCCCTATTTTGTTCCGGAGGCTTCTGGCATTTGTATACAAGCATTTATATATGCATTTCTGACACAGTCTTTTGTGTCCAGTTGCATTGTTAGACTGCCTCTTGCATCCTTCTGCTAGAATGCTAGTGACTAGCTCCTTGCTCTGCTCAGTAATTTTTGCATCCTCCTCACTACTCAAGTACACACTTTCCCGAACCGGATGCTGCCCAGCTCCTGTCGGCTTTCCCCCAGTTATCAGTTTAAAAGCTGCTCTGCAGCCTTTTTGATGTTGAGTGCCAGCAATCTGGTCCCATCATGGTTTAAATGCAACCCATCCCTCCTGAACAGATTTGGCTTGTCCCAAAATGTTCTCCAGTTCCTGACAAATCTGAAGCCCTCCTCTCGACACCACCGCCTCATCCATGCATTGAGGCTTCTGAGCTCTGCCTGCCTGGTAGGTCCTGCGTGAGGGACAGGCAGCACTTCTGAAAATGCTACCTTGGAAGTCCGGGACTTCAATCTTCTTCCTAACAACCTAAATTTGGCTTCCAGGACAGACCGCTTGGCCTTCCCAACATCATTAGTACCAACGTGTACCATGACAACTGGCTCATTCCCAGTTCTCTCTAACAATCTATCTAGATTTCTTGTGATGTCTGCAACTTTTGCACCTGGCAGGCAAGTCACCATACGGTTATCATGTGCATCACAAATCCATTTCTCTGTATTTCTAATTATTGAATCGCCTAGTACAAGGAGCCTCTCTCCTGCAATCTGTTCATCTACATGCACCTCATCAACCATATTAAGGGAGAGAACCTCAGTTTGTTCCTGATGTTCATCTTCCTGGATCTCATCAAGTGTGATGAAGGAGAGATCATCAGGTGGAACCAGCTGTTCCTCTGTGTGTTCCTCGTCAGGTGTGATAAGGGAAAGAGCCTCAAATTTATTCTGTAATTTCAGACTCTCAGAGTGATCCCCTACTCTTCTCCTCCTTTGAGTCACATTCCTCCAACCATCTCCCTCCTGAGTTAGTGAAGGGCCTTCTCCCTCAGAACTGTGCCCTGTCTCTTCTTTGTCCAGCATAGTCTGCTCCGCTCTGTCCAAGAACAGCTCAAGCTCCTTAATTTGTTGGTGGTTAGATATGCGGGCCTCTAGCTGCTGGACCTTCTCTTCTAGTAGTGCAACCAGCTTGCACTTGCTGCAAGTGTAGTTCTCCATGTGCTTTGGCAAGAACACAAACATGGCACAAGAATTGCAGGTAACTACAGCTGTTCCCTCAGAATCCATTTTAACAAGTGCAAGCTGGGGTGCCCGAACTATGATCCGGCCCCCAACACCAATTCATCAGGCCCACATCACCCTTGCCATACAGGCACATTTTACTTCTGCTTCCAGGAGCGGCAAGTGTGGTGCAGGCCAGATAAATTGGTGTCAGGGGCCAGATCCGGCACCTCTGGTTTAAGCAGAGGAAATGGCAGCCTAAAAATCTATCTCATCCTGCTGCAAAACAGATTGTAAGGCACATTTTACTTCCACTTTACCTCTACATGGTAGGAGGAACCATGTGATCGACCCACAGCCCAAAAAGTTTGGGCACCCCTGCCATAAATGAAGTGCTGCAGCAATTTTGTTTTCTGCAGAAAATGACATGGCTAGATGATATTGTAGATGCAATGGGCACAGAGCTGGGCAGGTTGAGGAGGTTGCTGGAGGACAGAGGTGCTAAGGGTCCATTGGGTCGCAAAGGGTCAGAATCAACTGTGCGACTGAACAACAACAACACCCATAAATGAAACATCTCCAAAATAGGCTGCCTTCAACAGCCTTGTTCATCAATTATAAGCTAAAGGCTATATAGCTTCTTTTAGAGAAATCAGTCTATTTCGCACTTGGTCTTCCTCTTTTCATACTATCTTCAACTTTGCACAGCATTATTGTTTCTTCCAGAGAATATTGCCTTCTTATGATGTGCCCAAAGTAGGGTCACCTCAATTTCATCATTTTTGTCTCTGGAGATAGTTCGTATTTGATTGGCTCTAGGACCCATTTGTTTGTCTTTTTTGTTGTTCAGGGTATCTGCAAAGCTGTCTTCCAGCATCATATTTCCCGCTTTCTCCACTGTCCAGCTTGTGTACCCATAGGTTAAAGAAATGTTCCTAAGTTTAAAAATACAACCCTGGTTCCCAGACTTTCATTCAACTGATCTAAAACACTTCTAGGTTTGTTGTTGTTCAGTCGCACAGTCGATTCCGACCCTTTGCGACCCCATGGACCATTTTCCTCTAGGCACCTCTGTCCTCAACCATCCTCCTCAGCCCGCCCAGCTCTGTGCCCACTGTGTCTACAATACCATCTATCCATCTCATCTTTGGACGTCCTCTTCTTCTCTTGCCCTCTACCTTTCCCAGCATCAGAGCCTTCTCAAGTGAGTCCTCCCTTCTCATTTGGTGTCCAAAGTACTTCAGTTTCAGCTTCACTATTTGTCCCTCCAATGAACAGTCAGGTTTGATTTCCTCCAGTATTAACCTGTTTGTTCTCTTTGCTGTCCAAGGGACTCTCAAGACTCTCCTCCTACACCACATCTCAAAGGCATCTATTCTTCTGCGCTCAGCTTTCCTAATGGTCCAGCTCTCACACCCATACATTACCACTGGGAATACTATTGATTTGACTATGCGAATTTTTGTTTTCAAGGTGATGTCTCTGCTTTTCACTATATTTCCCAGGTTTCTCATAGCTTGTCTCCCCATAATCAGTCATCTTTTTATTTCATGGCTACAGTCGCCATCTGCAGTGATCTTAGATCCCAGGAAAGTAAAATCTGTCACTGCTTCTACTTCTTCCCCATCTATTTTCCAGGGACTGATCGGACCTGTTGCCATTATCTTGGTTTTCTTAATATTAAGTCTCAAGCCAGCTTTTGCACTTTCCTCCTTCAATCCAACCAAGAGGTTCTTTAGGTCTTCCTCACTTTCTGCCATTAGTGTGGTATCGTCTGCATATCTCAAATTGTTGATGTTTCTCCCAGCAATTTTGATCCCATACTATGATTCCTCCATCCCTGCATTGCACTTTATGTGCTCTGTGTATAGATTGAACAAGCAGGGTGATAAAATGCAACCTTGTCTCACTCCTTTTCCTATTCCAAACCACTCTGTCATTCCGTGTTGTCCTAACTGTTGCCTCTTAGTTCATGTACAGATTTCTCATGAGGCATATGATGTGCTCTGGTATTCCCATCTCTTTAATTACTTGCCACATCTTGTTGTGGTCCACACAGTCAAATGCCTTAGTGTAGGCAATAAAACAAAAGTACACTTGTTTCTGGTATTCCTGTTTTCTCCATGATCCAACGTATGTTGGCAATGTGGTCTCTAGTCCCTCTGCCTCTTCTGAAACCAGCCTGCACCTCTGGTAATTCTCTCTCCACATGCTGCTGAAGTCTATCCTGTATTATCTTGAGCATCACCTTGCTGGCATGTGGGATGAGTGCAATTGTTCGATAATTTGAACATTCTTTGGCATTGCCCTTTTTTGGGATTGGAACATATACTGATCTTTTCCGATCCTGTGGCCACTGTTTTGTTTTCCAAATCTGCTGGCATATTGAATGCAGTAGTTTGACACCATCAGCTTTTAGAGCTTTGAAAAATTCAACTGGAATACCACCATCTCCACTAGCTTTGTTGTTTGCAGTGCTCTTTAGGGCCTTTATGACTTCGCTCTCCAGGATGTCTGGCTCTAGTTCAATTTTTTCATCATTGTGATTATCAGGAGTGTTGAGGTCCTTTTTGTACAGTTCCTCTGTGTACTCTTTCCATCTTTTCTTAATCTCCTCTGCATCAGCTAGCTCCTTTCCGTCTTTGTCCCTTATCATGGTCATTTTTGCTTTAAATGTTCCCTTGATTTCCCCGATTTTTTTGAAAAGATCTCTAGCCCTGCCTTTTTTGTTGTTTTCCTCCATTTCTTTGCACTGCTCTTTTAGGTAGTTTTCTTTATCTCTCCTTGCTTTTCTTTGAAATTCTGTGTTCAGATGATTGTATTTTTTCCTTTCTCTTTTGACTTTCTTCTTTCCTCTGCTATCTTAAGAGCCTCATCAGACAACCACCTTGCTTTCTTACGCTTCTTTTCTCTTGGTATGATTTTCTTTGCTGCTTCCTGCATGATGTCCCTCATCTCTGTCCATAATTCTTCTGGCACTCTGTCTACCGAGTCTAAGCCATTAAATCTGTTCATCACCTCCACTGTGTATTCTTTAGGGATGCTGTCTAGGTGCTATCTGTCTGGTCTCCTTGTTTTCCCTATTTTCTTTAGTCTAAGCCTGAATTTTGCGATCAGTAGGTTGTGATCTGAGCCACAGTCTGCTCCTGGTCTTGTTTTTGCTGACTGTATGGAGGTTCTCCATCTTTGGCTGCAGAGTATATAGTCAATATGGTTTCGGTGTTGGCCATCTGGTGATGTCCATGTGTAAAGTCGCCTCTTGTGTTGCTGGAAGAGAGTGTTTGCTATGACCAGTGCGTTCTCTTGGCAGAACTCTATCAGTCTTTGCCCTGCTTCATTCTGTGTTCCAAAACCAAACTTGCCTGTTATTCCATTTACTTTTTGATTTCCTACTTTGGCATCCCAATCTCCTAAGATAATTTGTACATCATTTCTTGGTGTCTGTTCTAGGTCCTCATAGAACTGGTCCACTGTGGCTTCATCTGCACCAGTGGTTGGTGCGTATATTTGGATCACAGTGACATTGAAAGGTTTGCCTTGAATTTTGACTGACATCATTCTGTCATTTTTGAGGTTATATCCCATTACTGCTTTTCTCACTCTTTTATTGACAATTATGGCTACTCCATTTCTTCTAAGGTTTTCCTGTCCACAGTAGTAGATATGATGGTTTCCTGAGCTGAATTCCTTTGACTGCAGTCAAAGGTAACTTCTAGGTTACCTTTGACAAATTTATAACTTTTCCCAACTATGTCCTTCTCCTGCCCAAGGTCCTTGATCTCAAGCCTTTATTATCCTTGAACTAGAGACACGCTTGTCTCAGAACTGGCCCCAAATATGGGCCTTTCAATGGACTTACACCCTGTCCCCACATAGCTTTTACATTTGTTGTTGTTGTTCAGTCGCACAGTCAATTCCGACCCTTTGCGACCCCATGGACCATTGTCCTCCGGGCTCCTCTGTCCTCCACCATCCTCTTCAACCCGCCCAGTTCTGTGCCCATTGTGTCTACAATACCATCTAGCCATCTTTGGCTGCCCCTTCTTCTGCCCTCCACCTTCCCCAGCATCAAGGCTTTCTCAAGTGAATCCTCTCTTTTAATTTGATGTCCAAAGTACTTCAGCTTCATCTTTACTATTTCACCTTCTAAGGAGCAGTCAGGGTTGCTCCTTAGATAGACCATGGGAACTTTCCTCTTTAAGTCAACCCTCACAGGTTCCATACATCGAGGAAACAACTTTATAAGTTCTTTCTATGTATCTATTCAGAGGCAACATGGTGAACTTTATGAAAAGCTTTCCATATAATACTTTGAGACAACATAGCCTTCCCACCCCACAAGCATATTTTAAATGAATTAATTTTACTCTTGTATTTGCAAGAAATTATAGTGACACTCTACTGTAGGTTTCTAATGAGGAATAGTTGTATTTTTATAATAAGAAAGGAGTACAGACACTGATATTCCAGATTTTCTCCTGGTATTATTCAGCTGCAAAAGATACCAGACCTCCTGTACCTTTAAGAATTGTATAAAAAGAGAGAATTTTGGCATTTGCTGCTTTCTCCCCCACCCACATGGCAAGCTGCATCTGTCCAGATTCTCTCTTTCTTTGTAAGCATTAGAGGCAACAGAATTCTGTACAGCAATCCTGACTTCTTTAACATTCAATCCCTCTAGAGCAGAGTTCTCAACCTTTTAAAGCCAAGGGCCGGGCCACGGTCCCTCAGACAGCTTTGGGGGCCCTTCCTTCACCACATGGCACTTCCTGGTGTGGTGGAGGTGGGCCACATGAAATGGTGCTATGGGCCACATCTGGCCCATGGGCCACAGGTTGGGAATCCCTGCTCTAGAGATCAAAATAGCCAAGTGCATATATGTGAACTTTTAAAATTATGTGAGTCTCATGGTACAGACTGTAGTTCTCACAAGAAAGCAACAGAATAGAAAAGATGTGCAATGCCACATATGAGGGTTAGTACAGGGCTCAAGAAGTCCAGGGTCATAAGATTGTTCTAAGGATAAAGACTACTTAAATGAAAGCTGAATAAGGGGATTCAAACTCTCTCTCTCTCTCAGTATTATTACCACTTGCTTTTCTTCTAAATTACCATTCTCTGTGATTCAGAAAAGACAAACATATTTCTACTGAGAACTATCACATGGTTGGAAGGGATCCCTAGAAGCCATCTAGCCTAACTACCATCAATGCAGAAAAAGCAACTTCTACTGACAACCACTGCTAAACAGTTGTACTCAGAACTTGAAAGTAAGTTTTCCGAATTACCTCCCTACCACAACGGATCCTCTGTCTGCCAACACAGTCACTTTTGAATTGTTTCCAAGTTTTCCTCATGCTGTCATGATGTCCTTCCTGAACCGCCCTATCTTATAATCTGAATCCACGGATGCAAGCCCTGTCCTCTGAAGAAACAAAAACACATTTCCATCATCATTCATCTCTCTCTTTGACAGCCCTTCTGAGGCTTCAAGTCAGCTATCCTTATTGCTTTTAAATCATCTCTAATCCAGGTGAATAATGCTCAGTTCCTTCATCTATCCTCACAGAAATTAGTCTCTGGGCCCCTCACCCGCCCCCTCTCTCTGCTGACTCTACTGGAAATGTTCCATTTGGTTCAATGAGCCTTATTCCTAAACAGAAGTTGAAAGTTCAAATTTTGTGTCAGGAACTTTTGGGAAGCCCAAAATACCACCTTCCTACTTTCTGGGAAGACACAGACATTGTTTTCATTCATTTATCTGCCAATATTTAAACTGCTTCTATCAAAAGGGTTTCAAAGTGTGTTCATCACACTTGATGAGATCCAGGAAGATGAACATCAGGAACAAACTGAGGTTCTCTCCCTTAATATGGTTGATGAGGTGCATGTAGATGAACAGATTGCAGGAGAGAGGCTCCTTGTACTAGGCGATTCAATAATTAGAAATACAGAGAAATGGATTTGTGATGCACATGATAACCGTATGGTGACTTGCCTGCCAGGTGCAAAAGTTGCAGACATCACAACAAATCTAGATAGATTGTTAGAGAGAACTGGGAACGAGCCAGTTGTCATGGTACACGTTGGTACTAATGATGTTGGGAAGGCCAAGCGGTCTGTCCTGGAAGCTAAATTTAGGTTGTTAGGAAGAAGATTGAAGTCCCGGACTTCCAAGGTAGCATTTTCAGAAGTGCTGCCTGTCCCTCGCGCAGGACCTATCAGGCAGGCAGAGCTCAGAAGCCTCAATGCGTGGATGAGGCGGTGGTGTCGAGAGGAGGGTTTCAGATTTGTCAGGAACTGGAGAACATTTTGGGACAAGCCAAATCTGTTCAGGAGGGATGGGTTGCATTTAAACCATGATGGGACCAGATTGCTGGCACTCAACATCAAAAAGGCTGCAGAGCAGCTTTTAAACTGATAACTGGGGGAAAGACGACAGGAGCTGGGCAACATCCGGTTCGGGAAAGTGTGTATTTGAGTAGTGAGGAGGATGCAAAAATTACTGAGCAGAGCGAGGAGCTAGTCACTAGCATTCTAGCAGAAGGATGCAAGAGGCAGTCTAACAATGCAACTGGACATAAAAGACTGTGTCAGAAAAGCATATATAAATGCTTGTATACAAATGCCAGAAGTCTCCGGAACAAAATAGGGGAGCTGGAATACTTAGCAATAGATAAGAATATTGATATTATTGGTATCACTGAAACCTGGTGGACGGATGATAACCAATGGGATACAGTTATCCCAGGCTACAAACTGTACAGGAAGGATAGGAAGGGGCAAACAGGAGGTGGTGTAGCCTTGTATGTCAAAGAAGTGATAAAATCTTATGAATTGGAATATCTAGGTGATTTAGAGTCACCATTAGAAGCTCTGTGGGTAAGAGTACCAGGCCACAAGGATGGTCTAACAGTAGGCATATACTATCGGCCTCCGACCCAAACTCTTGAGGGAGACTGGCAGTTGGAGAATGTTGTAAAGGAGGCATCCAGGAAGGGAAGCCTGGTTATAATGGGGGACTTCAATTACCCTCACATAGACTGGGTGAACTGTTGTTCAGCACATGATAAAGAGATAAAGTTCCTAGATATGCTCAATGATTGTTCCCTGGGACAGATGGTTGAAGACCCAACTAGAGGTACAAGAATCCTTGACTTGATCCTGAGTAATACTCAGGATCTGGTGCAAGATGTTAATGTGACTGATCCAATAGGGAACAGTGACCACAACTCAATTATGTTTAACTTGATCATAGACCGCAAGTCACTGATAAAATCTAACACAGAGACCTTAAATTTTCAAAAAGGAAATTTCCCAAAGATGAGGAAACTAGTAAAAAAGAAACTGAAAGGGAAAATTGAGAGAGTCCAAACACTCCAAGTGGCATGGAGGCTGTTTACAAAAACAATAACAGAGGCCCAATTGGAATGCATACCCAAAAGGAAAAAGGGCACTGCCAGGTCCAAGAGGACTCCAATGTGGCTTACAGGAGCTGTTCGGGAAGTGATCAAGAGCAAGAAAAGCTCATTTAGAGGATGGAAGGCTTGTCCAAATGAGGACAGCAGGCAGAAACATAAATTCTGGCAGAACAAATGCAAGGCAACAATCAGGAAAGCAAAGCAAGACTTTGAGGAGCGTATAGCTAAAAATACTCAGAGGAATAACAAAGACTTCTTTAAGTACATTAGAAGTAAGAACCCAACTAGGAAGGCCATTGGACCATTAGATGACAATGGAAGGCAAGGGGTTATTAAAGAGGAAACAGAGATTGCAGAGAGACTCAATGAATTCTTTGCTTCAGTATTCACTGAAGAAGATAGAGACCACATGCCCAAAACAGAACCTATCTTCGTAGGGAGGGAAACCGAAGAATTAAGCAAGATAGAAATAACCAGGGAGGAGGTCCTTGCATGTCTTGTTAAGCTAAACACTAACAAATCCCCAGGACCAGATGGCATCCATCCACGAGTTCTCAGGGAACTTAAAGATGAAATTGCTGATATCCTAGCCAAAATATATAATCTTTCCCTCAAATCAGGCTTTGTGCCTGATGACTGGAAGGTAGCGAATGTAACACCAATTTTCAAAAAAGGATCCAGGGGTGATCCAGGAAATTACCGGCCTGTCAGTTTGACATGTGTCCCAGGTAAAGTGATGGAAACCATCCTAAAAGATAGAATTAATAGGTACATAGAAGAGGAGGCGCTGCTAAAGGAGAGCCAACATGGCTTTTGCAAGGGCAAATCATGCCTCACTAATCTGTTGGAATTTTTTGAGAGTGTCAACAAGCATGTGGATAAGGGGGATCCAGTTGACATGGTTTATCTGGACTTTCAGAAGGCTTTTGACAAGGTCCCACACCAAAGGCTCTTGAATAAACTTACCAGTCATGGAATAAAGGGACAGGTCTTGTCCTGGATCAGCAACTGGCTAAGGGACAGGAAACAGAGGGTAGCACTAAATGGACACTTCTCCAAGTGGAGGGAAGTAAAGAGTGGGGTCCCCCAAGGTTCAGTACTGGGACCCCTGCTTTTCAACCTCTTCATAAATGATCTAGAGGTAGGAGTAAAAAGCAAGGTAGCCAAATTTGCTGACGACACTAAATTATACAGGGTAGTGAAAACTGTGAGAGATTGTGAAGAACTCCAGAGGGATCTCTTGACACTGGGGGAGTGGGCAAAACAGTGGCAAATGAGCTTCAACATCAGTAAGTGCAGAGTGATGCATGTTGGGGCAAAAAACCCCAATTACATTTATAAACTGATGGGGTCTGAACTCTCTGCGACAAACCAGGAAAGGGACCTTGGTGTCCTGGTGGACAGCTCAATGAAGGTGTCAACCCAGTGTGCCTCAGCAGTGAAAAAAGCAAACTCAATGTTAGGGATCATTAGGAAGGGTATAGAAAATAAGTCAGCAAGTGTCATTTTGCCTCTTTATAAATCTATGGTGAGGCCCCATCTGGAATACTGTGTACAGTTCTGGTCGCCATACCTCCAGAAGGATATTATGGAGTTGGAGAAAGTACAGAGGAGGGCAACCAGAATGATTAGGGGACTGGAACACCTTCCTTACCATCTGAGGCTGCAACGGTTGGGCCTTTTCACTCTTGAACGACGGCGTCTAAGAGGTGACCTGATTGAAGTTTATAAAATCATGCACGGTGTGGACAAAGTGGATAAGGAAAAACTGTTTTCCCTATCGCACAACACTAGAACTAGGGGACACTCCATGAAACTTTTGGGTACTAGTTCTCAAACAAATAAGAGAAAGTACTTTTTCACCCAGAGGATTACTGGTCTATGGAACTCCCTGCCAGAAGAAGTGGTGACAGCTGTCAGTCTTGACAGCTTTAAGAAAGGATTAGACAAGTTCATGGAGGACAAGGCTATCAATGGCTATAATTATGGCTACCTAAGGACAACCTCCGGGTTGGAGAGATAGGCAGGATATCTCTCAATGCCATTTCCAGGGAATCCTGAGCAGGTGAAGGCATCTCCTTGGGAATACCCTGAACGAAATGGTGAGCCACTGTGTGAGACAGAATGCTGGACTGGATGGGCTGTGGCCTGTTCCAGCAAGGCTGTTCTTATGTTCTTATGTTCTTATGTAAGGTAAAACATACCAAATACAACAATGCTTGAAATGAAGTAAAGTACTGATGTAGGCCATAATACTGTAGGAATCGGGGCCGCTGAGGGCCGTAGGTCCCGGAGGAGACTGATCAAAGAACGATACGAGGCAGCATGGAGGAGGATATGATCAGTGGTTTATTGAGGAAAAGGCATAACCATTTATAGATCAGAAGGCAAGGTAGAAAAAACCGTCACCCAACAGTCAATCACATCACCTATTTACTCAGGTTAATTGGGAATCTCTCGGGGGGAAGTTAATCAGTGCGGGCAAACACTGGCTGAGACAACACCATTGTTTTGGGCTTAGACTAAGGCAATCATGGCTCCTGTTTGCTTCTGGGATGAGACTGAGATTCGGAGATGAGGGATTACTCTAATAGGTAACGCATTTGCTTGCTCAGCAGGTTCGTTGGTCAGGTCAGGTAATTGGGTGAATCAAACCCTATCATTTATCCACCCCCCTTAATTTGGGTGCTCGCAGAGCCCACGGGCCAGGGAGCCTTTCTCCCAAAAGTGGCCTCTGCCGGGCCGTTCCGTGCCCACGGGGGCACGGGGAAACCACAATAATACTGATTCATTAACTGAATACATTAGCACCCATCTAGTGAAAAGAATTCACCACTCCGGTCAGTCTGCATAAATATTCTTCAATTCCCAGAACCCTAAGTCAATTCTTCAAAGCACTAACTTAGGCTTCTGGGAATTAAAGTCCCCCAGTGGGGTGTGGGCCCAACATTGGGAACCACTGCACTACACAGAAAGACAACAGACACAAAAACCTTTCCACTGGCAACAACCATACCAGGACAGCTTGCAAAACAATTGATAAGTCTTCAACATGTCTCTAAAAATAAGGACTGTTGGCCTATCAGATGGGAACATATCCCACCCTGTACAGGCCACTACACTAAAGGCCCTGCTCCAAGTAACTGTGGAAGGAGACCCCATCAGACATAGGGCAACATAAACAGATGTCCTTCTCCTGTGCTGTGTGGACAGAGGGTGACCAGGATCTCAGTAAGGCTTTGTAGCAGGCTAGAGGTTCCAGCTAACTTTACCCCGACACAACGTAACCAAGCAAGAGTGCCCCCTCCCAATTACACCTCCTGCACGAATCACTGACTCAATCTTCACACAGTTACAAAGGGCCAGCTGGAATTAATTACTTCTCATGTCCAATTTGGATTCTTTATGAAAACCCACCCAAGTTCATGAAGAAGCAATTTACTAATCAAATACAGAACAAGTCAAAGTGAACCTACAAATGCAATTCAACTCACATCTCTCCCCCAAAAGGAGTAATAAAAGAGCAGCACAATCAAGAGCAGCAAATAGCAATACACACAAAATGAGGAAAAGGCCTCCATGCAGAAGGTGAAAGAAAGAAAGAAAGATTTGCCATTTCTTTAATCTAAAATTCTTTCAACAGTGCCTTCTTTTCCCCAATTCTTCTTTTTACCTATTTATTGACAACTTTATTTTTTGTAGTCCAAGGCTAGGAAGGTGCTTGAGGCTAAGCAAGCAAGAAAGCTACCCGTGACATGTTTTATAGTCTAATTCCTTCTGGTTCCAAAAGAAAAGTCAATATGATCCATTGGTGGGTGGATTCCATTTTTGTTTTGTTTTGACCCATGGGAAGGGAAAAGATCACATGAGGTCAGTAATAATTTCTGTCCTGGTCCAAGCTTGTCAACTATCCAGTTGCCCTAGCAGAAATGTCTCACCCAATGCAAGGAAACTGTAAGATCATAGAAACTTGGGAAACATTCCAATAGAAAAGATGGTAGGCTTAACAGGCAGGCACGGTCGTGTGCATGCGCACGTGCACACACAGAGAGACAGGCTCTCTGTCCTGATCCCAATGGTCCATGTTTAATCTTATCTGAACTCAATTCTAGAAACCAGTTTCCAAGACAAAACTATTACACACAGCACTCTTACACTCTTAGCCTACCTACTCCTCAAGGAACTCAAAAATCTTTCACTTTTTAAATAATTCCACAATAACCCTATAAAACCTTAGGGTTAGACTGAAACAGAATAAATATTTCAAAAGACATCCAGGAAGCTTCATGGCTGAAGAAATATCTGAAACTGCATCTGCTTTAGTATAGGCTGGTGTCCTAAGCAGAAATTCAGCACACACACAAAAGAAACCATTTATCACAACCACTGAGAGTTAATTTTCTTTTCATGCTCTCTCTCACTTCACATTCCAACTGGAAGATGAAATAGATCTTATGAAAGTAACCATTCAAATAGAATGATAAAGTAGTATCTAGGTCAGTGGTTTAGGTATCTGGCTGTGGAGCCAGAAGTTGGGAGTTTGATTCCCTACTGGGGGAAGAGTTGGGGGAAGAGCCAGCCCGTGTGTCTTTGGGAAATCTGCACGGTCCCAGGATGCACTTGAAAAGAAGGGAATAGTAAACCACTTCTGAGTATTTTGTACCTAGAAAACCCTTGAAATTGACTTAATGGCACATATTTCTTTTATACACAGTGTGGTGTAGTGGAAAGAGTAACAGACTAGGATTCAGGAGATCTGGGTTCCAATCCCAGCTCAGCCATGGAAACTTGCTGGAGGTGTGGAACTAGTCATGCTGACAGGGGCATCTAGGAACATGTCCAAAACTTATGAAAGGCCAAGCCTTTTAGGATCAGATTGCTCCTGAGTACAGCTCCCACAGACAGCATGGCCAGCATGGGACTGTGGGAGCTATAGTCCCCAAAAATAACTTTTTGCATAATTAGAAATGAGAAGCTGCTTTGTACAGTCCTGACCATTTTGTGCAACATAGCAGAGACCGAGAGACTTCAAGCTTGTGGAACTCTTCAAAATCCAGCAACTAGAACCCAGGGCAAAATAATGGTTCAGGTGGCTGGACTTCTGGATACAATGCTCAGCCCAGTTCTGATTTATGATCACTAGCCAAAACAGATCTTTTACATACAAAAAAATCACTCCTAGTTTCCCTGTCAGGTTTCAGTTATATTAAAGGTCTCCCTTGCTTAAAAGCCTGTCGTATCCAACTCTAGGGTTCAGTGCTCATCTCTGTTGACAGCCAAAAAGCCAGCACTGTCTGCGTCTGCAGACATTTCCGTGAACATGAGGCAGGCATGACTAGACACCGTAGTGCACAGAATGCTGTTTACCTTCCCACTGAAGTGGTCTCTATTTATCTACTTGCACTTCTTGCTTTTGAATTGCTAGGTTGGCAGGAGCTGGGACAGAGGTGGAAGCTCACTCCCGTCATGCAGCACTCGGGTCTAGAACTACTGACCTCCTGACCTTCCAGTCATCAAGTTCAGTGCCTTATCTACTTAGCCACTGATAAATTGGAATTGGTTCTGAAAGAACTACAATCCAACAAATCCAGATTTTCCTTTTGTCTATCCTTGCTCCAAAGAAACTGGCAGTGAGTCTTGGGGTTTGTTTTTTAAGGGGTGTGTTTGAATTTTTTTGCAGCCCTAGCTGAAGATGTGTAGGAATGAACCTGAGGATTATTTGCATACAAAACATGTATTCCACCACTGATCTTTCATTAAGCTAGCTCTGGACCTTCTAACCAGGTGTGTTTAGAGGGCAAGTTCATTTTACCACTGAACAACTGCTAGTGGATACCTTTCTAGAACTCAAACTATTTGAAATGCAGGCTCCTCCCAAAGAACCTGACATTTCTGACTTCAGC
The DNA here is from genome assembly GCA_035047305.1 of Bradypodion pumilum. Classification (NCBI taxonomy): domain Eukaryota; kingdom Metazoa; phylum Chordata; class Lepidosauria; order Squamata; family Chamaeleonidae; genus Bradypodion; species Bradypodion pumilum. The sequence continues at coordinate 445,692,527 of JAWDJD010000002.1, read as the reverse complement.
CCACTCCGACCTTCTTCTCCCTCATCACTGAGAATATAGGAATCACTCAAACTTTTAAAGCCTTCATCTCAAGCTGTGGCACTTCTACAGTAGTTTATTTCACTAGAGTTCACACCTAAATGCAACCCAGGAATCCTAGCCAAGACATTGCTTCAGCAAGGTCAAAGTGCCTTAAACCAGGGGTTCCCAACCTACAGCCCATGAGCCGGATCCAGATCCCAATGCCATCCCATCCAACCATTGCTGCCTCCACCGCACCCAAAAGTGGAAGCAGGTGTGTTTACAATATCCATAAAACATGCCCTCGCATGTGCTAGCACACCCATGGCTGACATAAACACAGAAGTAGGTGCATTTATGTCAGCTATAAATGCACCCACTTCCGCTGTCCAGCCCATAACACTGTCTGGAGGCATGATCAGGCCCACAACATAAAAAGATTGGCCACCCCTGCCTTAAACTTTCTTAGAAGAAAGATTTGTTCTTTGATACCCTAAAAGACTAACACATTTACAGTACTACAGAATGAATGGTTGTGGACTGGAGCCAACTTCACCAACTGAGGTCCATAAAAACTTCCTGCTACAATAAATCTGTTAGCCTTCATGGTGGGACGACTAGTTTTGGAGGAGACAACTGAAAGTTAGCATATGGAGATATGGAATGTGGAGCCTGCGTAGTGGGGCAAGACACCAAAAGCCAAGACTCCATACCCTACTGCCACTTTGACACTTGTATGTTTTTCTTCCAGTGCTTCACTGATTGAAGCAGGGGTAGCCAAACTACAGCCTGTGGGCCGGATATGGCCCATGGTGCCTAATAATCCGGTCTATGCCTCTCCTGGAAGTGGAGGCCCGTGCATGCACAAAACACTGCTGTAAAGTACCCGGCAGCTGTCATAAATTCATTTACAACAGCCACAGTTGCATTTACGCAGAGTTTTGTGCATGTGCGGGTGCATTTTACTTCTGCTGCGGGTGGGAGGAACCACATGACCGGCCAGCTCAACCACATGACCGGCCCATGGCCCAAAAGGTTTGGGCACCCCTGGATTAAAGAGACAAACCTACAATGCTTTGTCCTGTAGGTCAAGTCAAATGGCCCCACTAAGCCCATTCATCTATGTTACACCCCGCCCCCAAGAACCCCCAGCTCCGGTTTTCCTTTGCTCAACAGACATCACTTCTCAACTGACCTGCACACCTTCAGTTCCAAATCAGGTGTTCCAGACTCCCATCTCCATCCTACCTAAAAAGCCACAGCTCCAAGAGGTCCTTCACCAAAATAACTTCCCATGTTTTGACAGAGTACATTCCCCTCCCAGACACCTCAATCTGCCCACCCTTTCTAGCCTCAGTTATTACTCCTTCTCCTTATTACCACTCTTTATCACTCACCTTTGCTTTTTCCAGCTTCACACACACATACTCAGCCACCCATCCCCCACAAACCACCCAACTCTTCTCTCCGAGGTCCCATAAGTCCAGGATCCCACCCTACCCCTCCTGCCCTGGGCCCCAGACACCACCCCCACCCGTCTGAATGGGAGTAAACCCTCACTTAGCCAAGATACCCCTCCCCCTCCTGTTAAAGCAGGGGTGCCCAAACTTTTTGGGCAGTGGGCCAGTCACCTGGTTTAGGGGTCCCGGGGGCCTGATCCAGCCACCCCCCCCCGCCAATTCATCCGGCCCGTGAAGCCCTCGTGACTCCCAGAAGCGGAAGTAAAACACGCCTTTTTACTTCTGCTTCCGGGAGTGACGAGGCGGTCCGGATGAATTGGTGTCAGGGGCCGAATCCGGACCCCGGGACCATAGTTTGGGCACCCCTGTGTTAAAGAGAGACAGGAGGAGGGGGACCCCAGGAGTGCCCCACCCACCCTTGCATGAGCCACCCCTTCCTTAGGAACCCCACTTCACCCCACCCTCCCTGGCTTGGGTCTCTCCCTCCCCCCTCCCTCGGTCACGCCCCCTCCAAGAGAAACCAGGAGTCCGAGCTCAACCCGCGCGGCTCTCCCACCCACCGAAGGGATCCCCCAAAGAAATAATCCCCCCTCTCCGGCTGAACTCCCTTCCCGCGGCTCTCCTCACCTCTTCCAGGGCGATTCCATCCACCAGCAGTGGAAGCAAGGAAGGCGAAGAAAGGGGAGGGGGATGAGGGGGGCTTCGGGGTTTAAGGCTGCCAGACTTTGCCACACCCAGGGAGGGGGACGTCCACGTCCGTCTGTCCGTCCCACACTCTCACCTCCAAAAGCGCCACCAGCCGCCACTCGCTGGCTCGGCGCGGGGCTGGGAGAGGGAGGGAGCGCATTGTCTCCAGACCGGGGCGGGGCAAGAGGCGGGGATCCAGCAAGCCACCCTCCTCCCTGGGGTGGAGTGGGGTGGGGGTTTAACAAGAAAAAAAATCTGCTTCCCCCTCCCCGCGACCCTTCTCAACGTGGTGGGCTTTTGTTTATTCGACGGCAAGAACCAGGAGGAAGGTAGAGTGGGATTAAAACGCGTGGAGTCGCGGGAAAGCGCACTAGCAATCGCACTTCTAGATTACCCCAATAGCGCCTAGTGCACTCTCTGGGCGGTTCATAAGGGCATTCGCATTTTGCCCCTAACATGCTGGGCACTCATTTTACCGACCTCGGGAGGACGGAAAACTGAGTCCATTTTAAAACATCCTGTTGTGTTCTAACAGTGTAACCTTCTACATGTGATAACAATGTATCTGAACCAATGTAACCTTGCCTACGAGTAACAATGTAACCTTCAGCTGATCACTATAAACCCTGTAATAGGACGCGAGCTAATGACCACCAGCTGGCAGCAGCGAGCGTCCAAGCTCTCTTGGTTCAAACCCATCAAAGGCCACAGCGCGAGAAGTTTCCCGCCGCTACCTACACCTGGACAAGAAGGGCGTGACCAGCCATGACGTCACGCGGGCAGTAGCCAATGGGCTATCGTGGAGCCACATTCAAATACGTTACTACCATATATATAGAGCTGTTCGTCCGCCATTACCTCATGTTCCCTCTGTCCACCATGCAATAAACCTGAGTTAACCCAGCCCTTGGCTGTTTCCTGTGTCCTGACTCTCATACACTAAATTGGCGACGAAGGTGGGATGATGGATCCCCAAGGAGCCAGGGCACAGAGCGGATTCAACATTACCAAACCGCAAGACTGGGAGCTTTTTGAGATGGACTTCCAGGCGGCACTGGTGGAACTCAAAGTCAAAGAAGACGACGAGGAAAGGAAGAGGGCCATCCTCACCCGCATGCTTGGGATGGAGACCAAGCGAACGCTGGTGGGCATTATTGCACCGAAGAAGATGGGTGAGTTCAAAGCCGATGACATCATGAAACTGCTGCGTGAGCGTTTCCGTCCCTCGAGGGCAATGTTTCCCGCTCGGAGCGCGTTTTGGAGGCGAGTTCAAGCGCCGGACGAGTCGGTAGAAGCCTTCGTAACAGCTATGAGAGTAGCCGCCACCCCCTGCAGATGGGACCACTTTCTAGAGATGGCCCTCAGGGACGGAGTTCTGTGTGGCCTGAAGGACAAGGAAGTGCAGCGCAGCCTGATGAACAAGGAGCCACCACCCACACTGACAGAGGTTGTAGAGGCCGCGGAAGCCGCGGAATCCACGAATGCTGGAGTAGATGAGATGCACAAGTGGCGTGAGTGGCGTCCGAGGGCCGGCAAAGCGGAAAACTCGTTGCACGGAAAGTCCGGACAGTCGGTGCACGCAACCCGACGGACCTCGAAGTCGTCTTCGGAAAGCAGCGACGGCGAGGAGGTCCAGAAGGTCCGAAGGGGAGGGCGCCGTTGCGATGGTTGCGGAGCGGCCCATGAGCGCGTGAGGTGCCCATTCAGAAAAACCGAGTGCTACAACTGCGGCCGTCGGGGGCACATCGCCAAGGCGTGCAGGAAATGGAAAGAGGGCCGGAGACAGTCACAAGACCGTTCGGCCAGGCCGGACCATCCAGCGAGGTCCAAAGATGGCGCCCGGACCACGAGGAAGCAGGACGGCGTGGGCCGCATCTCGGACGACAGCGAGGGCGACGCTCCTGTGTTCAGCGTGTCTGCGGGACAGCCCCATTACTTCGTTGAGGTACTAGTACAAGGGACCCCTATTAGGATGGAAGTTGACTCGGGGTCCTCCTATTCTATAATTCCCCAGAGAGAGTTCTTGAAAATCGACCCCCATGTGCGGCCCAAACTTAAAGCGTTGAGGGCCACACTACGGGACGTACAGGGGAACAGCATTCCAGTGTTGGGGGTCGGGACATTCCGGGTTCGTTTTAAGAGACATTCTGCGGAACTTCCCCTAGTGGTGCTAAAAGGGGGGAGTTGTAGCCTCCTCGGGACACAATGGTTCCAGCCTTTAGGTTTGTTCATAGGGGGGGTGCATGCCGTAGGCGTGGACCCAATACAAGCGGTGTGCGACGCACACCCCGCCGTTTTTAAAAGTGGACTGGGAAAGTTCAAGGGACCCCCTGTAGCCTTCGACCTAGACCCGGAGGTCCGCCCGATAAGACTCAAACCGCGCAGGGTACCGTTCGCACTAAAGGACAAAATAGAGGCGGAACTGGACAAACTGGTGGGTCAGGGGATTCTTGTTCCTGTGGATTCCGCGGAGTGGGAGACTCCAATTGTAACAGCTCTGAAGGCTAACGGGGAGGTGCGCATTTGCGCTGATTATAAGTGTACAATTAACAAGGCGATCCGCCCTAATGCATACCCGGTGCCAGTGGTCAGCCACCTCCTGGCCAGGCTGAATGGGGGAAAGTGTTTCGCTAAGCTCGATTTAGCACAGGCCTACCAGCAACTCCCCGTAACCCCCGCCACAGCGGCGGCACAAACAATAGTTACACATAAGGGGGCGTTCCAGGTGTCGCGTTTACAGTTCGGCGTGAACTCGGCACCTGGCCTTTTTCAGTCGCTCGTGGAACGCCTCCTGAAGGGGCTGGAGGGGGTGTTGCCATATTTTGATGACGTGTTGATAACGGGGGGGAGTAAGGCCGAGCTGGCACATAGATTGGATAAAGTTCTGACCGTGTTCGAAAAAGCGGGGCTGCGACTGAGAAAAGACAAATGTGTATTTTTCGAAACAGAGGTTGAGTTTTTAGGGTTCCGTGTCACGCCCGAGGGAATTAGGCCGTCCAAATCTAAGGTAGCCGCCATCAAGAAAGCTCCTCGCCCCACATCCAAAACCGAACTGCAGTCATTTCTGGGGCTTCTCAATTTCTACCATACCTTCCTTCCACGGAAGGCGTCTGTTGCCGAGCCGCTCCATCAGTTACTTAAAAAAGAGGAAAAATGGCTGTGGGGTGACGAGCAAGAGAGTTCACAGAGTTAAAGCAACTCCTAACATCCGAGGCAATCCTGACTCATTTCGATCCCAAACGGCCAGTAGTTTTAGTCTGCGACGCATCCCCGGTGGGGGTGGGGGCGGTGCTTTGCCACGTGTTGAACGACGGAAGGGAGGCCCCGATAGCGTTTTATTCAAGGTCCCTGTCCCAAGCAGAGCGGAATTACGCACAGACCGACAGGGAGGCATTAGCGATAGTAGCGGGAACCAAGAAATTTCACGATTTTCTGTATGGTCGCCCGTTCAAGATCGTGACTGATCACAAGCCCCTGTTAGGAATCTTCACTGCAAATAAGCCCACGCCACAGATCCTGTCCCCGAGAATGCTGCGGTGGGCTATTTTTCTTAACGCATACCAACATGAGTTGGAATACCGGCCCGGGAAGGAGATCAGCCATGCAGACGCGCTCTCAAGGTCTCCGTTGCCCTTGTCGGACGATCAGAAGGCAGGGGTAGGAAGAGACCGCCAGGTATTGCTAATAGAGGTCTTAGATTCACCCCCATTAGTACCGGCCGACATTGCCAAGGCAACGGGAAAGGATAGAACACTGGAGAAAGTATGCTCGTGGGTACAGAAGGGGTGGCCGGCGTCATCCCCAAGCATGGAATTCGACCCATTTTTTCGAAAACGAATAGAATTGTCATTAGAGAGGGGGTGCCTCTTGTGGGGCCAACGGGTGGTGGTTCCTACGTCCCTGCGACCGAAGGTGCTAAAGCTGCTGCACGTCAGCCACCCGGGAATCGTCCGTTCCAAGGCACTGGCCCGGAGTTATTTCTGGTGGCCCCAGCTGGACGCCGACATAGAGCATATGATTGGCACTTGTGAGGCATGTCAGGGCTCCCGACCGGAGGTAGCCCGTCTCCCGCATAGGGAATGGGACGCAGCAAGGGGACCGTGGTCCAGGGTGCACGTAGATTTTGCTGGCCCGTTCCGAGGAACCATTTTTCTCCTGGTAGTGGATGCGTACTCAAAGTGGCTGGAGGTCATTCCGGTAAAGAGCACATCCTCCGCCACTACCATTGGCCAGCTGAGGAGGGTCTTTTCCACGTTCGGTTTACCCGACACTCTGGTCAGCGATAACGCTAGCTGTTTCACGTCCGCTGAGTTCGCGGCATTCATGGAGGCAAATGCAATTCGGCACGTCACATCCGCGCCGTTTCACCCGGCCACGAATGGCCAAGTGGAACGGTTGGTGCGCACAACAAAAGATGCGCTGCGGCGCATGGGCTCGGGGGATCTAAATCACCAAGTCTGTCAATTTCTGTTAGCGTACAGAGTGACCCCCTTAGCGTCCGGATACTCGCCGGCTGAGCTGCTGATGCGGAGGAAACTGACCACGATCTTGTCCAGGTTAGACCCGACGAGGGTCGAGGACAAAGGGAAGAACATAGGTTTAGCGGTCTTGAAAGGTTTCAGCGTAGGCGATCCTGTACACTGCAGGAACTATGCCAACGCAGGCCCAGCCTGGGTGCCAGGGACGATAGTAGAACAGACGGGACCAGTGTCGTATCGGGTGGAAACGAACACCGGTCTCCTCTGGAGGAGGCACGCTGACCAACTGCGGCGCCGAGTGAGTGAGGGACCGATCAGTGGGGCTCAGCAACCAGATTCAGCGATAGGGTTCTCCCCCACCCGTTTAGCCCAAGGGGGAGACAGAGAAGGACACCAGTCCAAAGCCAGGGGGGAAAGCAGTGAGCCCGGCTCATATCCTTTTGACACGCCAGCTCTACCAGCTCTATCCGAGCCCGGGGAGGGGGAAAAGGAGTTTGCAGCCGCCGCTGCCGCTTCCCCCGAATTCGATTACGATTTTAATTTTGCTAGCCGGGGGGGTTTTTTGGAGTGTTCCCCCACCCATCCAAGCGAGAAGAGGGGTTTTTCGTTAGCCCCCAGTGCCCCCGGTTCTTCCCAAACAAAGCACACACCTCCCAACAAAGCCGCAGAGCCGCGGCAAGCCACTAACGAGTCATCCTCTCCGATTACAGGGCAGGAAGCCAGGGAGCAAGGAGGAGGGAGCGAAGCCGGGGCAGGGCAGCCCGCGCCGAGACCCCAGCGTGTTCGAAATAAGCCATCTTGGCTGAGAGACTTCGTCTCATCCTAGGGGGGAGGAGTGTTGTGTTCTAACAGTGTAACCTTCTACATGTGATAACAATGTATCTGAACCAATGTAACCTTGCCTACGAGTAACAATGTAACCTTCAGCTGATCACTATAAACCCTGTAATAGGACGCGAGCTAATGACCACCAGCTGGCAGCAGCGAGCGTCCAAGCTCTCTTGGTTCAAACCCATCAAAGGCCACAGCGCGGGAAGTTTCCCGCCGCTACCTACACCTGGACAAGAAGGGCGTGACCAGCCATGACGTCACGCGGGCAGTAGCCAATGGGCTATCGTGGAGCCACATTCAAATACGTTACTACCATATATATAGAGCTGTTCGTCCGCCATTACCTCATGTTCCCTCTGTCCACCATGCAATAAACCTGAGTTAACCCAGCCCTTGGCTGTTTCCTGTGTCCTGACTCTCATACACTAAACATCCTAAATCAGGATCGAACGCACAACGTTCTGACTGCAGTAGAGCAGTCGAACCACTGCGCCATCAGGGAGGAACGCGGTGCTTTTTACTGGGATTTGCAAGCGCGGCGACTGTGCCGCGATTCAGGTTTTAGGGGAAGCCGCCGCTCCCTCTTTCCTTCCTTCCTGGGAGGGAGGAAAGAGTCGCGTGCTGCACTTCAAATCGTAATCGCTTTGGATGAAGTTTAACAGGAAAATGGAATAAAAGACGGGGGGGCGGACAAAATAGGGTGGGCACATCAGAAGAACCTCTGCCACTAGTTAGGCATGTTACCAGGGCCGTCATCAGAAATTTCTGGGCCCTGTACTGAGCAATCCTATTGCCCCCCCCCCCCATGTTTACAGATTGATACGCAGTAGGCAGCATTCAGGGGGCCAAACACATCTTTATTGCAAGGTATGCAATCTGAATATGCGGTAATGGCAGAGGCGCAGCTCTTTTTATACTGTACAGTACATTTGAATCCAGCTCCAAGAGTACCCATTGGCTGTGATATCAGTGACGTCATTGGGAGTACTACATACCTTATAGGGTTTACCTGTGGCGGGAATGTTTCCCGCCCCGCGATACACTGTGATTGGGTGATCTGGACCATGTGAGCTGAGCTATTGCAGCTGCCATCTACCGGCAGCTGAATGCTTGTAATCACAGCTGGTTTACATTGAGTTACATTGTTACACAGAGACTCCTTTGCAAGGTTACATTCTTAAAGGTACAATGTTACATACACAACACCCACACCCACACCCACTTTTCTCTCTCCTTGCATTGGGGTGGCGGCGGCGGGTGGAATACACAATTTCCCAAAAGAAATCAATGGGCAGTTGTATCCAACTTTAGAGTTCAATGCTCATCTCTGATTACAGACAAAGAGCCAGTGGCCTTGATCCACAAAAGCTTACATTAAAATACAGCAGTTCATCTTTAAGGTGCCACACATTATGCCCCCAAAACAGACTTTTATATCAACATGAACATAATTAAAAGGTAAAGGTTTCCCTTGCTCGGAAGCCAGTCGTATCCGACTCTAGGGTGCAGTGCTCATCTCTGTTTCAAAGCTGAAGAGCCAGCGCTGTCTGCTTCTGCAGACGTTTCCGTGGTCATGTGGCAGGCATGGCTAGACACCGGAGCGCACGGAACGCTGTTACCTTCCCACCAAAGTGGTCCCTATTTATCTACAGTACTTTCAATTTCTTGCTTTCAAACTGCTAGGTTGGCAGGAGCTGGGCCAAAGACGGGAGCTCATTCCGTCCTGCAGTACATGGGAATCAAATTGCTGACCTTCTGCCTCCCAGTCAGTGTCTTAGCCACTTGAGCCACTGCAGTCCTTATGACCACAGTTTTGTGCCACCAGGGCTCAGAAAGAAAGGAAGGATGGATGGATGGAAGAAAGACAGACAGGAAGAAAGAAAGGATGGAAGGGCACTGCCAGGTCCAAGAGAATGATATGGCTTACAGGAGCTGTTTGGGAAGTGATCAAAAGCAAGAAAAGCTCATTTAGAAGATGGGAGGCTTGTCCGAATGAGGACAGCAGCTGGCAGAACAAATGCAAGGCAACAATCAGGAAAGCAAAGCAAGACTTTGAGGAGCATATAGCTAAAAATACTCAGAGAAATAACAAAGACTTCTTTAAGTACATTAGAAGTAAGAACCCAACTAGGAAGACCATTGGACCATTAAATGACAATGGAAGGCAAGGGGGTATTAAAGAGGAAACAGAGATTGCAGAGAGACTCAATGAATTCTTTGCTTCAGTATTCACTGAAGAAGACAGAGACCACATGCCCAAAAACAGAGCCTATCTTCGTAGGGAGGGAAACCGAAGAATTAAGCCAGATAGAAATAACCAGGGAGGAGGTCCTTGCATGTCTTGTTAAACTAAACGCTAACAAATCACTAGGACCAGATGGCATCCATCCACGAGTTCTCAGGAAACTTAAAGATGAAATTGCTGATCTCCTAGCCAAAATATATAATCTTTCCCTCAAAGGCTTTGTGCCTGATGAGTGGAAGGTAGCGAATGTAACACCAATTTTCAAAAAAGGATCCAGGGGTGATCCAGGAAATTACCGACCTGTCAGTTTGACATGTGTCCCAGGTAAAGTGATGGAAACCATCCTAAAAGATAGAATTAATAGGCACATAGAAGAGAAGGTGCTGCTAAAGGAGAGCCAACATGGTTTTTGCAAGGGCAAATCATGCCTCACTAATCTGTTGGAATTTTTTGAGAGTGTCAACAAGCATGTGGATAAGGGGGATCCAGTTGACATTGTTTATCTGGACTTTCAGAAGGCTTTTGACAGGGTCCCGCACCAAAGGCTCTTGAATAAACTTACCAGTCATGGAATAAAGGGACAGGTCTTGTCCTGGATCAGCAACTGGCTAAGGGACAGGAAACAGAGGGTAGCACTAAATGGACACTTCTCCAGGTGGAGGGAAGTAAAGAGTGGGGTCCCCCAAGGTTCAGTACTGGGACCCCTGCTTTTCAACCTCTTCATAAATGATCTAGAAGTAGGAGTAAGATAGATAGATAGACAGATGGACGGACGGATGGACGGATCCACCTGGGAGGGGAGGGGGCAGGCCAAAGAACAGCAGTGGCCCACCTGAACTGCCGGGACGGGGGACCCAACCACCCACCCCGGCTCTGTTTCCCACCCACCCCCTCCCGCAGGCAGACAGTCCCCAATGACACCAGGCTTACCTGGCAGTCGTCAGGCGTTTTGCCCAGCATTATGGTGGGGGCAGGGCAGGCGGAGGCCGCAATGGCCGGCAGCACATGCGGAAGTACCCGCCTGGTCCAGGTGGTGGTGGCGGCAGTCGGCCCACGCCCTGCGGCTTCTCACTGCTGTGCTCAGCCCTGGGGCCCGGCCCTCCTCGTGGGCTGAAGGCAGGTGAGAAGCAGTCACTTCCGCCCTCCCTTGCTGGCAGGGGAATGGGCGGGCATTGAGTGTCGGGCTTCTTCCTGCCTCCCTGATGGGGTGTCCCAGATTGGACTTGCCAGCCTGAAGCCTGAAGGCAAGTAAGCCTTGACCCCGGATCCAGGTTGAGTCAGGGGGCCCTCTGGCGGGGCATGCGCAGTGGCACCGCAATTTAAAATAAAATAAAAAGTTTTTAAAAGTTTTTTTAAAATGGGCTCCCCACCGTGGGGGGCCCTGCCAGCTCCAGGCCCGGGACAGGAGTCCTGGTTGTAACCCACCCACCCCCGACGGTGGCCCTGCATGTTACATCCCCGTTGTAGAGGAACAGGGTTAAGGCGACCCTAGTAGGGACCTCAAAGAAAGTGAAGATATTTAAGCTGTGGTTTTATCAATTCCACACATCCCAAGTGAGTTTCCATTCCTAACATGGTTTGATGTGCCTCCCTCAGCTCCACATACAGAAGCTGCCTAGCGTGCCAATTCAGTCTGATTTCACCCTTTAACAATGGGATAACGTCCTCGGCCATATCTCAGAGAGGAGGCCAGTTCTAGATGGCACAGGACAGAGGCTGAGTTTGCACACAAAGCAGTTAAATTACAGTTTAGAGCTCAGAATATGAAAGATCTCAAAATAAATAAATGCTAAATATTATATTTTTGGGTAACAAATTGGGACCTATCAGAGAAGAAACAAAACAAAAGTAAATCAAAACAATAAAATAAAAAAGAGACAAAAACATTGTGGCACCTTAATATGTTTCAGTGTGATCTTTCGTGGATCAGGTCCATTTCCTTAGACATACGTGGCCTGTTGAGCTTGATATGTCTTATCTAAATTTATCTGGGTGTATCTAAATGTGATTCTCTGAACAAGCCATGTAACATATTCAGCCCCAAGAGGGGAGAAACTCCCAACAGGCTCAAGAGGAAGAGGTCATGTCTGCCACTGCTGTTCTGAAGTTGCTCATTCTGCCTAATGATAGGACCAGCCCATGCATAACCAATGCTCTCATGGCTCAGTTTTATGAATTGCACAACCAGCACCATAATTTAACCCACCTGCCCCCACAGGATGGCCCAAAAAGTGGTGGTAGTTAATTGCAGTTATTGTGAGCAGATCTAGGTAGCCAATCGTCTCGCTATGCTGAATAGAGATACCAGCCCTGTCCTTTTCCTAATATTTTCCACCAGTAAAGTTCCCCCTTCTGAACTCTATGCATACACAACATAAGGCAAGAGATAAAGCTGCCTGTTATTGCACACAGAATCATCTGATTGGTGAAGCCTCACTCCCATGTCTGGTGAAGTGGACTTGATCCACAAACTTTAGTCTTTAAAGTGCTACAGTGTTTTTGTTTTGTTTATTTTAGTGTTTGGGAATCAAGACAATGGAAACGGCTGTAAGCTAGCCTAACACATCTTTATTGCATAGAGTACAGTACGAACATGTGGTAATGGCGGACAAACAGCTCTTTTTATACGGTGGCTATCTAATTGAATCTGGCTCTTCGACAGGCATTGGCTGCTGTCCAGGTGACGTCATCCTTGGTCACGCCTTTCTTGTCCAGGTGAGGTGAGCGCGGGAATCTTTCCCGCGCGGCTGAAGGCATTTGAGTAATGTGAACCATGTGAGCTGGGCGCTCGCTATTGCCCCCGGTGGCCACTAGCTCGCGTCCTCATACAGAAGGTTACAGTGTTACCTGTACCCATTCGTGTGGTTACAAATACATTCAACACACTACATTCAGTACACAACATCCCTCCCCCCTAAGATGGGACAAAGTCCCTTAACCAAGCTGGTTTCCCGCATGTGCGTTTTGGCCGTGCGGCCGTTATGCTTGACTCGGCCATGCCCCCTCGTCTGTGTCCTCCTGGTTCTTGTCCTGCAATTGGAGAGGATGACTCGTTAGTGACTTGCCGCGGGCTTGCCGCCTTAGGATGGCCAGGAGAAGGGGGAGGAGGGGTTCCCGACGTGGATGTGGACAAACCGGGGGCACTAGGGGCTAAAGAAAAACCCCGCTCTTCGCTTGGACGGGTGGGGGAACACTCCGAAAACCCCCCCGGTTTGATAACTCTAAATCTAAATCAGGGGCAACAGTGGCAAACTCATTTCCCTCCTTCGAGGGGCTGGGTAGAACTACAGGGGCAAACTCGTTCCTCTCTCTCGAGGGACTGGATAGAGCTGGCGTATGAAAAGGATATGAGTTTGACCCTAAGCTTCCCCCCCCTGTTTGGGACTGTTGCCCTACGTTTTCTCCCCCTTGGTCTAAACGGGTGGAGGAGAACCCTAACGCTGAGCGTTGCTGATGATCCCCTCTGTCCGGCCCCCCAATCACTCGGTGCCTAAGTTGGTCAGCGTGCCTTCTCCAGAGGAGACCCGTGCTGGTCTCGACACAGAATGAGACTGGTCCTGTTTGATTAATGACTACCCCCGGCACCCATGCTGGCCCAGTGGTGGCGTAGTTTCTGCAATGAACAGGCTCTCCTATCTGGAAATTTTTGGTGGGGCTGTGCTCAATATTTCTTCCTCTATCCTCGACCCGGGTGGGATCCAATCTAGTTAATAGTGAGTGTAACTTCCTCTTCATGAGGAGTTCCGCGGGAGAGTATCCCGACGCCAATGGCGTCACTCGATATGCCAACAGAAACTGGCAGAGCTGCCGGTCCAGATCCCCGGGACCCATGCGCCGCAGCCCTTCCTTCATTGTGCGCACCAGACGTTCCGCCTGGCCATTTGTTGCAGGGTGAAATGGGGCTGAGGTAATGTGCCGAATGGCGTTGGACTCTAAGAACGCCTGGAACTCGGCTGACGTGAAACAACTCGCATTGTCACTAATTATGACATCAGGTATCCCGAACGTACATATCAGTTTGCGCAGCTGTTTTATGGTCCCCGCTGATGAGGTGTTGCGCATTGGAATTACCTCCAACCACTTGGAGTATGCGTCCACCACAAGTAGAAAAAATGAACCCCTGAATGGCCCTGCGAAGTCTATGTGGAGGCGGGACCATGGTCCCCTAGCCGTGTCCCATTCTCTGTGTGGAAGGCGGGACTCCTCAGGCCGAGAGCTCTGGCAACTTTCGCAGGTGTTCACCATGTGTTCAATGTCTGCGTCTAGCTGAGGCCACCAGAAGTAGCTTCTGGCCAGCGCCTTAGAGCGCACAATCCCTGGGTGGCTGACATGTAAAAGCCGTAGCACCCTTGCTCTTAATGCCTGTGGGACCACCACCCTCTCCCCCCACAACAGACACCCCCTTTCTGCGGACAACTCAACCCTCTTCCTGAAAAATGCCGCAAACTCGTCTGCGGGGGGAGCTGCGGGCCACCCCTTCTGTACCCAGGATCTCACAAGGGCTAACGTTTTATCCTTGGCCGTTTCGGCAGCAATTTCCTTGGGCAAAATGGGGGGTGCATCTAGGGCTTCAATGAGGAGGACTTGGCTATCCTGTTCTACCTCACACTTTGGGTCCCCCAGGTGGGGAAGAGGAGACCTTGAGAGGGCGTCCGCGTGGCTTATCTCTTTCCCGGGACGGTACTCTAACGCCCCCCTGTATGCATTCAGAAAAATCGCCCACCTAAGCATCCTGGGGGAGAGGATCTGTGGAGTGGGCTTGTCTGAGGTGAAGATACCCAACAGCGGCTTGTGATCGGTGACAATGGTGAATGGGCGACCATACAGAAAATCATGGAACTTCTTTGTGCCCGCAACAATGGCAAGAGCCTCCCTATCTGTTTGGGCGTAATTTCGTTCTGCCTTGGACAATGATCTCGAGTAGAATGCAACTGGGGCTTCTCGCCCCCCCTCTAGCACGTGGCACAGGACCGCCCCCACCCCCACTGGCGAGGCGTCGCAGACCAAGACTACCGGCTTCTTTGGGTCGAAATGTGTTAGAATAGCCTCCGAGGAGAGGAGTTGCTTGAGTTCCCTGAAAGCCCGCTCCTGCTTCTCCCCCCACCGCCAAACCGCATCCTTCTTCAGCAGCCCATGCAGGGGCTCTGCAATCGTCGCTTTCCTGGGCAGGAAGGAATGGTAAAAATTCAGCAGCCCCAGGAAAGACTGCAGCTCCGGTTTTGCGGTGGGGCGAGGAGCGTTTCGAATGGCTGAGACTTTGGACTCAGCGGGTTTCACCCCCTCAGAAGTTATGCGGAACCCCAGAAACTCCACCTCCCTGGCCAGAAACACACATTTGTCCCTCCGCAGCCTCAACCCCGCAGATTCGAAGGCTGTGAGGACCTTATCTAGTCTCTGGGCCAGTTCTGCTTCGCTCTCCCCAGATATCAATATATCATCGAAAAATGGCAAGACCCCCGGTAATTTCTTTAACCAACGTTCCACAAGAGACTGAAACAACCCCGGCGCCGAGTTCACGCCAAACTGTAGGCACGTCACCTTGAATGCCCCCTTGTGAGTTACAATGGTCTGTGCAGCAGCTGTGGCTGGGGTTACTGGAAGCTGCTGGTACGCCTGCGCCAGATCTAGTTTAGCAAAAACTTTTCCCCCATGTAAAGTGGCCAGTAGATGGCTAACTACCGGCACCGGATAGGCATTCGGGCGGATCGCCTTGTTAATTGTACACTTGTAGTCAGCGCAAATTCGTACTTCCCCATTTGCTTTCAATACTGTAACAATAGGAGTCTCCCACTCTGCAGAGTCCACCGGAACTAAAATCCCTTGCCCCACTAATTTGTCCAGTTCCGCCTCAATTTTGTCCTTGAGGGCGAATGGAACCCGACGTGGTTTTAGTCTCATTGGGCGGACCTCCGGGTCCAGGTCGAAGGAAACTGGGGGCCCCTTGTACTTTCCAAGTCCCTTCTTGAACACCTCTGCGTGTGCATCACACACTGCCTGAATCTCATTCCCCCCGATGGCATGGACGCCGCCTATGAAGATGTCCAGGGGTTTGAACCATTGTGTCCCCAAGAGATTACACCCCCCATTTTTTAGAACTACCAGGGGGAGTTTCCTTCGGAGTCCCTTGTACCGTGTCTCAAAGTCCCCAATCCCCAATACTGGAATCGCATTTCCCTGCACATCTTTTAAGTTCGCCCCCATCTCCTTGAGTTTGGGTCGCTCCTTGGGGGGAATCCGCAAAAATTCCTTATGGGAAATGAGGGAGTAAACAGACCCCGAGTCTATCTCCATCTTAACAGGGACCCCTTGCAACAGTACCTCAGCATAAAAACGTGGTTGCCCTAGAGGCACGCTGTGGACGGCCACGTCGTCTTCCGCGTGCACTCGCAGGCACACGTGGTCCCCCTCTGGGTCGTCGCCGCCATCCCCGACTCTGCCGACGCCATCCCGGCTGCTCGAGGCGCGCTTACTCTCTTCCCGGCGTTGCTTGCAGACCCTGGCGATGTGGCCCTTCCGCCCACAGTTGTGGCACTCAGCTTTCCGGAATGGACATTTGCTCCTCTCGTGGGACGCTCCGCACCCATCGCAGCGCCGCTCCCCCTTCCCCTTCTTCTCGCTCAGCCCTTTCCTGACCTTCCGGACCCCCTCATCTTCGCTGGAGACTGGGGTGGCCGAAGCCTCTGAAGATGTGGGCGAGCGTGGGGCAGGGGTCGCCCTCCAGGCCGCCTGAACGGCGGATGCAGCTGCCTCGACTGGTGGGGGCTTTGCCTTGAGAAGCTTGTACCCGGCCCACGTGGATTCAGCTGCTAGAGCCTCTTGTAGTACCTCTTTGAAAGTGAGGTCGTGGCCCCGGTTCATGAGTTTCCTCTGGGTCTCCCCGTCTCTCATCCCGCAGAGCATCCTATCCCTTAGGGCCACGTCTAGAATTTCCCGCCATTCGCATGGGGTCGCCAAAACGCGGAGGGCCGCTGCATACTCGGATATTGACTCACCCGGCTTTTGGTCCCTCCTTGCGAAAATGGCCCTGGCAGAGAAGAAGGATACTTTGGGCTTGAAATGATTCCGCAGAACCCCCAGAATTTCCGTCACCGAAACCTGGTCCACCTCTCGTGGTGCCACCAGATCCATCAGTGCTTGCACGGCGTGGAACCCGAGCATCGTGATGAGAAGACCCTTCTTCTTCCCAGCGTCGGTGATGCCCGCATACGCCACCGTACTCTTGAAATGCATTTCAAACCAGTCCCATCGCTCGGGATGGGTCACGTCGAAAACTGGCTTCTGTGATATTGTCTTGTCCCCGTGGGAATCCATTATCCCATCCTCGTCGCCAATTTAGTGTTTGGGAATCAAGACAATGGAAACGGCTGTAAGCTAGCCTAACACATCTTTATTGCATAGAGTACAGTACGAACATGTGGTAATGGCGGACAAACAGCTCTTTTTATACGGTGGCTATCTAATTGAATCTGGCTCTTCGACAGGCATTGGCTGCTGTCCAGGTGACGTCATCCTTGGTCACGCCTTTCTTGTCCAGGTGAGGTGAGCGCGGGAATCTTTCCCGCGCGGCTGAAGGCATTTGAGTAATGTGAACCATGTGAGCTGGGCGCTCGCTATTGCCCCCGGTGGCCACTAGCTCGCGTCCTCATACAGAAGGTTACAGTGTTACCTGTACCCATTCGTGTGGTTACAAATACATTCAACACACTACATTCAGTACACAACATTTATTCTCCGATATGCCTGAAACACAGACTAACAGCTACTATTCCAAAAAAATCTGATTGGTGGTTTCCCTCAACAGGGTTGATATGCTGGTTTTGTGCTGCACCTATTGAGACTCACCAGTCTATTCTGGCCTATATTCTGGCATAGGAATTTATGGGTCAGGCAGCAATCAATGCAGAGGTGACTATTAAAAGACCCTCTGTGGGGAAAAGACATAATTTGCACATGGTGTAAAGCTTATGTCATTCACTCAGGCATGGCTGTAGATAGAAGGGGTGGAGGATCACAACTTAGAAAAATAACGTTTTTATATTGTATCTCTTAGAGACACATGTGAGGATTTAGGAATGGTTTAGCTGAAAATGACCACAGATGCCCGAATAAGTGTAAATGCTTTATTGATTACAATCTCTTCTCTTACAGCATCTCCTGGAAGGACGCCATGGAACTGGAAGCCTCATGGTTAAGGTAAACATCCTTTTATATCCTTTTGGGAAGGAGGGGTTAAGGGTGAGAGGTCAGGGAGAGGGGTGAGCTTGGAGCTCAGAGATCAGAGGGGAATGTTGCATTATGGTCTTAGTGATGAAGGGCAGTGAGGCATTCTTTATCTGACAAAAAACCCTTCTAATGCCTCACTGTTTCTTCCTTTAAGGTTGTTAGCCCATGGTTTTCAATGGTAAGTCCCAACTTGTTCGTAAGGTAGTGATGTTGGTTTGATGGGAGAGGTTTTGTCAGTATATTGGCTATCTGTTCCTTGGTGTCACAATATATTGCCTCGATGAAACTCTTTGCACATTTGTCTTACGTGACAGTACTTGATATCGACGTGCCTGGATTTACACACTACCGCATCTGCTCTTGAGATCTCAATTGTGGCCTTGTTGTCTTCATATATATAGATGGGGAGATTGGGCTTCCTCCAAATTTTGGAAATTAGTTTATTGAACCCTAGAAATCCGACTGGTGGTGCTTCTGTTGCTGCTGTGGAACAAGGCACTTAATTTTTCCCATAACTCAAAAACAGTTAGTCCATGTGGTATACTGGGGTAGATGGCTGGTTCAATGGAGCCTAAAAGCAGGCAGAATGTTCTATGGTGTTTGCAGTCTGTTTTGATGGACCATGGTTCTTCAGGAGGGTCTAAGATAAAATATAGTGCATCCTCATTCATCAGCAGGCTTTGGAACTGTTGAGCCCATTCTAGTAGATTCTGTCTTGTAACACTTAATTTTGGGAAGTTGTTAGGTAGGTTGGTTTGCTGGCTGGAGTTACTTCTAGACTTGGTTTGTTGTTCTAGATGTCCCTTTTGGTGTGAAAAAGGGCAGAAAGGCATAGGTATGCAAGCTGTCAGTTTTAAATTGCCCGCCAGGTTTTTGTTTTTTTTTTTTTTTTGCCTGGAGGCTGCTGCTGGAGTTGACTGTGCATGTGTGGTCCATTGCGCATGCACGAAGGTCAGTCTGCTTTGGCCTTCATTGGGGAGGGATCTCTGCTCTTCAGCTCTTGAGTCTGGGTGACTGAAAAGGGATTGCGGGTCAATGGTCGCCCCCCAAGGTTCATGGAGAGGCGGTGGTCTTTCCTGGTATGGAGGGGGGTGCCTGCGATCTGGAAATCCCCCTTTGGAGTCTCTGGAATCCAGTAGGTCACTGCGTGGTAGGGTAGCCCCGGGTCATTGGGCATGGCCCTGCTTCCTGGCAGGGGTCTTGGGGGAGTCACTTCCTGATGGGCTCCACTGCTTGGCAGGTGGTGGGAGGGATTTTCGTGTTGTTGGGACATTGCATGGGGAGTTCATGCTGGGGGGTGCCGAGGGCGGCCGAGAGTACATCTATGGTCTCCACAACCTCAGCTTCGGAGTGTGGGTGGTAGGCTTCCCCTTCTTGCCCTGGGAAGGGTTCCCTGTGATCTCTGGTGTGTCTCTGGTGTCGGATATTATACAATTCCCAGAGATTGTTTTTAATTTCCTCAACGCGATCTCCCTCATAGTCACTCGGTTGCCCCCTTCTGTGCCTGGGCTTTGGTTGGTCTCCCTTCCCACCAGATAGTTTGAATACTCAGTCACCGTATTTATTGGCTGCCTGAGGTCCGGTGCTGCAGCTCTGTTTCCTGCCTCGTAATGGCTTACCGTGGCTCCTCTGTCTACCGGCCTTAGTGATAGTCCTTGGATCCCTGTGTTGATCTGGTCATCTCCAAGCATGCTCTCTCCCTCATCTTTCCTTCACATTGGGTTGGATGGGCACTGGTTTGCGTGCGCTGTTGAGAAGAGAGGTCTCGGATGCTTTCTTCCACTTCAGCTAGTTTCAGCCAAATCTCCTCGGCCATTATTTTCTGGATTTCCTTGGCTGGGTCGACTCCCGCCTTGGTTTTATTCTTCTTCGATTTCTTTATTCTGGGCATCTTGTGTTTGTGTATATTTTGTGGTTTATTCAGCAATCATCCTCTTGCTACCAATTTGTGAGGATTTAGGAATGGTTTAGCTGAAAATGACCACAGATGCCTGAATAAGTTTAAATGCTTTATTGATTACACATCTCTTCTCTTACAGCATCCCCTGGAAGGACGCCATGGAACTGGAAGCCTTGTGGTTAAGGTAAGCTTCCTTTTATATCCTTTTGGGAAGGAGGGGTTAAGGGTGAGAGGTCAGGGAGAGGGGTGAGCTCGGAGCTCAGAGGTAAGATGGGAATGTTGCATTATGGTCTTAGTGGTGAAGGGCAGTGAGGCATTCTTTATCTGACAACACACCCATGCTATAATGACCACTGCCTTGGGGGGTGGGAGTGGGAGATATCCCAAAAAAAGTGACCTTTCTAACCACAGTGTGGGAAATGGGGCAAAACAACCTCTTTCCCTGCCAGAGTTGCCATATTCTGGTTTTCTCAATCTGGACAGCTCATGTTGCATATTGTGGGAATTAGGTGGTCTTATTTGCATAATGTGCAAATCTTCATATTACATACACATTTTTCATATCAAACAAATTATGCATATGACTCATTGCATTGCTTTCCTACCACTGTGCTTCAGCCCTGGCTCAATTGATACAGCAAAATACTGATTTGAGAGATCCAATATAATGTCATATTTAAAATGTTGGAGCAGGGAGACCCCAATTTGAATCCTGCTTACTTGTTGTCCTTTTCAGCCAAGCCTTCCCTAAAGGACTGATTTTGGAGAGTATATTAAGGGAAGACCATGTAAAGCAGGCCTTGTCCATTAATGGCACATATAAATACTGGAATATGATAATGGTGTTTTGCTGTGCATAGGAGCTTCTGGTGATATCCTCATTAAATGGCTGTTGTTGTTTTATCTTCAGTGTTTACAGATGATGAAAATACCCCACAACAACCTTATTGTTTTGTAGAAATACCACTGGAATTATCTGCGAGTTACATAGTGCTGCCTGCTGTGCTGGGGGGGAAAAAAGCCAAGTGTATGTCTTTAATGTAAGAAAGTATTCACATACTCGTCCTGTGGTGAGGTATCTTTAAGAACGTGTTGTGGTGCATAAACTATGCAAGTTTTATCTGGTATGTCTGTATCTTAACCTATAAATCCAAGGGTTAACCGTTGGAACTGGCTATAGGTTGCTATGCCTTGCCCTACTTGCCTGCACTCACCCTTTGTGCACACGGCCGATCTGGGTACGCAGGTCAACGAAGGATTGAGAAAACCGGCAGTGGGGCAACAGCCCCACAAACGCGAAGAAAGGGAAACAATTTCACTTCCCAACATTCCTTGCGCCGTGCCGCGCCAGAGCCAATCAGGCTGAGAGGCTCTCGCACGGCGCAGCGTTCGGAAACGCGCCGCAGCCAATCAAAAGAAAAGCATTTTAAAAAAACGCAGCACAAACACAAAGCACCAACCCATAACTACAAGCCCCAGCGTCCTGCGCGCCATGAGCGCGCATAACGCTGAGGAAGCCGGCACCCAAGAAATAAAGCAAAAACAAAAACACCGGGAGAGCAAGTCCGCCAAGCCGCGGGGAACAAAGCCCCCCTCCCCATCGGCGCCTGAAGCTCCTAATCGGAGTTTCCCCTTTAATATCACTGGGTGGGTGGGGGGTGTTGTGCTCCCCCTCTCTACTGGCTCCCCTGGGGTTGAGAGGGTGGGGGGGGACAAAAGGAGTCTGTCTCCCCCACCCTCCTGACCTCAGGGGACCCGGCAGAGAGGGGATTCCCTCCCCCCCACACACACACACGCCCCATGTTAAAGAGAAGTGGTTTCTTCTCTTTAAAAACGGAGTTGGGGGGAATCCCCCTCTCTACTGGCTCCCCTGGGGTTGATAGGGTGGGGGGGGACAAAAGGAGTCTGTCTCCCCCACCCTCCTGACCTCAGGGGACCCGGCAGAGAGGAGATTCCCTCCCCCCCACACACGCCCCATGTTAAAGAGAAGTGGTTTCTTCTCTTTAAAAACGGAGTTGGGGGGGAAATCCCCCTATCTACTGGCTCCCCTGGGGTTCAGAGGGTGGGGGGGACCAAAGGAGTCTGTCTGAGAGGGGATCCCCCCCCAGGACACCAAAAAACACAAAAACAAACAATCAAAAACATTCAAAAATACACAAAAACAAACAAAAATAACACCAAAAAAGTAAACAACAACAAACATTTCCAAACACACCCAGCCCCCAGCCAAACACCACAAAATCCAACCACCACCACCACCCCAAATAAAGAAAAACAGCTAACTCACCACCACACGACCTCATACCACAACGACTGGAAAAGAAATGAATAAAGAAAGAGACTACTTGCTGGAAGAAGCTCCACCCAGAGGCCACGAGAGAAAAAACAGTCAAAATACAAGATAACCCCTACCAGCAGCACTTGCTGCCCACAATAACAAAAAAAATTCAAAAAGACACAATAGCCCCACACAAAAGGCCCCAAGAGTTTTTCAAAAAAGTATATCATCCTTTATTCTTTTTTTATCCACAAAACCAAAACAACAAACAAAACTCATCACAGTTTAAAACAGGCCATCAAAAAAAATTTGTATAAATAAAAATTTTAAAAATTTCAAATATAGATTAACCTCTTCTTTACAAACATTAACAACAACAACAACAGCAAAAACTTTCCAACACCATTTAAAACAGCCCGGCAACGCCGGGCAACCTTTGCTAGTATCTCTATAAGTACAAAAATATATAAATCCACATATAGCAGGATATATATGCACACACAAAAAAGACCAAAAGTGCGACGGTATACAGTACACCCCACAAACAAACACACACACACATGAGAACCTTGCGAAAAAATTATAGAAAATTCCTCGGATTGAGTTCCCAAGTTCAAGTCTCCAGTTCTTGTGTATGACAGCAACAAAAGAGAATAAAGCTGTTATAGTCCACAGAAAAAGTCTCTGGGTTAACTGAAAGGCTATATTGGCTGTGAGTAACATCCGTGATAAGATTGTCAGGAAGGAAAATACAACAATTCCGGTTCATTGGTCGGTTCCCATGCGGTGGGCAGCATCAAGCAGTGGTAGACAAGTCGATGCCCCTCCGGTAAGTGGACATTTTGAATGAGTCTACAGATACAACATGAAAAATGCATATATACTGAGAAATCTGCTATTGTAAGAACCCTTATAGAACATGCAAAAATACACTAACATATATATAGGATAAAAACGGACAATATACATACCTAACAGTATATTCATAGCGCATGGAGCACCTCCATAAAACTTTTTCTAATGTGTGCACGCGTTAATTTCTAACAGGTGAATGGTACATTTATACAGTGATACTTAGGTAACTGACATGTGAAAATAATTGACCTGTAATTCTCTAGCCTATTTTCAGAACCCTGTAGGTAGCTCTTAAGGGGATATGCACGTAATTAAGTAAGAATGGGAAAGAGAGAGTGTTACAAAAATGCAGACAGTTCCCATTCTGTATTCAGCCCATGGGGCACCAGTGTGTTAAATCGATGGATGTAGAATGCCTCTCTTTGTAAGAGAAAGTGCTCCACATCCACGATCTGATATTTATTGGGCAAGTAAGTCTCCAGTATAACCACCTTGATATCTCTGGGTGTATGCCTCTTCTCAATGAAGTGGTTAACTAGAGGAGCGGTGATAGTCCGGTTTTTTATATGGGAAAGGTGTTCTCCTAGGCGTACCTTAAGGGGACGTCTGGATTGTCCTACATATGCCAACTGACATGAACAGATGATCATGTAGATAGAATCTTTTGTGTTGCAATTGGAAAATCTGGTAAGATTCAAGGTGAAACTTAAGGCATTCAAGGACGAACTTATGGCGTTCAAAAATAAGAAACTTAACAGAGATAGGAGCGACTATCAAAATGAACGCATATATAGAAGGCAATTTGCCGGACAAAAAACACACAAACAAGTCTCTTGGAAACGACCGGTGGAGATGACAGATTACGAAACAACTGATTCGGATCTGGCAGAATCATCTGCAGATGAGAAGACCAGGGACCCGTATAATTTTAGAACTAACCGTTTCAGAACAGGCGCAGCAGTGGCCACCACATCCAAATCACAAAACAGGAATGATTTTTTAGGACAAAGACCGCAGAAACGGACCAGGAAGAAGTAACCTCTTCCCTGGTTTTCAACCTTTCAAGCCGGAGACTTACGGTAAGGGAGGCACAACTGTTAGATTTGGGACTGGGTTTCGTTCCTACGCCACGATACTCGCCCTTTAAAACTAAGATCGATGTCTTCAAATTGATCAGGCTACTCAAGTTAAAAGCATTTTTCAAAGAATCGTCTGATCAATCCAGGTTATTTGCCCCCCGTTCCACCTTCATTCCCAATGTAGAAAATCCTTCCATCAAAGTCTTCAAGAGACTGGTTTCTCGCGACATTGCCAAATTAGAAGCCCATTATAACAGGGATTTCAATCTTTCGCAGAGAGACATGAATCTCCTTAAAAACCTAGGGGAAGATCCAGATATTGTCATAAAACTGGCTGACAAGGGAGGGGGGGTGGTCCTGCTTGATAAAAAAGATTTCAAAGCAGCTTGGACCCAGTTGTCCAACACTAATTGCTATCAGAAATTAGATCACAACCCCACCACACATGTCTCCAACATAATTTCTACCATCATACAGGGAGGGTTAGCCATGCAATACATCACGGATAGCACCTTTCGCTTCTTGCTTAACAGGTATCCTAGAGTCCTGATATTTTATTTGCTGCCTAAAGTCCATAAACTTTCTCCGAATGATGACATCATCCCTTGCAGACCTATCATTTCTGCGAATAATTCCTTGTTAGAACCCGTAGCTAAATATATCGATCATTTTATTCACACGTTTGCCACAGCTTCCCCTTCATACATCAAAGATTCAGCACATTTCATTCAATTGTTAGAAAATTTTCCAGTTCCTCCTGATGCAGTACTCCTGACACTTGATATAACATCTTTATACACCAACATTCCATTAGCAGAAGCCCGCTCTTTGATTGCATACCTCCTCGACAGTCGGGTTGTCAATCATCCGCCCTCAGACTTCTTGCTAGATCTCTTGGATACATGTTTTGAATATAATTTCTTCAGGTTTGAACACTCTTATTTTTTACAGACACAAGGAGTGTCCATGGGCTCAAACTTCGTGCCCTCCGTAGCCAATATATTTATGTGTAACTTCGACAAAACTTTTATTCTTGATCCCTTAGTTAATCCGTTCTTTACAAATATTGTTTGCTACAAAAGATACATAGATGATCTGTTTTTTATTTTCAAAGATCCCACAGCTGTAGAGAACTTTTGCCTATGGATCAATAGCCAACATAATCACCTTAAATTCACACACACTATGAATTCAGTATCCCTTCCATTCTTGGCTCTCACAATATTTATTGAAAATAATCGGATACAAACCAAATTATATCATAAACCTACAGATCGTTTTGCCCCCCCCCCCTTCTTTCCATCCGCACCATCTGAAGGCAAATATTCCATATAGTTTAATGTTAAGGGCAAAAAGAAATTCTTCCCAACATCGAGATTACACATTAGCAGCAAGCAAAATAATTACTACTCTCAGTAACAGAGGATACCCCAGGAACATTATTCAAACAGCTCGCAATAAAGTTAACTCACGTCCCAGAAGTACTTTACTTAGGGAGGACACCATTTCATCTCCGGATCCACCTGGGTTATTTTGGTCATTGGATTGTACCCCTCTGGCTAACCGTATTAAGCATACCATCTTGAGGCACTGGCACATACTTGACTCCATACCAGGGTGCCAACAGCGACCCACTATAGGATTTAGAAAAACGCGGACCATTACCAATCTCCTTTCCCGAGCCGACATTGTGCCCCACAGATTGGCGCCATCCACCATTGCTACAGGACATTTTGCATGTGGACACTGTAAATACTGTGTCCACATGTGGTGCACCAAGTGTGTAGAATTACCAGGCAGCAGTTTCACCTTGAATCTTACCAGATTTTCCAATTGCAACACAAAAGATTCTATCTACATGATCATCTGTTCATGTCAGTTGGCATATGTGGGACAATCCAGACGTCCCCTTAAGGTACGCCTAGGAGAACACCTTTCCCATATAAAAAACCGGACTATCACCGTTCCTCTAGTTAACCACTTCATTGAGAAGAGGCATACACCCAGAGATATCAAGGTGGTTATACTGGAGACTTACTTGCCCAATAAATATCAGATCGTGGATGTGGAGCGCTTTCTCTTACAAAGAGAGGCATTCTACATCCATCGATTTAACACACTGGTGCCCTATGGGCTGAATACAGAATGGGAACTGTCTGCATTTTTGTAACACTCTCTCTTTCCCGTTCTTACTTAATTACGTGCATATCCCCTTAAGAGCTACCTACAGGGTTCTGAAAATAGGCTAGAGAATTACAGGTCAATTATTTTCACATGTCAGTTACCTAAGTATCACTGTATAAATGTACCATTCACCTGTTAGAAATTAACGCGTGCACACATTAGAAAAAGTTTTATGGAGGTGCTCCATGCGCTATGAATATACTGTTAGGTATGTATATTGTCCGTTTTTATCCTATATATATGCTAGTGTATTTTTGCATGTTCTATAAGGGTTCTTACAATAGCAGATTTCTCAGTATATATGCATTTTTCATGTTGTATCTGTAGACTCTTGAGAAAGTCATTCGAAATGTCCACTTACCGGAGGGGCATCGACTTGTCTACCACTGCTTGATGCTGCCCACCGCATGGGAACCGACCAATGAACCGGAATTGTTGTATTTTGCTTCCTGACAATCTTATCACGGACGTTACTCACAGCCAATATAGCCTTTCAGTTAACCCAGAGACTTTTTCTGTGGACTATAACAGCTTTATTCTCTTTTGTTGCTGTCATACACAAGAACTGGAGACTTGAACTTGGGAACTCAATCCGGGGAATTTTCTATAATTTTTTCGCAAGGTTCTCATGTGTGTGTGTGTTTGTTTGTGGGGGGGGGGGTACTGTATACCGTCGCACTTTTGGTCTTTTTTGTGTGTGCATATATATCCTGCTATACGTGGATTTATATATTTTTGTACTTATAGAGATATGCAGACATATCTTAAAGATACCTCACCACAGGACGAGTATGTGAATACTTTCTTACATTAAAGACATACACTTGGCTTTTTTCATTCTCATGTTTAGGGAGTGTTTCTGTTCTTCCGCGCTGTTCTTATCACGCCCCAGCCGTCCCACTGCATTGTGCTGGGGGGGAAAGCAGGAGAAATTCAGAACAATCTGGAGAAATCATAAGATAAACATCATGCCGAAAAAGACACCGAGTTTATTGGCTGGAGAAGCTAGATATTGTACTCTAAAAAAGTAACTTTGTCAATCCTGCTTCCTAAGACATGCAGTTCTATTGCTTTCGTACACACATTTACTGATGTGTAAGACCCATTAAACTTTAGTAAAAAGGATATGTGTCTGCGTAAGCAGTTTAAAGTGCCATACAAAGATAAATGAATGCAGAATTGGGTCTTCCAAAAAGACATTCTAATCTCCTTATTTGAATCCTCTTTCCAGAAATTTAATATTCATAATACTCAGAAGCTCAACCTCAAAAATGGCAATTTATTTATTTATTTATTCATTTATTTTTAGCTCAAATTTCTATGCCGCCCAATCAGGCGAACCCGACTTAGGGCGGCTCGCAACAGGATTAAAACATACACATTAAAAACAATTAAAACCCCAACATACCCACCCACCTATTAAAAACTAACCACATTAAAACTGCCCACATTTAAAAAGATGGGGAGGCTTCATTTTATAAGCCAACAGGCGGGGGCCACTCTTCCATCTGAGCCCCACATCTGCCCCGCCAACCAGGTTTTTAATTCTTTTCTGAAAGGCAGCAGCTCCGTCCGCTCCCACAACTCTACTGGCAGGAGGTTCCACAAGGCTGGTGCAGACACAGAAAAGGCCCTCCTTCGTGTGCCAGAGAGGTGAGCCCCTCTGGCAGATGGAACAATTAGAGAGCCCCTCCGGTCCGCTCTGGTTGGACAGACAGACACTCTTGGGACGATGCGGTCTCTTAGGTATCTTGGCCCACTACCATGTAGGGCTTTAAAGGTCAAAATCAGCACCTTGAATTGTACCCGGAGACAAACTGGTAACCAGTGCAGCTCCTGAAGTAATGGTGAGGCGCGAGCATAACGCCCGCACCCCATCACCACCCAGGCCGCGGCATTCTGGACCAGCTGTAGCCTCCGAATGGTCGTCAAGGGCAGCCCCATGTAGAGTGCATTGCAATGCAACAATAACAAGAACCGAAGCTTTTAGCTATTTGTTTTTTGTTTATTTCTTATACATGTAAAATAATTAGCCAAAACAGTCTGCATAGATAAGAAACACCAATAAATCTCTGGCTCTGGAAGGGCCAGAGGGTGTCTGTCTGTCTGTCATGAAGACTTGGGAGCTGGGCAGATGGTCTAAACAGGCATCTGGGTAAAAGCTACATAAAGAGCCTTCTTGAAGATTGTGGTGTTGAAGAAGAAGAAGAAGTAGAAGAAGAAGAACCACATGCAAACCTGTGTTCCATCCACCCACCAACCTCCATTTCATTTGGGCTGTTCCACAATACTATGTCATTGCTTAAGGCAGGGGTTCCCAAACTTTATGTGCCGTGGGTTGGACCACACCCCCTGGACAGCTGAGCAGGGCAGTCACATGGTTCATCCCACCAGCAGTGAAAAAAGCAAACTCAATGCTCAGGTCATTAGGAAGAGTATAGAAAATAAGTCAGCAAGTGTCATTTTGCCTTTTTATAAATCTATGGTGAGGCCCCATCTGGAATACTGTGTACAGTTCTGGTCGCCATACCTCCAGAAGGATATTATGGAGTTGGAAAAAGTGCAGAGGAGGGCAACCAAAATGATTAGGGGACTGGAACACCTTCCTTACCATCTGAGGCTGCAATGGTTGGGCCTTTTCACTCTTGAACGACGGCGTCTAAGAGGTGACCTGATTGAAGTTTATAAAATCATGCACGGTGTGGACAAAGTAGATAAGGAAAAACTGTTTTCCCTATCACATAACATTAGAACTAGGGGACACTCCATGAAACTTTTGGGTACTGGTTCTCAAACAAATACGAGAAAGTACTTTTTCACCCAGAGGATTACTGGTCTATGGAACTCCCTGCCAGAAGAAGTGGTCCACAGTTCCATCGCCGGCTCCCTCCCCAGCCCCGCCCGGCGGGCGAGGTGGGAGCGCAGCTGACCGGCGTTACGCAGCGGGACTTTGAAAAGCCACGCCGCCAGTATCACTGGAGCCACAGTTCCATCGCCGGCTCCCTCCCCCGCCCCGCCCGGCGGGGGAGGTTGGAGCACAGCTGACCGGTGTTACGCGGCGGGACTTTGAAAAGCCACGCCGCCAGTATCACCGGAGCCACAGTTCTGCTTACTATACCCTTTAATCCCATGTCTCCTTTTCTTATCTTTGACAGCATTTCCTCAAATCCGCCCGTTCCTCGAACTCCAACTCCAGCGAGAAACAACTCACAGCAAAAGATCCCCAGGCTCCGAATGAACACTTTCAGGCAGATTAGCTCCGAGTTTTTTACATTATTCCTCTTTAAAAAACACTTTCTCAGCGCAAGCAAAATAAAGTACGTGTTACCCAGGCACCATCTTAGCCACACACCCTCCACCCCTAGCTTAAGGAAAGGCTCTCTCCATAGAATACTCCACCAGTTTATCATGTTTTGCTGACATATTTTTGTGGTGGTATCTTATCTAGAATTCCATATGCATAACGGGGCTTCTGATGAATCTGATAAATCCGGAGTGAGGAAACACTGCAACCCAGGAACCAAATTCCAATGTGGCAAAGGTCTCAGAGCTGGTTGTACAGCAATGAGAACAGAGTTCAGGAAATGGGATGGGACCAGTGTACAATAGACAAAAAGAATTGGCTAATTTCCTCACCAAGCATAGAAAACGGCATTCAGCTCTGTGCTATGTCTACCTAGAAATAATCCTAGTTGGCAAGCTGAAAAACAGAGCTAACAGCTCTGTAACAGCTTTTTGGACTCCAAACCAGAGCATGGTTCCCATGCAAGAGCTTCCCAAGCTGCAGATTGAGGCTTAATGACTTTCAACATCTCCACAGTTTATAAATAAACTTCTTATTTGTGATCACTGATTGGAGATAAAAACAAAAGAAGCTTGCTACCAGACAGGCCCCTGTCTGGCCAAGAAGACAAAGTCCCTTTCCTACCTTCTATAGATCCTGGGTTGCAAATATTCAATATAATATTGCACCCTTAATTATTGAGTTGCAGAGAAAATCAGCACTGCAAATGCCTTTATGGATAATTCAGAAAATGAAAAATATCCCTGAAAGTTGGAAAGAGTCAATAACAGTGCTACTATATTTCGTGTTCAGGGAATGAAGAAGCAGAAGAGTGAAGTAGTGAAATTCAGCTCTTTATTCGTGGGGTTTGAACACAGTTTGGATGGGGCAAAACTTGGACTTCTATACACTGTAAACAGTAACAGTAACAATAATACAACAAGCCCATTGGCTAACAGAGTGTGCACATTTTCGATCCACTTATTTGCATAAGAAAAGATACATGAGAAAAGATACATTCTGCTCCTGTCAGAAAACACAGTTAACATACATAACATTCTCCACCCCCCCCCCCACCCTCCACCCCCCACCCCGGTAAAAACAAAATCCTTTAACCAGGATGGCGGTCTAGTTTCCCTTCTGGGTCGGATGCTTGGCTGAGCTGGCTCAGGGGTTCGTAGGATGGGTGACCCGACTGGAGTGAGGGATTGACTAGAGGGGGAGGATTGTAAACCCAAATTTAAGCCCCGGTTGTCAGATGGAGGAGCAGGGGATCGCTCAAAACCAAAATCTAATTCTGTGGGTGAATAAGACAACTCAGGGTCCCTCCTCTGTGTACTAAGAGTGGAGGGCGACTCCAAGCAAAATTGGTCATCATCAATAAAGGAATCCAGAGTGCTAGGCTGGGACAGTGTAGGGTTACACCTGGCCGGAATAGGGGAGCAATCCCCAAATTCCCCTTGAAATCGGTTCCTAGAAGACACTTCTGGGTCAATGTTGGCTGGTTGCTGATTATTACCTTTGCCCCCTGGGTTTAAACGAGTGGGGGCCAACCCTAGCGTTGAGTGTCTGTATTCGTCTTGTGGGTCCAGTACTCTGGGTCTCAATTGATCCGCGTGCCTCCTCCAGATCAGACCAGTGGCTGTTTCAATTCTGTAAGAAACAGGACCAGTTTCATCGATCAGAAACCCAGGCACCCATGTAGGGCCACCAGCTGCATAACTGCGGCAATGTACAGGGTCTCCGGACGAGAAACCCTTCTGGTGTTGGATTGCTATATTTGTGCCTTTGTCCTCTGCCCTAGAGGGATCCAATCTGTCCAGCAAGGTTGACAGTTTC
Source organism: Bradypodion pumilum (assembly GCA_035047305.1). Taxonomy (NCBI): domain Eukaryota; kingdom Metazoa; phylum Chordata; class Lepidosauria; order Squamata; family Chamaeleonidae; genus Bradypodion; species Bradypodion pumilum. The sequence continues at coordinate 445,661,185 of JAWDJD010000002.1, read as the reverse complement.
CTTCGCTGGAGCAATTCAGCAGGGGACAGCCCTGAGGTGAGGGGTGTGTGTGAGCCTATGTGTGAAAAGAAACTGGCATAACTGGAGCTCCAAATCCCCTTCACCCATACACCGAAGTGCGTCTTTAGTTGTGCGCAACTGCCGCTCTACCTGGCCATTGGTGGCTGGGTGGAATGGGGCGGCAGTGATGTGCCCAATTGCATTCCTTTCCATGAAGGATTGGAACTCTGCAGATGTGAACGTGGATGTGTTGTTGGACACCAGCACATCTGGAATTCCAAATGCTGCAAACAGTCTTCTTAGGTACATTATTGTGGTGGCTGAAGTGGTATTAGGCACCCTAATCACTTCCAACCACTTAGAGAATGAATCCACAACCAACAAAAATAGGGCACCCCTAAATGGGCCTGCAAAATCTATGTGCAACCTGGACCACGGGCCCCGAGCAGAATCCCATTCCCGAGAGGGAAGGTGGGATTGCTCTGGGTGAGAGGATTGACAACTGGCACAAGTGCCAACCATTTGTTTGATGTCTTGGTCCAGTTGAGACCACCAAAAGTAGCTACGGGCAAGGGCTTTGGAAGGGACAATTCCCGGGTGACTTGTGTGAAGTAGATGTAAAACCTTTTTTCTGAGAGTGACAGGAATGACCACCCGCTGGCCCCATAGAAGGCAACCTCATTTCACTGACAGTTCCAAACGCTTGCGGTGGAATGTTCTGAATTCCTTGGCTAGAGGAGAGACAGACCAGCCTTTTTGTACCCAAGACATTACTTTAGTCAATGTTGCATCCTTGGCCGTATCCTTGGCTATATCTGAGGGGATGACTGGGGGCGAGTTGAAAGCCTCAATCATAAGGACCTGGTGGTCGCTTTCGATCTCGCAATCGGCTTCCCCGACCCCTGGTAGTGGAGAACGTGACAGGGCATCAGCGTGGCTGATGTTCTTGCCGGGCCTGTGCACCAAAGTAAAATCGTATTTAGGAAAATTGTATTTAGGAAAATTGCCCAACGCAACATCCTTGGGGACAGAATTTGAGGCATGGGCTTCCCATTCACAAAGATTCCAAAAAGGGGCTTGTGGTCAGTTACGATGGTAAAAGGTCTTCCGTAAAGGTAATCGTGGAATTTCTTAGTGCCTGCCACAATTGCCAACACCTCCCTGTCTGTCTGAGCGTAATTTTTCTCAGGCTTTGAGAGTGAATGGGAATAGAATGCTACGGGGGCTTCCCTCCTGTCATTTAGTACATGGCATAACACAGCTCCCACCCCCACAGGGGATGCATCACACACAAGTACAACTTCCTTGTTAGGAACAAAATGAGTTAATACAGCATCCGAAGATAGCAGCCTTTTAAGTTCTAGGAACGCTTTCTCCTGGCAATGGCCCCAGTGCCAAACAGTATCTTTCTTAAGAAGCCGATGTAATGGTTTGGCAACTGAGGCTTTGATATGGAGAAAAGTGTGATAGAAGTTTAACAATCCTAGAAATGATTGCAATTCGGCTTTACATTTTGGCCTGGGTGCATTTTTGCACGGCCGCCGCCTTGGAGTCAGAGGGCATGATACCTTGGGGTGTAATTCAGTACCCCAGGAACTCCACTTCCTGTGCCAAAAACACATTTGTCTCTTCTGAGACGTAGACCGGCCCTCTCGAAATGTGAGAGGACTCGATCGAGCCTGGCCACTAATTCGACTGTGTCCTTAGCGGTGATCAGGACATCGTCAAAATATGGCAGGACACCGGGCAAACCTTTTAAAATACATTCTACAAGAGATTGAAATATTCCAGGGGCCACATTTACCCCGAATTGTAGTTGAGTTATCTTAAATGCCCCCCTATGTGTTACTATGGTCTGGGCTATGGCAGCAGCAGGAGACACAGTCAATTGATGGTAAGCCTGGGCAAGGTCAAGTTTTGCAAAGCAATTTCCTCCATGCTAGGAGGCAAGAAGGTGGCTTACCACAGGCACAGGATATGCGTTTGAGCAAATAGCTTTATTGATGATACACTTGTAGTCAGCACATATCCTGACCTCCCCGTTACTTTTCAAAGCAGTCACTATTGGTGTCTCCCACTCTGCGGAGTCCACTGGCACTAGGATGCCCTGCCCCACCAGTTTGTCCAGCTCGGCTTCTATCTTCTCCTTTAAAGCAAAAGGTACCCGGCGTGGCTTCATCCAGATGGGCCGGATGGTTGAGTCAAGCTCAAAGTCCACAGGGGGTCCTTTGTATAACCCTAAATCCTTTCTGAACACCTCAGGATGTGCAGCGCAAACGTCCCGGATTGGGTCAGCATCTATTGCGTGAATGCCAGAAAGCCGGATTCCCAGGGTCCTAAACCATTGGGTCCCAATAAGATAGAGCCATTCCAGAAGGATACTGTGGTCGATGGTATCAAAAGAGGTTGAAAGGTCAAGAAGAGCAAGGATGGATGGATTACCTCCATCCCGCTCATGCCAGACATCATCCAAAAATATGACCAATGCAGTACCATATCCAGGCCTGAATCCTGACTGAAAAGGGTCCAGATAATCTGCTTCATCTAGAACCCCCTGTAGCTGCCGCGCCACTGCCTTCTCTAATACCTTCCCTAAAAAGGGAAAGTTGGATACAGGCTGAAAGTTGGTCAATATTGTCCGGTCGAGTGATGGCTTCTTCAGGAGGGGGTGCACCAATGCATGATGTTTCAATGGTGCAGGATGTAACAATAGGATCCTTACTCTCAAGTAGGCCCTATTGTCCTTCTGAGTTGCAGCCCCCTGGCTGGAAAACCCAGATCTCAGATGTGTGTAGAATCAGGTAGTGTCGAGCCAAGTAACCACTCCAGAGTCTCTTCAGGCATTTTATAATTGTATTGAAAGCATAGCAAGATACATGATACAGTCCATCAAAAGATCAGGAAGCAAATAGATAAAGCAGGCTGCTTGGGTGAGGGAAAGCCAGCCCCCACTTTCTCTCAAGCCCTTACATCTTGGCTGCTTGCAAAGCAGGCATTCCAGAGAGTGTCTCAGTGTGTGTGTCTGTGCGTGATATACCTCCTCCCCACAGGGTCCACCTTTGGTCCTACCCCTCAGGGATTCCAACCAATGATCTTACAGCAAGACATATCAATCACACATTAGATTCCATTTCTTCTCCACCACGAAGCAACCATGAGGCAAGAATGTTTAATCCCACAGATTTGAAATCACCATTTTGAAAAAGACACAGGTAATTAAGTGATTACAGAGCTCATGGATAAGCACAGTTAGAACAGGGCTTTTCCGTGACACAGGAAACACACCCTCCTGCAAGGAAGCATTAACCATTGCTCCGACCCAACCGCCTGTCACCGCCTTGCCTTGGTCATTTTAACCAACCAAGCTGGGCATGGGTCTAATACACAGGAAGTGGCATGAACAGATTCAAGGAACCTGTCCACTTCCTCAGGGACAACTGGATTGAACTGATCCGAGGTAACATGGCAAGACTGTGATCCAGTCAACTCCAGACCCATCATGTCCACGTTGGGATTAAACTTTGAGCGAATCCGAACAATTTTCTCCATCCGATAATCAGCGAAATCATCAGCTGACCTCTACCATCCAGGTTAAGGCCCCCCTCTACCAAGGAGGGACCTAGTCACCCAGAAAAGGATCACTGAATGATTATCTGCAGAGGCAATAAGGGTGGTCAAATACTGACGGCTCTAGCACGTGTTTGGTCGGAACTTATATGATATGTAGTTGCTTTGTAAACCTTGTAAGTGTGAATTTTGTATAATTTGTAATATTGTACTTTATTTTATTTATTTTGGAATAGTTTAGGGACTGTTTATTTTATTGTAAATGTGTACTATATTGTGCTTATGTAGAAATCAATTTTGCTTATATTTTTTACTGTATATTGTATTTTCAATTATGTTGTAATGCCGCCCAGAGTCGGCCATGTGCTGAGTGGGGCGGGGTACAAATTAAAGTTGGAATGGAATGGAACTTATCCCTTGATAGGCTGGTCAATCGAGGAACATAAAGTTACACTTAAGCATACCCTTCTGGGGCCACAGCTGCCTATGGACCAGACTATTTGGAGGCTTAATTTGTGGAGTGGCAAGAAAGGTGAGAATGTACTTCTCAGTCAGTTTATATTTAAATGTTTATATTATCAAAGTGTTTGTGTGTTTAAATTTAATTTAATTTAATTTAATTTAATTATCACATTTATATACCGCTCACTCGGCCAAAGCCAACTCAGGGCGGTTCACAATAAAAATTAAAAACACAAGTTAAAACAGTTAAAACAGTTAAAACTACCCACCCCCTAAAAACAAGGGCTGCAGGATCCAAAGGCACCATGGGGAAGAGTTCTTCTACACCAACCACCCAATGGTGGTTACCCTTCCACCTGCACCCCACACTTGACCCGCCAGCCAGGTTTTAAGATCTTTTCTGAAAGGCAGCAATTCCGTCCGGAGACGTAGCTCTGTTGGCAGGAGGTTCCAGAGGGCCGGTGCAGACACGGAGAAGGCTCTCCTCCTTGTGCCAGAGAGGCGAGCCCCTCTGGCTGATGGAACAATTAGAGAGCCCCTCCGGTCCGCTCTGGTTGGACGGACAGACGTCCTCAGGGCGATGCGGTCTCTTAGGTAACCCGGCCCACTACCATATAGGGCTTTAAAGGTCAAAACCAGCACCTTGAATTGCACCCGGAGACAAACTGGCAACCAGTGCAGCTCCCGGAGCAGTGGCAAAGCACGGGCATAACGCCCACACCCCATCACCACCCGGGCTGCCGCATTTTGGACCAGCTGTAGCCTCCGAATGGTCGTCAAGGGCAGCCCCATGTAGAGCGCATTGCAATAATCTAGTCTGGAGGTAACCAGAGCGTGAGTGACCATGAGCAAGGAGTCCCGGTCCAGGAGTGGGCGCAACTGGCGGATCACCCGCAGTTGGGCGAAAGCCCTCCTGGTCACAGCCGCCACCTGTTCCTCTAGCAGTAGCCGTGAATCCAGGAGGACCCCCAAGTTGCGCACTGGGTCTGTCTGGGGCAAAATAGCCCCATCCAGAACCAACGATGGTAGCTCCCGGGTTAATGCAGAACCCCCTATCCATAGCCACTCAGTCTTGCTGGGATTCAGTTGTAGCCCGTTAGCCCCCATCCAGACCCCCACAGCTTCCAGGCATCTGGAAAGGACTTTGACGGCATCACTGGGGTCCCCATGGGCCGAGATGTACAACTGAGTGTCATCCGCGTACTGATGGTACCGCACCCCATGGGAACGAATGATCTCACCCAGCGGCTTCATGTAGATGTTAAATAGGAGAGGAGAGAGCACCGAGCCCTGAGGCACCCCCCATTTGAGGGGCCTAGGACTGGACCTCTCACTCTCCAACCACACCGACTGGGTACGACCCCTCAGAAATGAGGAAAACCAGGACCACACATTACCCTGGATTCCCAATCCTCGGAGCCGTCCCAGAAGGATACCGTGGTCAACGGTATCGAAAGCCGCTGAGAGGTCAAGAAGAGCAAGGACGGATGGGTGACCACCGTCCCGCTCCCGCCAGAGATCATCCATCAGTGCGACCAATGCCGTCTCGGTACCATATCCCGGCCTGAATCCTGACTGAAAGGGGTCCAGATAATCCGCTTCATCCAGCACCCCCTGCAGCCGACACGCCACTGCCTTCTCCAACACCTTCCCTAAAAAGGGGAGGTTAGAGACAGGCCTATAGTTGGTTAGGACAGCTGGGTCGAGGGAAGGTTTCTTCAGGAGGGGGCGCACCAAAGCATGTTTTAAAGGTGCAGGAAACACCCCCTCCCGCAATGATGCATTGATCACAGCCCCAACCCAGTCACCTGTCACCGCCTTGGAGGCTTTCACCAACCAGGTGGGACAGGGGTCCAATGGGCAGGTAGTGGCGCGCACAGCTGCAAGGAGCCTGTCCACTTCATCAGGGGCAACTGGATCAAACCGGTCCCAGATGGTATGGCAAGACTGTGCTCCAGCTCCCTCCGGACTCTCCCCAACCACGCCGGAATTAAACCCAGAGCGAATCCGATCGATTTTCTCCACTAGATGGTCAGCAAAGTCCTCAGCCGACCCCTGCCAACCAGGCACCGGGGTCCCCCTACCAAGGAGAGACCTGGTAACCCGGAACAGGGTGGCCGGGCGATTGTCAGCGGAGGCAATAAGGGTGGTGAAGTATTGCCGCCTCACCACCTCCATCGCCACTAGATAGGCCCTAATAGCGGCTCTAGCTAGTGTCCAATCGGAGTCTCTCTGGGTCTTCACCCAGCGGCGCTCTAGGCGTCTCTTTGCCCGTTTGAGCTCCCGCAGTTCATCTGTGAACCACGGAGATGACCTAGCTCGATGAGCTCTGAGAGGCCGTAGTGGTGCGATTTCATCCAAGGCCGCTGTTGTCATCCTGTTCCACAGGTCAACCAGCGCCTCGGGCGAATCGTGTTGCCGATCCAGAGGGAAATCCCCCAGTTCCCTCTGGAATCCATCAGGATCCATCAGTTGCCGGGGGCGGGCCATTCTAATAGGCCCTGCCTCCCTACGGTGAAGCGTCGCACCCAGGAAGTCTAGAGCCACCAAATAATGATCTGACCATGGCACAGGTGTTATGTCTAGTTTCCGCAGTCTCAGATCACTCTGCCACTGCTCCGACAAAAAGATTAAATCTGGTGTGTGGCCACTGCCCCTGGTCGGGCCCTGAATTACCTGAATCAGGTCCATATCTGCCATGGAAGCCATGAACTCCTGAGCCACCCCGGAGCCAGTCCCCAGCGAAGGCAAATTGAGGTCCCCCAGAACCATCAATCTAGGGAACTCCAATGCCAACGCTGAGATGGCCTCGAGGAGCTCAGGCAGGGAGTCCCTTACCCTGCAAGGGGGCAGGTACAGGAGTAAGACTCCCAACTGACCCTTAAAGCCCAGACGCAGAAGCAGGGCCTCACAACCCAGAATTTGTGGAGCGGTGGCCCTGGTGACTCCCAGTGACTCCCTGGCTATGATGGCAACGCCACCGCCCTTACCCTCATCCCTAGGCTGGTGCCAAATACTGAACCCAGCTGGACACATTTCTGACAGAGGAACCCCATCCTCTGGTCTCAGCCAGGTCTCAGTGATACATGCCAGGTCGGCCCGCTCCCCCATAATGGAGTCTTGTATCAGGGGGGCCTTATTACATACCGACCTGGCATTCATCAGCAGCAGCCTAAGGGCAGGGTCACCCTGGGTCAGCAGCTCAGGACCTAGAGGTGTAACCGTGGGGCTGGAACGAGGGACAGCTACTAAGCATCTGCCCCGCGTTCCCCGGGTGCGGCCCGCCCCTCGGTACCCGCTATATCGCCCCATGCCCATCACAACCTCTATATTGGTCTCCGGAGCCTCCCTGCTTGCCCTGGACAGAATGCTGCCTCTCCTTCCTGGCTGGCCTGGCAATCTCTCCCTCCCTCCCTTCCACCCCAATATAAAACCGCCCCATTCACTCCCCCCACCACCCTCCGCACGGCTCCGGTGGTGATGGAAGTGGTGGGGCATTCTTCCACAACTGTGTTGAACCCTCAACTGCCGGGCAGGGCCCGAAACACCGGCCGATGGCGAGGCCAGCGAGCCTCTTCGCCCCCGCCGGGGCCGAACACAGCGGCGGTGATGTTTCGTCCGGCAGGCCCCCTCGCCTTTTGAGTCCTGGCGAGGGGCGGGGGGCGGGGCCCAAAACGCCGGCCAATGGTGAGGCCAGCGAGCCTCTTCGCCCCCGACGGGGCCGAACACAGCGGCGGTCCTTGGCGTTGGCCCCGCATTTGAGGCTGCCTGCCGAAACTCCCTCCAGCTGTACCTGTTCATCTCCCGCCGGTCTGGCCGGGAGGGAAAGAGAGCGCCCGGTGTCCTTGGCGTTGGCAGCGTCGGCCCCACTTTTGAGGCTGCCTGCCGAAACTCCCTCCAGCTGTGCCTGTTCATCTCCCGCCGGTCTGGCCGGGAGGGAAAGGGAGCGCCCGGTGTCCTTGGCGTTGGCAGCGTCGGCCCCACTTTTGAGGCTGCCTGCCGAAACTCCCTCCAGCTGTGCCTGTTCATCTCCCGCCGGTCTGGCCGGGAGGAAAAGGGAGCGCCCGGTGTCCTTGGCGTTGGCAGCGTCGGCCCCACTTTTGAGGCTGCCTGCTGAAACTCCCTCCAGCTGTGCCTGTTCATCTCCCGCCGGTCTGGCCGGGAGGGAAAGGGAGCGCCCGGTGTCCTTGGCATTGGCAGCGTCGGCCCCACTTTTGAGGCTGCCTGCCGAAACTCCCTCCAGCTGTGCCTGTTCATCTCCCGCCGGTCTGGCCGGGAGGGAAAGGGAGCGCCCGGTGTCCTTGGCATTGGCAGCGTCGGCCCCACTTTTGAGGCTGCCTGCCGAAACTCCCTCCAGCTGTGCCTGTTCATCTCCCGCCGGTCTGGCCGGGAGGGAAAGGGAGCGCCCGGTGTCCTTGGCGTTGGCAGCGTCGGCCCCACTTTTGAGGCTGCCTGCCGAAACTCCCTCCAGCTGTGCCTGTTCATCTCCCGCCGGTCTTACAGTTTCTTCCTCTCCATGTGGGCGTAATGTTTCTTAAGCGTTGTCTTCAGCTTCAACACTCTTCTGAAATGTGGACTTGTGTCTCCATCATGTGTAACTACTAGGGCCGTAGCCAGGGGGTGGCCAGGGTGGGCATTGCCCACCCTGAGCTAGCAGTTTGCCCACCCTCAAACTTCCGGCTGCTTATATATGACATTGTTGCCCACCCTGAAAAAATATTCGCCCACCTACATCTAGCATCCTGGCTACAGCCCTGATAACTACCAGCTACATGTGCCTCATTGACTCCACTTGATTCAGTTGATGGTTCTTGGGGAGGGTTTTTTAAATATTCTAGCCAGTCTGATTCACCGTGTTCAAGTATGCATTATATGTGAGGATCTGGAAAAGAGCCATTTGTGAAGCTGGCTCTAACTGCTGGCCCAATAGTTTATAACTGCCAGGAATCTAAAGCATGAAGAAATGTGGGCAGAGAAGAATTATGCACATGAATCCAATTTTTCTTGTTGATTCACTATGTAAGTTTCATTATTGTAAAGGAAAGTCACTATCAAGCCCCCCTCCCCCCCAAAGGGCTTGTTTTTCAGATATGTTGGTGATTCTCAGCCACCAGGGCATACACCTTTTATTATTGGGAAAAGCTAAACCAGACTTCAAGAAAGACTTGTCTGGCTCTCAGAAACACATTCAATATGAGTCCCACTTCCTATTTCCTATACTGTACTGTATAGGGGAAATCCTGTAAGTTTGATGTGAATTGCATCTCATTAATAGGCACTCCTCAGTCACACGATTGTGTATACGTCTAGGAGTATAACCAGCACAATGTTAATGGGCAGTAATTTGCTGGTAAGATTTATGCAATTTCCCTGTCATCAGCATAAATTGGTGATAGGCTTTCAGTTTATTATAATATAATTTTAATTTTGAAAATAGCAATTATACCTATCGCTTTCTTAATAATGCAGTTCATTATATTGCACACCATGCAATACTTCAGATTAATTGTTTTTTTTAAATACAAAATTTTATTTTCTAACATGCCAATCTCTTTGATCTGCACTTAGCCATAATATTAACCTTTCAAATGAAAGCATTGGTGGAGGATAATTTAAGAGGTGTTGTGCCACAAGGCTGAGCAAGCCTGTTGCATTCGGGTTCTTTAGAATTTTTAAGACAACTAGCATTTTTTGCCTGGCCTTGCTGGATATGTATAGATTTTGTGTTGGTGGCGGCCCTACGTGTTGCGGGTCTCTCCTCCCCGCCTCCTTCTCCCCCGGCTGAACTGCCAGTCAAACTCCGCTGGGGCGGTGGTAGGAGAAATGGCAGTGGCGGCAGCGGCGGTGAGGAGGTGGCCTTTTAGGGCCACCGGAGAGACCCTTCGTGTTGAGGATCTCTCCTCCCCGCCTCCTTCTTCCCCGACTGACTTGCCGGGCGAACTCTGCTGGGGTGGCAATTTTTAGGGCCTCCTTCTTCCCCAGCCAACCTGCCAGGTGAACTCTGCTGGGGCAGCGGTGGCAGGAACAATGGCGGCGCGGGAATGGCAGTGGCGGGAACAGCAGCAAGGAGGCAGCTTTTTAGGGCCACCGGAGAGAAGCTAATGAGGTAAGGCGTGCGAGTTGAGTCGGCAGTTTTTTCTCTGTTGCGTGCACCGGCTGTCCCGCCTCCTTTGCGGTCACGTCCTCATGCCTGATTGGCTGAGGCGTGCCGTGGCATAGAGGACTTAATTTAAATTTAATTTAATTTAATAGTCATATTTATATATGCTGCCCACTCAGGCAGAACCCGACTCAGGGCGGCATTACAACAAGTTCTAAAAACACATAAAAACACTTTAAAAGACCCACATCCCACCCACTTTAAAAGACCCACATCCCACCCACTTTAAAAGATCCATATCCCACCCACCCATCCCACCCACTATAAAAAGAAGAAGAAGAGAGAGTTCTTAATTGTTTACATAAGCCAGCAGGCGGGGACCGTGTTCTCATTCGGGCCCCACACCTGCCCTGCCAGCCAGGTCTTCAATCCTTTCCTGAAGGGCAGCAATTCTCTTTGAAGTCTTAGATCTGTTGGCAGGAGGTTCCAGAGAGTTGGTGCGAACACGGAGAAGGCCCTCCTTTGGGTGCTGGATAGATGTGCACCCCTAGCTGATGGCACTATTAGAGAGCCCCTCCGGTCCACTCTGGTTGGACGGGCAGACACTCTTGGGATGATGCTGTCTCTAAGGTATCTTGGCCCACTGCCATATAGGGCTTTAAAGGTCAAAACCAGCACCTTGAATTGCACCCGGAGACAAACTGGTAACCAGTGCAGCTCCCAAAGTAGCGGTGAGGCATTGGCATATCGCCCACATCCCATCACTACCCGGGCTGCCGCATTCTGGACCAGCTGCAGCCTCCGAATGGTCATCAAGGGCAGCTCCATGTAGAGCGCATTACAATAATCTAGTCGGGAAGTGACCAGAGCATGGGTGACCATAAGCAAGGAGCCCCGGTCCAGGAGCATGCGCAACTGGCGAATCACCCGAAGTTGGGCAAAAACCCTCCTGGCCACAGCCGCTACTTGTTCTTCTAGCAGCAGCCGCGAGTCCAGAAGGACCCACAAGTTGCGCACTGGGTCTGTCTGGGGCAAAATAGCCCCATCCAGTACCAAAGATGGTAACTCCCTGGATAACACGGGGCCCCTTATCCACAGCCACTCTGTCTTGCAGGGATTCAGCCAAAGCCCATTGGCCCCCATCCAGACCCCAATGGCCTCCAGGCATCCGGATAGGATTTCAACAGCATCACTGGGGTCCCCATGGGCCGAGAAGAACAACTGAGTGTCATCCGCGTACTGATGGTACCGCACCCCGTGGGAACGAATGATCTCACCCAGTGGCTTCATGTAGATGTTAAATAGGAGAGGAGAGAGCACCGAGCCCTGAGGCACCCCATACTTGAGAAGCCTAGGGCTGGACCTCTCACTCTCTAACCACACCGACTGGGTACGGCCCTCCAGAAAAGAGGAAAACCAGGACAACACAGTGCCCTGGATCCCCAGTCCTTTGAGCCGTTCCAGAAGGATACCGTGGTCGACGGTATGGAAGGCCGCTGAGAGGTCAAGAAGAGCAAGGACGGATGGATAACCCCCGTCCCGCTCCCGCCAGAGATCATCCATCAGTGCGACCAATGCCGTCTCCATACCATACCCGGGCCTGAATCCTCATTGAAAGGGGTCTAGATAATCCGCTTCCTCCAGGACACTCTGCAGCTGGCGCGCCACCGCCTTCTCCAAAACCTTACCCAGAAAGGGCAGGTCGGAAACCGGCCTGTAGTTGTTAAGGACAGCTGGGTTAAGGGATATTTTCTTCAGGAGGGGGCGCACCAAAGCATGTTTTAGCGGTGCATGAAATACCCCCTCCCATAATGATGCATTTATTATCGCCCCGACCCAGCCACCTGTCACCACCTTGGAGTCTTTCACCAACCAGGTGGGACAGGGTTCCAAAGGACATGTAGTGGCACGCACAGCTGCAAGGAGCCTGTCCACTTCATCAGGGACAACAGGATCAAACCGATCCCAGATCGTACAGCAAGACTGTGCTCCGGTGCCCCTCCCCGACCCTCCCCATCCACGTGGGATTCAGCCCTGAACGAATCTGATAGATTTTCTCCACCAGATGGTCAGCAAAGTCCTCAGCCGAACCCTGCCAACTGGGCACCGATCTCCCCCTACTGAGGAGGGACCTGGTTACCCGGAACAGGGCGGCTGGGCGATTATCAGCGGAGGCAATAAGGGTGGTGAAGTATTGCCGCCTCACCACCCCCATCACCACTAGGTAGGCCATAATAGCAGCTCTAGCTAGTGTCCAATTGGAGTCATCCTGGGTCTTCACCCAGCGGCGCTCTAGGCGTCTCTTTGCCCGTTTGAGCTCCCGCAGTTCATCCGTGAACCACGGGGATGACCTAACCCCACGGGCGTGGGGTGAATCGTGTAGCCGATCTAGAGGAACATCCCCCAGTTCCCTCTGGAATCCATCTGGATCCATTAGTCGCCGAGGGCGGGCCATTTTAATAGGCCCTGCCTCCCTACGATGAAGCGTCGCCCCCAGAAAGTCAAGAGTCACCAGATAGTGATCTGACCATGGCACAGGTGAGATGACTAAGTCCTGTAATCTCAGATCCCTCTGCCACTGCTCCGACAAGAAAACTATGTCTGGCATGTGACCACTGCCCCTGGTTGGACCCCGAACTACCTGAGTCAGGCCCATGGCTGCCATGGAAGCCATGAACTCCCTTGCCACCTCAGAAGCCATCCCCAATGATGGCAAATTGAAGTCCCCCAGAACCATAAGCCTCGGGAACTCCAACGCCAGCATCGAGGCGGCTTCGAGGAGCTCAGGCAGGGCATCCCTTACCCTGCAAGGGGGCAGGTACAGGAGTAAGATCCCCAACTGACCCTTGGGGCCCAACCGTAGAAGCAGGGCCTCACAACCAGACACTTGTGGAGCAGTGGCCCTAGCAATTCCCAAAGACTCCCTTGTAAAATTGGCGACACCACCGCCCCTCCCCTCACCTCTAGGCTGGTGCCAAATACCGAACCCAGCTGGACACATGTCCGAAAGAGGCACTCCATCCTCAGGTGTCAGCCAGGTTTCGGTGATGCATGCCAGGTCGGCCCTCCCCTCCTGGATAGAATCTTGGATCAGGGGGGCCTTATTACAGACCAATCTGGCATTCACCAGCAGCAGCCTAACGGCGGGGTCACTCTGGATCTGCTGCTCAGGGCCCAGAGATGTACCTGCAGGGCTGGAATGAGGGACCACACTTAAACATTGGACCCGCATTCCCCGAGTGCGGCCCGCCCCACAGTACCCGCCATACCGCCCCATGCCCGTCACAACACCTATATGGGTCCCTGGAACCCCCCTAGATGGAATACTGCCCCTCCTTCCTGGCTGGCAGGACCAACTCTCTCTCTTCCCACCCCATCCACAATCCCCCCCTGGTTCCAGCAACAAGCATGAGCTCCCAGAATGAGCAGGGAGCGCTGGTGAGCCCCGGCGTCAGCGTCTCCTTTTTCTTCCCCCCAGGTGGGGAGGGCGGAGGCAGAAGCGATGGCTCCCACCTGCCTCAAATCCCGGGAGCCGGTGGCATGGGCTCCTGGAACGAGCAGGGAGCGTTGGCGAGCCGCGGCATCAGTGTCTCCTTTTTCTTCCCCCCAGGTGGGGAGGGCGGAGGCAGAAGCGATGGCTCCCACCTGTCTCAAATCCCAGGAGCCGGTGGCATGGGCTCCTGGAACGAGCAGGGAGCGTTGGCGAGCCGCGGCATCAGCGTCTCCTTTTTCTTCCCCCCAGGTGGGGAGGGCGGAGGCAGAAGCGATGGCTCCCACCTGCCTCAAATCCCGGGAGCCGGTGGCATGGGCTCCTGGAACGAGCAGGGAGCGTTGGCAAGCCGCGGCGTCGGCGTCTCCTTTTTCTTCCCCCCAGGTGGGGAGGGCAGAGGCAGAAGCGATGGCTCCCACCTGCCTCAAATCCCAGGAGCCGGTGGCATGGGCTCCTGGAACGAGCAGGGAGCGTTGGCGAGCCGCGGCATCAGCGTCTCCTTTTTCTTCCCCCCAGGTGGGGAGGGCGGAGGCAGAAGCGATGGCTCCCACCTATCTCAAATCCCGGGAGCCGGTGGCATGGGCTCCTGGAACGAGCAGGGAGCGTTGGCGAGCCGCGGCGTCGGCATCTCCTTTTTCTTCCCCCCAGGTGGGGAGGACGGAGGCAGAAGCGATGGCTCCCACCTGCCTCAAATCCCAGGAGCCGGTGGCATGGGCTCCTGGAACGAGCAGGGAGCGTTGGCGAGCCGCGGCATCAGCGTCTCCTTTTTCTTCCCCCCAGGTGGGAAGGGCAGAGGCAGAAGCGATGGCTCCCACCTGTCTCAAATCCCAGGAGCCGGTGGCATGGGCTCCTGGAACGAGCAGGGAGCGTTGGCGAGCCGCGGCATCAGCGTCTCCTTTTTCTTCCCCCCAGGTGGGGAGGGCGGAGGCAGAAGCGATGGCTCCCACCTGCCTCAAATCCCAGGAGCCGGTGGCATGGGCTCCTGGAACGAGCAGGGAGCGTTGGCGAGCCGCGGCATCAGCGTCTCCTTTTTCTTCCCCCCAGGTGGGGAGGGCGGAGGCAGAAGCGATGGCTCCCACCTGTCTCAAATCCTGGGTGCCGGTGGCATGGGCTCCTGGAACGAGCAGGGAGCATTGGCGAGCCGCGGTGTCGGCATCTCCTTTTTCTTCCCCCCAGGTTGGGAGGGCGGAGGCAGAAGCGATGGCTCCCACCTGCCTCAAATCCCGGGAGCCGGTGGCATGGGCTCCTGGAACGAGCAGGGAGCGTTGGCGAGCCGCGGCGTCGGCGTCTCCTTTTTCTTCCCCCCAGGTGGGGAGGACGCTGGGACCTGTACGGGTTTTTTTTGTTTGTGTTCGTGGGGCGTTGGCCTCTCTCAGCTTCCGGACCCTTGCGGCGATGCTCTAAGGGTCAAAAGGTAAGTGTGGCCGGCTCATTACAGGATAGTTGGGACAGGTGTGGCCACGCATGCCAGGCACGCACAGCCCATCCACCTTCTTACAGGTAAAGATAAGCACTCAGTAGTTGAGAAAATAAAGCTTTATTGAGCACATCCTTAAAGTAAAGTATACAGTAATTGAAATAGCATTAGATGCAATATAGAACAAAAAACAAAGTCAAGAACAAGGCAGATTCATATCCAAGCAAGGATCTTCTCTCTCTCTTCAGCAATTGGGGAGCATGTGGTGGTTCTTCTGGGCACACAGCACCTGGTACCTGGGCCATGCAGAGATAAATCCCCCTTCTTTTAAACTCTCAGCCAAAGGTCTCCAGTGACATGTCCTTAAATTCTTGATGATCATTTCTAGTCCCTTCATAACTACACTTTCATGTCTTAGTCTTCTTTGATTCCCTGGTTGCAGTTTCCATTTGAACTGAGCCAAATGTAGGAAAGCTAAATAGAAATTTCTCTCCCCGTGCAGTGTGATTTCATCATTCTGCCAAATTCCTCTTCCTAATGGTTACAAAATCTAAACAAGTTCTGTAAAGGAATGCAGAAGTGCCAAACTGATACTGTTTTAAAAGATGGAAGCAACCTGTTGTGCCCGAACCCGGAGAGTAACTGCTCGGACAGAGCTAGTTCAAACAACATGGTTTATTGCAAGGAGCAAAAGAACAGGGGGACCGGTGCAGGGACACTAGCTTTTATACAGAACAGAATGGTTACATTTACCCTGGCTTCCGAAGAAGCGGGAAAACATTGATGAATCAGCTCTTACAATAATGGCGCCTTTTTTGCAAGGCGTGCTTGTAGGAATCAGGGCCACTGGGGGCCGGAGGAGCCCGGAGGAGGACTGATCAAGTAACGATACGAGGCAAACGGAGCGAGATCAGATCAGTACTTTATTGGGAAAAGGCAACATCATTTATAGGGAAAAAAGCGCAACGGTGGCAAGCTGTCATCTGACAGGAAAGTTACCTCACTCACGTACACGGGTTAATGGGGAATTCTTCAAAGGGAAGTTAATTAACTGGGGCAAACATGGACTTAGGAGTCCTATTGTTCAGGGATTAGGCAGGGGCAAACATAGCCCTTGTTGCCCCGGGCATAACCTTGGGTAGCAGGTGAGTCATTACTCAAATGGGTAACTGGGGTCAGCGAGATGAGCTCCTCGCAGAATCGCTGGTCAGGCAATAAGCGGCCGGATTAATCCCTACCATTAATCTCCCCCCTTGCTCGCCGACAAAGGCCAGAGGCCAGGAGTCTGCTCACTGGTTTAACCTCTGCCAGAGGCCACCAATGCCCAACCGGGCACGCGGAATCCTCATCTCCCCTTTCTGTTTAATTTAAGAGCCTGGCCAGCGATCCCGCGCAAAAGCGGCATCAGCTGTTGGGCGTGAATGACGTCACGGGGTTTCTCCTTGGGGCGGCACTTAGAGATCAGCGAGGGAATGCACTGAGCAAAGCAACAAAGCGTAGTGCCTAGTATGGCTATCCCCACCACTACCTTAAGCACCGTTTGCAGCCACCCCCAGGGGATCCACGACCACATCCAATTCCACAGGGAACTCCACCAAGCTCCCCACGCGGAGCCTTCTGTAATGCCTGCAACTATGGTGTGGAGGTTCGTGATCTGGCTTTGGATCTTACGGGAGTTATCAGTAAGATTGAAGCAGCACATTCCATGAACAGACTCGCAACCCAGGTGGTGCAGCAAGAGGAGGTAGTCGATAGCCGCTCGATTGTCAAGAACAGCATGGCGAAGTTCTGCCTGCTCCTGATTGAGGAGCGCTATCGCTGTGGAGGTGTGGTTAATGGCTTTGGCCAAACCGCAAGCCAAGCGGCCAATCCTCCGTGCGTTGCCGACGGCCAAGCCTGGCACGCCGACAAGGCTGACTGCTAGGGATACATACTCAGCGGGACTCAGTACTCTGAAGCTGCTGTCACAAGAGCTGTCTAACTGGGCTGTGCGTGTGTGCCGTATGAGCGGGGAGACATTTGAAACATTGGAAACATGTGGAACATTAGAAACATTTGTGCTTGGGGCAATCATGTCCTTAGTAGGAAGTAACAGTGTCAAACGGCTGATACAACACATTGAGTCCGACAGATTCGCGGGGATATAGTTCCATGTGAACTGGTTGCAGGTGAAAAACCACCCTGAAGGTAGGGTGACGTGAGCGTACAGTGAAATGAGTGTCTCTGGTTTATTACAAGTCCAGTTGCCGCTGCCGGGGTCAAGGCAGCGGCGCCGAGTCTGACCGCCTGAGGTGCAGCCGGTCATTCGGGTGCAAGCAGCGTCCGGGCTGATCGCCACTCGGGGGGTATGAAGAGTGGCGGCGTCAGCCGGCAAGGTTGACACAAGTCGCAATCCCCCCCAGCGTGCGTATGCTGAGAAGGTGGTAGGAGTGTGTGGGCCAAAGAACGCCTTCAGCAGCCAGTCGCCATCCTTGGTGCGCGCGTCCAGAGTGTGGCACACGGGGATGAGACAGGTGCTGAGGATAGATGCAGAACCAATGTCCTGCTGTAGACAAAAATCGGACTGGTTGACGAGACCCGCCAACCTTTCCCACAAGTTGTACCGCATTCGTGCGGAAAGATCTTCACCAGGCGGCAAGCCGTTGGCCTGGAGTGAAGCGGCCTGAGCGCCTCCCCCCAAAAGCAGGAGGAGGGCCAGGAGGATGGCGTAGATCACCGAATTGATGTGAATCTGGGCAAAGACAGCTGCAACGAAGTTCTCCGGCGTCGGCTCCTTCCCCTCGCGTTGGAGGGCGTCCCGGGCCTCGCAGCAAAGGGTCTTGACCATCCCCCAGGTGATCCTCTGTGCCGGGGTCCGCAGCCGCCGCGTCTCCCGGTGGGTCTCCTCGATCAGAGTGAGGTCCTCCATCTCCGGGATCGGACTCGGGTCGGTCTGGTTCCACGCCATGCGGTTCTAAGTGGGGCTTGACACACCGGGCTGGAACCCAAACGACACCTGTAGGAGACATAACTGCAGCATACCCTCTTCCCCAGGTTATGAGCGGCACCGGGCCCCTCCAAGAAGGGTCTGGTGGCACTCGGTACCGGACCATAGGTCGCGGGAGAGCTTCCGAACGGCGGAAATGCTTCTCCTGCGGCGTGCAGTCCGAAAAAACATTAAGGTGATTGTAAGTGAACAATACCTTGTTGAGACACATCTGTGCTTCTCCCTGTGACTTGGGGAGGGCTGGTGGCTCCCCCCTTTCTGTTTGTTTATCAATATAGGACTTTAGCGTCCGATTGACCCGCTCTACAATCGCCTGCCCTTGCGGATTGTAGGGGATTCCAAATGTGTGCTTGATGTCCCATGTTGCCATGAAGGCGGCCAACTGCCTAGAGCTGTAAGATGGCGCGTTGTCTGTTTTCACGTGCCGTGGTTTGCCCATGGCAGCTATGCAGGAAAGGAGGTGCTGCTCCACATGGGAGGCAGTCTCCCCCTTCTGCGCCGTCGCCCAAACGAACTGTGAAAAGGTATCTATGCAGACATGCATGTATTGCCACCTCCCAAATTGTGGCACATGCGTGACATCCATCTGCCACACCTGATTAGCCTCTGTCCCTCGTGGGTTGACCCCCCACGAGGGCCCCCCCGGTGCCCCTGCACAATGCTGGCAAGAGCGAACTATGCCTTGGGCTTGAGAAAGTGGCAGATTGAACTGTCTGGCGAGTGCCTTGGCATTTTGGTGAAAAAAGGCATGACTTTGGATTGGAGTAGTGAAAACTCCCAACACCGAACGCTGCTGAATTTCCTTCGCGGCCGCGTCCGCTCTGCTATTGCCCGCGGAAATCGGACCCGGTAGGTCTTGGTGACTTCGAATGTGGGCGATATAGAGCGGCTCCGTGCGGTTTCGCAAGTGAAATTGAGCGGTGAGAAACAGACTGAGCAAGTTCTTGTCTATCGCGGGAGTAATGTAGGCTCCCGGTAGACTGTGAAGCAAATTCCGTACATACAGACTGTCAGTAATGATATTTAAACGTTCCTTGGCGAAGGTGCGCAAGGCGAGGTTCACGGCTGCCAACTCTGCCCGCTGAGCGGACTTCTGTGGAAGAGTTAACAGCGTGTGCCAAGCTTCGCCCTCCTGCCAGGTCAAAACACCATAGGTGCGACCGCCATCGGAGAAAACTGTTCTGGCCCCCTGAAGCGGGACCAGCGAGAGCAATTCGAACAAGCTGACTGTTCCTGTTTGCAGTGAGACAAGCCTGGGGTCTTTGGGCAAGTGATATGCTAAACTGCCGGTGAAACCTTCCAAAGCTATCGGAAGCGAGTCACCCAGCTGCATCAGCTGATGAATTTGTTCCTTGGTAAACGGAACCACAATTTTGGCCAAATCATTTCCTGCAATGTCCCTAGCTCTCAGCCTGCCGCGGTAGACCACCGCGGAGACCAGTTCTTGGGGCGGAACGATGTTCCGTGAAGATGTATTAGGCAAGTAGACCCATTCCACAATCTTCGCTCCCTTCTCGGAGTCTACTCCTAGCGCCCCAGTGAACATGGAACCTGACCGTACGATGTACAAATTCAGGGTCGGGGCATATGGCCCCGGGGCGATCCTATCCACCCACCTCTGGCTGAGAACTTGGTTCACCTTCTCGAGCGCCAAGCGCGCGTCTCGAGAGATTTTTATCCGGTCTGCCGGCTGCTTACCTAGGGTGAGCAGTGAGAAGAGCGGTTTTAGAAGATCCGTATCTAAACGAAAATACGGTCTGGCCCAATTGATATTCCCCAAAACTTGCTGCAACTCTACAAGGGTGACTGAGTCTTGTAAATTTATCTGAGGCAGGACTGGTGCTGCAAAAGAGCGGAGAAGCCGGTGACCCAAGTATGAGAAGGGCTCGGACTTCTGCACCTTCTCAGGGGCAATAAGTAAGCCTTTGTCCCCCAGGCTGGCCTGGAGGTCGGAAAACATTTCGCTGCCAAGTTGTGGCAACGCTACCAAGATGTCGTCCATGAAGTGACAAACAATAGCTTTAGGGTAAAGGCTTCGGAACTTTGCCAGTGCGCCATGAACATACATTTGGCACAGGGTGGGCGAATTGAGCATGCCCTGTGGCAAAAATTTCCACGCGTAACGCTGCGTGGGCTCTCCGTGGTTCACGACCGGCACTGTAAAGGCGAACCTTTCCCGGTCCCTGGGGTCTAGGGGGATTGTATAAAAGCAATCCTTGAGATCTACAACTAGGATCTCCCACCCCTCGGGAATCATATTAGGATTTGGGATGCCGCATTGAAGCGGACCCATCGGCTGAATGCATTTATTGATCTCCCTGAGATCGTGGAGGAGTCGCCACTTCCCCGACTTCTTCTTAATCACAAAAATTGGCGAATTCCAGGGGCTTGTGGACTGCTCTATGTGTCCTGCGTCTAGCTGTTCTTTCACTAGCTGCTTGAGAGCAACTAATTTCTCTCCCACTACCGGCCATTGTTCTACCCAGACCGGGGTATCGGTGAGCCATTTAAGTGGCAACGCCATTACCCGAAGGTAAGCGTGGCACCGTACTGCTGGAGAATGTCTCGCCCCCAAAGATTGATGTGCACGTCAAGAATGTGCGGCCGAATTACCGCTGTGCCCTCAGCCTTTGGGATTGTGACTTCCACCCACTCTCGGCTCCTAAACGCTTCCTGAACTCCACCTACCCCCCACACATCGGAGACTGGCTCAATGGCCCACTCCCTAGGCCACTGGCTCCTGCTTATCACGCTCACATCCGCTCCGGTATCGAGCAACCCTGAGAACACTCTTTTGTTCAAAAATACCTCGATAACGGGGCGCTGTTTCCACTCAATGTTGGTCTCCACTGTCGCTAAGACCTGGTATCCTTGCACTGCCTCACTCGCGCTCGAGCGGTCTGCTGAACCGGACTCTGAGCTGTCCCTGAGCCTTCCCTGGCTGCCTGCTGGCGAGTGACAAGGAACCATGATCAGTTGCGCTAACGTGTCTCCCTTGTGGATGGTTTGGGGCAGGTGTGTCCAAAGCTGGACCTGGAGAATGCCTGAAAAATTCGAGTCAATGACTCCTGGAATTATGAAAATTCCGCGTGCTCCAGCTACACTACGGGGCAAAACTAAACCTAAAAAGCCTCTGGGCAGGGGTCCCATGTACTGGGTGTCGACTAGATAGACTGTGCCTGGCAGGTCGCATGTAACGTCCGCCTGGCAAGTCAATTCTAGCCCTGTACTACCCTTGGGGCTGGCCTGTGCCCTCGCAGTGCCTGGGATGTGCCTGGAATCTAGTCCTGGTCTGGGGAGTTCTGGATCTGGGTGAAGGAAGCCTCTGTTTGGACTGGGGCCAGAGACGTGCCCGGATTCCGGTTTCCCGAACTCGGACAAAACCTGGCCCAATGGTAGCCTTTCTTGCACTTCGGACAGAGGGTATTCGGGGCCTTAGAATGGCCGGACTTTTGTCCGCCTCCCTTGGATCGGCACTCCCTAGCGAAGTGGCCGACCTTGCCACAAGTGTGACATGCCCCTTTGGTCTTTCCATTAGGATGAGATCTTCTACCCCCTTGCACGGCTGCCACTAGCAGACCCATTTTATAGGAATCTGTGCCAACGTCAGCACATGCTCGGATCATGTCCGTTAAGGTCAAGTCAGGACGATTGCCTAGCGACTGCAAAACCTTACGGCAGTCCAAGTTGGCATTGTCCTTGGCTAGCTTAATCATGAGCTCTTGCTGGGCTTGCTCGTTATCAATCTGCCTGGTGATTGCTTCTTCCAAGCGATTGATGAAGTCCATGTAGGGCTCCTGGGCTCCCTGCTTAATGGAGGTGTAATTTTTGGCCGCTTTGCCAGACGCTGGGACCTTGAAGTAAGCCCTAAAGGCTGCCTCGGCTGACATCTCGAGAGTGGCGAGAGGCAGGTTGATCTGAGCGTTGATGGACTCAAAGGCACCTGAACCATATAGCTGTTCAGCAATTACCGCGCCTCCCATCCTGGCGGCCCTGGCCTGAGCCTCGAGCCGATACTCGCTGTCCCAGATCATGTACTGGCTAGGGGTCAGCATCATCCTCATGACGGCTTTCCAGTCATGGGGAATCCACATGGTGGTCTCGCACGCCTGCTGAAGCGTGCCCCTGGTAAAACGGCTTTGGAGCCCTGTCTCTGAGATTGCTTTCCGCAAAGCCATGAGAAGCTTGTACGGGACTGGGGAATGGACGATTTGTTGAGCGCCTGTGAGCGCGTCCATCTCCATTCGGATTGGGCATATCTGTCTAAGCTCAGCTAGTTCTTCCGCTGACAATTCCCCCTTTTTGAGTTCTATCTCTGCTGTGCGCTGAAGGGCACTTTTCACGACTAGGGAGCTTGGAGCTGTCAGAGAAGCGCCTGCGCTTCTCATTCCTTGCATTCCTTCGGTGGCGTCTGCAGCTGTCACCGCGGGAATGCTCCCTGCGCTACTATGCTGATAGCTAATTGACGGATAGAGCGCCGTGGGCGCAGTCGGCTCGACTGGCCTGCCTGATGACTTTTCTAACGGGGGTTCATTGGCCTCTACCCGGACTGGCTCGATCTGTTCTAAGAGCTTCCTACACTTCCTCCAAGTACGAACTATCCCTCCTGGAGCTTTGGGGGGCTGCTGAATGCAGTCTCCTATCTGATCCCAGAGCTGCAGGGTTAACGTACCTACTTCTGGGTAAAGTAGGCAGTGTTCCCTGAGGTACGCCAAAAGTCTCGCTAGTTCCCTGCTGTGAAATCGTAACTGAAATACCCTGGCCAGGATTCTGAACTCTTGCTCCCGAGTTCTTTGGCTAGCGGACGGACTTGGTCCATGAGAACAAGTCCCCATATTACCTGCGATGGTCCTCTGAAGTTTCCTCCTCGGGACGAAGTTCGACGCGTCTTTGCAGGCAACAGGTTCGGGCGTCGGGTGTCTGGGGTAGACCTCGGAGCGTGGACCTTCTGCCACGGGCCCTCGGCGGCCTCTGCGCTGTCAGGGGCTCACAGCCTGCCCTGAGCGGAACGCGTTTTTCCCTTTGCGCAAGCCTCCCCGAAAGCTGGGAGCAAGCTGTAGGAATGCCTCTTTGGAATGCCTCGCCGCTGGCCGTCTCTCTGTCCGGCTGGCTGCCGACCAGAGCGCCGCGCTGTCCTCCGGGCTGGTTTTGGTCGCGGTTCAAGCGCAGAACCGGACCGCGTGGATCGTTACTCGCGAGTAGACCTCTCCAGGGTCCCTTTACTCACGAGTAAATCACGTCGGGGTCACCAGATGTAGGAATCAGGGCCACTGGGGGCCGGAGGAGCCCGGAGGAGGACTGATCAAGTAACGATACGAGGCAAACGGAGCGAGATCAGATCAGTACTTTATTGGAAAAAGGCAACATCATTTATAGGGAAAAAAGCGCAACGGTGGCAAGCTGTCATCTGACAGGAAAGTTACCTCACTCACGTACACGGGTTAATGGGGAATTCTTCAAAGGGAAGTTAATTAACTGGGGCAAACATGGACTTAGGAGTCCTATTGTTCAGGGATTAGGCAGGGGCAAACATAGCCCTTGTTGCCCCGGGCATAACCTTGGGTAGCAGGTGAGTCATTACTCAAATGGGTAACTGGGGTCAGCGAGATGAGCTCCTCGCAGAATCGCTGGTCAGGCAATAAGCGGCCGGATTAATCCCTACCATTAATCTCCCCCCTTGCTCGCCGACAAAGGCCAGAGGCCAGGAGTCTGCTCACTGGTTTAACCTCTGCCAGAGGCCACCGATGCCCAACCGGGCACGCGGAATCCTCACGTGCTGTAGCATAACTAATCTTAATACACAACATTCCTCCCCCCTCCCTAGCGGGAGACCCAATCACCATATCTTTTGGGTGGGCCACAGGCCTACTTTGGGCACCCCATCTGAGAAGGAAACGTAGGTACGGAACACCCGGTGTCACTAGTGCTGCTGGCAGTCCTCGTGGGAAGCTCTGGGTGACCAGGAATTTGAGGAGACCCCTGAGCTTCAACAATTAATAAGAATAGAGCACCACGGAATGGCCCGGTGAAATCAATATGAACCCTTGACCAGGAGCCCTTGGCCGTATCCCACTCTTGGGTGGGTTGGTGGGTCTCTTCTGGCCTCAATGATTGGCACTCTCGACACCACCCCACCCAATCCTCAATGTCCGAATAGAGTATGGGCCACCAGAAGTAGCTACTGGCAAGCACCTTAGAGAGACCAATACCAGGGTGACTCACGTGTAACATACGTAGAACCTTGCCTCGGAGTGCTGGTGGAATGACCACCCTATCCCCCCATATTAAACATCCCCGCTCCGACAACAGTTCATTTCACTTAGTATAATAGACACTAATTTCGTCAGAGACAGGCGATGGCAGCCAACCCTTTTGTACCCACGACACAACCTTAGACAATAGGGAATCCTTTTTTGAAGCTGCTGCTATGGACACGGGCGGGGAATACAACACTTCAATCATGAGGACCTGATGGCCTGCAATAACCTTGACCATAGACTCAATGGGAGATCTGGAGAGGACATCTGCATTAGTTATAGAGGCAGCATAAGATCATTAAAGAGCTTGAGTGTTGGCAACCCACAAAAAGCGAGGAACGTTGATTTTTTTTTAGTGCCGGGTCGATCCTCTGAGAAGTACAATAGTTCTCAAATTGGAACTTGTACATCGTCCAGGACTCTGGTTTCGAGATGTCGAAGGGCCCCATTGACACTGTGGCGGCCGCCGCCATTGTGATCCCACCTTCATTGCAAATTGTTTTGTCCGAACCCGGAGAGTAACTACTCAGATAGAGCTAGTTCAAACAACAACATGGTTTATTGCAAGGAGCAAAAGAACAGGGAAAATGGTGCAGGGACACTAGCTTTTATACAGAACAGAATGGTTACATTTACCCTGGCTTCCAAAGAAGCAGGAAAACATCGACGAATCAGCTTTTACAATAATGGCGCCTTTTTTGCAAGGCACACTGTAGCATAACTAATCTTAATACACAAAACAACCTGTCTTTTGCAGAGTTTTGGTTTGTGTTCTGTTTTGTGTTTTGAAGTATCTGAGGCCTATATAGGGCCTTTATGCAATAGCTCTATAGATAATTTCCCCCTTTGCCTGGGGAAAGATGATCCCATTTACAGGCTGGCCTCCATTCAAGAGAAGAGTTCTGTTGTATTTAAGAACATAATTAGATTCTCTTGTGTATTGTGCTTATTGCATTTGCAAATCTGTGACATGTGTCTCTAATTGTTAGAATATATATGAGCCTCCAAGGCAGTACTTTATCATTGTTGATTTGCTGTGGACCATGTATGTGTTGGGATAATAACAATCTTGCATGCATTAACACTGGGTATCAGTGGGAGTAGTTTTTACATGCACCGATGAGGACTTATATTTGGCTAATGACAAAACCAAGCAAGTGGCTTCATTTTGGCAGGCCAAGGTTTGATCAGGACATGAAAGAAGACGTAGGAGTGGTCTTTACAGCCTAATGTGATTGTTCTTTGCCACTAACATAATTTGTAAAGTCATTTTTTCTGCCTCTGGCAATAGAAATAAGTCCCCATACTCTCTTCCTGTTTGTCTTCTTGATTCCATTGTTTTTTAAAATTTCTTCTTTCTCTGACCTCTAGCTAAGAAACAAGCATGGAGGCTCTCTCCATGTGCTGGAGGTTTTTCCTAAGAAAGATCATCCCTATGATGGAGAATTTTAAAAAGTTATGAAAGTTTCAAAAGTTATGGCAGATACCTGTGACAGGCCTGTTGCTTATAAGCAAGTTCCAAAAAACAGGCTGTAATCACAAATTAGATAGAGTGAGGGACAGGGGAGGAAACAGTCAGACTCAGACAGAGGAGACAGAGGGCGGAGTCTATTTGCTGATGCTGCGATTGGTGCAGGTATGTTTGGACTGGAGGGAAGGTTTGTTGTTAGGGGGTTGTTCCACAGTGTGTGTGTGTGTGTGTGTGTGTGTGTGTGTGTGTGTGTGTGTGTGTGTGTGTGTGTGTGTGTGTGTGTGTGTGTGTGTGTCACATCACGGAGAGGCGTTCCCTCTCTCCTGGTTGGCTGGGAAAGGAACTTTCGTCCCCAGCCAACCCAGAGAGAAGCGAGGGCGAGACGTAGAAGGCCGCACCGGGAGGGAAACTTTTAGAGACCCATCCGGAACCAGGAGGTAAGCGCAGTTGGTGGGGGTTAGGAAGGGGGGCTAGGTGGTGGGGTGGGTGGGCAGCGTGGTTACCGGGGCCGTGCCTCGCCCCCCACTCCCTAACCGCTGCTACCGCGCTTACCTCCTGGCTGCGGCTGGGTCTTAAAAAGTCTTTCCCTCCCGGCGGTTATTTTTAAAGTCGGCGTGCCGTGCTTTGCCAGCCTCCTCTGCACTCGCGTCCCTCAGCCTGAATGGCTGAGGGGTTGCGCAGCACAGTGGACTCTGGGACTCGTAGTTCATGCAGCGGGTTTTTTTCTGAAGCTTATTTTTGATTGGCTGTGGTGCGTTTTCCAACGTTCTTTTTGCTCGCGCCTCTCAGCCTGATTGGCTGTGGTGTGGCGCAAAGAACGTTGGGTATTGAAGTTCTTTTTCTTTGTTTGAGTTTGTGGGGCTCTTGCCCCACTGCCGCATTTCTAAAATATTTGTTGACCGCCGGACCCATTTTGGGCAAGTGCACGAAGGCTCGGTACAGGATAGTATGGCCGGGTGTGGGATCCTTTGTCACGTTCCAACGGTAAACGCTTGGATTTATAGGTATAGATACTAGCTGTAAAATAAAGGGGACAGTCATCTCCCTCCAAGAAGTTTATGCATGTTGTTACTTTTACACCGCTGCGGTATGCAGATCGCAACACAAACCATGCTTAAAGTTAAACATCTCAAATACTGTAAGGGAGAACAGCAAATGCTTGCAAATTGCTCACCAATGTATGGATTGTAAACAGCAAGAGTACACAAGACAGGATCCTTCTCACTGTACTGGATTTATTTTTAAAGTATAGTGGCTAAACCCTATTACTTAGGTCAACTAGCTTAAGGCAACGAACGTAAATCTCATTAGCAAATTGTCACAAGTTAAGAAGTGACAAAATATTTAATTTAATTTAATAGTCATATTTATATATGCCGCCCACTCAGGCAGAACCCGACTCAGGGCGGCATTACAACAAGTTCTAAAAACACATAAAAACACTTTAAAAAACCCATATCCCACCCACTTTAAAAGACCCATATCCCACCCACCCATCCCACCCACTATAAAAAAAGAGAAAGTTCTTAATTGTTTACATAAGCCAGTAGGCGGAGACCGTGTTCCCATTAGGGCCCCACACCTGCCCTGCCAGCCAGGTCTTCAATCCTTTCCTGAAGGGCAGCAATTCTTTTTGAAGTCTTAGATCTGTTGGCAGGAGGTTCCAGAGGGTTGGTGCGGACACGGAGAAGGCCCTCCTTCGGGTGCTGGATAGATGTGCTCCCCTAGTTGATGGCACTATTAGAGAGCCCCTCCGGTCCGCTCTGGTTGGACGGGTAGACACTCTTGGGATGATGCGGTCTCTAAGGTATCCTGGCCCACTGCCATATAGGGCTTTAAAGGTCAAAACCAGCACCTTGAATTGCACCCGGCAACAAACTGGTAACCAGTGCAGCTCCCAAAGTAGCGGTGAGGTGCGGGCATATCATCCGCACCCCATCACCACCCGGGCCGCCACATTCTGGACCAGCTGCAGCCTCCAAATGGTTGTCAAGGGCAGCCCCACGTAGAGCGCATTACAGTAATCTAGTCGGGAAGTGACCAGAGCGTGAGTGACCATAAGTAAGGAGTCCCGGTCCAGGAGCATGCGCAACTGGCGAATCACCCAAAGTTGGGCAAAAACCCTCCTGGCCACAGCCGCTACCTGTTCTTCTAGCAGCAGCCGCGAGTTCAGAAGGACCCCCAGGTTGCGCACCGGGTCTGTCTGGGACAAAACAGCCCCATCCAGTACCAAAGATGGTAGCTCCCTGGATAACACAGGGCCCCTTATCCATAGCCACTCTGTCTTGCTGGGATTCAGCCGAAGCTCATTGGCCCCCATCCAGACCCCAATGGCCTCCAGGCATCCGGATAGGATTTCAACAGCATCACTGGGGTCCCCACGGGCCGAGATGTACAACTGAGTGTCATCCGCGTACTGATGGTACCGCACCCCGTGGGGATGAATGATCTCACCCAGTGGCTTCATGTAGATGTTAAATAGGAGAGGAGAGAGCACCGAACCCTGAGGCACCCCATACTTGAGAAGCCTAGGGCTGAACCTCTCACTCTCCAACCACACTGACTGGGTACGGCCCTTTGAGCCATTCCAGAAGGATACCGTGGTCGACGGTATCGAAAGCCGCTGAGAGGTCAAGAAGAGCAAGGACGGATGGATAGCCCCGTCCCGCTCCCACCAGAGATCATCCATCAGTGCGACCAATGCTGTCTCCGTACCATACCCGGGCCTGAATCCTGACTGAAAGGGGTCTAAATAATCCGCTTCCTCCAGGACACTCTGCAGCTGGTGCACCACCGCCTTCTCCAATACCTTACCTAGAAAGGGAAGGTTGGAAACCAGCCTGTAGTTGTTAAGGACAGCTGGGTCAAGGGATATTATTTTCAGGAAGGGGCGCACCAAAGCATGTTTTAGCGGTGCAGGAAACACCCCCTCCCGTAATGATATGTGTCACTGTTGCAGTATAGCTCCTCATTGTGAGAAGGATTCTGACCTATGAGTTCTTGTCCTGTCTTCCATCTGCATGTTGCATACTGGGGCTAGGCAGTTCGCTCTATTCATGGGTTGAGGTCAGTGGTGGGATTCAGCAGTTTTGCCCCAGTTTGCCAGAACAAGTAGCAGAAATTCCGGCTGGCCCCACCCACCCAAGTTTTGAAATAAAGTAGTCCTAATTCTGGTGCAACACAGGGCTTTCCCCCTGGCCAAACCCACAGAGTAGGTAGTAAAAAGGTTTGAATCCCACTGCTGGTTGAGATGAACTCTTTTGCTAAATATCT
This sequence comes from Bradypodion pumilum, assembly GCA_035047305.1. NCBI lineage: Eukaryota > Metazoa > Chordata > Lepidosauria > Squamata > Chamaeleonidae > Bradypodion > Bradypodion pumilum. Next base: position 445,632,162 of record JAWDJD010000002.1, on the reverse strand, counting down.
TGATAGAAGGAAGAGTGTTTTGGTCTTGTGTTTCTAACTCCATATGGATTCCTGCACTGTGCGCTTTGCTTTGGAAAGGAAATATGAGAATCTGTTAAGTTTTACAAATGGGCTACCAACTGATGTTGAACATTTTGCCTCCTGAGGCAGTGCAGCAAAATAAACTCCCATCACCTGACAGATGTCAAAGCACATAGCACTCAGGGGCCTGCCAATTGTTTTGGTGCACAAGGCAGACAAATTTCATGAACACCTTTCCCTCCCCCTGGCAGTAAAAATACCACAAAGTAAATTAAATCAATAACAATGGCTGCCCTTTCTTGTGACCTCAGGTCTGGGGCTTAAAGCAATCACCGTATTCTGTCTAATGCAGGGGTCAGCAAACTTGGCTCTCCAAGTGTTCTTGGACTTCAATTCCCAGAATTGATGTCAGTATACCTGTTGATCAGGGCTTCTGGGAATTAAAGCATCCTAGTTTGACACGGATGCTTCTGAGCATGCATGAGCATGTCCATGCCGAACCAGGAAGTAAATACAGATGCTTCTGTGCATACATAAGGACATCTGCGCCAAACCAGGAAGTAAATATGGCCACTTTCATGCATGCGCAGAAGTGTCCCTATTCCCTTCCTGGTTTGGCAAGGGGGTCGCGGGCCTGATGGAATGGCTTTGGGAGCCGTATCCAGCCCGTGGGCCATAGTTTGGGCACCTCTGGTATATTCATGTCCTTTTAAATTGCCTCTTTTTCCACCCCAATCCTAGAATCCTGGCTATGGCCCTGTCTTCCAGTTCTGCAGTGTCAATATTTTGGTTATTATACCTGCAGACACCTTCATTCCACTCACCTGGATAAGGCTGAGTCCTCATTCTAAGCCTTTGCCTCCATGATGCTTCCTGGCAGGAAACTGCCCTGAAGCTTCTTGTGGTTGGTGGTCTTGCTGTTCTTCAGGCTTTAACAGGGCACCTGCTGAAGAACCTGGGGGGTGGGACTTGGCACTAATTTGCCCACTCTTTCCTTTCTCTCCTGCTCTTTGATGTGTTTGTACCTCCATCACTGGTACTGTATTTTACTTCCATGTTGTCAACACCACCACCACCACCACCACCACCCTTTCCTTCTGCTTGGTGCCCCTGACTCTTTTGGATGTAGATTTGCCATCTCTCCCCCCACCCCCCACAACACCCAAAAAAAACCATGGTTTTAAATACTACCAAAATATACTGTGCACTTTTTTATTTCTTAGGAGGAGGAAGATATGCACATGTCTGAGAGCAGCTCACAAGAACGCTTGGGTGTGATTGTTTCATTTGGACGGAAGCATCCCAGAATCCCCCCACCATGACTGACTGACAATGGGTTAAAGAAGCTGCCATTCAAAATGGTAAATTTCCCGGTTTCTGGCTAACATCTGTTCAACCCCATTCCATTAAATACAATTTAACTCCCAAACAGCAAAATGGACTGTGTTCCACAGCAAATTTTGTAAACCTTGCTATGAATTTCAGTTCCTCTTGTTGAAATGAAATCTCCTCTCTTTTTTTGTTGTTGTTGTTAATTCACATAAAATGAATTAAGCTAATAGCCAAGAAAGAGTCAGCAGGAGTGGGATGAATTCTAAAAAATACGAACAGCCTGCAATTGCGCTTGTCCAATAGGCCACATGTCTCCTGTTATGGGATGTTAACAATGATCTGTGTGGACATAGGCTGAGTACTGTTCACGCCACTTACTGAAGTTGTTGTTTTCTCTTGGCTCTGGGCTCAGCTGCTTGCCCCACTCTAAAGAAGCTCTGAGCCAAATCAATTAGACTCATTAATCCCAAATCCCTTGAGCTGCAGGTCATGAGAACAGCCAGCTATAAAACCTGGCACACAAAAAATTGTGCTGCCGTGGGGCTGTTTCCAACTCCCAAGACCAAGGGAGTTCTCCCCTCTGTTTCCTCTGTCACAGAGCAAAACTGGATTAAAGGGGCCATTTTAAACTATCATCTCAGACTCAGATTTCATTTTGACCAGGTTGGCACAGTCTTGTTTTTGTCTTCCAGCAGTCATACACATAATGGTCAAAAGAAAGATAGACCTGCCCAGTGCCCTCCTTTGTTTCCCTCTCCCTTCTCTCCTGTCCTTCTTAGAGGTTTCTTTCATTGTTCATATAAGAGCATTACACCATTAGATTATTTTTTTTACCAAAAGCGGACTACTTCAACTATGTTATCTTGACTGTTTATTAGATCTTCTTCTGTACATGAGGTGAGGAATAAACTGAATGCACACAAATGCTGCATTGATTGTATTTCTCCACATTCATTGAACAAATTGTCCAGTGTCTAAATAGCCTTATTTTTCTTGATTAATTTTTTATCTTCTAACTTCAAGTTGAAATCTATTAAGTGACTTCCAGAGGGTCCAGCCAGAATCTTGTCCTGCTGGGAGAAACTCTTTGGCATCCATCCATTTGGCAAGGTGTGTTGATTTTGCTCTCCATAGGTTTAGCCTAACCTCTTCTGGTTTAATATTTAGAACTTGAGAAGTATGCATAAAAATATTCTTTGATGCTATCCATCATCTAGGGGTGTTGATGCCCATGAAATGAGTGTGTTTGGTGCATTATTTCCTTATTTCATTGCTAGTACCTCTCAACATCCTCCCAGAGGGACAATGTCAGCCAAATAATAGATTTACTCCACCCCACCACAGGGGTAAGTTTCAGGTAACCAGTAATAATCCTAAAAGTTATATCCATTTGGCATGTGCTAAAGGTAACCTATGCCATATTCTGTTAACATATTCTGCTGTGAAGTAGCAGAGGGAGAAAGCTGTTGTCCTTATTGTTTGTGGGTATGCACCCTAGTCTGAACCAGCCAGTTTCCCAATTATGTTATTTTGGCATCAGCTTTTCCTTGGTGTTTAGAAAGTGTTCTTGTAGGTCAGGGTTGGATCCAGAATGACATTCAAATACTGTGGGTTAGGGCAGTATTCCAAATCCTTGCTTTCCCAGCTAACTCAGTTTCCTCTTTGTTTCTCTAGTTTTTAGCTTGAAGGCACAGACCTGTGTTTTAAAAGGGTTTGCTTTCAGCTGGTTGTTTTATACTACAGTATAAGGAAAGACCTTCTAAAGCTGAGGTGAACTGGTGCTTGATGGACTGAAAGGTTTCTCCTTGAACTGTCAAGGCAAGGCCATCAGCATAGATGAAACTCCTGGGAAGTTTGGTTGGAAATAGAAGGAGCCTCCTGGAATAGTAGAAAACATTGTAAGTGGGAAACATTGGATTCTCAGAAGGGCTGGGAAGTTTAGGGCACACTGACCCTAATCCTAACAAACTCACTAAATCTAGCCCTCATTATATTCAAATTCTCATCAGAGGAGTACAGCTGATTTGTGTGTGAGTCCGTAATAGTCTGGGACCAGTCTCATCAGCAACAGTGATCTGAGGGTCTTCTGCCGATCAAGACAAGCTACAGCTCTTTTGTGTCCTGATCGGACCCTGGACCAGGGGTGCCCAAACCTCTCAGGCAGCGGGCCAGTCACATGGTTCAGGGGTCTAGTCACTATGACCCATGGGCCAGATCCAGACCCTTTGATGTTGGCAGATTGATACACAGCAGTCAGCAGTTACAAAGCTAAACACATCTTTATTTGGTGGTATGCAATCTGAACATGTGGTAATGGCGGAGGTACAGCTCCTTTTATACAGCAACAATACATTTGAATATGGATACATGGTAGCCCATTGGCCACCGCCTGTGTGACGTCATTCTGAGTCACGCCCTTCTTCACCAGGTGTAGCCATGGCGGGAATGTTCCCGCGGTTGACAGTAATTGGAGAATTTGTACCATGTGAGCTGAACGCTCGCAGCTGCCCTCTATGGGTAGCTAGCTCGCATTCCAATACAGCTGAGAAACATTGTATTCATTGCAAGGTTACATTCTTACATTGAAGTGGTTACATTCATTCTTAAGGATATAGTGTTTCCACACACAACAGACCCCTATGCCAATTCATCCACCCCCTGAAGTCTTCGTTGCTCCCAGAAGCAGAAGTAAAATGTGCCCGTATGGCACGTTTGGGCACCCCTGCCCTGGACTGTCAAAATGAAGCCCCTTTCTTAGCTTTGTCATTGGCCAAATGCAAGTTCTCATCGGTGCATGTCTCTGGCAGCAATCAGCAGACCAGCCAATGGGCCGGACTCTTGTGTTTCTCCACATTCACACCATGTATTATTGTCCACCAGTAGTTCCCACTTGAGCATGTTGATCTTGCATTTTGGGAAACCAACTCTCAGCCTATTCAGGGTCCTCAAGATGACGTATAGGAGATTAAGGCCAACCCCAGACTATTGTGGATATGCACATTGGCTCAAACAACATGTTACCAGAAATTGGAGTTTTTAAAGCAGCATGCCTTCCCTGGTTTTCTTTCTTTCCTACAAATTGGTGAACTTCTAAAAAAAATAAGATCAACTGGGAAAAGCCTCCTCCCCCTAAGCCTCCCTTTTGAATCAGGATATTAAATTAAATTTAATCAGAGGAAGATAGCTACTAATTAGTGGGGCAGAAAAATTTCTTGTTGAGAGAGTTTTCTGTATAGCCCTGACACGAAGAGCAAGTACCAGGAACAAAGGAACTATGAAGGGTGTAGTTCTGGTGAGCTGTGCAGCCATCCTGCTCATCGTTGCTTCACCAGGTAAGTGGAGGTAAATGGTCACACCAGGTGTAACTTTTGATATTTGCATGCAATTCCATTGCCAAAGTACAGGGATCCCAAATTAGACTAGGACCTTGAAACAAAGATTGGGAAGCTTTGCCTCTTTCTGTAGTGGGTCCTGATCCAGCTCATGGCTAGTTTGCATAAACAAGATCATGTACTGATTCTTTGTCAATCTTTGACCACAAATCTCAATGTTTGCAGTTAGGTGGGATGTAGATTTTTAATTATTAAAATCTTATTTTTTTATTATTACCATCTCAAAATGCTCGCATTTGGGAGTCTTATTTCAAAGGGTAGGCTGGGAATTTGAATCCTTTCTCCCAGCAGGGTTTGTCATGAATAGTAAAAGCATCTAGGCTACTGTAGGTTGATTGCGTTGTCTCTACTTTTTCAAAAAACTACTTCAACTGAAAGAATAAGTAGTTTCTCGGCTGAGATCCAATGTGGTGTATAATGGTTAGACCAGTGTTTCCCAACCTTGGGTTTATAGACTTCAATTCCAAGAAGCCTAAGTCAGTTCCTCAAAGCACTGATCAACCAATGTACTGACTTAGGCTTCTGAGAATTGAAGTCCCCCTGTGGGGCATGGGCCCCATGTTGGAAACCACTGGGTTTGACTGTTGGCTTCAGCCTTGGGAGATGCAGCTTCAAATCCTTCCCCTGGCATGCCATGAAACTAATACGGGGGGCCCTGGGCTGGTCACACTATCTCAGGCTGATCCAGCTTACAGAGTTATTGTGAAAATAAATAGGGGAAATGAACAGCAGCCTATGCTTTGTGAAGTTCATTGGAGGAAGAGCAGGATACAAACACAATAAATATGTAAACAGATCAGTCACTAGAGAGTATACAGACATAGACCTATTAGCCATGCTTAAGGGGTTGAGAAATAAGGTAATGCAACACCAAACCCATCTGCTTAATGGACACCAATCCCCTAGAGACAACAGCTAACATTGAGGGGAAGTGTTGTGCATACCTCTCAAGCTCTAAATATTAAACCAGAAAAGGCTAGGGTTAAACCTATGGAGAGCAAAACCAACACACCTTGCCGAATGGATAATTTTAAAATCCAAAACACAAAGAAAGAAAGGAAGAAAGTTTTTCTCTCTCCATAAAATATCTGAAGCTATAGGATTTCAGGTGGTATAGGTCTCACCATCCCAGTTCTTTGACAGCACTATCCACTGAAGCAGTGGCAACTCATCATGAGAACTTACAGGCAAGCTCCCTATCATAGTCCAGAAATATTGGAGCTTGTACTGATCTACACCAACCAACTAGATCTATAAATTCTAGGCTATATAGGGAGTAGGTACTTTTCAACGCTAATTGGCTTGCAAACACTTCAAAAACATTTTGGGTCCCAGTAGTGATAAAAGCTTGTAGACACTAAAAGACACTGAGCTTGACAATTGGAAAGTTGGCAGGTCAGCAGTTCAAAACCTGAGTGCTGCACTATGGAGTGAGCTCCCATCGTCTGTCCTAGCTCCTGCCAACCTAGCAGTTCAAAAGCAAGAAATTGCAAGTAGATAAATAGGTACCACTTTGGCAGGAAAGGTAGCCGCTCTGTGTGGCGCCTGCACTAGAAAGGCGGGACATAAATACCCAAATAAATAAATAAATAAATAAACAGCATTCCATGCCTGCCACACGTCCATGGAAAGGTCTGCAGTCAGACAGCACTGGCCCTTTGGCTGTAAACGGAGTTGAGCACTGAGCCCCAGAGTCAGATACAACTGGCTTTCAAGCAAGGGTGACCTTTACCTTTACTAATGTGAGAAATGCAGCTAAAATTCAGAATTGCAAGAGAAAAGTGAGAGCTGTGGTGGATGATACCTTAACTGTTGTTAGTAAGCTGTAGCAGCTCCCTCAGTGGCTTAATGGTTAATGTGCTGGGCTTGGAGACTGGAAATATGAGTTCGATTCAGAAGAACTGCACGATGAGGGACATGAAAGAAGCCTCATTTGGGCATCCCCTGCAAAAATCCTTTCAACCCAGAGTAATCTCTGACACAAAAATGAACATTAAGAAGCTCTATCTATTCCACTGGACAGAAAATTTCTCTCCTTGTTTATGCAATTATTTCAGGGACTGGCTTTCAGTTTGACTCTCCCCACCCCTAGAAATTGAAGTCACATGCAGGACTGGAGTGGAGGGTGGAGAGAAGGAAAGCTCATCCCATTGTATCACCAGGCTCAGGACTTGGCTACGGATCCTCCTGTGATAAATGAAACTTTCAATGAAACTGTCCAGTTGTAATGTTTAGCAGTGGTTTAAAATAATGATGGGAGGGCAATTCAAAATGAGGAACATCTGGCTGAGCTATAGAAGAGACGGCTCAAATTTACTCTCAGACCAAGACTTGGCTTGGCCCACAAAAAGATTTTTGGGGAGGGGACACTGCTGCCCCCTTGTGGTGGTAAGCATTAAATGCCAAACGCCCTGAAACATGCGTTAAGTGTCGCCAGCAGCTGTCCCTCCACTAGGCTTAGTTTGTTTGTGCAGTACAGACCATATGTTTTGTACATCAGAGCCGTTTGACTACACTATTTACCATAAAGATTTTTATGCTTGACACATTCACATTATTCTTCCCAGCAGAAGGGCCACCGAGACCACCACAGGATTGCTGTGTTGTTGGGACTTTTTTGTATGATAGTGTTATGTGCCTTACCATTTCTGTAGCAAGCTGCACAGTCCCAGCGGAACCAGTAAATAATGTTTGAGTACTTTATTTCCAAAAATTCCTGAGGGGAGGGGGTCATCATAAGTCAGAAAAGACATAGCCATTTAACAATTATTGTGTTTCTGTGGGCACACATGCAGTGCTCCCAGGTCTGAGTGAACCCTGGTTTCATTAACCTCTGGTGTCATTGCCCACTCCTTGCTCTTTGTGATCTTCCCATGTGGGGTGGGTGGGTGTTTGACTGTCTTCTGCCCTTCCCACCCTCTTCTTCCAACTTCACCTCCTCTTCTCTCTCTCTCATACACACACACACAGTCAATATGTTTCTCCTGCATGTTTGTTAGTCTTTTTAAGAAAAGCACTTGAGCATTTCACCAAGGAAAGAAATTAGAGGTTGGGAAGCATGTAGCACATAATAGTGATGTTTTTAAAAATTTCATGCAGCTCCAAGGACTCTCAGCAAGCTTCGGTAGCTGACTGGTGGGAGACGGGTGGCTCTGTCACTTGGTCTTCTTTGCTGAAGTTGACACTAGAGATGAGCAGGAATTGTCCTTGTGTCTTCAGACCACTCACTGTTAACCTTTGCCTTCAGGGACCTCCTTGAGATGTTATACCTGCCTGTTCCCCACCATGTCCCCAATGGACTGCTTGAAGTTCATCACACCTTGTGGACCATCTCAGAGATGCCTGACCTCCCTAACAACTGGACACAGAGGTTATATTGCAAAACTTTATGCTAATGTTTGGCTGCTTTGATAAGGGCAGAGAAAGGAAACATAGGGAGAAGGAAGAAACAGAATGCTTGGGCGATGGGCAACAACCCAAAACTTATTGCTTCTTCTAATAGTGGACATTGGTAGCTAATGAGGCCAAAACAGGGCTGTAGAGGGCAAGAGGAAAGTAATGATAAACTCAGGAAGCTGGAGATAATGCCCTTATTTCAAATGGAGCTGGGATCTCTTTCAACCTTTAAATATTCCAAACTAGAACTCTCATAAAGCTTCCTAATTGGCTGCCTGGCATTTCTGAAGGGTTAGCCATGTAGGTTTTCATGCCATTCCCTTTGTCTGTTGGACCAGTCCTTAACAATCTAATGTAATAGGGTAGGAGGCAGGCAAAAACCATCTCCATGATAAGCCTCAAACTTTGACTGTACAGACATAGGGTAACACATGAGCCATTGGTACCATGCTGGTAATTAACAGCTAATTAATGGGGCTGCTTCGCCCTATACTCAGTGTGCAGCTGACAACGTAAAATGATGAAAAAAGCATGCATTGAAAAGCAGATATTTGATATACATGCACATATCTGAGAAACAGAACTCGTGACAATCACTGGTTTAATAGATAAGCTGGAACATACTGCCATGTGATGTGTACACTGATGGCTTAAAACACAGGTACATTGAACAGGTGCATTAGTAGCCATAAACTGTGAAAGCTGAGCATAAAATCCATGCTCAGAGGCTATACTTTTCAACATACGACAAACATAAGAAATACCATGTTGGGAAAAGCCCCTGCTTTTCCACCCTCCGTGTATGCTTCTTTATGGTGGGTGTCTGCCTAGCTCTTATCTAAAACAGGGTGTTGGCTGAAAGTGTGAGAGCTTGGGAAAATTCCATTTTGGCTTCGGTTAGCGAGGGGATTCTGGAAGTTATAGTCCCAAAAAGTAACTTTTCCTTGCTCTGTGGGCTAACTATTGACCAGTAAGGGCAGCTGATTTGCTTATTCGATCCCATTTAGATTACAACCCTAAAAAGGTGTTTGCCAGATTGCAGACAGGGTTGCAACAGGTACTGTATAACAAAGATAGGCACTGTTTAAACTGAGACAGTGCTGACACCGTGTCATCCAGAAGTATTTTACTCTAACCCCTACCTTCCACTGTGGAGGGGTTGCAAGAGTTGTATTCAACCTGCCAGTTCATGGGGCGGGGGGGAGTGGAAGAAGGGAGATATATATTTTATAAGACATTGGTAGGGAACCTTATGGTAATCCAACAGCCTTAGATAGAGTAACAAAACAAATTCAGCCTGAGGGGAATGTAATTTTCAGAGTTTCAAGAGATGCCTCACATGTTATCCTGTTGCTTAGAATAGCGTGTTGGAACTAGCCTAGGGCCCATTGAATCAGTGGGGATTTGTTGAGTCAACTCCTCTGTAAGGTACCCTGCCCTACTCTAGTTGTAATTTACTAGACTGAGCAACATGATTCCATTGTTTTAAGAAATATAAAAACATCACCTATTCATTTTAAAGTAAAACTAAGCTACACCAAGAGTTTGCCCTGGTCTTCTGATGACCCCTATCTTTCCCCTGAGCAGGTTCCTTCCAGGTGGTAATCCACGAGATGACATGTGGAGACCCATCCATGTGCAACCTTCATGGCACTCGCTACATGCTAGGAACTAACTTCACGTACCACACCTCCTGCTGCTCTACTGACCTCTGCAACGGATCTGCTAGGAAGCAACACTTTTTCTGGGAACTGCTGATGCTCACCCCCTTATCAATCATCCTGTTCATTCTCCACTGAGACAGAAACTCCTTCGTGTCTGAAGGTGTGGGATGATGTGGAGCACCTAAAAGCACACCCCTGCTTTCTTTATGCTGTGAGCTCCAATATGCTAAGTGGGAAACCTCGGTTCCACTCTGCCCTATTTTATTTCCTTTTCTTTAGATATTTTCTCAGTTGAAATCTGAGGATGAGAAATGTCAATAAGTATTATTTGCCTGATGCAGTTGCTTAGCTGTTTGCTAAGATGAACACAACAAACCCCTTGCCCTTCCTCATATCCTATGCCAATGATGATGAATCTTGGCACTACAGGTGTTCTAGGACTGCACTTACCAGTAGCCCAAGTCAGCACTCCTGCTGATCAGGGCTTCTGGGAATTGAAGTTCAAGAACAGGTGGAGTGCCATGGTTGTCCATCACTGTCCTATGCTTTTATTGCTCTCTTGCTTTTAAAATGTAGATTGTAAGCTACTTGGGGCAAAGACCTCTTTTTTGTTTGGCAATTAGTATGCAACTCTGAAAAACTTCATATACAAATCTGTAAAACTTCATATGCAAATCTTTAAAACTTCATATGATACGGTGGAATAACAACAGCAATAAAACTCTTCTAATAACAATCAAAACGATGACTTGAGCTATGGAATTTATCAGATTTCCAAGGAGAATGGCCAGAATTGTAGGTGCTTAAGTATTGTGTAATGGCCAGTGGCCCAATTAGTAATAGCAATTACACTTACTGGTAGATGACCACTCTCTGGGCAGTTCACAAGCTAATTAGCATTTTGCTCCCAACATGTTGGGTATTCCTTTTACCACCCTTGGAAGAGTAGAAGGCTAAGTCAACTTTTATCCCTGCGAGGATCGAACTCACAATGTCAGCAGTTTTTGACCAAAAAGAGAAGCAGATCTCAAAATAGAAGCAGATTTCAAAATATTCAACAGAGGTTTTCAAGAAATGTTTTTAAAATAATGCTTTAGGTATATGATTTATTTATTTGTTTATTTATTTAATTGGGTTTCTATCACCGCCCCCTCACCGAAGCGACTCCGGGTGGCTCACAATCACCATAAAACATTCAAATATAAAACATCAACCCCCCCCCCCCCCGACAATATGAGATAAAAGGAGTCTTTGAAAAGAGAAGCAGATCTCCAAATATTCAACAGAGGTGTTCAAGAAATGTTTTTAAAATAATGCTTTAGGTATATGATATCCTCATTTACAAAGGGGACTTAAACCTGAGACCGTCAGATGATTTTTTGGTCAGCACTCTCCGAAGTAATCTACCCAGGGCCACATCGTTTCATAATCACGTCGTTGTGCACGAGGTGACTTTTCAGAAAAAAACGCGATGTTGCCCTCACCTTCCGGCCTTCCGGAGAGAGAAGCAGCCAAACGCATGGCCGCTTCTCCCACCAGAGGTCCGGAGGGTGGTTTGTTTTGGGTAAGAATGTGGCACTCGCCATGTTCCTACTGAAAACAAACTGGACCTCCGAGTGGCGCCGGTTTCTTTTGGGTTGGAATGCGCGTTCCAACCCAAAACAAACCGGAGGTCTGCTTCGAGCCACCGCCGTGGGTACTCACCTGCAACCGCTGGAACACGCGTCCGGCTAGCCGACAGCGGGGGTGGGGTGGATTGGCACTCACATGGCGCGCCACTGTAAATTCCCCCTTCCATTTCCGCTGATTTGGACTTCAATTCCCAGAAGTCCAAATCAGTGGAAGTGGAAGGGGGCATTTTACAGTGGCACGCCAGGTGAGCACCAATCCACCCCACCCCCACTGCCATCCAGACGCGTGTTCCAATGATTGCAGGTGAGTACCCACGGCGGCGGGGGGTGGGTGGGTGGGTGGCTCGACGCAGACCTCTGGTTTGTTTTGGGTTGGAACACGTGTTCCAACCTAAAAGTGCAGGGCCACCCTCCGGACCTCTGGTGGGAGAAACGGCCACGCGTTTGGCCGCTTCTCTCCCCGGAAGGCCGGAGGGCACTCTCAAGGAATCAACTAAGCCACCCTCTCTTACCATTAACCACACCCAATGTGAGAAACTGCACACTCTTCTCTACCCTTTTGGCAAAAGTGTTTGTCAGAATACCTCAGAAGACAGAAACAACCACTGCTAGAGTTAAACACAAATTAACTAAACTACGAAATTGAGAGATTGAGATTATGACAGACATCTAAACACTTCAAAATAAATAAACAAATGCATTGGTTAATACACATTACACAAGATAAATTTATGAGGCTAAGAAAAAGGATAGAAAACTGCTCCTCCAGATGTTTTGGGACTACAGATCCCATAATTAATTATCATTGGGTAGCAAAGACTATTAGCCAAAAACATCACATGCATAACCGATATCTATGTTCCACTACAGGCTTACAGTGACAGTAGGATTTCTGCACCACTGCTTCAGATAGTTTTCCCGACAATTTGTTCAAAAGCATGTAAAACATTGGGTGTGATTTTTTAAAAACAGGTTACTTTATTTTTATTCATATCCATATTTAAATTCAAATCATTTTGCCCGCCTTCCCTGAAAATAAACATTCCCCTCCCCGCATGTTGCAGCCAAACACAAGTATATAACATTTTTTTAAAAAAACCACCTTTGGACAGGTCTAACCCAAAGAAACTCCTTCCATGGAAGCCCCACGTCTCTTTTGTACTCTTCCCAGGAGTTTATTTCAAAGCTTTGGCAACCAGCTCATAAGCTAATTCGATCTCTTCATCGTCTGGACAAGTACTGGCAAATTCCTCACGGGCATAAGCATTCTTCAGATAGCGGTGGATGCCATGGAATTCCTCAGGGATGCTAAAGTTACGATATTTCTTGCAAACCACCTGTTAGGGTTGTGAAAGAAAAACAGTATGTTTATTAATTGGGTGCATCCATGTCTGTCCAGAGATTCCACAGTGGGAAGGATAAATCGGGAAATGCAGAATGAGAATGACAGTTTTTGTCTTTCTCCAAGAGCAAGTCTCCAGTCTTGAAAAGTCTGTGCTAGCACCTGCTGAAATCTCACACAAACAAATGCAGGATAGGAGGCCTGGTGATCAAGTGAGGGAACTGTACAGGTTTTCTCACTTTAATATGAGAAATGGAAACAGATTAAATTATGCAAAACGAGAAGTGAAGCAGCACAAATTTTGCTGCCCTTTTTTTTTTAAAAAAGGTGCAAAGTACACAGTAAGTTGTTAATTCATTATGAAAAAAAGAGAAGCAAAAACAAACAATAGTTAGCATCAGCTGTGGCTATTTTCCTGGTTTCTAATAGAAACAGTTTGCATAAATGGCCGTATATTTTCAAGGAGTAATTACACATTTATAGCTTCAAACTTGAATTGTCTCTTATACTCCCAAATTCCATTTGGTCTCATCTGCCCTATCTATCCCATTCCCATGTCGCTCTTTCAAATGTACTTTCTCCTAAGCCAAAGTTACCAGGATTAAAATTTTGAACTTATTTCCATGCTTCAACTCAGTTCCGGAATATTTTAAAGGGCAATACTGTAGTTAAGAAAAGAACCTCTGAACATGTAAAGAACAGCTTTTCCCTTCATTCTTTTTACACACATCAAATAATTTGGACTTGGGTCGAGAAATTCTGGATAGAGGACTTCAGGACCAGCACATCCCAAGTTAGAAATTAAGCAACTATGTTTGTTCTTTATTTAAGCCTACTCAGGAATATGATGAAAAGATACTCTGACAGGGAAAAGATAGCAATTCTGAAATCCTGAGTGAAGATTATTTCAAATACACAAGCAAAACTGGCAATACAGCCAACCATGTCTTAAATGAGTATCACCAGTACATTGATACTTCCTGTTTACCCCTGAATGAGAAGTGATATGAGGCAAAGGCTCATGCTAACAGACATTTCATCAGAACATGAATGCCTCCATTCATTCTATTGACGACACGGTAAGCTGCCCCAAGAGGTATAAAGAATTCTTCTAAAACTTTGGATGAGACAGGAAATCTCAACACATCCACACAGCTGGTCAAGAAAATATTGGTACCAACAAGATATCTTCTCCAGAACAAGAATAAAATGGGGTGCCCTCCTGCCCTCCTGTTAAGAGTCTCGGCAACTAGTGCAAATTTCCTCTGTACAAAACTAGCATCTTCTTTTGCTTTTCCATTGCACACACGTAGCAAGGAGAAAAGAAATGGCCAACAGCTCAAAACACACAAACATTACCATTGTTTGTTTTTACATTTGTGTTTAATTTGCACAAACCAGGGGGGAAAAAACATTCTCAAAAATGCACGGGCTTTCACTGATAGAGGCACAAAATATATCATTATCTGGAGGCAGGGCCGCTTTCAGGGAGGCACAAGGGGGACTGCCGTCCGGTGCCCGGTGCTGGCAGGGGCCCGAGCACTGTTAGTTTTTTTATTTTTTCAAAAAAATTTTTTTTAATTTTACTTTTTATAAAACGGTGTGCGCGGTGCACGGTGCCACCGCGCATGCCCCGATCCGCCACAACCCAGATATCCACCTTGACCCGGACATCCAGGGTCAAGGCTTCAGGCCATGAGGCGCGCCGGGCCCGGTCTGGAAGACACCGCATGCCAGGGCTGCTTCCTGCAGACCCTTTTCTTAGGAGTCAGGCCCTTTTCAAGGTTGCCCCACACACACACACACACACACACACACAAAATAGTTCTTCCGCTCCACCTCTGCCCATCGATTTCTTTGGGGAAATTGTGTATTCCACCCGCCACCGCTGCCCCAATGCGAGGAGAGAGAAAAGTATGTGTGTGGGGGGCAATAGGATTGCTTAGTACGGGCCCCAGAAATTTCTGATGGCGGCCCTCTCTGGAGGCGAGGAGAAATATGCCATGGCAGTCTAGGAGGAGAGGAGCTCACCTTGACAATATGCAGCTTTGGCAGCAGGTTGCAGTCAGCCAACGTGAGTTCATCTCCATCCAGGAATTTGCGGTTGGACTGGCCCTCATCCTCAGTGCTGTTTTCATCCACTTCATCTGGTAGTGGTGTCATCAGATAAAGGTCCAAAACCTTCAAAGCTTTCAGCAAACCTTTCTCAAGGTCTAGGAAATTAGCAGGAGTTGCAGCAGATGGGGAAGAAGGATACACACAACCAATAAAAATCCAAGGGCAACGCAAAAGATGTGGAAGGTAACTAAGTTAGAAATGAAACTTAAGGTGAGGGGGAGAGAGGCAATTGTGAACTAGGACAAGTCAAGGGCATCTACAAAATGAACTAAAGAAGAAGAGAAACAGAAAGAATAAAGGGGGTGGAATCTCCATCTACATCAGAGGTTCTCAATGTTTTCAAGCTGGGGGCTGGACCATGCCCCCTCAGACAGCTGAGCAGGCCAGACTGATGGTTCCCTCTGCTGTAAACGCTGCCGTAAAATTCATCAGGCATTTACGATAGCCGTGGACTCATTTATGGCTGTAGTAAATACGTTTACGGTGGCCACGGACTCATTCCGGTGGGGGCGGGATGGCTGGAGTGAGGTGGGGGGCTGGATTATTTGGCATTGGTGGCTGGATCCGGCCTGCGGGCCATAGGTTGTGAACCCCTGATCTATATGGATTCTGTCACTAATTGGAAATTAGAAACAGTGGGAAAACAGATTCCATTGAGAATTACAAGAAAGGAAGAGTTTAGCTAATTGGGGATGAGGAAGAAAAAGATAGCCTGTAAGAACAAAAAATAAGCAGTCTGAGATTTCAACAAAGAACTGGAGAAGCAACGCAAAAAAGAAAGAATAGAAAAAAGCTGGCCAGTCAGAAGATAGAACTGGAGCTACAACAAAACATTGCAGTGCAGAGTGGTTATGGCCACTCTGGCCAAAATATCAGGATCATTAACTCAGATTAAGAACCTCTGCTCTGTTCCAGGAGGTATTTCCTAGTCTTCTTGGGAAAATGTTCTGTTCTAGTGCCTCTCCGAACATTATGCATTTGACTCTTTCCAACCAAGTTCCCTTATTCTGTGGCCAATTCAATTCATTCATTTATTCAATTTATAACCCACCATAATTAGTGTTAAAAATGCTATTCTAGGCAGTACACAATAGAAAATACCCAACAATAATCATCGGCTGCTACTCGTATCCAAGTTTACATTTTTCCTGGAAATCATTTTTGGCAAACAGGAAAAGTGCCACTGGCATGAATTTGTTTAAGGTGGATCCCAGCTTGCCATGGAGTGATCCATACACTGTAATCACAGAGCCATCTTCTGTGGCACATATGAAATGAGACATGCAGGCTTTAACTACAATGGACTGCTGCAGCCTTGAGGATATTAACAAAGTGCTTCTTCATAGCTAGTCCAGCTGACATGGCCTCTTCCACCTCCATGACCATTGGGAATCAGAAGTGGTTCCTCCTCTGCTCATTTTGCCATTGGGTCCAACATGATGGTTTCCAGAGGCATTTCCTCCACCGAGGGGGACCATCTCCTGACCCAAAGGGGTTCATTTGCCCATAGCCTTTGGTCCCTTTGGGGAGTCAGGTTAATTACCGTCGCCCAACACTTGGCGTTGAGTCACTGGCTGCATGGTCTGCTCCATTACCATAGCAGGATATCCGGGATATACAACAATAATATACATTTATATACTGCCCCATAATGCTCAGAGCACTCTCTGGGCAGTTCACAAGGTAATTAGCATTAGATTTAACCTTCCCGCCCAGTTTTTCTCGAGTTTTTGGAAGCATCAAAGTTTCCCCCGAGCACTTTGATACACCCACCTTCCTCTGTGCAGACAGTGCCATTTTGGTCCCATAAGAAGCAGATAACTGAGAGCTCTGTCAATATACAGGACAACTGGCACACATGGGGCTATACAGAATTGGTAAAAGGCAGAATGGAAGAAAAACAAAAGAGCACCCAATTAAAACTAAGCCCTGATGAATGAGACGACAGGCAGAGCAAGGAGACAGAAGTCAAGTTACTTAGGAATCAACAAGAAGGAAAGGCTAATGCTAATGAGAAAGACTGGAGTGAACAATCAAGGGGCAAACACTCACAGGAGAAAGTCAGTGAGGAAAGAGGGCTGGGGTACTTACTGGCATTGAGTGCTGGGTTTGAGTTCTTTATATAGGCAGAGAACTTGGCAAAGACGTCAAGACCAGCTGTATTGGATTCAGGGTTAATGGCAGCCAACTTGGGGTACCTAACACAAGAGGAGGCAGAAATCAAACATATAATGGCCTTGTTTGGTAGCCATATCTCCCACCCAACACACAGCTCTTTCTATAGGAAGGAGCCTCCCTTTCACAATCTGCACAAGACCTCGTTTTGATCGTACTTGGGAGGGGACAGAACTTCTTCCAGAAATTCTTCAATTTTGTTTGTGTCTGTGTGGACCTCGGTGCCGTACATCAAGAATGGTAGCTGGCCTCCAGGACATAGTTTCTGTACTGTCTCGGTCCTCCTACAAGCAAGAGAACACACACATAAGAGATGCAATATTATGCAAGGATCCCAGGTGTTAAATTAGAAGATACTGTGCGGGTAATACTAATAATAATAATAATTTAGTGTCAGAAATTATTCTGGGTTGAAAGGATTTTTGCTGGAGAAATTCTGCTCAGGGGGATGCCCAAATGAGGCTCCTTTCATGTCCCCAAGAGCTGGGACAGAGACTGGTGCTCAATCCATTATGTAGTACCCGGGTCTCGAACTGCCGACTTGCTGGCCTTCCAGCTAACAAGGTGAGCTTCTTAACCACTGAGCCACTGCAAACCCTGCGGGTAACACTAATAAGAGCAAAGATACCAGTGGGTCAGTCAGCTGTGAAAAGCAATAGGTACATCTCACTCACCTTTTGGTGTCCACTGTGGTTACATTGAAAGTCACTCCCTTAAGCCAAAGGACCATGAAGAGTCGCTGAGAGAAAGGGCAGTTCCCAATTTTGGCTCCATCGCTGCCAGCCTAGAAAAATCAAAACAATACCACATCTTAGATGTCAGTAAACACAATTCATGGAAATCATACTTATCCCCCAGATTCAATCAATCAATCAATCAATCAGTTTAATTTATATCCCACCGTTCTCGGCCAAAGGCCAACTCAAGGCGGCTAACAGCATATACAAATAGCAACAAAATAATAATACAGAGATACAATAAATTTACAATAGCGAGCAATACAAGTAAGCATAGTATCAAAATACAAAAACTACATAATTACATTAAAAAAACAGTATAATACAACAACAAACCCAGCATGGAAAAACCCCATGTCCGCTGGAGAAAGTCACAGGAGCTACCACTCCCCCCCCCCCCCGGCAGCAAAGGCAGCCACGGCAGTTCAGATTGTCCCAAGGGCTGCAACAGCTACAAAGACGCAGGCAAGAGCCTTAAGGACAGCATCAGCTCCAGCCGAGACAAAAAGGGGGGTTAACTCATTCATTGCCGGCCGGCCACTGGTCGAGAGCCCCGCCGGGGTCGGTGGTGGCTGGAGCGGGTTTTGAAGGCGGTGAAGAGCCCTCCAGGTGCCGCTCGTTCGTTGCCAGCCACCCACCGGTCGAGAGCCCCGCCACTGGCCCGACTGGCCAAAGGAGGGGGGAGGGGGAGTCTCGGAGCCATGGTGGTGCAGGCTTTTGAAGGCGCCCACCGCCCTCCTGCAGGTGGAATCACTCCCCTCTGGCCCGACTGGCCAAAGGAGGGGGGAGCCTTTGGTAGTAAGTAGAGATTGTAGTTGTTGTATAATTTGAAAGGGCAGGGGCTGCCTGGTGGTCAAAGATAAACATCCATTGGGTGTTTCACAGCAGGATGGGCAGTAAGGATCCATTTTGCCAAGCCAACACAGAGATAAAACTAAAGTAACTAACCTCCTGCTGCTGGATGGCATTATAAGCAGCAGAATAACTTGGCTGGTTTGGCTGTTAAGCACCTTTTTTGGAATTTTCTGTTTCATCTTGAGAACTAGAATATTTGGGGTTCAAACTGGGTCTGCTATGTATGTCTGAGGCCTTGCACTGCAATGGAAAATGTAACTAAGATGATTCCTACTGCTGAACCAAGAAAAAGTTGTATTTTGTAAGAGCCAAGCAATCACCAGTGATTTTTCACAATGATGTCAAATGTAAGGAAAACAAACAAATATTTACATTGAAAAGGCCTGGAACAGCAAAAGAGACACCCTTCTCCTATGTAAAGGTCAATTGTGTGGACTCTAGGGTGTGATGCTCATTTGTTTTCAGCCAAAGAGCCAGCAATGTCTACATCTACAGAAATTTCCATGGTCAGGCATGACTAGATGCTGGAGGGCATGGAATGCTGTTACCTTACCTGCCAAATTGGCACTTATTTATCTAGCTGAAATTTCTTGCTTCCAAACTGCTAGGTTGGCAGGAACTGGACAGCGACAGGAGCTCACTCCATTGTTGTTGTGTTCTGTAAAGCTGTGCCTTTAACAATGTACCTTAGCCATGTGGTAACAATGTAACCTTTCTGTGTGCAACATTATAACCTTCAGCTGTATCAATGTAAACCTGATAAGGGGACGCGAGCTAGTGACCACTAGATGGCAATAGCGAGCGTCCAGCTCTCATGGCTCAGATTCACCTGGATCAGCAGCGCGGGAAGATTCCCCGCCACCTCTTCACCTGGTCAAGAAGGGCGTGACCTTCTACGACGTCACGCAGGCAGCAACCAATAGTCTGTCGACGAGCCACATTCAAATGTATAGCCAGCTGTATATATTGAGCTACCCATCCGCCATTACCACATGTTCCTCCGGATCATCATGCAATAAACCTGTGTTAAGCCAACCCTTCGGCTGTTTCGTTGTCTTTGGTCCCTTACACTAAAATTGTGCAGCACTTGGGTCTCAAACTGCTGACCTTCCAGTCACATTAAGCGTCTTGACCACTAAGCCACCACAGTCCCAATTTTCTCCTATGTAGGGCCCTCTAAATATTTCATGCTTCAATTTGTCAGCCTGAGCCTGCATGGATAATGATCAAGAATGATGGGAGTTGAAGGCTAAAACAAGAGTTCCCAACCTTTTCAAGCCAGTGGCCAGGTCACGCTCTCTCAGTCAGCTTCAAGGGCCGGATGGCCATTTTGCCCTGCCTGCATGATGGGGACAGCCATTTTGTCCAAACAGCTTCAAAAGGGTGGTCATTTTGTTTCTTGAAGGCCCTTTGAGGAATGGGGGACCAAATGGAGGGGTGGGGGCTACATGAAATCATGCCATGGGCCGGATGCGACCCATAGGCCTTAGGTTGGGAACCCCTGGTCTAAAACATCTGGAGATCACCAGCCTGTGCTAGATGGAGTCAGTGATACAAAAACCGCTGTGTGGCTCCTGCTTTGCAAAGATCACTGCAGCCGTCGTCATCTGCTGCGACTCATTCCAAGTATACATTTTTTCCTGCCACAGGGCGCTGGGAGGCCTGGTCCTAGAGGCCAGCTGGTTCTGGGCTGCCTTCAAGGCAATCAGGAAAAATGCCACTGGCATGAATTTGTTTAAGGTGGATCCCAGCTTGCCAAAAAGTGACCCAAACACTATGACAGTGGTGGTGAACCTCTGGCACACATGGCAGAGGTGGCACTTGGAGCCCTTTCTGTGGGCACTCGTGCAGTCACCCCAGCACAGAGTTCACCCCGCCCCTATGCCCGGCAGCCCAATGGGAGCATTTCCTTCCTCCCCTGTTGCTGTGTTGGCATTTTGCAATAAATAAGTGGGTTTGGGTTTGCAGTCTGGGCACTGGCCAGTTCAATAAAAATCATGTTAAAGTCCTGGGTTTTTAATACTTATTGATTGTATAACACACCATTAAAATAAATTCAAACTCTTGCCATCAAATGAGTGATTTCCTGCCACATTGGAGTTGGAGACAAATCTTAACGTCCTTGCCTCACACCACTTCTAAGTGTGACCAGTGTGTTTTCTCGAACAGAGGACATTAAGAGTTGACTGTGATGCGACTTGTCAGAAGTACAACAGATCATCTTGCAGTAAGAATTAACTGTTTTAAATAAATTCAGTCATATATTGATATATTTAATGTGAAAGTGTTTTATAGCTGTCATTATATTATGTTTATTTTTTAAAAGGCTATTTTGTAGATAACCCACCCATTTTTGTGACGTATACTTCTGTCCCGGTTTTGTGAGAGAGAATTATGGCAACTCTAGCCCAATATGGGACTGCAGTAGCTCAAGTGGCTAATACGCTGACTGGGAGGCCGAAGGTCAGCAGTTCAATTCCCGAGTACTGCAGGACAGAATGAGCTCCCGTCTTTGTCCCAGCTCCTGCCAACCTAGCAGTTCGAAAGCAAGAAATTGCAAGTAGATAAATAAGTACCACTTTGGTGGGAAGATAACAGCGTTCCGTGCGCTCATGTCTAGTCATGCCTGCCACATGACCACAGAAACGTCTGCAGCAGCAGACAGTGCTGGCTCTTCGGCTTTGAAACAGAGATGAGCACTGCACCCTAGAGTCAGATACAAATGGCTTTTGAGCAAGGGAAACCTTTATCTTTACCTTACTAGCCCAATATAATGGTTTCCAGTGGCATTTCTTCCACTGAGGGGAACCGCACCCCACCCAAAGGGGCTCATCTACCCATAGCCGTTGGCCTCTTTGGGGAATCAGGTTATTTACCACTGCTCAACACTTAGCATTGAGGCACTGGCTGTACGATCTATTCCATTACCGTAGTGGGATGTCTGGCCAGTACTGCAGCCAATACTCCTATAAAATCACAGCAGCACTGTTCTAAAAGTGGCTGTTAATCCTAGCATTGGGCACTAGGTGGCAAGTGTTCCATGGCTGTGGGCAGAGCTGAGAACCAACCGTAGTCCATGCTATCTTTCCTGAAACTTGACCTGTGATTTGTAGTCTGTACAGGTGTGAGTGACAAAATAGGTGTGTTGACATAGGGTGGTTCCCTAGCAAGGCTTTAAGCCCAGACATGTAACTGGGTTTCACCTAGAGTCCTAGACCAGGGGTTGCCAACTTTTTGAAGTTGGGGGCCGGGTCACACTTCCTCAGATAGTTGGTGGGCCGGACTGGTAGTCCAGCCACAACCGCCCCTGCCAGAATCAGCCGCTGACTCATTTACAGCTGTTGTAGATGCATTTACAACAGCCGTAAATGAGTCTGCAACCAATTCCGCTGCCGGCGGGTAGATCAAGGGTTTGAGCCGGTTTATTTGGTGCCATGGGCTGGATCGGGCTCGTGGGCCATAGGTTGCTTATCCCTGTCCTAGACCAAAAGAAGAGTGGGAGGAATAGGAGAATGGCTGTACGTAAGGTATCCTAGCTCGAAAGCCAGTCGTAACCGACTCTAGGGTTCAGTGCTCATCTCTGTTTCAAAGCCGAAGAGCCAGTGCTGTCTGCTTCTGCAGACGTTTCCGTAGTCATGTGGCAGGCATGACTAGACATCGGAGTGCACGGAACGCTGTTACCTTCCCACAGAAGTGGTTCCTATTTATCTACTTGCAATTTCTTGCTTTCGAACTGCTAGGTTGGCAGGAGCTAGGACAAAGACGGGAGCTCATTCTGTCCTGCAGTACTCAGGAATCGAACTGCTGACCTTCCGCCTCACAGTCAGCGTCTTAGCCACTTGAGCCACTGCAGCCCCTTACATAAGAGGACAGTAATTTAAGGCAGTTTTAAACTTATTTTAAAACTGAATTTTTATCATTGCATATTTAGCAAACCAGAGTGAAAGAATGGGACATCAGCACACAAAGCTTGGAAAAGTTACTGTACTGGACACCTGCTCCCACAGTTCTTCAGATAGTACAGACAGTGGCCTTGCTGGAGCATTCTGGGAGATGTATTCCAAATGCATCTTCCCCCCAACTTCTCTAAATAAATGAATTATAAATGTACTGCGGTTGAATTCCTGCTTAAGTAAAGGTCAAGGTCGCCTTTGCTCGAAAGCTAGTCATATCTGACTCTAGGGTTCAGTGCTCATCTCTGTTTATTGCCAAAGGGCCAGCGCTGTCTGCATCTGCAGATGTTTCCATGGACATGTGGCAGGCATGCCTAGACACTGGAATGTACGGAACACTGTTTACCTTCCCACCAAAGTGGTCCATATTTATCTACTTGCAATTTCTTGCTTTTAAACTGCTAGGTTGTACTGTCTCCCAATAGGCCTTGAAGGTCCTGGATTCCTCTGCCTGTGGGTTAGGAGGGGGAGCATTCGTGTACATTCAAGATCCTTGAAATAGGGTTCAAAGCACACATGTTGGCCATGCTACATCAGCACATGAAGGCCCGTTAAAAAGGCAGAGGCACTGGACATTTGTGAACCATACTGGCTGGAGAAAGCTCTTGCTGCCCATGGCATAGCATAAACACAAACCATGCTTTCTTCTGTGATGAACTGTCTTGAAGCAAGCCTTTCCCCAGACTGGAAATATGTCAGGGTTTGTTTGGTGCTCCTTGGTGCCTGACAGGCAATACAGGAAGCCAACACTATCACAGAGGTGGCTTGGAGGTGTGTGTCTGAAAACAGAACAACACTAAACCTTGCTTCTGGATTTGTGATTGCTTACACTGTATAGCTAAATCAAGTAAATAGTGGTTAAGACACTGAGCTTTACGACCAGAAAGTCGGCAGATTGAGTCAGAGACCTGAGTGCTGCTCCCGTCATCTGTTCCAGCTCCTGCCAACCTGGCAATTTGAAAGCAAGAAATTTCAAGTAGATAAATAGGTACCACTTTGGCAGGAAAGGCAACAGCATTTTGGCATATAGTCATGCCTGCCACATGACTCCTGGATCGGGACTTCTTGCTCACGGTCACACAAGCTCTGGTTACTTCCAGACTGGATTAAATGCGCTCTACATGGGGCTACCCTTGACGACCATTCGGAGGCTGCAGCTGGTCCAGAATGCGGCTGCCCGGGTAGTGATGGGGTGCGGTCGTTAGGCCCATGCCTCGCCTCTGCTCTGGGAGCTCCACTGGTTACCGGTGTGCCTCCAGGTGCAATTCAAGGGGCTGGTTTTGACCTTTAAAGCCCTACATGGAAGTGGGCCAGGATACCTAAGAGACCGCGTCGCCCCAAGAGTGTCTGCCCGCCCAACCAGAGCGGACCGGAGGGGCTCCATTGTTGTTCCATCAGCTAGAGGGGCACACCTCTCTAGCACAAGGAGGAGGGCCTTCTCCGTGTCCGCTCCAACTCTGTGGAACCTCCTGCCAGGTGAATTATGGCAGCAGATGGAATTGCTGCCCTTTAGGAAAGGGCTCAAAACCTGGCTAGCAGGGCAAGTGTGGGGGGCTGATGGGGAAGTGATCCTTTTGCTCCTATCAGTGATGTTTTCCCACATTGCTTCTTGCACTATGTTTGTTCTCTCCTCAACATTCTTCTCCTTTGCTTTGTCTGGTGTCTCTTGGCTGTTGCTGCTCAAGAACTCCATCTCCATGCGCTCTTCATCCTCTCTTTTAGCCTTAAGTGGCCACTCTCTTCTCCAGTTCTTTCACCCTTTTCTTCTAACAAGTGCTAACAGTTTGTGCTTGCTGTGTGAATATACTGTGTTGTTCTTGGGCACAGAGACAAACAATACATGCATTTTGCAGGTCAGCACCACTGAAGTATCCCTTCCCTTCATAATCTCTGTTGCTTTTTTACTTCCTTCTATTTACCTATAAGCGTCCTTTCCTTTATCTTGTCTGCCTTGAAGGCTGTTGGGAAAGTCCACTAATATCATGGTGCAGTGGTTTAGCTGCTAGACTCTGTTCACAATCTGAATTAGATCTTGACTCAAGATTGACTCAGTCTTCCATCCTTCTGAGGTTGGTAAAATGAATACCCAACATATTGAGGACAAAATGCTAATTCTCTTGTGAACTATCTAGAACAGGGGTTTGTAACCTATGACCCATGGGCTAAACCACGGGCTGTTGGGAAAGTCCACTAATATCATGGTGCAGTGGTTTAAGATAAAGTGCCTCTCTTGTATTGATGGAGGTGGGTAGGCATTTTAACTGTCTTTTAATGGGTTTTTACGGGGTTGTTTTTTAAATGATTTTATGGGATGATTTTATATGTTTTATACTTGTTGTGAGCTGCCCAGAGCTGCCCTAGGGCGAGGGGGCAGCATATAAATTTAAATAAATAAATAATGACCACAGAAATGTCTACAGATGCAGACAGTGTTGGCTGTTTGGCTGTAAACAGAGATGAGCACCGCCCTCTAGAATCGGACACGACTGGGGTGACTGGCTTTTGAGCAAGGGAGACTTTTATCTTTAACTATATAGCTAAATCAGCATTCCTGGGAACATTTATGGCTGTGAAGATAACAGGGAACTCCTCTTGGTAACAACTGGAAAAAGAGAGAGGAGATTCCCTTCCTTAGTAACCATATATGGTACAAAATTATGTTATCGCTTGCCTACCAGAGGGACTGGACACATTCCAATTTGCCTATAAAATGAAAAGATCAGCAGAGGATGTTGTGGTGTTTGCCCTTCATGCTGTTCTTGCACATTTGGAGCAGCGGAGGGGTTATGCCAGATTGCTCTTTGTGGATTTCAGCTCGGCATTCAACACCATTCTACCGCAGCGTTTGATATCTAAGTTGAGAGATCTGGGGTTCCCGCCATCACTTTGTGGGTGGATATTGGATTTTCTGTCAGAACGCTCCCAGAGGGTTCGGTTGGGTCCTTATACCTCTAATATGCTTAGTACAAATACAGGAACACCACAGGGATGTGTGCTTAGCCCGCTCCTTTATATTCTCTATATGTTTAACTGTGTCTCTGTCCACCCTAGCAATAGGTTTGTCAAATTTGCAGATGACACAAGTGTGATTGGGCTCATCTCTGATAAGGAGGGTGAGACGGCCTATAGAGATGAGGTGGAGCGGTTTACAAAGTGGTGTAGAACCAATAATCTGCTCAACATAAAGAAAACAAAGGAGCTTGTGGTGGATTTTAGGAGGCAGAGAACCGATGTCCAGCCACTTTTGATTGATGGAACCTGTGTGGAGAGGGTAGCAATGTTCAGATTTCTGGGCATTGAGATACAGGAGGATCTTTCCTGGAGTGCCAACACAAGGGGGCTTGCGAAGAAGGCACAGCAGAGACTGTATTTTTTGAGAACTCTAATGAAAAACCATCTTTTGCAAAAGTGGCTGCTTGCCTTCTATCGCTGTGCTATTGAGAGCGTGCTCACTTATGGCTTATGTATGTGGTATGGGAGTAGTACTCATCGGGATAGGATAATGTTGCACAGAATTATTAAAACAGCGAAGAGTATCATCGGCTGTCCACTCTCCACTTTAGAACAAATTTACACCATCAGGTGCCACAGAAAAGCATTAGATATAGTAGGAGAAACATCGCATCCTGGCCACTGCTTCTTTGAGCTTCTGTCATCGGGACAGAGATATAGAACAATGAAGGTAAAAATGAGCCGTCTCAAGAACAGCTTCTTCTCCAGATCAATTTTGGCCTTAAATAGAAATTCTGGACTCTGAAGTCATCTTATCTTATTTTTATTTTTTTAAAAAAATAGATTTTTAAATTTTTAAATTGTACTGTATGGTACTATTTTAATTGGTGTTTCTGTAGCTGTTTTAAATTAAGGGGTATGCCTTATTCGAATTGATATATAGCAACCGAGAAATTTCGTTGTTCCCGTAAGGGGACAATGACAATAAAGATTTATCTATATAGCTACCATGGAGACTGACCAATTACCCCTCCAGGAGGCCTGCCCTGTTGTTACTATAGGAACAGACTGAATCTGCTGTGAAGCCTGTTGCCTGCTCTTCTCAGAGACCTCCAAGCCTGGGTCTAGCAAGAATTGCATCAGCCGATGGACTGACAGGTACACAGATACGGGTAGCCATGGAGACACCCAAACAAAATGCACTGCATCCTGGGAAGCAAGGGAGCCAATTTGCTTCAGGCCGGCCCGCTCCATTGATTTGGATGGCTTGCTCTTATTACTGACAAGAGCTGTCCAGACAAAAAGAAAAAGCCCTTGTATGGGGAAATGTGTGTGGTTAGCAACCCTGTTTGAAGAAGGTAAGAAGAGAAGCTTCTGGAAGCACCTCTTTAGTTTACTCTCTAAAAGGTTTGAGGAAAGCAGACAGGCAAAACACAACATACAGTCCGTAACCCTGGTGTTTATCTTTAGGGCAGACCAAGATTCTAGGGTTTGGGACCACCCATCTCCTCCCTAGCCCATTCAGTCCTGTTTTCCTGTATCACATCACCAATCCGTCTCCCAGAAGCTTGCAAATGAATTATTTTCAGGAACATAAACATCTCTCCATCTTTTAATTTACAAAGGTAGAGTCTTCTGCATACCCAGCCTTTTTCATTCCACTTTTCAAGTGGAAAACTGAACAGACAAAACCTCTCATATTTACATTTTGCCTGATCTGGGGAAGCTAAAGATTTGTTAAAAACTACAAAAGGAAACAAACAGCCTATACATGAAGAATGACCCAAAACAGGCCATAAGGACTGAGCATGGTCAGTGGCACTGAATGCTGTTGGATGGTGAAGAATGAGGTGGAGTGTCTTGGCAGCTCTTTATTATTCAAAGATGTTTAAGTGATTATCACACATTAAATCATGGTGTGGGTATGGATAGGGTGACAGATTAGGACTGAGCCTGGCTTAATATCCCCGGTCAATCATAGACGCTCATTAGGAGGAAGAAACTTGTAAAACCACTCCTTAAGTATCTCACTTATCCTGAAAGCTCTAAGTAGGGTTCCTAAAATTTGAAGGCACTGAACAACAAGGTTAAAGCATAGGGCTGTGAAAGCAATTTTGAGAGAATGAGCAAAACAAAATAATTATCCCACTCCCACTCAAGATTAAGTAACCTTCAATAACCAGCAGCGCTGTGGCAACAAAACTTGCATTATACTGTATCAGGTTAAGTAACTGCTGTGTCTCGTCTGGTATTTTTACTACAACTTCCACTGGAGAATTCTGGGAGTTGTGGTCCCAAAACACACACATCTGCATACTGTACCTCTGTTCTAGATCTTCTGTGCAAGGAGATTGCCACTTGTGACCTTTCAGTTCATAGGGTAACAGTGCCATTATCTTACACAATCTTTCTTTGGCCCCCTAGTCCCGGAACAAGACACCAGATTTATGAGTTAAACAAGGCCCACAACTTTATTCATTGTTAATTTCTAACCACCCTTTCCTGCAGTGAGGCCTATGTAGTGCAGGGTCCTGGGGTGAAACCAGGGGATTCTACCGTACCTCTCCTCCTGCTCCCTCTTTGAGCGAGTCCAAGATCCTGAGAGTGTGCTGTCCATGGACAGCCCGGTCCCAGCCGGCTAGCTTGGGTTAAACTCGACCAATCACCACCACCCAATCCTAAGGACTTTAGGTGGATAGTGCCATCAGCCAGCCACCAGTAAACTCCCATCCTGAGACTGAACCTCAGGATCCTAGTACCCCAGTGCCTCCACTTTTGCTTTTTCCAAAAAGAAAATGAAACTTCATTCATAGCCCTTATGATCACAGTGAATATGCAGGAAGATTTCGAACAGTATCTGCTAATGGCAAAGACATCAGAAAGACATTAATCTATGTCCTCATCAGACCTCTCAAGCTCCCGACTATAACTTTCAAGCTCTAACTTAGGTTGCAGAATAATGCAAATGAGTGTGTGAGTGCCATCATGTGTACTTAATTTATATTCTACTAGCAGAGGTCACCCGGCATTGCCGGGCTGTTTTAAAGAATGATATAATTTTTTAGATTTATTTTATGTAACCAAATAATGTTTTTCTATGTGTGTTTTTTAATAATGTGTGAGTATATTTTTTAAAAAATTCAATGTTTTTAAACTGTGTTTAGATGTTTATTTATTTTTGAGTGAAAACTGTAAACAGGATTTAAGAAATGTTTTAGAAATGTTATTCTTTCTTTTGACTATTTTTGACTGTTTTCTCCTGTGTCCTCTGGGTGGTGCTGTTGCACTTTTCTTTTACTTTGACTTTCTTCCTCCACTGCCCTGTGGGTGTCGCTTGTTCCGGTAAGTAGTCTCTCTTTCCTCATTTCATTTCTGGATCTCATAGAGTAAGGTCGTTTGGGTGAGTTCTCCGTTTTAATTTCTTTTGGGGGTTTGTATTGTTAAATTATTATTATTATTATTTTGGGGGGGTGTCTGTGTGTTTGGTCTTTGTGTTATTTTATGGTGGTTTTTTTGTTGTTTTGGGCGGTAAGTGAAGGCACCGTGCGGAGCGCCGTCCAGTGCCTTTGCTTACCTGGGAATGTTTTTGCTTTCAAGGGGGGAAGGCAATGATGCCTTCTCCCTCCCTTGAAAGCGAAACGCTTCCTTGTAAAGTAAAGGAACCGGCCGGAGCACCATCCGGTGCCTTTGCTTTGCGGGGGAATTGTTTTGCTTTCAAGGGGGGGGGAGGCAATCATGTCTTCGCCCCCTGTTGAAAGCATTGTGGGGGGGTTCCTTCCCGTGGCCTTTTGACGGTGGCCGGGCTGCGGGAAGGCCAGCGCCATTTTTCTCTCGTGTCCTCTGGGGGGATGCGTCATTGTGTGTGTGTGGTAGGGTTCCCTTCCTGTGGCTTGGGCTCATTGGCTGGGCCGTGGGAACCCCAGCACCGCTGTAGGCGGCGTTGGGTGGGTGGGTGGGTTCTTCCCTTCCTGTGGGCTGTGCTCGGTCGGCGGCCCGTGGTAACCTCAGCGCCGCCTCAGGTGGCGTGTGGGGGAGTCTTCCTTTCCCACGGCCTGGGCTCGGTGTCCGGGGCGTGGGAAGGCAAGCTCCAGTTTTCAGGCAGTGTTGGGAGGGTGTTTTCCCTTCCCGCAGGCTAGGCAGCCATGCCGTGTTGCGGGAACCCAAGCGGCGGCTGTATTTCTTTTTCACGCGGCGGATTTCTCAGAGTTCTGTGCGCTCATGGCACGCAGAACTCTGGGGCTTGTAGTTTGTGGGTATTTTTCCCTTTTCGTTGCATTTTTTCCTACGGCTCGTTTTTGATTGGCCACAGCGCCTTTTCCAACGTTCTTTGTGGTCACGCATCTCAGCCTGATTGGCTGTGGTGTGGCGCAAAGAACGTTGGGAAATGAAGTTGTTTTCCTTTTTCACGTTTGTGGGGCTGTTGCCCCACGGCTGGTTTTTTCAATCCTTCGTTGGCCTGCGGACCCAGTTCGGCCGTGTGCACGAATGGTGGGTGCGGGTCATTAGGGTGAGGCTTAGGAACCTATAGCAAGTCCCAACGGTTAACCCTTGGTTTTATAGGTTAAGATTAACAGATATTAGACATTCACAGTCCAAGATAGAGAGATCTTTACAATACTAGCTTCACATTACTTAATGAACAGTAATGGGCAGAGCCTGGAAAAGTTGCCCATTACTTTCAATTAGCCCTACCCTTGATATATTCTGAGAGTTACCACTTAAGCTTCATTTTAACTTTTGCTTCATATTCTTCTGAAATATGAGTACATGCACAGACATCATCTCTACCAGATATCCTCAGCCTAAAGAAATACTAACTTCCTTTAAGTGACCTCTTTCCTCTGCCACAGTTAACTGTTCTTATTATAACCATGACCTTCTCTTTTGAGTGACGATGGTTTTTTTCAGTTTAAAAAAAATCAAGTTTCTTGTTGCTCAGAAACAAAATCACAGAGCCATACATGGAGAAAATATGCCCTGCAGTGGAAACAGGATTGAACAAAATGAGCTGTAAAAATGAGACATCAACTAGCTTCCGAGGGCAGGGAAAAGGAGGATATGTGTATGCATGTACAATGGGGGAGGGTGGGAACTGAAGTTACTTTAATATCCTGTTTTTGGTCTGGCTTGCTCTGATCTGTGGGAGGGAAAGGGACTTTCCAAGCTGATGTCATTCTGATCCTTAAGAGTTTTTTTTCCAAGGAGGCAGTTTTCAGTTCTGTTCTCTGGATGCCTGGCAGGAAATTCCACCCCAAACAATCAAAGGTTCTGAATGTTTCCAGCTCTCTGCTTATCTTCACATTTCACTCTGGAAAAAGACAGACATCCTACTTCATGCTAGACCCATTTACAAAGAATCCAGAAGACCAGGTTATAGTCAGGTAGACAATTGACCCTCTGCCTCACCCAAAATAATCAGATCCATCTTGCCACTTTTAGAGAATTGTTACAACCATTAAGAACAATATTATCAGTAATAATCAAGCAACTTTAAAAGGCTGGTTAAAGAGGATGTGTACACATTCTTTCTCAAAGTAACCATGGCATGAAATGATCACAAATTTGAGAGGAGAGGAGTCTGTTCTAAATTCTCCCTTTTGTGGCACCTCTTCAAGAATAGATGCTTTGCCAGGTTCAGGATGTGGCAGTGATACTACTTGCCAAGGAAGCAGGGCTGCAAGTAAAGCCAGACCTCTGCCTGGCAAACAAGAGAGACTCGCCCTGGTGTTGAGTCCGAACTAGACCTAAATACCTAGACCTAAATTCTGACTCAGTTTTAATAAACTCCAGAGGGAGGAGCCCATCTCAAGTGCTTGGTGGGGTAGGAAGGAGGAAAGAAACTGGATGACACAGGAATTTCTGGAGAAATGACATTTTATGATTGGTAAATACAAGGCAGAGGCAAAATAGAAACCTGGAGTCTTAATTTCTCTTTCTCTTCTGTTACTTTCACAAAGGAGAAAGAAAGGATTGTTAAAGATTGTTCCTCTGCTTAACACTCACTGTCTTCTTAAAGCCCAGAATCTTGGCAGCCTACCTGTCTCTCACTAAATATTTATGTATTTACTGTACCTTTCTGAACAGGATCAAACACTCAGAGTAGGGAGGAGGACAACTTAAAGCATATATAAAGCATACATTTCAGAAAGGCATAGTCAAAAGTGCAATAATCAGACTATATTCCACAAAAGTTCATGCTAATAAAATCTGAACATTTTTAATGTTTCACAAAAACTCTTCGTTTAGGTGGCTAGACCTTCCAAAACAGCTAGATTTTCAGCTTTGGCTCCAATCTCCAGTTTACTATCCTTTCATGTCAGAAATTATTCTGGGTTGAAATGATTTTGCGGAAGAAAAGAAACTCCGCTCGGGGAATGTCCAAATGAGGCTCCTTTCATGTCCCCAAGAGCTGGGACAGAGACGGGCAGTCAATCCGTCATGAAGTACCCAGGTCTCAAACTGCCAACTTGCCAGCCTTCCCGCTAACAAGGTGAGCTTTTTAACCACTGAGCCACTGCAGCCCCCTGCTATCCTCCATAAGAATCTAGGAGTCTTGCACATCTGGGTATCCCTGATCTATTAAAATGAGTGTATTAATTACTGTATACAACTTTCCCTCTGGACACATGACCAACAGGAAAGCTTAGGATAGGCAACACTACCACACATATGCAACTATGTATATGCAACCAGGGAGGAGGTCCTTGCATGTCTTGTTAAACTAAACACTAACAAATCACCAGGACCAGATGGCATCCATCCACGAGTTCTCAGGGAACTTAAAGATGAAATTGCTGGTCTCCTAGCCAAAATATATAATCTTTCCCTCAAATCAGGCTTTGTGCCTGATGACTGGAAGGTAGCTAATGTAACACCAATTTTCAAAAAAGGATCCAGGGGTGATCCAGGAAATTACCGACCTGTCAGTTTGACATGTGTCCCAGGTAAAGTGATGGAAACCATCCTAAAAGATAGAATTAATAGGCACATAGAAGAGAAGGTGCTGCTAAAGGAGAGCCAACATGGCTTTTGCAAGGGCAAATCATGCCTCACTAACCTGTTGGAATTTTTTGAGAGTGTCAACAAGCATGTGGATAAGGGGGATCCAGTTGACATTGTTTATCTGGACTTTCAGAAGGCTTTTGACAAGATCCCACACCAAAGGCTCTTGAATAAACTTACCAGTCATGGAATAAAGGGACAGGTCTTGTCCTGGATCAGCAACTGGCTAAGGGACAGGAAACAGAGGGTAGCACTAAATGGACACTTCTCCAAGTGGAGGGAAGTAAAGAGTGGGGTCCCCCAAGGTTCAGTACTGGGACCCCTGCTTTTCAACCTCTTCATAAATGATCTAGAGGTAGGAGTAAAAAGCAAGGTAGCCAAATTTGCTGACGACACTAAATTATACAGGGTAGTGAAAACTGTGAGAGATGGTGAGGAGCTCCAGAGGGATCTCTCGACACTGGGGGAGTGGGCAAAACAGTGGCAAATGAGTTTCAACATTAGTAAGTGCAGAGTGATGCATGTTGGGGCAAAGAACCCCAATTACATTTATAAACTGATGGGGTCTGAACTCTCTGCGACAAACCAGGAAAGGGACCTTGGTGTCCTGGTGGACAACTCAATGAAGGTGTCAACCCAGTGTGCCTCAGCAGTGAAAAAAGCAAACTCAATGCTAGGGATCATTAGGAAGGGTATAGAAAATAAGTCAGCAAGTGTCATTTTGCCTCTTTATAAATCTATGGTGAGGCCGCATCTGGAATACTGTGTACAGTTCTGGTCGCCATACCTCCAGAAGGATATTATGGAGCTGGAAAAAGTGCAGAGGAGGGCAACCAGAATGATTAGGGGACTGGAACACCTTCCTTACCATCTGAGGCTGCAACGGTTGGGCCTCTTCACTCTTGAACGACGACGTCTAAGAGGTGACCTGATTGAAGTTTATAAAATCATGCACGGTGTGGACAAAGTAGATAAGGAAAAACTGTTTTCCCTATCGCATAACACTAGAACTAGGGGACACTCCATGAAACTTTTGGGTACTAGTTCTCAAACAAATAAGAGAAAGTACTTTTTCACCCAGAGGATTACTGGTCTATGGAACTCCCTGCCAGAAGAAGTGGTGACAGCTGTCAGTCTTGACAGCTTTAAGAAAGGATTAGGCAAGTTCATGGAGGACAAGAGTATCAATGGCTATAATTATGGATACTTAAGGGCAACCTCCGGGTTGGAGAGATAGGCAGGATATCTCTCAATATCATTTCCAGGGAATCCTAAACAGGTGAAGGCATCTGCTTGGGAATACCCTGAAGGAAATGGTGAGCCACTGTGTGAGACAGAATGCTGGACTGGATGGGCTGTGGCCTGTTCCAGCAAGGCTGTTCTTATGTTCTTATGTAATATGCAGCTAGCAATACGTGTGTTGCTCAGCCAGCACCAATTGGTTGATCTCTCTGATATCACAACAAATCCAGAGAAAGGCTCCCTTGATTGCTACGTGATACAGTAAGAGGACCCGAGCAGCCCACAGCTATGAAATGCTAAGGGCAAATCAAGGAAAATCTTGAGTCAATCTTGAGTCAAGATCTAATTCAGATTGTGAACAGAGTCTAGCAGCTAAACCACTGCACCATGATATTAGTGGACTTTCCCAACAGCCTTCAAGGCAGACAAGATAAAGGAAAGGACGCTTATAGGTAAATAGAAGGAAGTAAAAAAGCAACAGAGATTATGAAGGGAAGGGATACTTCAGTGGTGCTGACCTGCAAAATGCATGTATTGTTTGTCTCTGTGCCCAAGAACAACACAGTATATTCACACAGCAAGCACAAACTGTTAGCACTTGTTAGAAGAAAAGGGTGAAAGAACTGGAGAAGAGAGTGGCCACTTAAGGCTAAAAGAGAGGATGAAGAGCGCATGGAGATGGAGTTCTTGAGCAGCAACAGCCAAGAGACACCAGACAAAGCAAAGGAGAAGAATGTTGAGGAGAGAACAAACATAGTGCAGGAAGTAATGTGGGAAAACATCACTGATAGGAGCAAAAGGTGGAGCTATGTTTCCTAGAAGATGGACTGCTGCAAGGCATGAGTTGCACCTCACAAGGACTGGGAAGAATGTGTTTGGACGGACACAGCAAGAAGAACTTAACCAAGAGGACTTTAAACTGAATTGGAAAGGGAAAGAGACACAAGTTCAAACTTCTGCAAAATAAAAGGAACAGATTGAGGACCTCTAATGGGGGCCAATAATCATCTTCATTAAAATGTACAAAGGACATCAGGCCACAAATCATACAATCACTGGTGTTTATATCTAAATAGCAGAAATATAGAAAACATGGGTGAAATGCCGGGTGATTGGAAGAGGCCCAACATTGCCCCTATCTTCAAAAAGGGCAAAATGGAGGAATTTAGGAATATAGACCAGGCAGCCTGAATCTAGGGAGTATTCTGTAGCAGATTGCAAAGTGGTCATTCTGCAAGCACTTTGGAAAACAGTGTAGTAATAACTAGAAGCCAACATGGATTTGTCAAGAACAAATCCTGCCAAACTAATCTTACCTCATTTGTGATTGAGTAACCACCCTGGTTGATGGTGGGAATGCTGTAGATTAATATATCTTGGCTTCTTCAAAGCCTTTGACATGGTGCCCCATGATATTCTG
The DNA here is from genome assembly GCA_035047305.1 of Bradypodion pumilum. Taxonomy (NCBI): domain Eukaryota; kingdom Metazoa; phylum Chordata; class Lepidosauria; order Squamata; family Chamaeleonidae; genus Bradypodion; species Bradypodion pumilum. Next base: position 445,596,930 of record JAWDJD010000002.1, on the reverse strand, counting down.
ATTAACAAGCAACTAGGTGTGGGCCAGATAACATGAATGTCACAGTTGGTTACAGATTCATACTCAGAGAGTGCTTATCAATAGTTCCTTCTCAAACTAGGAAGGGATAAATAAATAAATTTTGTGTCACAAATTATTCTGGGTTGAAAAGATTTTTTTCTGGAGAAACTCAACTCAGGGAACACCCAAATGAGGCTCCTTTCATGTCTCCCAAGATTCATCCTGCAGCACTCGGATGGAACCCTGACCTTCCAGTATTTAAGTTCAGCGTCTTAACCACTAAGCCACCACAGTGCTAGGGCACCACATGGCTCGATCCTTGGCCCAGCACTTCAACATTTTTATTAATGACTTAGATGAGGGTGAGCAGGAAAAAAATATCAAATTAGCAGATGACACAAAATTGAGTGGAATAGTAATAAATTGGAAAACAGAAACAGTTATTTTAAAAAATAAATTAATATTGATAGGCTGGAACATTGAACTAAAAACAGCAGAATGAAATTTCATAAGGAAAAAACCTAACACAGTTACACAACGAAGAATACTTAGTTCAGCAATACTACAAGCCAGAAGGATCTTGGAATTGTTGTAGACCACAAGCCAAAAGTGTAATGTGGCTGCATAAAAAGGCTAAATCTATTTTAGGCTGTATTGACAAAAGTATAATCTCCAAATCCCATGGAAGGGCAAGTTCCTTTCTATATGGCACTGTGTAGACATTTTGAGTATTGCTGACAAACTGGAACAAGTTCAGAGGAGTAAACCAAGCCCTATTAGGAGAGACTAATAGAAGAGGGCATGTTTAGCCTTAAGAAAAGAAGACAGAAGGGAGATAAGATAGCACTCTTCAAATACTTGAAACATAATCATACAGAGAGGAGGGGCAGGATCTGTTCTCCATCATCTCAGAATGAAGGACACATAATAATGGGCTCAAATTATAGAAGCCAGATTTCAGTTGAATATCAGCAACAACTTCCTCTTAGAGCAGTATGACATTGGAACTAATTATCTCAGGAGGTGGTGAGGGCTCCACCACTGGAAGCATTCAAGAGAGAACTGGACAGCCATCTGTCAGGTCTGGTTTGATTTGGATTCCTGAAATGAACAGACTTGATTAGACTTGATGGTCTTATAGACCAGGGGTGCCCAAACTACTGCCTGTGGGCCAGATCTGGCCCCCAACACCAATTCATCTGGTCCATGCTGCCCTTGCCGCTCCCGTACAGGCGCATTTTACTTCTGCTTCCAGGAGTGGCAAGGTCGGCATGGGCCAGATGAATTTGTGTTGGGGGCCAGATCTGGCCCATGGGCTGTAGTTTGGGCACCCCGGTTATAGGTCCTTCCAACACCATTATTCTATGATTCTGTAATTACTCATTTGGGCACTAACCTATGTTGGGAGATTTAGGACACTGTATACAGCACACACATCTTTGTCCTCAACAGAGGAGAATGATCAGGGGGCTCAAAGTAAACATCTGGGACTGCCCCTGCCCCTGGCTCTGCTTTCTAACGGTTGTGCCTCATCCTGCCTACTCTGGTACATGTGGCTGTGGCTAAATTAGACTATACTTGGACTGCTTGCAGGCCACAGATCTTTCCATTTGCCTTTTGCTTGCAAAATGTAAACAAGCATCAGAGACTTTACCCCAAAGTAGATAGACAATATTTGCTGGGGTCTGAACTCTCTGCAACAAACCAGGAAAGGGACCTTGGTGTCCTGGTGGACAACTCAATGAAGGTGTCAACCCAGTGTGCCTCAGCAGTGAAAAAAGCAAACTCAATGCTAGGGATCATTAGGAAGGGTATAGAAAATAAGTCAGCAAGTATCATTTTGCCTCTTTATAAATCTATGGTGAGGCCCCATCTGGAATACTGTGTACAGTTCTGGTCGCCATACCTCCAGAAGGATATTATGGAGCTGGAAAAAGTGCAGAGGAGGGCAACCAGAATGATTAGGGGACTGGAACACCTTCCTTACCATCTGAGGCTGCAATGGTTGGGCCTCTTCACTCTTGAACGGTGGCGTCTAAGAGGTGACCTGATTGAAGTTTATAAAATCATGCACGGTGTGGACAAAGTAGATAAGGAAAAACTGTTTTCCCTATCGCATAATACTAGAACTAGGGGACACTCCATGAAACTTTTGGGTACTAGTTCTCAAACAAATAAGAGAAAGTACTTTTTCACCCAGAGGATTACTGGTCTATGGAACTCCCTGCCAGAAGAAGTGGCGACAGCTGTCAGTCTTTACAGCTTTAAGAAAGGATTAGACAAGTTCATGGAGGACAAGGGTATCAATGGCTATAATTATGGATACTTAAGGACAACCTCCGGGTTGGAGAGATAGGCAGGATATCTCTCAATGTCATTTCCATAAGCAGGTGAAAGTATCTGCTTGAGAATACCCTGAAGCAAATGGTGAGCCACTGTGTGAGACAGAATGCTGGACTGGATGGGCTTCTGTGGCCTGTTCCAGCAAAGCTGTTCTTATGTTCTACTTGTAGGTATGATATTCCCTCCCCAAGAATACCAGAACGGTAGTCTCTCACCCACCCACCCCAATCAGTTTAGTTCTGGCCATTACAAGGCAGCCCAGATGACAATCCATCTACTGACTTTAAGAATACAGTACAATATCTAGAAATTCTGGTTTTCACCCAACTTTTTTTCCTGCCTTGAGGGCCTGTTACTGTGCAAAGCAAGGTGGTGAGTCAAGGGAGGGGACTGTAGACGATGCAACAGAAAACACAGTATTGGCAGAGCTCCCTTCTGAAATTTTGGAGTGCACATTCTCCTCTGAGTAAAAACTCAAAAACCCACAAGTGCAGAAAGCATGTGGATAAGAGGAAGAACAATGCAGGCGATCAGGAGGAGAAATCTGGCAAGTGGCTGCCAAGAAAGGAGGCACTGACTTCCAGTTATGCAGGTTAGTACAGTACCTAGAGTCCAGGAAAACAACTAGCAATTCTCCTAATGTTGACAGGCTTCAGCTACCATCAGGCCTAGCCAATGACTGAAGTTGTACAAGAGCTAGACAGCCCCACGATACTGACCCTAATCTAGACCTCACCCATATGATGCGACAAGGAAGTCCCTTCATCTTTCCCCATAGCACATCGTTCACACTGAGCAGACAGTGCTCGCTACCTAACAGAAGGTGCAACCACACCGACCCTTTTCGTGGGGCCTGGTGTAGCTAAATAGGGTTGCTTGAGGTCAGTAGGAGGAGCGATATGCCATTTAATGTAATCCTCATGTCCAAATGGGATACTGACCTCAAGCAACCCTGTTTCTGGTATCATGAATGGCTTAACAGATGAGACACTTCAGGATATCACCAAATTAAACATTTCCAGTGAACATCTGCAGAGGAGCAAAGGAAGTGAAATTATTAAGTTTTGCCTGTGCTAGACTATTGCTAAGGTGCTGGATCATTCAGATTAAATTAAAATATACATTTTCTTTACCTTATGTAAAATCAAATCAATCACACTTATATATATATATATATATATACATATATATATATGGGCAGTTCACAAGTTAATTAGCATTTTGCCCCCAACATGCTGGGTACTCATTTTACAGACCTCAGAAGAATTGAAGATTGAGTAAACCTTAATGTCTGGTCAGGATCGAACTCACAACCCTTTGGTTTGCAGTACAGCAATTTAACCACTGCGCCACCAGGGCTCCTATGGGTAGTGCTGATTGAGAAACTGCTCAAACCTGAGTGTTTGAATTTTTTTCCATGTCAATTTTTTCCAGTACCCCCAGAAAAGTATATCTTAGAAACTCTGAGAGAAATTAAAATGACTGCATTGAAAGGACTTTATAGCTAAAGGGAAACCTTACTTTTTCCAAACTACAACTCTCAGACTATTACAGCCAGCACAGCTACAGTTGCTTATTCAATTTTAGAAGCTGTTGTCTGGGGGGGGGGGGGGGAATGATGTTTCTCATCATGGCCTTAGCTATAAAGTCATCTATAGGCAGTTGTTATAATTTCCCTCAATGTCTCAAAAACTGAGTCAAGCATATTCAGTGGTGGGATTCAGCAGGTTTGCCCCAGTTCGCCAGAACCAGTAGCAGAAATTCCAGCTGGCCCAGCCCATCCAAGTTTTGAAATAAAGTACCGTAGTCCTAATTCAGGTGTAACGCAGGGCTTTCCCCTTGGCCACGCCCACAGAGTAGGTAGTAAAAGAGTTTTAATCCCACCACTGAGCATATTCCATTAAAAAGATGATTGCTAAAACTTGGTCCAGATTAATGCACTCCAGCTAAAATAGGCAAATGAACCCACAAGTTTAAGACACCATACCAGATCCAAAGAACATACAAGAAGAATATTTTTTGCTCATCCCCCTCCAGAAAGTGCATGCTAATCTTAGAAGACTGGAAACATAGACTAGCTTTATAAGAAGCCACAGTCAAGAACTTCAAGAAATATAATTTCTCCAGTCACCAGGCAACTTCATCCTATTGGGATTCTACTGAGTCTGTATCTAGTGTCACACCTAAAATTAATTTCTCTAGTCGATAATATAACTATTGTGGTTCTCTTTTGTTTCAATCATGCAATAGCTGCCAGTCTTTTGAGCCATGTACCCAAAAATATAACAAAAATAATTTCAAAATCATAAATTCAAAATAAAGAAATACAGGTTATAAAAAAGCACCATGTCACAGCAAAGCACAGGAAAAAAATCATGCCAATCAGAAACTAAAATACCTTTCCAGATAAAAGCGAGCCACATTAAAGCATGCACCCATAGCATAATAAAGCCTTTAAAATTATGCAAGTATAGGGTGAAACAAGCAATGACTAGATTTTATCTTTCCAAAATACAACATCAACCTTGTATTATGTTTTTCCTTACTGACACTGTATACAGCAGGGGTCGGAAACCTATGGCCCACAGCGCCAAATCATCACCCTTGCTCCAACCGCCATCGCCGTTGCCGTGGATGCGTTTATAGTGGCTGTGGATGCATTTATGTTAGCAACTATGGCCCCCTCAACTGTCTGAGGGAGCGTGACCAGTCCCCATACCTGTCAACCACGGCTCCGAAAAATACGGGACCTGCGCAGAACGCTTCTGCACAGGTCGCCTTCTACGCGACCTGCGCAAAACGGTTCTGCACAGATCGCCTTCTACGCATGCGTAGAAGGCTTTTACGCTTATGTAGAACCCTTCTACGCATGCGTAGAAGGCTTCTACGCATGCGTAGAAGAGTTCTATGCAAGCGTAGAAGGCGATCTGCGCAGAACCGTTTTGCGCAGGTCGCGTAGAAGGGATGCGCAGTACCTCTTTGCCCCCTGCCGGCAATTCTGGGGTTTGGGCAGCTGCGGGCTGGAAATGGCGCAAATCGGCGCCGGAAATTGGGAAATCCCAATCAGTCTGGGAAGGTTGACAGGTATGACAGTCCCCAACTTAAAAAGCTTCCCAACCCTTGGTAAACAACCTTTAAGGCTTTCTCTCCCTCCAGTCCAAAAGCACGTCCCCAATTGGGGGCCTCCCACTGGTGGGATATCGGGGAAGGGGAGGCAAAGGAAACCCCCCCCCCCAGGCATCTGTGCACCTTGGCGGGGTGTGTGTGCCCTTGGTGCCCCCACCTGTCCTGGAACAAAAACACAAACACCAGATTTTGGAGTTAAACAAGGGCCACAACTTTATTAATTGTTACTTACCACCTTTAGTACTGGATGGGGCTCTTTTGCCCCAGACAGACTCGGTGCACAGTCTGGGGGTCCTCCTGGACTCATGACTCCTGCTCCAGTAACAGGTGGCAGCTGTGGCCAGGAGGGTTTTCGTGCAGGTTCGTGTGATTTGCCAATTGCGCCCGTTCCTGGACCGGGACTCCTTGCTTATGGTCACTCACACACTGGTCACCTCCCGGTTGTACTACTGTAATGTGCTCTACAAGGGGCTGCCCTTGACGACCATTCAGAGGCTGCAACTGGTGCAGAATGCAGCGGCCCGCACAGTGATGGGGTATGGATGGTATGCCCATGCCTCACCCTTGTTGTGGGAGCTGCACTGGTTACTGGTATGCCTCTGGGTACAATTCAAAGTGCTGGTTATTACCTGTAAAGCCCTATATAGTAGTGGACCAAGTTACCTGAGAGACTGCATCACCCCAAGGTTATCTGCCTGTCCCACAAGAGCAGACTGGAGGGGATCTCTAAAGGTACCATCTGTTGGAGAGGCTCATCTCCCCAGTTTCTGCTCCGACCCTCTGGAACCTCATGCTGATGGACCTTAGTCATCAGCCAGAATTGTCATTTTTTAGGAAAGGGCTGAAGACATGGCTTGCCCAGCAGGTGTAGGGAGTTGATAGAGAAACAGACACACACACACATACACCTTCACTGATATAAACATGCTAATGGCCGTCTGGGTTTTTAGTCTATCTGTTTAGTTTGTTTGCTGGGAGGATTTTAGCAATGTGTCTCATGTAAGGTTTTTAATGATATAGTATGTTATGACTTTTTGTATGGGGTCATGTGCAATTGGATTGTGAGCCACCCGGAGTCGCTTTGGTGATTAGTAGGCTACAAAAATCTAAATAAATAAATAAATAATTTCTAGTAACCCTTTGCTGCAGTGAGGCCTATGTAGTGCGGGATCCTAGGACGGAGCCAGGGGATTTTATCTTTCCAACATCAACCTTTTATGATTTGTTTTTCCTTAATGGCACTGTATACAGCCTTTAAACTGTTTTGTATGCAATGTAGGTAAAGGTCAATTAAAGCCACAGGACTCCTCCTACCCTCTAGTTTAAGAACTTCCAGTGGGGTATTGGTGTATCTCTGTCTTAAAATATCACTCCCCTACTTTTTTCTTTTCTTCCTTTTATCTTCTTCATCATCTGTCTGATTAAGCTTTCTAGTACACCAGTTGCACTTGACTTTGTGACATTTGTTTTGGTGTTAGTAAAGCTACTCAAAGTGCTGTGTCTTTTGTAGTTAATAGAGAACAAGATAAAGAATTCCAAGAATTCCCCAGCTGCTGCTAGATTCTTCGACTGGCTGTTCAAAATCATTATTGTCATTATCATCATCATCATCATCAAGTATTACTACAACTTTTCCAAGCTCCCATTATTCTAAGGAATACATTACCATAAAATCCAGTGATGACCACCAATCTAGACAGCTTTACAACCAAGTTGGACAATTTAGTTGAGTTTATGGCTAGACACCGTAATGAGTCACAGCAGAGATTCCTTCCAGCAACCAAGGCACTATAGCTCTACTGCCAGTTGCTATTCTGAGTAGAAGGGTGCTATTTCACTAGCGCAGTGTTTCCCAACCTTTGGTTTTTGGACTCCAGTTCCCAGAACCGTAAGTCAACTCCCCAAAGCACTAATCAGACAATGTACTGACTTCAGTTTCTGGGAATTGAAGTCCCCCCTGCGGGGCCTGGGCCCCACATCAGGCCCTACCTCACTAACATCTGTTTGAGTGCTCCCTGTAAGTATTTGGCCACTATGGGAAACAGAACACTGAACCTTTTGTGGTTCTTCTTAAAGACTACCATGTATATGTTCTATTCCTGACTGATTTTAAGTAAGCGTAGGCAACCTGGTTTCTTCTACTTTTTAAAAAATACAACACCCACTACTCCAGTGATGGTGAACTTTGGCAATCCAGGTGTTCTTGGACTTGAATTCCCAGAAGCCCTGATCAGCAGGAGTGATGACTTGGGTTTCTGGTAACTGAAGTTCAGGAATACCTAGAGTGCCAAAATTCACCATCACTGCACTAGCCCAACCCAGCATGGGGAAAGGTAAAATATTGTGTTAGTTGTAGTGCAACACACCTGGGGAGATTCCAGGTTATGGAAAAAAGGCCTCATTTCTCCCCACCCCCACCCCACCCCCTATCAAGGAACAAGGACTTCTGCCTGGCAGGAAATCATTCTTTCTTGAGTAAGAAATAATTCACTGACTTATTTCTCCCATCTGAGCCACAGTTCTTGTCCTGACTCAGGAAAAATAGAGAAACAAATCAGAAGCATCAACTCAAGAATGTTCCTGGTCCACATAACCATAGGCAGTCAGAAATCAAATGCCAAAAAAGAAAGGTGGTGTAGAAAGGCACCATCAAACTATGTGCAAAGCAGAGGAAACAGAGGAAGAGGAAAAAGAGAATGGGACAGCTTTACTACATGCAATATATGTACACCTTGACACCTGGCCCGGGAATAGGAGGCAGGTGCGTCTTCTCACCCTCCGAGCCGAGCCTGCCCGGAGAGCTTAAAAGGAGACAACACCGGAGCCCCGCCTCTGCCACCACCACATTGCTTCTTCCCGGGGCGGTTGACACCTGGCCCAGGAATGGGAGGCAGGTGCGTCCCCTCACTCTCCAAAGAGCTTAAAAGAAGATGGCACCGGAGCCCCGCTGCCACCGCTGCATTGCTTCTTCCCGGGGGCCTCAACACCTGGCCTGGGAGGCAGGTGCTCACTCGACCTTGAACTTTGGACACTTGGACGTTGAGCTTTGGTTTCAGGTGCGCCGCTGAGTTTCTGGATTTTTCAGGGAGCATGAACCGGACTCCGTATACCTGTCTGTATTTTTCATTGCTGCTATTGGGGGGCATTTGGTCTCGTATTTTTGCTGTATTTGCATTTTATTATATACTAGCAAAGGTTGCCCGGCGTTGCCGGGCTGTTTTAAATGGTGTTGGAAAGTTTTTGTTGTTGTTGTTAATGTTTGTAAAGAAGAGGTTAGTCTATAATTTAAATTTTTAAAATTGTTATTTATACAAATTTTTTTGATGGCCTGTTATAAACTGTGATGAGTTTTGTTTGGTGTTTTGGTTTTGTGGATGAAAAAAAGAATAAAGGATGATATACTTTTTTGAAAAACTCTTGGGGCCTTTTGTGTGGGGCTATTGTGTCTTTTTGAAATTCTTTTATTATTGTGGGCAGCAAGTGCTGCTGGTAGGGGTTATCTTGTATTTTGACTGTTTTTTCTCTCGTGGCCTCTGGGTGGAGCTTCTTCCAGTAAGTAGTCTCTTTCTTTATTCATTTCTTTTCCAGTAGTTGTTGTGTGAGGTCGTCTGGTGGTGAGTTGGCTGTTTTTCTTTATTTGTGGTGGAGGTGGTGTTTGGATTTTGTGGTGTTTGGCTGGGTGCTGGGTGTGTTTGGAAATGTTTGTTGTTGTTTACTTTTTTGGTGTTATTTTTGTTTGTTTTTGTGTGTTTTTGAATGTTTTTGATTGTTTGTTTTTGTGTTTTTTGGTGTCCTACGGGGGGATCCCTTCTCTGCCGTCTCCCCTGGCTCTGGAAGGCTTTGGGGGACAGACCCCTTTGGTCCCCCCAAACCTTCCAGACTCATGGGACCCAGGAGAGGGGATCGAATCCAGGCTACCCTCTGATATTAAAAGGAAAATCTCAATTGGGGATTCCCCTTTAATATCAGTGGGGGGGGTTGTGATCCCCCTCTCCGCTGGCTTCCTTGGGTTTGGGAGGGTTGGGTTGAGAAAACGGGTCTGTCTCCCCCACCCTTCTGGACCCAGGAGAGCCATCGGAGAGGGGGATTCCCCCCCCAACTCCGTTTTTAATGAGAAGTAACCGCTTGGTTTCTTCTTTTTAATATGGGGTGTGTGTGTGGGGGGGGAAGGGAATCCCCTCTCTGCCGGGTCCCCTGGGGTCAGGAGGGTTGGGGAGACAGGCTCCTTTGGTCCCCCCAACCCTCTCAACCCCAGGGGAGCCAGTAGAGAGGGGGAGCACAACATCCCCACCCCCACCCAGTGATATTAAAGGGGAAACTCCGTTTAGGAGCTTCAGGCGCCGATGGGGAGGGGGGCTTTGGTTCCCGCGGCTTTGTGGACTTGCTCTCCCGGTGTTTTTGTTTTTGTTTTATTTTTTGGGCGCCGCCTTCCTCAGCGTTCTGCGCGCTCATGGCGCGCAGGACGCTGGGGCTTGTAGTTATGGGTTTGTGCTTTGTGTTTGTGCTGCATTTTTTAAAAATGGTTTTCTTTTGATTGGCTGTGGCGCGTTTCCGAACGTTCCTTGCGCCGCGCCGTGCGAGAGCCTCTAAGCCTGATTGGCTCTGGCACGGCACGGCGCAAGGAATGTTGGGAAAGGAAGTTGTTTCCCTTTTTTCGCGTTTGTGGGGCTGTTGCCCCACTGCCTGTTTTTTCAATCCTTTGTTGACCTGCGGACCCAGATCGGCCGTTTGCACGAAGGGTGAGTGCAGGCAAGTAGGGCGAGGCATAGCAACCTATAGCCAGTTCCAACGGTTAACACTTGGTTTTATAGGTTAAGATTTTGTTTCCTGTTAGCCGCCTTGAGTCACCCATTGGGTAGAGAAAGGTGGGATATAAATTAAACTTATTATTATTATTATTATTATTATTATTATTATTATTATTATTATTATTATTATTATTATTATTATTATTATTATTATTATTATTATTATTATTATTATTATTACATACACACATGTAATAAAACAAGTAAGCAAATAAAAGGATGGGAATACTTTGACCTATCACGTATTTGGATACCAATCTGTTTTACTTGGCATTAAGAAGCCTCTTTGAGGATGGCAGTAGCTATTTCCAGAAGGTAAGAAAAGTATCTGTCTATCTGGGGGGAAATCCCACTCTGGACAGTTTACAACAGTAAAACAAATAAACATAAAACAATACAATAAAAATAAAAAATACATACATGTAGTTTGAAGCATCTCCATTAATGTTTTGCAATAGATGTTTCAAATTAATCAACTATCCATTCATCACACAGAGGCCAAGCAGTCAAGTGACTCAACTCTGTCAACACTTTTAAGTTCAGACAATACTCAACATCAGTTGCTAAGAGCCAGGGGAGGTTCTTCTTTTTTAGTTAATTGAAACATTTTCAACTGCCTAAAGCAGGGGTTCCCAACCTTTTCAAGCCAAGGGGCCAGGTCACGCTCTCTCAGTCAGCTTCAAGGGCCAGATGGTGATTTTGCCCTGCCTGCGCAATGGGGATTATCATTTTGTTCCAACAGCTTCAAGGGGGTGGCCATTTTGTTTCTCGAATGTTCTTGGAAGGGTAAGGGCCACATGAAATGATGCTGCAGGCTGGATACGGCCCACAGTCCTTAGGTTGGGAACCCCTGGCCTAAAGCAAGCCATAGGTTTGTGTTTACAAGAGCTGAGCAGGGCTGTCGAGGACAGCACATTTTGGAGATTACCCATTTGTACTCTCAACTTTGACTGGTAGAAGATCTTTTGATAATTGTTCCCTAATGTACTTTAACTGAAGATCCCAATAATTGGGGTCGGAACCTTCTGTATACAAACATGTGCTTAGTAAATGAGCCATATTGTTCCTATGGGATGAACATGTAGAAAAGTGGCAAAGATGTTAAGCTATAAATGAAGAAGAATTTGGTTCAAATCTCACTCTTGTCATAAAGTCACCAAAACCAACCTTTCCCAAGCGATTGCCCTCCAACTGTGTTGAACTACAACCTCTCCTAACCCCCAAAATCACTGTCATTCCAGGTTCTGGAGAAGCCACACTGGATGGACTGAGCCACTCCACCCTATCTCTGCTAAACTATATATGCAAAACAGGTAAAAAGGCCCAACACGTTTTGCTGTGCAAGTTGGAGAGCTAGGCAGCACTACCTCCAGTTTTGGGTACAAAAGCCAGCCATCTGTTGTCTAGAGTTCAACAGGGGAAAGAAGGACTTTAGCTCACAGGAGCAAAGGTGGGATATAAAATGTAATCAAAGAACCAAAAACTATCAGACAGTGACAAAGCCCTTTATGCAGTCAGTCACAAACTGAGGAGGCCCCTGTGCGTTCACTATGGCTCAGGTAGGTAAAAGCATGGCAGCATTTGAAATATGAGCCCCCCATCCATTTGCACACTGACAGTATTATGGCTGCATATTTACTTTCAGCCCAGGAACCACATGAACAGTGTACTTGTGGCCTGTTTGAGGTAAAGGAAAAATGCACCTCCTTCCTTGTCTTTTTTAGCCATTACAAAAGCCTTGATTTCCATAGCAGGGCCAGGAAAACAAAAGGCCCACCTGAGATATTTCTAGGCTGCGGCAGCAGATTACTAGACTGACTCCAAGAGAAAAATAGGGGAAATCGCAATTGTTTCGTACAACAACGAGCTCCATGGAGCGGATTACAATCGTTGTATGAGGTACCACTGTATAATTCTTTTCCATGAACAATTAGAATGCTTGTGAATATTCTGTGACACCATGATGCTTCAGACCAATCACTGGGGAGAAGGGTTTCACATAATTCAGAATCCTATTTGTTGGCCTGATGCCCTCATGGTGTAATAGCTAAACTTCAGTACTACGGTCAAAACTCTGCTTAAGATCCAAGTTCAATCCTGATGGGCTTAAGTTTGACTCAGCTTCCCATCTTTCCATGGTTGGTAAAATGAGTAGCAGCATGTTGCGGGGCAAATGTTGATTACCTTCTGATCTGTCCAGAGAGTGCTCTTAAGCACCATGGGGTCGGATATAAGTGTTACTGCTATTGCTAGCTGTTAGTATGATATAAAATTTGCCATTTATATGAAGCTTCTCTTAGACATGTTAGAGTTGTCTGGACTGATTCCCCACCCCCACATATGGGGAGTCTTCTAGTACCACTCCATGGTCCTCACACATGAATCAATATCCCTTGGTCCCACTGCTCATGCTAGATATTTAAAGACATATTAGCCCATATTCTTTCAGAGCACCTAACATTCCTGTGTAACCTCCCCTTCAAGCAGTTTTCTTCTCTTTTAGATTGATTACTGGAGCATTCATATTTTGAACTATGATAAGAGACAGGGTCATCGCAAAGTTGAAAACTCAGTAAGTTTCATTCCTAAAAACTTCATTATTCTATGTTCTGAGTGTCATTCAAACATCTACGATGCCTTATTACAACCTTCGCTGAGTGGTACCATCCTGATTTGCTGAACTACAAACCCCAGTATCCCAGCCAAAGGGCCATGCTGAGTGGAGATGCTGGGAATTGCAGTACAACACACGCAGAGAGCATCAGCCCAGTGTACTGTAGTCTACTTTGCTATGGAAAAGGAGAACACACTTAAAACTACTCAACACTGCATGCTAATGAACATAGAGCAGTGGCACGTTGTGTGTTTATGTGCATGGTGGTATATCAGCTTCCTCTTTGTTAGTAACGGACCTGCCCATTATTTTTATATCTGGTGCTTTCCCTTTGGTTAAAAACAAGCAAAAAGATTCCACTCAACATTTTCTAGCCATCCTTAAGAAACAGTGTGACCTTACTAAAATCTCTGGCCCGATGATATAATTCTGGATTTCTCCTCTTTATTAAGAACCAGGCCCTTGAGAATCAGCTCCTGCTTGCTACTATTTGATTCCCAGAACCTGAGGATTCACGTGTCCTCAAAATGTTTAGTCATGTTTTTGGCATTGTATTCTTCCAGATCAAGAGGTTACTCTGAAGCAGGGATTCTCAACCTGTGGCCTGTGGGCCGGATGGGGTGGTATATAAGTGGGATTACTTTATTATTTATTTATTTATTTTGTTAACTTTCTATACCGCCCACTCGACCAAGGCCAACTCAGGGCGGTTCACAATCATAGATAAAACAGATAAAAGCATACAGAATTAAAATCCTACCCCCTGAAAGCCACTATGAGCCCCATTTCTTGGAGAAGGAAGAAACAAAGAAATTAATAATAAATCATGAATACTGGAACCTTAACTTTAGTTTTACAAGAAGGATCACAGGTTAGTAAAATAGCACGTGCTTTTCGTGCAGAAAATTCAACAACTGCTCCACAACCACTCCTTGAAGTGCTGGGCAAGACGTCTCTCTGAATCTAAAGGGTTGCTGCCAATTGATAGAGAAAGACAGCACTGAGTTAAATGAACTTAATAGTCTGGTTTAAGTGAGAGGCAGCTTTTGCCTCTCAATCTACCCCCAAGATTCTGTTCCCATCATAACTCCTGTAGAGCTTACAAGCAGCAATATTTCTCTCCTATTTGGTCCCAGCACCATCTGCTCAGGCGTACAACTCCTCTCAAATAGAGTTTGGGAACACTGTAGTGGGGGGAGATTTCTCGGCACTGGCTCACAAACTAGGTGATTCTGAGAACTGGTAAGGGTCACCCTTGCTTGAAAGCCAGTCATATCTGACTCTAGATTTTGGTGGTCTTCTCTGTTTATAGCCAAAGAGCCAGTGCTGTCTGTATCTGCAGTCATTTCCGTGGACATGTGGCAGGCATGACTAGACATGGAATGCTGTTACCTTCCTACTGGAGTAATACCTTTTTATCTACTTGCAATATCTTGCTTTTGAACTGCTAGGTTGGCAGGAGCTGGGACAGACAACGGGAGCTCACTCCATCTTGAACTGCTGAGGCAGGAGCTCACTCTGTCATGCAGCACTCGGGTCCCAAGCTGCTGACCTTCCAGTCGTCAAGTTCAGCATGTTAACCACTAAGCCACTGCAGTCCCTGGGAAATGGGAGGTTTGTTTAAAAAAGTTTCCAACTTTCCTCTGAACTTACAGGACTTTGGCATAGAGACTAAGAAGGCATGGATGTCAGCATCAGAGAGAGAAGGGGAATGTACTAAAATGTGATGGGATGAAGAGAAGTTGGGACAGACTAGAAACTGATCACCTCCCATTCCTTTGTCAAGCTTCTTGTCCAGAAGGCCAAAGAAACTTAACTGAAGCTCCAGTGCTGCTCTTCAACTATAGGCATAGAGATTCTAGAGATCTGCTCTGTTTTAAACGTCAGAAACATTGCATCAGAACCCTTCTCCTTCAGAGGAAATGTAATGGGAAATGCACCCATCGCCATCTTAAGCAGAGGCTGCATACGACCAAGCAAGGAGAGGGAACCCACGGCCCTCCAGACACAACTGGATTCCAGCTCTCATAATCCCGGACTATTGGCCCTGGCTGGCTAGGACTGACAGGAACCCAAAACGTATTGAGGATCACGCATCGCTTAACCTTGCTCCTGAGAAACACCCTGGGGCTCACCGACAGGTTAGAAGCCACCTCTCTTCCCAGAAAGCATTTTGAAAGCAGCAATGCTTTTAAAATTTAACAAGCATTGGAAATTACAGGCACAGAAAGGTACACTTTAACTTGGGCACTTTCATTTTAACCCCCTCCCTCCTGGAAAAGAGTTACAACTGGGCAACAATAGTCTAACACAGAGGAAAAGCACAGGCCAGCTTTACACAACCTTGCAAGACTTAGCAGCCCTGCAAAAGGCTTTAGTTTTACTTGTCAGCAGAGCTGCATCTCTGTTGTGGTTGCCGAGGAAGGAAAGCCCCCCTAATCTGCTTTGGGTAGTGCAGAAATGAAACTCATTCTTGCCTTAGGTAAAGGTAAAGGTCACCCTTGCTTGAAAGCCAGTTGTATCTGACTCTAGGGTTCACTGCTCATCTCTGTTTACAGCCCAAGAGCCAGTGCTGTCAGCATCTTCAGATGTTTCTGTGGACATTTGGCAGGCATGACTAAACAAGTGCACAGAATGCTTTTTACCTTCCCATCAAGATGGTACCTATTTATCTACTTGCAATATTTTTTTTTGTTTTCGAACTGCTCAAAAAGTCTTCTTATGCCTTTTAAAACTGCCACATTCTGGCCTCCCTAGCCTTCCTCTTCCTTAGAGGTCATGAGAATACTCTCTTCCCCACCAGAGAAATAAACTTTTAAAAATATTTTGAAAATGTGCAGGAGCACAGGAGATAGCATGGTCCCTCAGTGGTCTACAGTTGAGAACAGGGGTTCGCAACCTACGCCCTGTTATGATGTGATCCCAGCTGGTTTTGCCGCTTCCATGGCTTCCCGTGGTGGCAGGAGCGAAGGTGGTGCATTTTTGCCATGTTTTCAGCTTCTTCTCTTTTTTTGCCATGTTTTCAGTGCTTCCAGGAGAAATTAGGGGGTGGCAGTGGCAGCAGCTCTTCACCACAGGGTAGATTAATTGATGCCATGGGCTAGATTAGTCCCACAAGCCATAGGTTGCAAATCCCTGATCAATGGGCACAGATGTAACCCTCAAGTTTTACTTATTTAGCCCAGCTCTTGGATTTGCAAAGAGACCACAAAACTGAGAAGATGAACAGCCTCAGAATCATTTCTCTGCCACACCTATTGGCATACATTCATATCCCAGAGGACAACCACAAATAAACAGCAAAGAAAGCACATTCAGGAAGTCTTCTTTTAGTTCTTGTGCCATATCCGAATCTGAATATAGGCAATCCTCATGGTGATCAGCCATGAAGACTGTCCTGAGAATATAATGCAGTGGCTTTTCATCCATGCCTTCTGCATCACAGCATGCCATCCATACCACTGATCCAGTTCTACGATTCACTTTCTGGTCCTGAGCCCTTTTGGCATGCAAGTCCTCATCAGCCTCAGGCCAGTATTAATGAAGCTGCTGTCCTCCATCAAGATGGATTCAAGTGGGATTTATTCCACTTGGGGGCCATCACCCTTCCCTGTGGACTTCAGCACCCAAACCATTAGTCCTCAGGGTTGTCAGGTTAGTTAGCCATTGCCTGACGATCAGCATTGAGTCGCTGGCAGTAGGGTCTACTCTATTAACTATTATCATAACCCTAACCCATCACAGAACAAAGGGATCCATGAGATAAAGACCTGGGGCACAAATAATGCAAAGGAAAAAGGGGAAGTATTTTCCATATGGGGAGATCTGAGAACAGTTTTAGTTCTCCTTTCTTGTTGCCAGGCCAAAATGGAAGAAAAACAAAAAGGAAAGACACGGTTAAACAAAACATAAGTAGGAAGGTTTGAGAGGAGAAGAAGATCAAGTAATTAAGAAAAGGGCTTCTAAAACCAGCCTTCCTCATCCTGGCATCCAGAGACCAACGGAGGCCAATTTGGATGGTGGGCCAGAAGGCAGCAAATGGCAGTAAGAGTCAAGGAGACATAGTCGTGGAAATCATGGAATAGGCATTTTAGCACAGGAGGGGAAACTGAGGCAAGTAGTTTTAAAGTCATCCGTGCAGAGATCATTCACTTAAAAACCATTACCAGTCACTTTAAGACCACAGAGCAAGACTGTAATGTGGGAGATCCTCACTGCATATTGTGAGATCCACACAGCAAAGCGAAAGCAAGCCTTTGGCCTGCATCAGCCACCACTGATAACTAAAACTGGAAATTTATGTTTTGCAGTGTTTAAAGTAGCCTCATTCTGCTTAAATAAAGGAGGTGTGGTGGCCAAGCCCCTTTGATTATTGTATAAATATTGCATAATCATTGTTTGCTTTTAGTTGTTTTTTTAATGCCATGGAAATCACTCACTGTTGTCTCCTATGACTGCAAAATAAACACAGGATCCACTTACACCCCTTGAGGTTGGCATCTGTCTGTTTTCAGATCAATAGGAGCTATTTCCTTCATAGTTTCTACCCATCTCCTTTAACAGAAAGCATCCTAATGAAGAAGCTAAAGCTCTATAGCACCAAAGCTGCCTCAGGGGAAAGGTACATTCCCCTAACCAATAATCATCCCATAATCAAGAGCTGCAAGATTTCATGTTATGAAGCATATCTTGGGAAACAGTAAGAAACAATAGATCTCTGTGCATTTCCCCCTGAAAAAATGGTAATTTGTTGTTCCATCTATTAAGGCAATGGTGGGAAGCCCTCTGGCCCTCCAGATGTTCTGGGTTACAATTCCCACAATCACTAGTTTACACAGTCAGCACTTGTAGGGCAAAAAAAACCCATCTGAAAGGCTAAGGTTGTCCACCCTTGCTTTAAGGGAATTTCTACCACTGTGAAGATTAACAAGTCTTTCATCCTTCTTCAGATGGGGAGAGAGAACAAAGTGCTTTACTTTGTAGACGATCAAAACTACAGCCAGAAGCAAAATCTTGGGAAATCTTTCATGATTGGAATCAGGAAGCAGGGGAGTTATTTAAGATCATATAGTAACAAGGAAACAGATGGGCTGGACAGGTGCAAAACAACCAGACAGGAGGAAGCAAAGGATGACAAGAATAGGAGAAGCAGCATCTGTTCAGCAAGGTCAGATCACCTCTGAAATGAACAAGGGCTTGGACACAGGGCAGTAAGAAGGAATCCAACAGCATCACAGGCACAGAGGTAAAGCAGGAGAGTTGTGTGGTGGCCCCAGGCAGAATGTGAAGGAGTGATTGAGCCCCAAGAATGGACACGACAGAAAGCAGAACCCTGACCAAGAGATCAGCTTCACAGGCCACCATAGTTGATGGGTTCAAATTTATTTATTCATTTGAATTTATATTGCCGCCCACTTGCAAGCAACTCTGGGTGGCTCACAAATATCAAACATCACCCAAACTTTAAAAGCCATTAAAAACCACTAAGAATACCCTCCCCATCCCCACTAATTAAAATTATAACTAAAAGTGTGAACAGCCTTCATTATATAAAGCAGCAAGGGGGGACTACCACATCACCAGTGCCCCAAATCTGCTTTGCCAGCCAGGTTTTTTGACCTTTCCTGAAGGGCAATAACTCTGTCTGGAGACGCAGCTTGGTCAGCAGGAGGTTCCACAGGGCCGAAGCAGATGCCAAAATGGCCCTTCTTCTAGTGCTAGAGAGACGAGTGGGATTTAATCCACTTGAGGATCCAAGTGGGATTTAATCCACTTGAGGACCATTACCCTTCCCTGTGGACTTCGCCTGATTGCACCTTTAAGGAGCCCCTCTGGTCTGCTCTGGTGGGGTGGGCAGATGTCCTCTGGGTGATGCAGTCTCTTAAGTACCCTGGAAGCTGCCTTAAATTAAGTAAGATCATCAGTCCATCTAACGCTGTACAGTCAGATCTGACAGGGTTCCAGGCAATATTCTTTCATAATCCTACCTGCACTCCCAAAAGGCTCCCAACCAAATATTAAACAGGCTTGGCCCTGCTCACTTTTTGAAATTAGACCAGATCAGGTATGCCAACTCTCAGGTGGTGGTATACTAACCTGACAACCCTGAGACTAACGCCCTTGGGTTGAAGGGTAATGGTCCTCACGTGGATTAAATCCCACTTGGATCCAACTTGATGGAGGGCAGCAACTTCTCCAATACTGGCCTGGGGCCAGTGAGGACTTTGTGGGCCAAAAGGGCTCAGGATCAGAAAGTGACTCGCAGAATTGGATCAGTGGTACGGGTGTCACACTGTGATGCAGAAGGCAAATGGGAGGCCACTATATTATATTGTCCCCTGGACAATCTTCATGGCTGATAGCATGAGGATATCCAATGTTCGGAATTGAATACAGCACTTGAAGATGAAGAGGGTAAGCTTAGAAGTGAAGAAAAAGAGAAAACTGTGTGCTGCCCTCTCCCACAGACCACACCAGTGCTTGACAAACTCTCTCCACTTTTGGAATCAATCAAAGGTTTTCATGCACTATCTTACAATTAGACTCAGAAAAGTACAGTATTAGGGATGAGCTCCTATTGAGATGTGTATACCCATACTGTCATCCTCTCCATGCATCATATGCCCACTCACTGGGGGGCTCTAGGACTTCTATCCAGCCCCCACTTCAAAAAAATAAGAATAATCATTTTCAAAGTTTATTTTTTCTCTCATAGTCATCATCATTTTCTTCCACTCAGAGGAGGAAGAACTAGGGCTCAGCTTGTGTACTCTGTTGCTCTGTTAGGGCTTCTCCTGTCCTGCCTTCACTTTAAGCAAGCAGAGAACTTAGACACCTGGAGAAATGTTGCAGGAGGGTGAGAAAAGCTGTAACTGCTGTTGCCTTTAGGGCAGGGATTCTCAACCTGCGACCTGTGGGCCGGATGCAGCCTGCAGTGCCATTTCATGTGGCCCACAACCCAGGGCCATAGCCAGGGGGGCAGGAGGGGCAAAAACCCTCCTGAGCTAACAGCCCCCCAAACCCAACCATGGCGCCAATGTTATATATGTAAGTGTGACATTGTTGCCCCTCTGAATTTTTTTTGCCCCTCCTGACACTCCTTCTCCCAAATCTAGAATCCTGGCTACGGCCCTGCCACCATCACCACACCCGGAAGTGCCATGTGGTGGAGGAAAAGCAAAATGGCCATCTGGCCCCCGAAGCTGTCTGAAAAGGTTGAGAACTCCTGACCAAGGCATTCTCCTTGGACTCTCATTCATACATTTAGTTACTGGCACTGACTGTTGCAATAGAACCGGATCAGGGTTCTACTGGGCCATGAGAGATAGTCACCCTCTTGGATGGTTTTTACACTGTCAGCCCTTTTTGAATAGCAATGGTTGCCTGCTAGTCAACCTCTAGTCTGGACATACACGGAAAAGGTGGAGGAGGAAGGTGAGCCACAGGACGTAAAGATGAAAAACTAGAAAAAGCTGTAAGTGCAGCCACAACGGCCTAGAAAGTAAAGCTGCACAAGTTTGTGCTTTTGGACTACAACTCCCAAAATCCCCATTGTCAGAATGAAACAGGTAGTTTGAAAACATACGACTGCAGCAAAAGTTGCATCTACACTTACTTGTAAGCTCTGTCTTTCAACCCCATTACCATATAGAGATAGTGACAGAGGGGAAACATAGAAGGAACCTTCTCAAAGAGCGGAAAGCATTACAAGTACATTTGGTAGCATTCCAATATGGAATTCCTGGAGCTGTAGTCAGAAAGGGTAATCTGTATGAGGAAGCAGAGGGTGGCAGGCGCCCCACCTTAAAGGCCAAATGGGTTTTGCTGATGCTTCCAGATGTGTGCAAAGGCCATACTGGTGCTAAAGGATGAAAGGTAATGTAGCCTAACACGGTTTTAGAGCACCGGCTCTGGTATAAATCTATTGTATCCATCATCAAATCAACCCTGATTTCGGTTAGAGATGGAAGAAAGCAGTTCATATCAAAAGGAAAGATGTAGATTAGTTCCTCAGCTATCAACATCCACCAAAACCAAGTGAACCAGTGAGAAAAAATAAACACCACAGAGAAAAAAGTTGATTACACTGGAACAAAACAATATGGACAAGCAGTGACATATGACTTCTTTCATTTTATTTTTCCAGACCCCACGTGTTCCTCTGTTTTGCTGGGTTACAGCAGAAAGGCTACTTTTCTGGAATCTTGCATATCTTCTGTTTTAAACCCTTCTTTATATACTCTCATTACAAAACAAGACAAGCAGCAAGTTCAGTTGGAACTGTGATAGAAACTGACTACATGTTTGGGGGATTATATCTGAATAAGTGATATTGTTTCTTCTTCTTCTTCTTCTTCTTCTTCTTCTTCTTCTTCTTCTTCTTCTAGGAGTTGGCTGTGTATTTCACAAAACAAGAGTGGGATCTCCTAGAACCAGTACAAGGAAGTCATGCTGGAGATTTATGAGATGGCAGTTTCTCTGGGTAAGAACAGAACCCATGTCATTGACAAGGATGCCTGAAATCTTGTTGAAGCATTACTTTTCTGGTGAAAGATAGCAACTAGCAATTACACTTGTATGCTACCCCACAGCACTTAGTGCACTATCTGGGCAGTTCACAGTATAATTAACACTTTGCCCCCAACATGCTGGATCCAGACTTGGCCCATGTCTAAATTTAAAAGCCCTCACTCGAAAGCCATTCATATCCGATTCTAGAGTGCGGTGCTCATCTCCAATTACAGCCAAACAGCCAGCACTGTCTGTGTCTGCAAACATTTCCATGGTCATGCGGCAGGCATGACTAGACACCAGAGCAGACAGAACGCTGTTACCTTCCCACTGAAGTGGTCCCTATTTATCTACTTGCAATTTCTTGTGTCTAGGTCAGTGGTGGCGAACCTATGGCAAGCGTGCCAGAGGTGGCACTTGGGGCCTTCTCTGTGGGCAACCATCTAGTCACCCCAGCACAGAGTTTGCCCCATCCCTCTGCCCAGCAGCCCAATGGGAGCACTTCCTCCCTCCCCCAACACAGAGTTCACCCCACCTCTCTGCCCAGCAGCCCAATGGGAGTGTTTCCTTCCTTCCCTGTTGCTGTGTTGACACTTTGCAATAAATAAATGGGGTTTGGGTTGCAGTTTGGGCACTCGGTCTCGAAATGGTTCGTCATCACTGGTCTAGGTTAAAGACAGGAGGCAATCAGACACCACTAACTAACCTCAGTCCCAGTGATTTAAGTAAAATTGGCTCTAACCATGACTAACCTGTATATACTTACTCAGGAGTAAGCCCTACAGAGTATAAAGAGGCTCATTCCCAAGTTAGACGGGACAGGTACAGACCCGAAGTCCAAGTTTGGACGGAAAGGTAAAAAAAACACCTTGATGCGGACAACTGGGGGGGGGGCACGTTTCCCCCTCTTCTCTCCTCCCTTTTGGTTTGGCTTTCAGCCTCTCATTAGCTCTTAGCCAGAGGGGAAAGGAGGAGGGAGGGAGACACTCAGGAAGAACTGAGTGACCTGCCTTTTCTCTTCTCCAGAAAAGGGGATTATTATTTTTTTTTAGAGGGAGAGCACTGAAAAACAGCAGTTATTGCAATACAAGAAAGCGCGCGGTTCCTCCCTCCCTTCCGCTGCGAAAGAAAACTTTCCAAATCCCCCGATTCCCTCCGATAAAAAGAGAGAGAAGGAGGCAAGTGTGCCCCACCAGGACCCACCCACCCCCCAGACACACACACGCCACGCGGGAGGGGAAAGAAATGCCCTTCTTACCTTTACAAACAGTTCGACCTGAAGCTGCTCTTCGGCCATGACGGGACGGAGTGGGGCGAGCCTGGAGGAAACAACAAACCCTCGCTGGAAATAGAAGCCAGCGAAGTTTCAATGAGCTGGAGGAGGAGGAGGAGGAGGAGGAGGGAGAGAGGGGGAAAGAGAGGCAGGGGGCGCGGGGTTGGCGACAGTCACGCTCCCAAGTTCAACCAACTTCCCTCCGCAGCTAGTCGGGCCACGCCCAGGAACTGCTGCCTGCCCTGCCCTGCCCTGCCCTGCCCGCCCGCTCTCTGTGAGTGAGTCACCGTCACCACCACCACCTCCACCGCCACCGAGAAGATGGGCGGATGGGAGCAGAGGAGAGAAAGAGGCGGGGGAGGAGGCTGTCGCGGGCGGAGATACAAATGACCACTTGAGATCCTGTCGCTCCCGCTGCAGCCATGAGTGTGTCTCAAAGTCTCCACACACCTTTTCAGCTCAGTGGGTAAAAGCACTGAGCTTGGAGACCTGAGGGACGGGGTTCGATTCCCAGAACACTGCACAATGGGGGACATGAAAGGAGGAGGCTCTTTCGAGGGGGGGGTCCCCTGCAATAATCCTTTCAACCTACATCAAATTGGATGGGATAATGGCTTCCCACAGAGTTACCCTCGCTCCGTTCGACACCTCCAAGCCCGAGCCATGGGACCTCTACGAGGAACAGTTCCTGTATGCGATGGACGCGGAGAACATCGAGGGCGAAGCGCAGAGACGAGCCTGCCTACTGGCTCAGTGCGGCTTGCCGACCCTGGAACTGGCGAGGGCCCTCAAGTCGGTACCCCTCACTGACATCCTCCCTGTGCTGCAGGCACATTTTCGCCCAAAGGTGTCCGTGTTCCCGGCAAGACTGGCCTTTCACCGGCGCGACCAGCGGCCCGGAGAGAGCGTGGCGGAGTTTGTCGCCACGTTGAGACTGGCGGCCGTTCCTTGCCGGTGGGGAGCCTTCCTGGCCGAGGTGTTGCGAGACCGCCTCCTACTCGGCCTGCGGGATGAGGAGGCCCAGCGGAGACTGTTGACCCAGGACAAGGAAATTACGTTTGAGCAGGTCCTACAGGCTGCCCAGGCTGCAGAGGCAGTAAAGGACGGAGTGCGGGCGTGCCAGGCGAGAACTGCAGCCTCAGGAAACCCGTCGTCTGCCGTGCAGGCCCACAGCTGCTCGTCTCGCAGGGAGCGAGAACCAAGAGCCACGGCAGCCGCCGCCACGCCCTCGTCAGACCTCAGCAAGAATGAGAGTGAACCCGAGGTCCAGAAAGTGCGGAAAAGGCCTTCCGAGAGAAGAGACACCACTGAAACAAGCCGACGCTGCGAGGGGTGCGGGGGCACACACGACCGGATGAAGTACCCCTTCAATAAGGCAGAGTGCCACAACTGCGGGCGTTTGGGCCACATCGCGAAGGTGTGCAGACAACGCAAGAACCGAGACCCTGACCGGACAAGCCGCTATGGCCGAAAGGATGAGGACGTCCTGAAGGTGCACGCGGGGGACACAGTGGTGAGACATGTGTCGGACCGGCACACCCATTTCTTTGTAAAGGTACTGTTGCAGGGGGTCCAGGTGAAGATGGAGGTGGATTCAGGGACTGCCTACTCCATAGTCTCGCAGACCAAGTTTCTGCGAATACCCCCTAGGGACCGCCCCAAACTGAGAGCCCTCAAAATGAACTTGCGGGATGTTCAGGGAAATTACATCCCAGTCCTGGGGGTGGGGGACTTCACCGTCCATTTCAAAAACTTCACAAGGAAGTTGCCCCTAGTGGTTCTTAAGGGGGGGTCCAGTTGTCTCCTGGGGACCCAGTGGTTTGAACCGCTGGGCATTGCATTGACTGGAATCAACGCCATCCGAGGCGACCCCATCCAAGACGTGTGCAACGCACACCCAGCGGTCTTTGAGAAAGGACTTGGGGAGTACAGGGGGCCTCCTGTGGACTTTGATATTGGCCCTTCCATTCATCCCGTACGCCTCAAGCCGAGAAGAGTGCCTTTTGCACTAAAGGACAAGATAGAAGCAGAGTTGGACAAACTGGTGAGTCAGGAGATTCTGGTTCCGGTGGACTCCGCAGATTGGGAGACACCGATTGTAACTGCATTGAAATCTAACGGGGAGGTTAGGATTTGTGCTGATTACAAGTGTACTATCAACAAGGCTATTCACCCCAATGCCCACCCAGTGCTGGTAGTTAGTCACTTGTTGGCCAGGTTACACGGGGGTAAATGCTTTGCAAAGCTGGACCTAGCACAGGCTTACCAGCAGTTAACAGTCACACCTGCAGCTGCCCAGACGATAGTTACACACAAGGGTGCATTTAAAGGGACACGCCTCCAGTTTGGTGTGAACTCAGCACCCGGTATATTTCAGGCACTTGTAGAACGCCTAGTTAAGGGTCTCCCCAGGCATACCTGTCTAGTTTTGGATTTGAAAATAAGGGAAACCTTGGCCACACCCCTCTGTGGGTGTGGCCAAATCTGTGGGCGTGGCCAAATATAGCCATGTGACTTGCTGGGCTCTAGTCATGCCTGCCACATGGCCATGCAAACACAGACAGGACTGGCTCTTTGGCTGTAAATGGAGATGAGCACTGCACCCTAGGGTTGGATACGACTGGCAGATTTTACTTTCTTAGGATCAAAGATCACTGCAGATGGTGATTGCAGCCATGAAATAAAAAGGCGACTGATGCTTGGGAGACAAGCTATGAGAAACCTGGGGAACATAGTTAAAAGTAGAGGCATCACCTTGCAAACAAAAAATTGCATAGTCAAAGCAATGGTATTCTCTGTGGTAATGTATGGCTGTGAGAGCTGGACCATTAGGAAAGCTGAGCGCAGAAGAATAGATGCCTTTGAAATGTGGTGTTAGAAATTGGTCGATCCTAGAAGAAATCAACCACAACTGCTCATTAAAGGTCAAATAGTATAGATGACGCTAAAGTACTTTGTACATCAAATGAGAAGAGAGGATTCACTTGAGAAAACCTTGATGCTGGGAAAGGTGGATGACAAAAGAAGGGGGTAGCCAAAAATAAGATGGCTAGATGGTATTGTAGATGCAATGGGCACAAAGCTATGTGGGCCAAAGAACACTTTTCCCATCTTCTTGGGGGACTTTTGTTTTGTTTTCTTTCTTGTTTACTCATTTTTAATTTAAAAAAATTTCTGGGAAGCAAAGAGCAGAATAGTAAACCAGCCCCCTAGGGTGAACTCGCCCTGCATGTGGCTAGACACCACCACCACCACCCAATTAGGGTGGAGGAACAAGGGATTAATTCCCCCAAATTAACCAATCTATTTGTTCCTCACTGCAACCAGTTGAAGCACCAACATCTGAGAATGTCGGATCCAGTTTAAGGAAGGAAATTAGTAAAGTAAAAAGCAACCTCTGTAATTTCCAAGCCTCCCAGCAGCTGAGGAGTTAATCTCCACATATGAAATATCGCTCACCTAGAGTAGACTCCCGTCCCATGGTGGCTCTGACCACCAGCAGCAAAAACGAAGCCTCCATGACCATGTGACAGGGAAATGAAAGAGAAACTACAGAAGTAAGCGGGGGGGCACCTTCTCTCTCTCCTTCCACAAGCGAAAAGCCACAGCCTCTGGTGGCAGGAAAAACATAATGCAGCTTTGCCTGTGAGGGCTGCAGTCAGGTTTTTTTAAAAAAAAATATTAAGGGATATTATCCATCTGGATAAGGGGGATCCAGTTGACATTGTTTATCTGGACTTTCAGAAGGCTTTTGATAAGGTCCCACACCAAAGGCTCTTGAATAAACTTACCAGTCATGGAATAAAGGGACAGGTCTTGTCCTGGATCAGCAACTGGCTAAGGGACAGGAAACAGAGGGTAGCACTAAATGGACACTTCTCCAAGTGGAGGGAAGTAAAGAGTGGGGTCCCCCAAGGTTCAGTACTGGGACCCCTGCTTTTCAACCTCTTCATAAATGATCTAGAGGTAGGAGTAAAAAGCAAGGTAGCCAAATTTGCTGACGACACTAAATTATACAGGGTAGTGAAAACTGTGAGAGAATGTGAGAAGCTCCAGAGGGATCTCTTGACACTGGGGGAGTGGGCAAAACAGTGGCAAATGAGCTTCAACATTAGTTAGTGCAGAGTGATGCATGTTGGGGCAAAAAACCCCAATTACATTTATAAACTGATGGGTTCTGAACTCTCTGCGACAAACCAGGAAAGGGACCTTGGTGTCCTGGTGGACAGCTCAAACTCCTGAGGGAGACTGGCAGTTGGAGAATGTTGTAAAGGAGGCATCCAAGAAGGGAAGCCTGGTTATAATGGGGGACTTCAATTACTCTCACATAGACTGGGTGAACTGTTGTTCAGCACATGATAAAGAGACAAAGTTCCTAGATATGCTAAATGATTGTTCCCTGGGACAGATGGTTGAAGACCCAACTAGAGGTACAAGAATCCTTGACTTGATCCTGAGTAATACTCAGGATCTGGTACAAGATGTTAATGTGACTGATCCAATAGGGAACAGTGACCACAACTCAATTATGTTTAACTTGATCTTAGACCGCAAGTCACTGATAAAATCTAACACAGAGACCTTAAATTTTCAA
Organism: Bradypodion pumilum; assembly: GCA_035047305.1. Taxonomy (NCBI): domain Eukaryota; kingdom Metazoa; phylum Chordata; class Lepidosauria; order Squamata; family Chamaeleonidae; genus Bradypodion; species Bradypodion pumilum. Next base: position 445,569,661 of record JAWDJD010000002.1, on the reverse strand, counting down.
AAAGGAAATTTCCCAAAGTTGAGGAAACTAGTAAAAAAGAAGCTGAAAGGGAAAATTGAGAGAGTCCAAACACTCCAAGAGGCATGGAGGCTGTTTACAAAAACAATAACAGAGGCTCAATTGGAATGCATACCCAAAAGGAAAAAGGGCACTGCCAGGTCCAAGAGGACTCCAATGTGGCTTACAGGAGCTGTTCGGGAAGTGATCAAGAGCAAGAAAAGCTCATTTAGAAGATGGAAGGCTTGTCCGAATGAGGACAGCAGGCAGAAACATAAATTCTGGCAGAACAAATGCAAGGCAACAATCAGGAAAGCAAAGCAAGACTTTGAGGAGCGTATAGCTAAAAATACTCAGAGAAATAACAAAGACTTCTTTAAGTACATTAGAAGTAAGAACCCAACTAGGAAGGCCATTGGACCATTAGATGACAATGGAAGGCAAGGGGTTATTAAAGAGGAAACAGAGATTGCAGAGAGACTCAATGAATTCTTTGCTTCAGTATTCACTGAAGAAGACAGAGGCCACATGCCCAAAACAGAGCCTATCTTCGTAGGGAGGGAAACCGAAGAATTAAGCCAGATAGAAATAACCAGGGAGGAGGTCCTTGCATGTCTTGTTAAACTAAACACTAACAAATCACCAGGACCAGATGGCATCCATCCACGAGTTCTCAGGGAACTTAAAGATGAAATTGCTGATCTCCTAGCCAAAATATATAATCTTTCCCTCAAATCAGGCTTTGTGCCTGATGACTGGAAGGTAGCGAATGTAACACCAATTTTCAAAAAAGGATCCAGGGGTGATCCAGGAAATTACCGACCTGTCAGTTTGACATGTGTCCCAGGTAAAGTGATGGAAACCATCCTAAAAGATAGAATTAATAGGCACATAGAAGAGAAGGCGCTGCTAAAGGAGAGCCAACATGGCTTTTGCAAGGGCAAATCATGCCTCACTAACCTGTTGGAATTTTTTGAGAGTGTCAACAAGCATGTGGATAAGGGGGATCCAGTTGACATTGTTTATCTGGACTTTCAGAAGGCTTTTGACAAGATCCCACACCAAAGGCTCTTGAATAAACTTACCAGTCATGGAATAAAGGGACAGGTCTTGTCCTGGATCAGCAACTGGCTAAGGGACAGGAAACAGAGGGTAGCACTAAATGGACACTTCTCCAAGTGGAGGGAAGTAAAGAGTGGGGTCCCCCAAGGTTCAGTACTGGGACCCCTGCTTTTCAACCTCTTCATAAAATGATCTAGAGGTAGGAGTAAAAAGCAAGGTAGCCAAATTTGCTGATGACACTAAATTATACAGGGTAGTGAAAACTGTGAGAGATTGTGAGGAGCTCCAGAGGGATCTCTCGACACTGGGGGAGTGGGCAAAACAGTGGCAAATGAGTTTCAACATTAGTAAGTGCAGAGTGATGCATGTTGGGGCAAAGAACCCCAATTACATTTATAAACTGATGGGGTCTGAACTCTCTGCAACAAACCAGGAAAGGGACCTTGGTGTCCTGGTGGACAACTCAATGAAGGTGTCAAACCAGTGTGCCTCAGCAGTGAAAAAAGCAAACTCAATGCTAGGGATCATTAGGAAGGGTATAGAAAATAAGTCAGCAAGTGTCATTTTGCCTCTTTATAAATCTATGGTGAGGCCCCATCTGGAATACTGTGTACAGTTCGGGTCGCCATACCTCCAGAAGGATATTATGGAGCTGGAAAAAGTGCAGAGGAGGGCAACCAGAATGATTAGGGGACTGGAACACCTTCCTTACCATCTGAGGCTGCAACGGTTGGGCCTCTTCACTCTTGAACGACGACGTCTAAGAGGTGACTTGATTGAAGTTTATAGAATCATGCACGGTGTGGACAAAGTAGATAAGGAAAAACTGTTTTCCCTATCGCATAACACTAGAACTAGGGGACACTCCATGAAACTTTTGTGTACTAGTTCTCAAACAAATAAGAGAAAGTACTTTTTCACCCAGAGGATTACTGGTCTATGGAACTCCCTGCCAGAAGAAGTGGTGACAGCTGTCAGTCTTGACAGCTTTAAGAAAGGATTAGACAAGTTCATGGAGGACAAGAATATCAATGGCTATAATTATGGATACTTAAGGACAACCTCCGTGTTGGAGAGATAGGCAGGATATCTCTCAATATCATTTCCAGGGAATCCTAAGCAGGTGAAGGCATCTGCTTGGGAATACCCTGAAGGAAATGGTGAGCCACTGTGTGAGACAGAATGCTGGACTGGATGGGCTGTGGCCTGTTCCAGCAAGGCTGTTCTTATGTTCTTATGTTCTTATGAAGGTGTCAACCCAGTGTGCCTCAGCAGTGAAAAAAGCAAACTCAATGCTAGGGATCATTAGGAAGGGTATAGAAAATAAGTCAGCAAGTGTCATTTTGCCTCTTTATAAATCTATGGTGAGGCCCCATCTGGAATACTGTGTACAATTCTGGTCGCCATACCTCTAGAAGGATATTATGGAGTTGGAAAAAGTGCAGAGGAGGGCAACCAAAATGATTAGGGGACTAGAACACCTTCCTTACCATCTGAGGCTGCAACGGTTGGGCCTTTTCACTTTTGAACGATGGCGTCTAAGAGGTGACCTGATTGAAGTTTATAAAATCATACACGGTGTGGACAAAGTAGATAAGGAAAAACTGTTTTCCCTATCGCACAACACTAGAACTAGGGGACACTCGATGAAACTTTTGGGTACTAGTTCTCAAACAAATAAGAGAAAGTACTTTTTCACCCAGAGGATTACTGGTCTATGGAACTCCCTGCCAGAAGACGTGGTGACAGCTGTCAGTCTTGACAGCTTTAAGAAAGGATTAGACAAGTTCATGGAGGACAAGGGTATCAATGGCTATAATTATGGATATCTAAGGACAACCTCTGGGTTGGAGAGATAGGCAGGATATCTCTCAATGCCATTTCCAGGGAATCCTAAGCAGGTGAAGGCATCTCCTTTGGAATACCCTGAAGGAAATGGTGAGCCACTGTGTGAGACAGAATGCTGGACTGGATGGGCTGTGGCCTGTTCCAGCAAGGCTGTTCTTATGTTATGTTCTTATGATATTACGGGGAAATTAATAAAATGGGAGGGGGCGGGAAGAGGGGTAAAAATAAGGGGTTTCCCCGGGAAAAACAGGGTACTTGACAGGTATGTCCCTGGGGTGTTACCATACTTCGATGATGTATTGATAATAGCTGGGGATGAGTCAGAGTTAGCCCAGAGGTTAGACTGGGTGCTGTCTGTGTTTGAGAGGGCTGGGTTATGCCTGAGAAGGGACAAGTGCGTATTCTGCGCAAACGAGGTAGAGTTTCTGGGGTTTCGGATCACCCCCAACGGGGTAAAGCCCTCAAAATCAAAGGTTGCGGCCGTTCAGGACGCCCCCACACCAGCTACTAAGTCAGAGCTGCAGTCGTTCTTGGGGCTCCTGAATTTCTACCACAGGTGAACCTTAGTAAGGTATGCAGTATGTCCCAATGATGTCATTGCTACCGCAACCAATGGGCGCCCTTGGGGTGAAATTCAAATGTACTGTATGATATATAAGGAGCTGCGTCTCCACCTTTTTGCTATGTACAGATAGACCATGCTGCAATAAAGAAGTGTTTGGCCCACCTGCTGGCTCCGTGTGCAATCAATCTGCCTACATCAAATCAACCCAGAGTGATCTCTGACACACACACACACACACACACACACCTTTTCAGCAATCAATTTTTCTTTTCTTTTGGGAAGCCGAGGTAGCCGCGTTGGCCTGTTGCCTACTCCAGAATGCACAAGTCGGCCGCCCCCTTTCATTCGGACCAACCTGTGCATTCCATTCATCAAGCTTTCGTCCAGAGCTCATCTTCAGATTAGAATTTAGCCATTGTGTGGCCTACATGCTGAGAGAGAGAGAGAGATTGAGTGGAAGAGGAAAGGATGAAGATGCAACTAAACGTTTTGGCCAGTGGAGAGATGCAATTGAAATAAATCCTAAAATTCATAACAAAAAGACCAATAGACATATTGTCATCATCAGCTGCAACTTGTATCCAAGAATACATTTTTTCCTGAACCAAGAAAAATTCCATTGGCATGAATTTGTTTTAAGGTGGATCCCAGTTTGCCATGAAGTGACCCACACACTATGATCATGGAGCCATCTCCTGCAGCACACATGAAAGGAGACATGCAGGATTTAGCACCAGGATTGCAATGGACTGCCACAACCTTCAGGATATTATCAAGGTGCGCCTTCACAGCCAGTCCATCTGACATGGCTTCCACCTCCATGACCATTGGAAATCAGAGTTCCTCCTCCACTCATTTTGCTGTTGGGCCCAATATGATGGTTTCCAGTGGCATTTCCTCCATTGAGGGGACCATCACCCCACCTAAAGGGGCTCATTCACCCATAGCCATTGTCCCCTTTAGGGAGTCAGGTTATTTACAGGGCCATAACCAGGATTCTAGATGTGGGTGGGTGACTATTTGTTCAGGATGGGCAACAATGTCAAATATCTATATGTCATATATATAAGCAGCCAGGAGTTTGAGGGTGGACTATGACCCTGGTTATTTATCATCACCTGAAAATCGACTGTACAGTCTACTCCAGTGTTTCCCAAACTTTAGTTTGTGGACTTCAATTCCCAGAAGCCTAAGTCTATTCCCCAAAGCACTGGTCAGCCAGTGTACTGACTTAGGCTTCTGGGAACTGAAGTCCTTCATGGGGCTTATGCCCCACTTTGGGAACCACTGGTCTACTCCATTATCGTAGCGGGATGTCTGGCCAGATAGAAAGACATATTATATCAGAGAGTAAACAAAAGAACACGGCAAAAAATGCTGTGGCACCTTAAATACTAACTCCTGTTTCTAAATGTGAGCTTTCATTTCTTGGATACAGGCATGGAGTAAAATTTTAGAGCTTGTGGGATAAATGCATAGCAAGTACAGAACTGTATTGCTTTTAAACATAGTTAAAGATTACTTTGGAGAGAATGTCTTGGGATTCCATACCATACAAGGTATACGTGAAAAGAGAAAGACAAAGAGTACGAGACAGACCCAGAGGAAGGTGGAGAGATAATATAAAAGAAATATTACAAGAACACCAAAATGCCAGTGGCGGCCACTAGAAGTGTCAAATCAAGAACCTTGTCTCCCCACCCAAAGAGGTAAAAGAGGAAGTGAAGAAGAAAGTTGGCTTAGAAAAACCATCATGTTTGACACATGTTATGTCTCTGATTTTATGAATGAGTGATTTCCAGAAAGTCCTCTGGTTAATAACCCGGCTTAGCTTTTGTAAACTCAACACTTTGGGTAACTTTATTGAGTCAATCAATTTCAATTTTTTTTAATTTTCTCTTTTCTATTGTCTTTTCCAATTAGCATTGTCTTCTTTTATTGTGTCTACCCTAGGACAGCCTCAGTTTCTCTGTTTTTTCTTGAAGAGAGAAGTAATTCTTCTTCTTCTGCCATATCTGAATATAGGCAGTGGTGGAATTCAGCAGGTTCACCCCAGGTCACCAGAACCGGTAGCAAAAAGTCCGGCTGGTCATGCCCATCCAAGTTTAGAAATAAAGTAATCCTAATTCAGGTGCAATGCAGGGCTTTCCCCCTGGTCACGCCCACCATACCATGCCCACAGAGTAGGTAGGGAAAAATTGAATCCCACCACTGAATATAGGTGATCATCATGGTGATCAGTCATGAAGATTGTCCTGAGAATATCTGCCTTCTACATCACAGCATTAACCCCATACCACTGATCCAGCTCCGAGAGTCACTTTCTGGTCATGAGCCTTTTTGGCACACAACGTCCTCCTCAGCCCCAGGACAATATTGATGAAACTGCTGCCCTTCATCAAGATGGATTCAAATGTGATTTAATCCACTTGGAAACCATTACCCTTCCCTGTGGATTTTAGCACCCAAGGCCATTAGTCCTCAGAGTGGTCAGGTTAGTTAACCACCGCCTGGCACTTGACATTGAACTGCTTGAAGTATGGTCTACTTCAGTGGTTCTCAACGGGGGCAGTACTGCCCCGGGGGGGGGGGATGCTGAGGGGTAGTGAACTTGTTTTGGGTGGTAGGGGGTGGTGGGCATGTTTTGGGCGGTAGGGGGACGATGAGCATGTTTTGGCATTCGAACTTAATTTTAAAACGAACTTACGCGATGGCTCCCCATATGCACTTCTAAGAATGGTGAGACAAATTTGTATTCTAGGTAGGATGACCTTGAAGAACTCGACACTACGATTCTTCTCCTATCCCAACCAGCACAGCATATGTGTTAGTTGTTTTCCTGCGTGATTAATCACTGTGCATGCACTGAGCGTCCTTTCGATATGAAAGCTTGATTTAACCCGTGTTTCTTGTGTTGCTTTTCGTTCGCTTCATTTCAGTTTCAATTTACTTTCATTGTTTATTTGGCCAGTCAGCTAGGTAAGTGCACTTATTAGTTCTTTATCGTGGTCGTGAATTATTAATTTTGAGAAATAGTTACCTTTCCCTCATCATATTTTGCAGCTGCCAACGATGTCGGTTAATAAAAAGAAGTGTCGTCAATACAGTTCCACGTACTTGAGGTTTGGATTTGTTCCTTCGCCGTCGAACTTGCAACTACCCATGTGTTTACTTTGTAATAAAGTGTTATCTAATGAGGCAATGAAACCATCTCGTTTGCAGGAGCATCTGCAAAAAATTCATCCTGACAAACAAAATAAAGATTTGTCGTTTTTCATGAACATCAGGGACAAGTTTCTGAAGGCACCATCTATCTCAGGCTTAATAGCAACCTCATTAAAAAAAATGCTACGATGGTTTGATAGCCTCTTATATCAAAATTAATTGCTAAATCGGGGAAAGCTCATACCATCGGTGAAGTATTGCCACCTCACCACCCCCATCACCACTAGGTAGGCCCTAATAGCAACTCTAGCTAGTGTCCAATCAGAATCGCTCTGAGTCTTCACCCAGCGGTGCTCTAGGCATCTCTTCGCCTGTTTGAGCTCGCGCAGTTCTTCTGTGAACCACGGAGATGGTCGTGCCCCACGGGCTCGGAGAGGCCGCAGTGGCGTGATTTCATCCAAGGCTGCCGCTGTCACCCTACACCAGAGGTCAACAAGCACCTTGGAAGAATCGTGTCATCGATCCAGAAGAAGATCCCCCAGTTCCCTCTGGAATCTAACAGGATCCATTAGTCACCGGGGGCAGGCCAACTTAATAGGCTCCACCTCCCTACAGTGAAGCATTGCCCCCAGGAAGTCCAGAGTCACCAAATAGTGATCTAACTATGGCACAGGTGTTATATCTAAATTCTGTAAACCTAGATCACTCTGCCACCGCTCCGACAAGAAAATTAAATCCGGTGTATGACCACTGCCCCTGGTCAGACCCCAAATTACTTGAGTCAGGCCCATGGCTGCCATGGAAGCCATAAACTCCTGTGCAGCCTCGGAGCCAGTCCCCAGCGACTGCAAATTGAAGTCTCCCAGAACCATCAGCCTAGGGAACTCCAATGCCAACACCAAGACGGCCTCGAGGAGCTCAGGTAGGGAGTCCCTTACCGTGCAAGGGGGCAGATACAGGAGTAAGACTCCCAACTGACCCTTAGGGCCCAACCGGAGGAGCAGAGTCTCACAACCTGGAATTTGTGGAGTGGTGGCCCTGGTGGCTCCCAGTGACTCCCTGGCTATAATGGCCATGCCACCGCCCTTACCCTCTTCCCTAGGCTGGTGCCAAATACCGAACCCAGCCGGACACAATTCTGACAGAGGAACCCCATCCTCCGGTCTCAGCCAGGTCTCGGAGATGCATGTCAGATTTTCCCCCCCCCCAAGAATGGCATCCTGTATCAGGGGGGCCTTATTACAAACCGACCTGGCATTCATCAGCACCAGCCTAAGGGCAGAGCCACCCTGGATCGACTGCTCAGGACCCAGAGATGTAGCCGGGGGGCTGGAACGAGGGACGGATACTAGCCACCGGTCCCTCGTTCCCCGAGAGCGCTATATCACCCCATGCCCATCACAACCCCTATATTGGCCCCCGGAACCTCCTCAAATCCCCCAGACAGAATGTATCATTTACAGAATGTATCAGAATGTATCATCATTATAAAATAGGATCAGGGAACCTTCCAAAAATCTTGGAGGTAGATGGGAGACAGGTTTATAACATTCCAGGGTGAAGTATCTTATTTACATTATTGTTCCACTGAAATCAAACCAGATAGACTAGTTCACACATTACACCAGTGAAAACCTGAGTTTGCCACAAAGTTACTCTTCTGAGTTTTGTTTGCAAGGCTAGATGGTATTGTAGACGCAATGGGCACAGAGCTGGGCGGGTTGAGAAGGATGGTGGAGGACAGAGGTGCCTGGCGGGCAATGGGTCAGAATCGACTGAACAACAAAATACCTCTATAGTCTAGGAATTTTTGACAGGCACTTTTAAAACTGTAAGTATATAGTTAGGAAAAAATGTTCATAATGAAGTTCCTTCTGAGTAATGGATTTGGGATATAGAACAAAGAAAGGCATTGAAGGAAGGAACACTGTAGAATGAATGGATAGTTGAGTGATTTTGGATTCTGGTTACAGAGCCAAAAAAATGAAAGTTCCGTTTCCACACTGTGCCTTCTTGGCAGGGTCTGGACTCAATGATCCATAGGGTCCTTTCCAGCTCTGCAGTTCTTAGGTTATTATACGTCTGATGGGTGTGGGAAGTGACTAATCCAAATTATTTTGTATGCTGCCAACAGCCAAGCAATAGGTTTTGATTAACTTTTTCTGTCGCCAAGATGTGTTCTCTGTTGTTGGGCTTTTATAATTCAGTGAGGGGGTGATTATTTTTGTTGTTATTGTTGCTATTTGTTGGTATCCAGTCTGTCAGTTAACATACTGGATACCAAGGGACCACAAAAGACCACTAGGCAGACACACACACACACACACACACACACACACACACACACACACACACACACACACACACACACACACACACACACACACACACACACACACACACAAAAAAGGGCTGAGTCAACGGTAAAGCTGTTCGGCCAGAGATGGAAACAGAAGACAAAGGACAGAATATTTTGGGGTTCAGTTGATTTGCACTTAAATAGATAAGCGGTGACAAATCAATATTGGATTGGATTTATAATTTATTCAGTTTGTTTGTTATTTATGTCTAATTTTCTATTGTACAGATTTTTTAATATCTTGTAAGCTGCCCAGCATGGGAAAATATCCCAGGTGGGTGGGATATAAATGTAATAAATAAAATAATAAAAATAAAAACTTTTCTTGCCTGCTAGTTTCTAACATTGGGAAGTTATAAATTTAACTTGATATGGCATTAAATAGTGAACATAAGAAGACATTGCTACTGCTTTATGCAATTTATAATCTAACAGATGGAATCCATTGCTGCAGAGTGCCAGCTTGCACAAAGTGCTGAACAAATTCATTGAGGAGAAAACTATCAAAGGCTATGCAAATGTTTGGTACCAATGTGAAATGCTTTTCCTTAGAAGCAGTCAGACTGCTTGAAAATACACTCCTTACTGAGGATAAACAACTGTCCTGTATACTTGTGAACTTCCCACAATGTGGCTTTTTCACATCTTTGGAGCTACATTTCTAACAAAGAAAGTGTTGTCCTTTTATTTTGTGTTAGTTATTTTGCTACCATCCCTTCCTTTTCTCTGGCCTGTCTTTCAGATCTATATTAGCTTCGCTCCTTATCATCAACAGCTGTAATACTACAGTACATGACTAGAATTTATTACTCCTAATTATGATTTGTTGGCTGAAATCCTGTCGCACTGCTACATGTACAATTTGGAAGTGCCAGGGGTCTGACCACACCCCCTGAACAGCTGAGTGGACCTGACCACGCCCCCAGAAGTGGGCAATTTGCGCATCAGGAACCACTTCCGGGAGTGGTTCTGGACACATTTGCGCAAGCGCAAATGTGTCTGTGCCACTCCCGGAAGTGGTTTCGCCAGTCCCGGAAGTGGTTGTGGACATCTCTGTGCATGCACAAATGCATCCCTGCCGCTCCCGGAAGTGGTTCCAGATGCACATGCACATTGGTGGGCGCGTCCCCCATCCACTTTCGGGAACAGCGAGGGTGTTGGAGGCCAGATGAACTGGTGCCTAGGGCCTGATACGGCCTACAGGCTGTAGTTTGGGCACCCCTGTCTTAACCTAAAAATGCATATATCTGTAAATATTATCTGTTGCACATAGAGTCATACAACTCAGTATGAAAATGTCTATGGAGGTTTCTTAACTTGAGGCAATTCCATTCCAAAGTTTTTGCATAGCAGTGCAACAGAATGTCAGCCATTATATGCCAGAAGTTATAAATCTTGTATCTTGGGCTAGTTACTGTTTCTCTCAAGGCTGCAGAGTTGCTGTGAAAACAAAGTGTGGCAAAGGAGCATTGCATGCTTTGAGATCATTGAAGAAAGTGGGAGATACCTGTAGCTAATAAATTAATTTATATATAATTGATTTATTGTATCTTTCACATGGTCTTGATCAGAATCAACTTAATGGCATGAATAAATGATACAAAAGCAAATTGGTCTGATTGTACAAACAATTCAAATTTTGGTCCATTATGTCTGAGAAGTACATCCTAGGATCACTTAGAAGTTGGATCATAATGGAGCTGGGGAGGATTTACTGGATCACACCCTAATCTACAGACAATATCCCATCATCCTCTTAGCTGTGCAATTTAGGTACTTTGCTTAGAAGATGGCTTTATCACTGTATTCATTGATAGAGGAGGTTTCCAGAAGAGTAGTTGCATTGTTCCCTTGCTCAAAAGCAATGGACATTGAGCCTTCTGATGCCTTAAAGCAGGGGTTCACAACCTACGGCCCATGGCACCATTTCATGTGGCCCACTGCCTTTGCTCCCGCCACCCCTGCCACCCTCGCCACTGCCAGAAGTGAAAACAGCCAAAAATGTGCTGTAAATGCACCCACTGCCCCTGCCGCCAAAAGTGGTAGAAGCACCAAAACAAGCTGAAAATGCACTGTAAATGCACCTGCAGCTATCATAAATGCATTTATGACCACCGCGGATGCATTTTATGGCAGTGTTTATGGTGGGAGGAACCACGTGTCCAGCCCCACTCAGCTGTCTGAGAGGGCATGGTCCAGCCCATGGTGAGAAAATATTGAGAACCCCTGCCTTAAAGACTGTTAATAAATATATCCACAAAAGTTTATTTTAGAATACATTTGTTTGTCTTTAGGTATCTGTTGCTTGAAAGCCAGCCATGTCCACCTCTAGGGACCAGTGATCATCTCTGTTTACAGGCAAAAAGACAGCACTATCTGTATCTGCAGACATCTCCAAGGTCATTTGGCAGGTATGACTAGACACCGGAACACACGGAACACTGTTACCTTTCCCACTAAAGCAGTACCTATTAATCTACTTGCAATTTCTTGCTTTTGAACTGCTAGGTTGGCAGGAGCTGGGACAGACAACGGGAGCTCACTCCATCTTGAACTGCTGACCTGCCGACCGTCCAGTCATCAAGCTCAACATTTAAACCACTAAGCCACTGTGGTCCCTTGTTTGTCTTTAAGAATTCCCAAGAATCTCTGTTGACAATGCTAGAACATTCTGAATGGCAAACATTTAGCTCTGGGGTAAACCATTCATGTTAAACATGCCTTAATAACTCACACATATATACACTCTATGGATGTATATGTGTATGTTTGTATATACAGTATATGGGTGAAAATGTACTAGATTTGGACCAGCCTCTGCAGAGTTACTGGTTGCATAGAATTCTTTATCTTGATATGGATATCTCTGTTACTGAAAAGTTTACATAATGTTTATAGCAATAACATGGCTCTGAGAAAGATTAGCATTTTATCTATGTGATTATTTTGTAGGACCAATGTGGAAACCTTTGCTACCTTGCTTTTCCATTTTCAGAGTCTTCTCTCATAATTTTAATTCCTGTTCATTGTCTTCATCCCCCAAACTGTTTTTTTGACAAGCTATATTTTAGTCCTGGAACAAGTTTAAGTAACATGCCTGAAGAGTCTCTGAGCATGTGTAAAGTGTGTTTGCCTTTTAATTGAGTTATTACAACTTTTTTCCACATAGCTAGATAAAAGAGATAGGCCTTCCAGGCTGAGCCTTAGCCAATCTTACACATTAAAGATTAACCTCCCTTCAGGATGTGTGGATTCTCAGTATAGTTTATATAAGTTATTCTTAATGTTTTCAGGCCACATGCCTGACCACACCTCCTGCCCAGCTGATTGGTCTGGTTAAGTGGTTCCTCCCAGCTGGAAGCGGAAGTAAAATGCGTGTCACAAATGCACATAATGTTCTGCGCATGCGCAGAATGCATTTACTTATGCTTCTGGGAGCAGCGAGGGCATTGGGGGCTTGATGAATTGGTGTCGGGGGTGAGGGCTGGTCCATGGGCCGTAAGTTGCAAATGTCTGGTTTATATCTGTTATGTATGGGATGCTATGCCTTTAAGATGGAAGGTAACAATGTAACCAGATGTATTGCAACAGTTACAATGAGCTACCGCTGCCTCTAGATGGTATCGAGAGGCAGCTGATAGCGATCAACCCACATGGTACAAGTTATCCAATTACAGTCAGCCGCGGGAAATATTCCTGCCACAGGTAGACCTGATGAAGAATGCCGTGCATTACAATGACGTCACGAGTACAGTAACCAATGAACAACCGTGTAACCAGTTTCAAATGTACCATGCTGTATAAAAGGAGCTGCGCCTCCGCCATTACCTCATGTTCAGATTGTGTACCCTTTAGTGTATGAGAACCAAGACACAGGAACAGCCGAAGGATTGGCTTAACACATCTTTATTGCATGGTGGTCCGGGGGAACATGTGGTAATGGTGGACGAACAGCTCAATATATACAGAGGCTATACATTTGAATGTGGCTCCTTGGTAGCCCATTGGCTACTGTCTGCGTGACGTCATTTCTGGTCACGCCCTTCTTGTCCAGGTGAGTGGTGGCGGGAATCTTCCCACGCTGTAGGTATTTGTGGAATTGGAACCATGTGAGCTGGACGCTCGCTATTGCCATCTGGTGGACATTAGCTCGCGTCCTAATACAGGAGGTTACAGAGTTACAGCTGGTAGTTATTCTGTTACATTGTTTAAAGGCATACTTTCTTATACACAACATCCCTCCCCCCTAGGATGAGACGAAGTCTCTCATCCAATATGGTTTATTGCAAACGCGTTTTGGGCGCAAGGCTGGCTGGCTTGTCCCGGGGCGCTATCGCTTCTTTGCTCCCTGGTCTCTTGTCCTGCAATGGGAGAGGGACACTCGTTAGCGACTTGCCGTGGTTTCGCGGCTTTTGGGGTAGGGAGGAACTCCATTGTGGGAAAACCGGGGGCACTGGGGGCTAACGCAAAACCCCTCTTCTCGCTTGGATGGGTGGGGGACCACTCCGACCCCCCCCGGTTTTGTAACTCAAACTCAAACTCAAACTCATCTACTGGGGAATCTATGGGGGTATCCGACAGGATATCTACGGGGACAAACGCCTTCCCTTCCCCCCGTGGTGGGGGCCACCGGCCCCCCTCTCCTCCCCCTTGGGCTGAACAGGTGGGGGAGAACCCTAACGTTGAATCCTTTTCTGCGCTGTCAGTGCCCTGGTCTTCGGAGATCTGGCGCCGGAGTTGGTCTGCGTGTCGCCTCCAGAGTAGACCTGTGCTGGTCTCTACGCAATACGACACGGGGCCTGTCTGCCCAATGACTACGCCCGGAACCCAGGCCGGCCCTGCGCTAGCGTAGTTCCTGCAATGAACCGGGGCGCTTATCTCGAAACTCTTCGTGCCCGCTTCCCCGATGTTCCTTCCAGTGTCTTCCACCCTAGAGGGGTCTAGCCTGGTCAGTATCGTAGTCAGCTTCCTGCGCATTAGGAGTTCTGCGGGCGAGTACCCTGACGCTAGGGGGGTAACTCTGTATCCCAGTAAAAACTGATACAACTGCAGGTTTAAATCCCCGGGGCCCATGCGCCTCAGCGCGTCTTTGGTGGTACACACGAGGCGTTCTACCTGGCCATTTGTCGCCGGGTGGAAAGGTGCGGAGGTGATGTGCCAGATGGCGTTGATCTCGGTGAATGCCCTAAACTCAGCGGACGTGAAACAACTAGCGTTATTGCTAATAAGGGTGTCTGGTATGCTGAACATGCTGAACACCCTCCGCAAATGTTTAACAGTTGTGGCTGAGGAGGTGTTCGCAACCGGGAGAACCTCCAGCCACTTGGAGTAAGCATCCACTACGAGGAGAAAAAGAGATCCTCTGAAAGGGCCCGCAAAGTCAATGTGCACGCGGGACCACGGCCCCTTTGCCGTGTCCCATTCCCTGTGCGGAAGACGAGCTTCTTCAGGCCGGGAGCTCTGGCAGCTCGCGCAAGTGCCCACCATGTGCTCGATATCGGCGTCCAACTGAGGCCACCAGAAGTAGCTCCTGGCCAACGCCTTGGAGCGGACAATTCCAGGGTGGCTGACGTGCAGCAGTTTGAGCACCCTCGCTCTCAGGGATTCAGGGACAATTACTCGCTGGCCCCACAGGAGGCACCCCCTCTCTAAGGACAATTCTAGCTTTTTCCGAAAAAACGGGGCGAACTCCGTCGCTGGGGGGGACGTTGGCCACCTTTTCTGCACCCAAGAACTAACCAGGGCCAACGTCTTGTCCTTGCCTGTTGCCTTGGCAATCTCTGCGGGCAATACGGGGGGTGAATCCAAGACCTCTATCATGAGCACTTGGTGGTCTTGCTCCACCTCGCACACGTGGCCGCTTGTGTGGGGGAGGGGTGACCTCGACAGGGCGTCCGCGTGGCTTAGTCCTTTCCAGGGCGATACACCAGCGCGTTCTGGTATGCGTTTAAAAAAATGGCCCACCTGAGCATCCTAGGGGACAGGATTTGAGGCGTGGGCTTGTCCGCAGTAAAAATGCCTAGCAGGGGCTTGTGGTCAGTCATGATGGTAAAAGGGCGGCCATAGAGGAAATCGTGGAACTTTTTGGTCCCAGCGATTATTGCTAACGCTTCCCTGTCTGTCTGTGCGTAATTTCGCTCTGCCTGAGACAGGGACCTGGAGTAGAACGCCACCGGAGCCTCCCGCCCGTTTTCCATCACATGGCAAAGAACCGCCCCCACCCCCACTGGGGACGCATCACATATCAAGACTACTGGTCTCTTGGGGTCAAAATGGGTTAGTATGGCGTCTGAGGCTAGGAGTTTTTTCAGGTCATTGAACGCTTTCTCTTGGCTCTCGCCCCATTTCCATGCCTCGTCCTTTTTTAGAAGCTTGTGAAGCGGCTCCGCCACCGATGCCTTCCGAGGCAGGAAGGAATGGTAGAAGTTTAGGAGCCCCAGGAACGACTGCAATTCGGGCTTGGAGGTGGGGCGAGGAGCATTTTGAATGGCGGCCACCTTTGATTTGGAGGGCTTGATTCCTGCAGGGGTTAGCCGGAAACCCAAGAACTCAACCTCTGCGGCGAAGAAGACGCATTTGTCTTTCCGCAGCCTCAACCCCGCCTTTTCGAATATCGTCAGCACTTTGTCTAATCTTTCAGCCAATTCAGATTCGCTCCCCCCGTTATCAACACGTCATCAAAGTATGGTAAGACCCCCTCTAGCCCCTTTAAGAGGCGTTCCACGAGCGATTGGAAGATACCTGGCGCCGAGTTCACGCCAAACTGTAGGCGCGTGACCTGGAACGCCCCCTTATGAGTGACTATCGTCTGCGCAGCAGCCGCAGCTGGGGTTACCGAAAGCTGCTGATATGCTTGTGCCAGGTCAAGTTTTGCAAAGCACCTCCCCCCATGTAACCTGGCCAACAGGTGGCTGACCACCGGTACCGGATACGCATTTGGGCGTATCGCCTTATTAATGGTGCATTTGTAATTTGCGCATATGCGAACCTCCCCGTTGGCCTTCAGCGCTGTTACAATCGGAGTTTCCCACTCCGCGGAATCAACAGGAACAAGAATCCCCTGGCCCACCAATTTGTCCAGTTCCGCCTCTATCTTGTCCTTGAGTGCAAAAGGCACTCTGCGCGGTTTGAGTCTTATTGGGCGGACCTCCGGGTCCAGGTCAAATGCAACTGGGGGTCCCTTGAATTTTCCGAGTCCCTTCTTGAATACTTCGGGGTGCGCATCACACACCTCTTGTATAGGGTCAGTCCCAACGGCATGCACCCCCCCCCCCCGATGAACAAACCCAGGGGCTTAAACCATTGAGTCCCGAGAAGGCTACAGCTTCCCCCCTTGAGGACAACCAGGGGCAGTTCCGCGGCATGCCGCTTGTACTGGACCTTGAACTTTCCAACCCCCAACACCGGAATGCTATTTCCCTGTACGTCCTGCAGCGTGGACCTCAGCGCTTTGAGCCTGGGCCGCAAGTTGGGGGAAATTCCCAAAAACTCCCTCTGGGAAATGATTGAATATGAAGACCCCGAGTCTATCTCCATTCTAATGGGGGGCCCTTGCACCAGTACCTCAACAAAGTAACGGGGGTGTCCTAAGGACACGCTGTGAACTGGGGCGTCGTCGTCGCTGCCGTCGGAGATATGGTCCACGCCGTCCTGCTTCCTCGAGGGCCGGGTGCCTTCCTGGAATCTCGGTGGGCGGTCTGTCAAGCCTCTCTGGTCCCCGCGCCGCCGTCTGCAAACCTTGGCTATGTGCCCTCGACGTCCACAGTTGTGGCACTCAGCCTTCCGGAACGGGCACTTGGCGCGGTTGTGGGCCGCCCCGCAGCCGTCGCAACGTCGGCCATCCTTCCGTACCTTCTGGATGTCCTCGTCCTCGCTGCTCTCCGTGGAGGATTGTGGCGCTCACCTGGCCGCGTGCACCGAGCCCGCTGCCTTGTCGGGTTGTGGGGGCCTTTCCCTGAACCCCTTGACTCCGGCCCTCGTGGCTTCCGCGGCCTGCGCCGCCTTCACGACCTCGTGCAGCGTCGGGGGCGGCTCCTGGTTCATCAGCTTTCGCTGAACTTCCTCGTCCCACAGGCCACAGAGCATGCGGTCCCTGAGGGCGATTTCCAGGTTCTCCCACTTGCAAGGGCCGGCGGCCAACCGGAGGGCCGCTGCAAAGGCTGCAATGGACTCCCCAGGCGCTTGGACTCTCTTCCAGAACGCGTCTCGAGCCGAAAACATCGAGACCGAGGGCTGGAAGTGGTCGTGCATCGCTTTCAGGAGCTGCTTGACCAACACCTCGCTCACCTTCTTCGGCGAAACCAGGTCCACCAGTACTCTCATGGCGGCACGTCCCAGCATCCGGGTGAGGATGGCCCTCTTCTTTCCTTCGTCCGTAATGTCGGACACCACCAGCGCACTTTGGAAGTCCATTTCGAAGAGCTCCCAATCTTCCGGCTTGTTGATGTCGAAACCGGCGTGTGTCTTGATCTCGTGGGGGTCCATTATCCCATCCTCGTCGCCAATTTAGTGTATGAGAACCAAGACACAGGAACAGCCGAAGGATTGGCTTAACACATCTTTATTGCATGGTGGTCCGGGGGAACATGTGGTAATGGTGGACGAACAGCTCAATATATACAGAGGCTATACATTTGAATGTGGCTCCTTGGTAGCCCATTGGCTACTGTCTGCGTGACGTCATTTCTGGTCATGCCCTTCTTGTCCAGGTGAGTGGTGGCGGGAATCTTCCCGCGCTGTAGGTATTTGTGGAATTGGAACCATGTGAGCTGGATGCTCGCTATTGCCATCTGGTGGGCATTAGCTCGCGTCCTAATACAGGAGGTTACAGAGTTACAGCTGGTAGTTATTCTGTTACATTGTTTAAAGGCATACTTTCTTATACACAACATACCCTGAAATAAAGATGTGTTTGGCCCTATGAATGCTGCCTACTGCGTATCAATCTGCAAACATCAAAATATCCTAGGTGCATTCTTATGTGGCTTATGAGAAGAGAAGGGGGACTCTCGTTGATAATTTTCCTGCATTATCCACAAGAAATTCATGCCTGAATAAGTTATCATGAACCGTGAAATCTCATGTACTGTTAGATTAATAATTTTTTTAATGATCCAGTAAAGGTATTGCCTTGTTACTGCATTTCTATTGTTTAAGGATCACATGGCTGTCTTTGTTTGGGGAACTACTGAGGATACCAGAAAATAATCACTGCAAGGTGTCACCAAAAACTCTAAGACTGACTTTTAATATCAGCCCAGCATGACTACAAATCGAAGGGAATGGCCACTTCCAACCACTAAGTCTTAATTGACTTTGATTTGGCTACATTTTGAGCCAAAATGAGTAAACTAAATTTTAACCCTGGCTTCCTGATGGAATGCTCTGGGTCTTTCTGTCACCCTTTTCTCTAGCCAAACAGAAACTTGCAGTTTCAAAAAGAGGCCATCTGCAGGAGGACATTATGCATATACTGTACCTGGGGTAGTTGTCTTTAGTGATCAAATAAAGGTACAGTATCAGCTTGCTCCTGCATTTAGACACCACTATTTCCATTAAAGAGCTTTATTGTTTATTTGAGCTAGACAGGAAACTATTGAGAAATGGAAGGAGGTGGGTGTGGCTTGGAAACAGCACAATAAACCTCTGTGCCTCTCAGATGAATGAAAGACTGACTGGGCTGGCCAGGAGCCACAAATGTTTAAAACAACTCATCATTCATGTCTAGGTTCTTGAGCAGGATAAAGGAAAACGTGGTGTGGAAGTAACCAAAATATATTACTTCTCCTGCCTCCTTAGGGGAGTGAAGGGTGTTATACCTGACCATAGTGATTGCTGCTAAAGCCAGTAGTGACAGCAGTAAAACACTTCTTCTTCTGTGTCTGGGTCAGATGCGAGACTGCCAAAATGAAGCTACCTTTTGGTGAGTTCATCCTGCAGTTCCTTTCGTCTGAGAAAGATTTGCCGACACAACAAGGTTGCCATTGCCCGGGGTCCACCCGATTGTTGTTCAAAAAATACCACCATCTTCGAGGAGGCGCTTTCTGTGTACCCCAGCACAACACTAGAAGGAGGTGTTGTGCAAAAAGCAAATTGGGAAGAAAGTATGTAATCCAGACCAGGTTTTCCTATCAGCTGGTAGTTGTAATTTGCCCCTAACGTTATTAAGGGGGAGATTTTGTTACATGTCTCTGGCTGTTGTTAGAAGAACAAGGAAGAATAATTTTTTGGAGGTGGGGGTGGGGGTAAGAATGAAACCACAGAATCAAGACCTTAAACACCACCAGTGGGAGCTTCCTTGCTCTCCTTCTATCCTTTTGCCCCTCCTTGTGGTGCTGGTTTGCTCCGATTGACAGGATGCTGCTGTTTCCTTTCTCAGGCAAACAAAGAGTTCTCGTTTCCTTGAAGCAGATTCATGACCTGCCCTTCCTCCTACATCTTCAAAACTGCAACAAAAATCGTGCGAACCTCTCTTTTTACAGGAGAGAATGTGGAATTACTGTACTGTACATTGATTACAGTGAGTTGGAAAGACTAGTGAAATAACACTTCCATCAGCATGGCAAGTGTTGAGGGACAATGGACTCGGAGCCTGCTTAATATAGTTATTATTTTTTGCAACTCATTGCAATAGCAATCTGTGATCTATGAACTTGTCTTACAAGAAAAGGTAAGGTCGAAAATTATTGCTGGGTTGATCAGACCAAGTACATTATCTTATCTTCTTATCTGGTTGCTTCATAAGAACATAAGAACAGCCTTGCTGGAACAGGCCACAGTCCATCCAGTCCAGCATTCTGTCTCACACAGTGGCTCACCATTTGCTTCAGGGTATTCCCAAGAAGATGCCTTCACCTGCTTAGGATTCCCTGGATATGGCATTGAGAGATATCCTGCCTATCTCTCCAACCCTGAGGTTGTCCTTAGGTATCCATAATTATAGCCATAATTATAGCCCAACTCTGCTGCCATTTGCCATCCAGAGAGGCCAGGGGGAGGTGAGTAAAAGATCCTGCCCCCCCATCCAAAGACCTGGGCCCAGAGAGAAGGAAAAGGCATCAGGAGAGAAACACAAGCCCAACTCCACTGCCATTTGCCATCCAGAGAGGCTAGGGGGAGGTGAGTAAAAGATCCTCCCCCCCCCTATCCAAAGACCTGGGCCCAGAGAAAAGGAAAAGGCATCAGGAGAAAGACACAAGCCCAACTCTGCTGCCATTTGCCATCCAGAGAGGCCATGGGGAGGTGAGTAAAAGATCCTGCCCCCCCCTCCAAAAACCTGGACCCAGAGAGAAGGACACCTCCGGAGACCCCCGACCACCCCCAGGAGATACCATCCACAACCACCATCACAGCGAGGCCCGAGTCGGCGCCTTTGACCAACTCCATGCGGCCGAAGGGTGGCGAGAGCTGCTGCATTCGTGCAAAGGATAAGTAATCGAACTGAAATAATATAATTGACTAAACATAGATGGCTTATAGCAACTGACACAGTGACTGTACAAGAAACTGACTTACATAGAGACTTGAGATAGTGGACTTTTTCTTTCTTTATTTCCCTTCATTAATTAGTTCAACTTTTACTTTGATACTTTGTGATAAACTGTGATATTGTGCATGGTAATACTTTGTTTTTAAACTGTGATAACATGTGTGATGGGAAGAGACTGGCGTAGAGACTGGCAAGGCACGCTTCAAAGTTTGCCAAGAGAACCCTATGGACCAAAACAAAAGGCAAAACAAGTGGATGCTCAGCACAGCAGATCTGAAAAGGGGGAGGGATACGAAAGGGGGAGGAGAAATGCAGTGTTTCAGGGAACAATACTGCATAGGAACATGGAATGTTAGGTCTATGAATCAAGGAAAACTGGAAGTGGTTAAAAATGAGATGGAAAGAAAAAGCATTGATATCCTGGGCATCAGTGAATTAAAATGGACAGGGATGGGTGAATTCAGCTCTGGAAACCATCATATCTACTACTGTGGGCAAGAAAACCTCAGAAAAAACGGAGTAGCCATAATTGTCAACAAAAGAGTGAGGAAAGCAGTAATGGGATACAATATCAAAAATGATAGAATCATGTCAGTCAGAATCCAAGGCAAACCTTTCAATATCACTGTAATCCAAGTCTATGCACCAACCACTAGTGCAGATGAAGCCACAGTTGACCAGTTCTATGATGACCTAGAACACCTCATAGAACAGACACCAAGAAATGATGTCCACATTATCTTAGGAGATTGGAATGCCAAAGTAGGAAATCAAAAAGTAAATGGAATAACAGGCAAGTTTGGTCTTGGAACACAGAATGAAGCAGGGCAAAGATTGATAGAGTTCTGCCAAGAGAATGCACTAGTCATAGCAAACACCCTCTTCCAGCAACACAAGAGATGGCTTTACACATGGACATCACCAGATGGCCAGCATCGAAATTAGATTGATTACATACTCTGCAGTCAAAGATGGAGAACCTCCATTCAGTCAGCAAAAACAAGACCTGGAGCAGACTGTGGCTCAGATCACAACCTACTGATCGCAAAATTCAGGCTTAGACTAAAGAAAATGGGGAAAACAATTAGACCAGACAGATATGACCTACACAACATCCCTAAAGAATACACGGTGGAGGTCAGGAACAGATATAATGTCCTGCACCTGACAGACAGAGTACCAGAAGAATTATGGACAGAAACACGGGACATCATGCAGGAGGCAGCAAGAGAAACCATACGAAAAGAAAAGAAGCGTAAGAAAGCAAAGTGGTTGTCTGATGAGGCCCTTAAAATAGCAGAGGAAAGAAGGAATGCAAAAGTCCAAGGAGAAAGGAAAAAATACAACCACCTGAATACAGAATTTCAAAGAAAAGCAAGGAGAGATAAGGAAAACTACCTGAATGAACAGTGCAAAGAAATGGAGGAAAACAACAAAAGAGGCAGGACTAGAGATCTTTTCAAAAAAAATTGGGGAAATCAAGGGAACATTTAAAGCAAAAATGACCATGATAAGGGACAAAGATGGAAAGGAGTTAGCTGAAGCAGAAGAGATCAAAAAAGATGGCAAGAGTACACAGATGAACTCTACAAAAAGGATCTCAACACTCCTGATAATAACAATAATGAGAAATTTGAACTTGAACCAGACATTCTGGAGAGTGAAGTCAGAAAGGCCCTAAAAAGCACTGCAAACAATAAAGCTAGTGGAAATGATGGCATCCCAGTTGAATTTTTCAAAGCCCTAAAAGATGATGGAATCAAACTACTGCATTCAATACGCCAGCAAATTTGGAAAACAAAACAGTGGCCACAGGATTGGAAAAGATCAGTGTACGTTCCAATCCCAAAAAAAAGGCAATGCCAAAGAATGCTCAAATTACCGAACAATTACGCTCATCCCACATGCCAGCAAGGTGATGCTCAAGATAATACAGGATAGACTTCAACAACATGTGGAGAGAGAACTACCAGAGGTGCAGGCCGGTTTCAGAAGAGGCAGGGGGACTAGAGACCACATTGCCAACATACGTTGGATCATGGAGAAAACAAAAGAATACCAGAAACAAGTCTACTTTTGTTTTATTGACTACACCAAGGCTTTTGACTGTATGGACCAAAACAAAATGTGGCAAGTAATTAAAGAGATGGGAATACCAGAACACCTCATATTGCTCATGAGAAATCTGTACACGAACCAAGAAGCAACAGTTAGGACAGAACACGGAATGACAGAGTGGTTTGGAATAGGAAAAGGAGTAAGACAAGGCTGCATTTTATCACCCTGCTTATTCAATCTATACACAGAGCACATAATGCGCAGTGCAGGGATGGAGGAATCACAATATGGGATCAAAATTGCTGGGAGAAACATCAACAATTTGAGATATGCAGATGATACCACCCTAATGGCAGAAAGTGAGGGAGATCTAAAGAACCTCTTGATTGGATTGAAGGAGGAGAGTGCAAAAGCTGGCTTGAGACTCAATATCAAGAAAACCAAGATAATGGCAGAAAGGTCCCATCAGTAGATGGGGAAGAAGTAGAAGCAGTGACAGATTTTACTTTCCTGGAATCTAAGATCACTGCAGATGGCGACTGTAGCCATGAAATAAAAAGACGACTGATTATGGGGAGACAAGCTGTGAGAAACCTGGGGAATATAGTGAAAAGCAGAGACATCACCTTGAAAACAAAAATTCGCATAGTCAAAGTAATGGTATTCCCAGTGGTAATGTATGGGTGTGAGAGCTGGACCATTAGGAAGGCTGAGCGCAGAAGAATAGATGCCTTTGAGATGTGGTGTTGGAGGAGAGTCCTGAGATTTCCTTGGACAGCAAAGATAACAAATAGGTCAATACTGGAAGAAATCAATCCTGACTGTTCATTGGAGGGACAAATAGTGAAGATGAAGCTAAAGTACTTTGGACATCAAATGAGAAGGGAGGACTCACTTGAGAAGGCCTTGATGCTGGGAAAGGTGGAGGGCAAGAGAAGAAGGGGGCATCCAAAGATGAGATGGATAGATGGTATTGTGGACACACTGGGCATAGAGCTTGGTGGGCTGAGGAGAATGGTGGAGGATAGAGGTGCCTGGAGGAAAATGGTCCATGGGGTCGCAAAGGGTCGGAATCGACTGTGCGACTGAACAACAACAAAACCCTTGTCCTCCATGAACTTGTCTAATCCTGGGTGATTATCCTCCTGCCTGATTTACAAAAAATATGCCAGGACAAAAGTAATGTTTTTGTCCTGATAATAGGAATTGTGGTCCATGATCTTGATGGGGAAGCACTATCTGCCCATCCAGGCTTTGAGTGTTGGGGAGGACAATGGGCGAAGGGAACATGTTTAAATCCCACATCCAGCTCTCATGTTGACAGTGTGACCTTGTGTCAGCCACACTCTTTCAGCCTAACCTACCCCACAGGGCAAAGGACTACATATTACATTATCACCTGCTTGCAACATTATTGTATTTGGAAAACAGGACACATTAATACCACTTCAGGTGATTTTGGAAGCTGAGGAATATTCTATTCAAGAAAGCTTTAGGTAACTGAGTAGGATTGGCTTCAAGGGGGGGGGGCTTCCCAACCCCCAAAAGTTTTAAAATTGTTTTTAATTCAGCTGTTGCTTTTAATGTTTTGCCATACTTTCCATATAGGGAAAAAAGTATGGTGATTTTAATTGGATTGGCATTTCACTCATCTTGTGAGTTGCCTTGGATGCCAATGGATAGAATGTGGTATACCCGCATGCCAAGATTGGCCATCACCCTTCCCGATGAGTTCACTCGCTAAGCACATGGCTTGAGAATTAATGGGCTCGGATGGAACGGAAATTGGGAGTGGGTTAGATTAATGATTAGCATGATTCATAAGGCTTGAGCTGAGGTCTTGCGGATAAAATAGGACAAAGGTATAAAGTGCTGACTCCAAGGTCGAATTCCCTCTTCCCCTTCTGGTCTCGATAAGGCTGAGCGAGGCTGGCTGAGTCAGTGGGAAAGGAAGTTAGAGACCTGAAGGCAGTTTGACTGATCTTCGAGATAGGGTGAGAACAATAGGGTTTCACCAACCCAGATCTTAGATACTGCGGGTTTGTCCATTAATCACTGGACAATGGCTGGAGGCAGGTGCTATCTTTACCCACCAGAAACGCCACTTGCGTCAGCCTTCTGTGACGTGGGTCCCGTGTGTTTAGGCAGGATCAATAAATGCACCACTCGATTTCAATCGAGACTGGACTTCACCGCACGCTTTGCCTCCCATCTCTTTCCTTGCGCGGCCAGTCACTCCGAACCTCCGCAGGCCATCTCCACACCAGAGGGCCCCGATCCGTGGCACATCGCAACAGAAGAAGACATAATATTAGAAAATTAATATGATCTGCCAAAGCCTCAAGTACCAAGAGTTACATAAACTATGTTACTTTAAAGAATGTACGAGAGCATTAAATTATTGTTCATATTTATTGATCTATTTTTAAAAATCATCTTCATGGAAGGGAGGTTTATTGTCTTTTAGAATATCTGACTTACCAGGGGGAAAAGGAACAGAACCTTTGAAGTGGTCTCTCCACAGCTGTAACATTTCCTTCCCAAAAATTTAGTTTGGCCTAATTTCTTTTGACTTTTAAGTAATTCTTAAGAAACATTATATTTCTTTTGTTTGATCTTCTTGTTGGTTTCCTTTATATGTTTTATATATCAATACTTTAATGCTGTTTTACTATGCTTGTTCAATTACTATTTTTAAACCTTTCTATTGTAAGCTCATATGTGAGAGTAGCTATTAATAATGGAAGAGAAAGTATCTAATAAAATATTTTCACCACCCTCTCCAAACAGAGTGACTGAAATTCTGTTTCTTAGTGTAGTATATTTGACTAGAGTAGAACCATTAAATCAGTGGAGATTTGGTGATTAAACTCATTCTCCATTGAGTGACTTGTACAGTAAAGTCACCACTTGAGCACCTCAATATGAATCAAAAGAACTTATAGGGAAGGTGACTCACCAATCCCCACTGGTTGAATGAGTCAACTCTACTTGTTAGTTCCTGTTGGATTTTAGCCCATGAGGTGCAAGAAAAGAGATTATTTTAGGCAGCTGGATGGGAAAAAACCTGATCTATCAATCCTTTGGGAAGCTTCCTTGAACTTGTTTTGCTTCTTTTTCTAAAAAGTACATGTTGCACTCTCTTTCCAAAATTACTTGCAAAACAAATGCAAGCGCGGCGCCAAAATGGCCGCCGCGCCCTTTGCGGGCCCCCCCCCACAGGACAGAGAATCCGGGTAGTTAGGGGCGTGGCCAGCTCCCTTATAAAAGGGGTGGCCACGAGGCAGCCGCGCTGCCATTTTGCCTCAGCGACGGAGCGGAGAAGTTTTTCCCCCTGCGCCTCCGTCGCTCGTTGGTATTGCCGGGAAGCCTTTTGGGTCGATTTTGCTTAGCTAGCTTCCCTTTTTTGCTCGAGATGCCTTCCAAAAAGAAGGCTCCTGCGAATTCAGCTCGGGCTGTTAGGAGGCGCAACCCAGGTCGGAGGACCGTGGTGCCGCCTCCTCAACAGCCACCTTTGCCATCCCCGGCCGGGGCTGGTGGCTTGGGGTCTATCGCACCTTGGCCCGTTCAGAGTGCGGGCGCGGAGGGCGCTCCGGCCCGCGGCCCGCGAGCGGTGGACACCGCTCCTCCTTCCGCCCAACCCGTTGGGCCGACTACTTCTGGGCCGCAGCCTCTCCCGGGGCCCTCTAGCCTCGGGGGGTGGCCCGGTGCCCCGCCTTGGCAGGTTTCCTCACCAGCCCTGCCGGGCTTTGGCCCTGGCCAATGGCCATATCTGGGCCATGGGGTGCAGGGAACTGTCCCCATGCAAGGGTCAGGTGGGCCGGCCGGCTCTTTACCCATGGTTACTGTAGACACCTTACTGGCCCGTATTGCGGCCTTAGAGGAGTCTTTGGCCCGGGCCAGTCAGGCAGGTGCCCCTTTCGGGGTACCTTTGGAGGCGCTATCGGCAGCAGGACAACGGCCGGCGGGGAGGGTTGAGCTGCTGCAGGCGGGTGGCGCGGCTCCGGCCACTGCCTCGCAGCTCCCCAGCCAGCAACCTGGCGCGGGTCAAGCCCCGGTGATGAGCTCTACATCGGTCGTGAGCTCCGACGCCCCCAGTGGGCCGGAACCCCCGTTGGGGGCGGCCCGCGGGGGTGCAGCATGTGAGTATATGGTGCAAACGAGTACATCCACACACATTCCCAATATAGGGGGGACCTTTCAGTGGCCTTGGCCTCGCGCGGGTGGTGCAGGGGCTACGCCGCTGGCGACCCACCCGGCGACAACTACTGCCACCATGCCCGCTGGGGTGGGCATTGGTTCTTACACTGCTGGGAACGTACTTGGGGTGGCAGGGTTAACTCATGCCCCTTTGGGTAGGCCAGCTATCCCCTTTTCGGCTTTGCCGACGGCAGGGTATTCCCTGCCATTGGGTGATCACTTGGCGCAGGCTACCAGAGAAAAGATATAGCGAGGGGAGTACGTGGATATCTTCTCACTCCTGAACAGAGAGCCCACTAAGGAAGAAAGGGAGGGTCAGGATGAGAAGGACAAGGAGCAGGCACGCCGCCGTAAGCCGCCGCGTACCTGGGCTAACTGGCTCCCCGCTTATTTGATATACATGGCGGTGTATTTGAGGGCGCGGCCGGATCTAGCTATTCCCATGGTCCAATATTTGGACAACATATACAGGGCAATGGTAGATTTCCCGGGCCCCTCATGGCTAGCATATGATGAGGAATTCCGTATGAGGATTCCCCTGCACCCCGAGATGAGATGGGATGAGCCGTGCCAGAGACTGTGGCTCTTGTATATGACACCCACACGTCCTGCCCCGGGGGATAGATACCATT
The DNA here is from genome assembly GCA_035047305.1 of Bradypodion pumilum. Lineage (NCBI taxonomy): Eukaryota > Metazoa > Chordata > Lepidosauria > Squamata > Chamaeleonidae > Bradypodion > Bradypodion pumilum. The sequence continues at coordinate 445,542,287 of JAWDJD010000002.1, read as the reverse complement.
GTGGACATGCGGTCCAGCGAGCAGCTCCAGCGCAGGTTACCCGCCAAATGGCGGGGCAGGGGGTTCCAGCCCGCCTGCTGTGCTGGACTTTCTCGTCCAATGGTTCCTGCAGTCGGAAGAACTGCAGGTATAAGCACGAGTGTCCCACATGTTCTGGTCCCCATGCAGCCTCTGCTTGTCCCAAGCCTGGGGGGGTGCGAGGCAGAGGGAGGGGTGGACAGTGGGCTGGCAAGCCTGCCACGGATGGAACTAGTTCTCCGAAAGGCCCCCTCCCCAATTAAGGTGGACATGCTGGAGCGCTGGCTCGCATCGTACCCAAGGGGAGAGGACAGGGAGTACCTTATCCAAGGTTTTAAGCAGGGATTTCGTATCCCTTTTATGGGTGATAGATCTCCTCAGGATGCTCCCAACCTTTTATCCCTCAGAGGAAGGGAGGAGGTAGCCGAGGCCAGCATTAAAAAGGAGTTAGACGCGGGCAGGGTCGCCGGACCTTTTCCCGTACCCCCTTTTCCCAACCTGAAGGTTTCACCATTGGGTTTGGTTCCTAAAAAGTCCCTAGGTGAGTTTCGCCTTATTCATCATTTGTCCTACCCAGCCGGCCGATCGGTCAACGATGCGATACCTGATGACCTTTGTTCGGTCAGGTATACATCGTTCGACCATGCGATGCGCATGGTGCGCTCGTGTGGCCCGGGTGCCTTGCTGGCCAAGTGCGACATTAAGTCAGCTTTTCGCCTCTTGCCGGTGCACCCGGGCGACTTTGAATTGCTGGGTTTTAAATTTAAAGGGCAGTATTATTTTGATAAGGCCATGCCTTTTGGCTGCTCCATATCATGCTCGGCTTTCGAGCGTTTTAGTACCTTCCTAGAGTGGGCTTTCGTCCGCAGGTCAGGGTCCCGGTCTGTAGCCCATTACCTGGATGACTTTTTATTCGGGGGTGAACGGGGCTGGGACACGTGTGCACGTCTCCTCAATACATTTCAGACGCTAATGCAGGAACTGGGTGTCCCTTTAGCGCCCGAAAAGACCGAGGGCCCGTCGACCAAACTAGTATTCCTGGGGGTTGAGATTGATACAGTAGTACAGGCTTCTAGGTTACCGGGTGATAAGGTGTCCAGGATAGTGACCCTTATCTCGGAATTGCTGGCCAAGCGTAAGGCATCCCTGAGGGAACTGCAGGTGCTACATGGGCACCTCAATTTTGCCTGCAGGGTGGTCGCACCGGGCAGGGCTTTTGCCCGGCGCTTATGCGACGCCATGGCAGGGTTATCCAGGCCCCACCACAGAGTCAGGCTTACCCGGGGTATCAGGGCAGACATGTTTGTCTGGTTGCAATTCCTGAGGGAGTTTAATGGGGTCTCATTTTGGAGGTCTGACCTCCTGGCATCCCCCAATTTCCAGATCCAGTCTGATGCCTCAGGATCCCTGGGTTATGGGATGTACTTCAATGGGAAGTGGGCCTATGGTGGGTGGCCACCGGCATGGGCAGGCACAGGTCGCCTGCGGGATCTCACATACCTGGAATTTTTTCCCATTCTGGGGGCTTTGATGCTATGGGGCGAACAGTGGGCTAATTCGGTGGTGCATTTCTGGTGCGACAATGCTGCCGTGGTGCACATTGTCAATGCACAGACTTCTAAATCGCCCAGGGTCATGGATCTAGTGCGCCATTTTGTGCTGCGCTGCCTGCGCCTCAACGTCTTGTTCAGGGCCAGGCATGTCCCAGGGGTTAATAACGATATTGCTGACGCTTTGTCCCGCCTGCAGATCTCCCGGTTCCGCGCCTTGGCCCCGGATGCGGAGGAATTTCCCTCGCCACTCCCGGACGAGATGTGGACTATTGGCAAGGAGAGGTGAACCGGGCGATTGGCCTGTCACTAGCGCCACGCACGCGTAAGGCGTATCAACAAGCATTCAATTTGTATAGGGCTTTTGCTACTCGATTTCAATGGCCAGAGACCTGGCCCATCCCGGTGGACCATGTTCTGCGGTTCATGGTTCACCTGCATGCACAGGGCCTTGCACCTCGCACCATAGCATCCAAGCTCTCGGCGTTGGCTTTTATGGCCAAAGTAGGGGGTCATGTGGATACCACCTCTGACTTCCGTGTGAGACACGTTTTGGAGGGGTGGGTGCGCGAGCGCGGGCGTTGCCCGGATGACCGGCACCCTATTTCCCCAGGGGTTCTTACCCAGTTGGCCCGGGGCTGGCCAGGCCTCTGTTTTGATCATTATGAGGCAGCCCTTTTTCATGCAGCCACAACGGTGGCATTTTTTGGAGCGCTCCGCATCAGCGAACTCGTGATGCTGTCTAAGGCGGATGCAAGTGGTAGGGCACTGGAACTCGGAGATGTATATGTTGCCAAAGACTGGGCCCAGTTGAGGATTCGCTCCTCCAAAACAGATCAGCATGGCGTAGGCAGTGGAGTAAGACTGCTACGGTGTTCTTTGGCAGACATCTGTCCGGTTGGTGCCCTACAGGAATACCTGGCACTGCGTGGCTGGCACCATGGCCCGTTTTTCTGTCACCAAGATGGGTCTCCCCTTACTAAATTTCAGTTTTGGAAGGTGACAGCCAGAGCCCTCACCAGGGTGGGACTACCAGGTGCCCGTTATGGCACACATTCGTTCCGTATTGGCGCAGCCTCTACAGCAGCTGCTTTTGGGTACTCTGGGGCTGACATACGCAGCATGGGGAGGTGGGGCTCACAATGTTTTCAGTTTTATGTGCGCCCACTCCCGCCATGAGTACCAATCCAGTCACCTTACCTTCCTTTTTCTCAATTTTCTTACAGACCCTGGGTGTCGTATTACACCGGTGACAGTATGGCTGGTGGGCCACAGCTATGTGCTCAGGGCAGCGCGTTACGCTGCGGCGACAGAGTGGGGACCCCGACTGGGACTGGGTGACCACGCCAGTCTCTCATGGCACGGTAAGCCTGGGATGTTATGGCGGGAGCTGCGGCCTTTCCTTTTTTCTGGCCTGGGGGCTGACCCGCCTGACATTCTAATCATCCACTTGGGGGGCAATGATTTGGGCCAGGTCACCGGCTTATCGCTCAAGCATGCGATTTGCGAGGACCTCGCCTACTTGCATTATGTCTGGCCTGCCACAGCCCTGGTTTGGTCGGACATTGTTCCGCGCCACTCTTACAGAGGGGGCGTTAACCTCCTGGCCCTTGACCGAGCTAGGCGCGCGGTCAATAAGGCAGTGGCGCGGTTTCTCACCACCAGGGCTTGGGGACGGGTTAGTCATCACCCCGATATTAGTCTACAAAATTGTGACTTGTATGCAGGGGATGGGGTCCATCTGTCGCGAGGAGGTATGGACCTCCTGTTGGGTGACTGGCGAGCAGGCCTGTTGACCGAGCTGACGGTCTGGGGGGGGCGTCAGGTCTTCTGTGAAGCCCCTCCGTGTGGCGGGTAGCACTGGTAAGGTAAACAGTATGACCCACAAGTATCCGGCAGGTTCGCAATTGACTGGACAACACTAGACAGGAATAAAGTAGTTAAACGTTGTCCGGTCAACGATGAATCAGGCGATGGGGTGATGATGATTGCTAACCAGCATGCATCACCCCTGTGATTTCACGGATACGCGTCAGAGGGTGGGGTCATGAGTTAGTTATTGACTACGGTCAACAATTTGTTTGTTGTTAACAAACAAATTGATACAATTTGATACATTGTAACCAATTGCCGTTGGCAATTTTGGGGTGGTACCTTACCAGTGTTACTTCGGCCTGCTTGCCTTAGGAATTATGATTGGTCGTTTTACCAATACAAATTTATAATTCGGACTAGGGCATTGAATCAATAAATGTGGCCCTTTGCTGTTATCCACTTTCAATGTTGTCTGTGTCCGTTATTGGGGGGGTGCGCCTGCAATGCAAGCGCGGCGCCAAAATGGCCGCCGCGCCCTTTGCGGGCCCCCCCCCACAGGACAGAGAATCCGGGTAGTTAGGGGCGTGGCCAGCTCCCTTATAAAAGGGGTGGCCACGAGGCAGCCGCGCTGCCATTTTGCCTCAGCGACGGAGCGGAGAAGTTTTTCCCCTCCACCCCCTCCCTAGTTAACAGTGTGATTATGGTCGCTTCGGGGCCGGGTGGGAATTTTTGGTTGGGACCCACATTGGCTTCGGGTCCTGGCTTTTTTGCCCATCCCACACTGTTGCTATGGTTTGATATAGGGGTCTTTCTTCGTTCCTACTGTTGACTTTGGTCACATGGGCGGGTAGCACTGGTAAGGTAAACAGTATGACCCACAAGTATCCGGCAGGTTCGCAATTGACTGGACAACACTAGACAGGAATAAAGTAGTTAAACGTTGTCCGGTCAACGATGAATCAGGCGATGGGGTGATGATGATTGCTAACCAGCATGCATCACCCCTGTGATTTCACGGATACGCGTCAGAGGGTGGGGTCATGAGTTAGTTATTGACTACGGTCAACAATTTGTTTGTTGTTAACAAACAAATTGATACAATTTGATACATTGTAACCAATTGCCGTTGGCAATTTTGGGGTGGTACCTTACCAGTGTTACTTCGGCCTGCTTGCCTTAGGAATTATGATTGGTCGTTTTACCAATACAAATTTATAATTCGGACTAGGGCATTGAATCAATAAATGTGGCCCTTTGCTGTTATCCACTTTCAATGTTGTCTGTGTCCGTTATTGGGGGGGTGCGCCTGCAATAGTAGCACTGAGGACAACATACAATAAGCTCAACATCCATAAATCAAATTAAAGTAACAAAATAAATCAGTCCAGTAAAAGCAGAAGCTATCAAAAGTAGACATGAAAACACAAATCACAACAGAAAGATGTAACATATCACAGAATGAGAAAATTCTTAAAAACACAACACTTCAACCAAAAAAATATATAGAGAATCAAAAGGCCAACAAAACAACAAAGTAGACACTAAGCAAATATAAGGGGAAATGTGAATCTCTCATACACATTATGCCCCAGCTAGTCACTCCCACTCAAAAAGCACTACATCCTGAAAGGGATGTAAGTTCAGTGAAACTGGCAGATCAATGCTCTGATTGCCTTGACAACAAAGGAGACTTTCTTCTGTTGCCTTCCCTCATCATTCAGAAATCAATAGAAGGTTTTACTTGTTACCAGTGTGACATAACATAGTCAACTCTGATTGACCAAGAGAGCTGTGATGTCACTGTCTTCTTTGTTAATAGATGCTGAAGGTTAAACTCATTACTAAATGGGTGGTATAGGAATGTAATAAATAAATAATAAATATATATTTACAGCTAGGTGTTTGTCTTGTATCCTCCTATTTGTAATTCAACAGGGCAAAACTTCACAACTAATTTGAACAACAACCAGAGATCATCTGCTATTACCAGTTTTTAAAAGCCATATTGATTTGTATATTTGGTTATTATGCTAACCAATCACTCTGTACGTCTGTACCTGATGTGTTTAAATTGATGCCATGAAATCTCACTCCTATGTCTGAAAAAGTGGACTTGATCCATGAAAGCTAACATTAAAATACAGCAGTTAGTCTTTAAAGTGCCACAACATTTTTGTTTGTTTTGTTTACTCTCAGATATCTTCTTTGTATTACATAGGCATGATAAGTTGGGTTCCTTCGTGGTGGAGAAATATTTTCCTTCAAAAAAGCGACAGCATCCATATTTCCAGAACAGAAGAACAACCCTTTGATTTTGAAGAAAAAAGTATGGTTGAATCGCTTACCTCCTAAAGTAAGAAAAATCCCATTACAAGCCAATTTCATCTTCCTCACTCAAAACATGAACACATCCATGTATCTTATATGGGAATCTATCCCAAGTAAATGCTACAGCACAATTGCTATTGCCACTCCATACCCTATACTGTATTTTGCATCAGTAATTAAATGGAAGAGCTGATTATGTCAGTGTCAGCATCTAAGGACAGCAGATGTAGTCCTATCCACAGTTACATAAACTTTAGTAGTCTAGTTTAGTTGATTTTTGTTTTGAGGCGGGAAACAATTTCAGTCACTCTGTTTGGAGAGGGTGGTGAAAATATTATTATTTTATTAGATACTTTCTTTTCCATTATTAATAGCTACTCTCACATAAGAGCTTACAATAGAAAGGTTTAAAAATAATAATTGAACAAGCATAGTAAAAACAGTATTAATGTATTGATATATAAAACATATAAAGGAAACCAACAAGAAGATCAAACAAAATAAATATAATGTTTCTTAAGAATTACAACTAATGACATAGTCTTAGATAAAGAACTTCTCCCTCCCCCCAGGAAATCAAAGTGTTGAGCTTATCTCTTGTAATTATTGGGGTGGAAATTAAAGTATAAAAAGAATCCATCAGTGTGGATGCACTTTAGGGCTAAACATGCTACATTAAATATGAATTTCTTACTTCAAACTATATTCATGTGGACCCATATATTGTGATCATTGCCTACTCCTAGGGGAGACTTAAACTTCCAGCAGAGCCACCCCCTTCCCTGCCTAAATTTGCATCCTTACCTTGCAAGAGCTAAAAATAGTGAAAAGGGAGGTTTGTTTTCTTTTTCATGGTGAGGGGATTTAAGGAAAAACAGGTGTCAAGGAAAGATTTAATTCTCTCCAGTGCATAGTTTGCTGTTAAGGAATGATTTTACCAGTTTTGCTTCCCCAGTAAATTTTCATTGTTAAGTTGGGATTCGAACCCAGATCTCCTGAATCCTATGTTGTTACTCTATCTACTACATGAGGAGTCCCTAACCTTTCTCTCACTATGGAGCAGTCTCATGCTAAACAATTTTTCCATGGACCGGTAAGTGGTGGTGGTGGGATTGGATGGTGCACACAGGCAGGGGGCAGAGCCCCACTGTAGTTAAGCAACATGGGGAAGGGGGCCTATCTGCAGTGTCTGAAGCCTGTGCTCTCGCTCTGTTTGCTGGGCAAACCAAGCAGAGCACATGGCTGGGTTTGGGACAGCCCGTGGCCCAGTACCAGTCTAAGGCATCATGGTTGGGGACTCCTGCACTACACCACTCTGGGTATCCAATATAGCCCTGGTTAAAAAAAAACTATGAGCATACTGTACAAAAAACTAGGCTCAACAAGAGCTTGGAAAAGTTCCTTTATAAAACCTGCAACTTCCAGAATTCTCTAACTAGTCCAAAAATGGAAAGTTTCCATGCTGAGGGCTTAGCTGCATGCTATGTATTTAATGATTATATGCTACATATTAAATATGAAGGATGAAGGTCCTCAAATGGGTTAAATCCCGCTTGAATCCATCTTGATGGAGGGCAGCAGCTTGATCAATACTGGCCTTGGGTTACGGAGGACTTTGTGTGCCAAAAGGGCTCAGGACCATAAGAACATAAGAACAGCCTTGCTGGAACAGGCCACAGCCCATCCAGCCCAGCATTCTATCTCACACAGTGGCTCACCATTTTCTTCAGAGTATTATTCCCAAGCAGATGCCTTCACCTGCTTAGGATTCCCTGAAAATGGCATTGAGAGATATCCTGCCTATCTCTCCAACCTGGAGGTTGTCCTTAGGTATCCATAATTATAGCCATTGATACCCTTGTCCTCCATGAACTTGACTAGCAAAATTGATTGCTGAAAAGGTGTGTGTGTCAGAGATCACTCTGGGTTGATTTGATGTAGGCAGATTGATTGCACATGGAGCCAGCAGGTGGGCCAAACACTTCTTTATTGCAGCATGGTCTATCTGTACATAGCAAAAAGGTGGAGACGCAGCTCCTTATATATCATACAGTACATTTGAATTTCACCCCAAGGGCGCCCATTGGTTACGGTAGCAATGACATCATTGGGACATACTGCATACCTTACTAAGGTTCACCTGTGGTAGAAATTCAGGAGCCCCAAGAACGACTACAGCTCTGACTTAGTAGCTGGTGTGGGGGCGTCTTGAACGGCCGCAACCTTTGATTTTGAGGGCTTTACCCTGTCAGGGGTGATCCGAAACCCCAGAAACTCTACCTCATTTGCGTAGAATACGCACGTGTCCCTTCTCAGCCGTAACCCAGCTCTCTCAAACACAGACAGCACCCAGTCTAACCTCTGGGCTAACTCTGACTCATCCCCAGCTATTATCAATACATCATCGAAGTATGGTAACACCCCGGGGACATACCTGTCAAGTACCCTGTTTTTCCCAGGGAAACCCCTTATTTTTACCCCTCTTCCCGCCCCCTCCCATTTTATTAATTTCCCCGTAATATCATAAGAACATAACATAAGAACAGCCTTGCTGGAACAGGCCACAGCCCATCCAGTCCAGCATTCTGTCTCACACAGAATATTCCCAAGGAGATGCCTTCACCTGCTTAGGATTCCCTGGAAATGGCATTGAGAGATATCCTGCCTATCTCTCCAACCCGGAGGTTGTCCTTAGGTATCCATAATTATAGCCATTGATACCCTTGTCCTCCATGAACTTGTCTAATCCTTTCTTAAAGCTGTCAAGACTGACAGCTGTCACCACGTCTTCTGGCAGGGAGTTCCATAGACCAGTGATCCTCTGGGTGAAAAAGTACTTTTTTTTATTTGTTTGAGAACTAGTACCCAAAAGTTTCATGGAGTGCCCCCTAGTTCTAGTGTTGTGCGATAGGGAAAACAGTTTTTCCTTATCTACTTTGTCCATACCGTGCATGATTTTATAAACTTCAATCAGGTCACCTCTTAGATGCCGTTGTTCAAGAGTGAAGAGGCCCAACCGTTGCAGCCTCAGATGGTAAGGAAGATGTTCCAGTCCCCTAATCATTCTGGTTGCCCTCCTCTGCACTTTTCCCAGCTCCATAATATCCTTCTGGAGGTATGGCGGCAAGAACTGGGTTGACACCTTCATTGTGCTGTCCACCAGGACACCAAGGTCCCTTTCCTGGTTTGTCGCAGAGAGTTCAGAACCCATCAGTTTATAAATTTAATGGGGGGGGGGTGTTGTCCCAACATGCATCACTCTGCACTTACTAACGTTGAAGCTCATTTGCCACTGTTTTGCCCACTCCCCCAGTGTCAAGAGATCCCTTGGGAGCTCCTCATAATCTCTCACAGTTTTCACTACCCTGTATAATTTAGTGTCGTCAGCAAATTTGGCTACCTTGCTATTTACTCCTACTTCTAGATCATTTCTGAAGAAGTTGAAAATCAGTGGTCCCAGTACTGAACCTTGGGGGACCCCACTCTCTACTTTCCTCCACTTGGAGAAGTGTCCATCACCCCTGGATCCTTTTTTGAAACTTGGTGTTACATTTGCTACCTTCCAGTCATCAGGCACAAAGCCTGATTTGAGGGAAAGATTATATATTTTGGCTAGGAGATCAGCAATTTCATCTTTAAGTTCCCTGAGAACTTGTGGATGGATGCGATCTGGTCCTGGTGATTTATTAGCATTTAGTTTAACAAGACATGCAAGGACCTCCTCCCTGGTTATTTCTATCCAGCTTAATTCTTCGGTTTCCCTCCCTACGAAGATAGGCTCTGTTTTGGGCATGTGGTCTCTGTCTTCTTCAGTGAATACTGAAGCAAAGAATTCATTGAGTCTCTCTGCAATCTCTGTTTCCTCTTTAATAACCAGAAAGTGACTCATAGAACTGGATCAGTAGTACGGGTGTCACACTGCAATGCGGAAGGCAAGTGGAAGGCCCCTGCATTATATTGCTGACTGCCATGATGATAGTCAATATTCAGAATTAGATACGGCATTTGAAGAAGAAGCTAATTTGTCCTCACAAAAAATCCTGTACAACTGTTCCGGAAAGTTGGCCTAATAAGAAAGTATTGCTTTGATATGGGTTTTGGTTTCCTCCACTCTTTTGAAACAATATAGCTATTTTAAGGGTTTTTTAAAAAGATAAATTATGCCATATGAATGTATGTGCATATCTTTACCTATAAATCCGAGCATTAACCGTTGTAATTTGACAAAGGATCCCACACCCAGCCATACTATCCCATACCAAGCATTCGTGCACTTGCCCGAACTGGGTTAGCAGGTAACTATCGGGTTGAGAAATGCGGCAGTGGGGCAGGAGACCCACAAACTCAAACAAAGAAAAAGAACTTCAATTCCCAACGTTCCTTGCGCCGTGCCATGCCATAGCCAATCAGGCTGAGAGGCACGAGCAAAAAGAATGTTGGGAAATGCATCCCAGCCAATCAAAAACGAGCTGCATTAAAAAAAACACCGCACGAACGCAAACCACAAACTCAAAACTACAAGTCCCAGCATCCTGCACGCCATGAGCGCGCAGAAAGCTGAGAAAGCCAGTGCGTGAAAAATAAACTTACAAAAAGCAACGGGAGCGCAATTCCCCAGCAAGCAGACTCAGTGCCTCACAGCCACGCAAAATAAAAGGCACAAAATGCCACCGTGAGACACCCACCATCCTTCTTTCCCAGAGCAACGGGGGAAGAGGGACTCCCTCTCCTCCACGCTACCCCACCGAAGAGACGGCGAGACCACCACCGGCCTCAAGGAAAGTTGAGCTGGGGTGGAAAAAAAACCAGAAAAACTGGAGGGGGGGTTCAAGGGGGGGAGGTACTGGAGCATTCAATTCCCCGGGAAGCAAACCAATTCCCCGGGAAGCAAAGGCAGCGAACGAGGCTCCAGTCGCTGCCTTTACTTCCCGAGGAAGTGTTTTGCTTTCAGGGGGAGGGAATGCACCAGTACCTCCCCCCCTGTTGAAAGTGAACCAATTCCCCGGGAAGAAAAGGCAGCAAACAGAGCTCCAGTCATTGCCTTCGCCTCCCGGAGGTACTCACCGGGGCGCAGCACACACGTATTGGGCTGCACATTTAAAACCTGCCCAGTGTGTGTGTGTGCGTTCACCAAAACAACCCCTAAACACCAACATCACCAAAAAGAAAACAACAAAAACAAACACCAAAACTATTACAAAATAATAAAACAAAAATAAATCAATAATTTAAAAAAATATTAATAAACAAAAATAAATAAACCACAAAATACACAAACAAAAACTTCCACAACACCACAAAACCACAAACAAAACACCTAACTACAACATGAAAAACACAAACAAACAACAACGAAATAAAACAAATTAAACACAACCAGAAATAATCAAACCAATTAAACCAAACTAAAAATAAACCAACACACAAAAGACCAAACAGAAACACCTCCCAGCCCACCAACACAAAACCAAAACAAATAAAAACCCCAGAAGAAAGAAAACCAGACAACTTACCAGTCTGTCCTCCCTCCATGATGACCAGAACAGAAATGAAGAAACAAAGACGGCTTACCGGAAAAAGCACCACCCAGAGGCCAGAAGAGAAAAAACACCTGAAATGAAACCAGAACCCCTAGCAGCCCCACCTGCATGGCACAATAGTAAAAACAACTTAAAAAGACTCAACAGCCCCATCTAGAGGCCACAAGAGTAAAAACAAGTCAAAAACATAACACAAAATCAATTTTACACAAATCACAAATATATCTCAAAAAAATAACATAAAAAGATTTCTAAAATCCTGTGTTTATTTTTTACTCAAATAAAAACCCAAAACATCTAAACACAGTTTAAAAACATTGAATGTAAAAAACATGTTCTTTCACATTTTTAAAATTATTACCTACGATAAAACCATTTTAAAAAAGGTCACATACTAAAATATTATTTGGTTAAATAGAAAATTTAGAAAAAAATTATATAATCCTTTGTTCTTTTTTTAATCCAGAAAAAAAACTGATCACAGTTTATAACAGCCCGGCATCGTAACAAAAATTAACGTATATGTTAAAGCAAATATTCAAAAACACATTAGAAAAATTACAAAATACAAGTTGTTATTACTGTAAAGTATCACAACAATACAATCTATTTAACAAATGAAAACATAAAGGAATTGTGCATAAATAAAAAAATTTAAAAGAACAATTACAGACTAACCTCTTTTTTACAAACATTACCAAAAAATAAAACCTTCCAACACAATTTAAAACAGCCCGGCAATGCCGGGCAAACTCTGCTAGTATGTAATAATATATTATGATCACCTGTGGGTTCTTGCATATCAAAGAGTAAACAAAACATTGTGGCTTCTAGGTTGCCCCTTGGATGTGGAGGGCAATGAAAAATAATTTGTTCTTAAAGTTGGAGCACCTACTGAACAGCCTGAACATTTTATCTAGCTGTTTGTCCATCCTGAATAATGGCAGAATAATCTACATCACACCGCAGAACAAAAACAACAACAACAATGTCACAAGGCTCTAGGATGCCCCTCCTTTGCCACTGGTAAATCAAGGTTATAGTCAGCAGTATGAGGAATTGATGGCTATGGAAAATGGAAGGGGAGACAGAAGCCAAGTCAGGTGATCTGTGGAAAACAGGCAGTCTCTATGACAACGGCATCCCCCTTTGCTAATTGATCTCTGGCTTCACCATACAGATACATTTTAAAAGCTGTCTAAGCCTGAGTTTTCAGAGTGAAGCCTTTTTTAAAAAGCCAATTTTAGGCCAGTTTTATGATGTTTCTTAATACTGTATATTATTTTGTTTTTATGCCATGATTCCACTTTATAGGCCAAGGATACTTACTTAAGAAGCAAGCTCTTAAACATTGTGGTCCGTATAGGACTAACCACGAATAAATTTGTATGTTTGTGTCTACCTTTCTGGTCATATTAAAAGTATTATCTATTTTGGCCCTAAATAGGTCATTACTGCAGGATTAATCTATCTATATAACTAAAATCAAGGTCCTGCGCTGTATGTTCCTTATACAAATCCACATCCCTGCACCAATTGTGCTGAAACTCGGCACATATGTACCTTGGGCTGAAGAGATGGTCATTGCAGGGTGACAAACCCCATGGGGAAGGGTATGCCCCCTAAATCAATCTGCAAAGGGGACACCCCCACCGACAGGAGAAAAACCAAGGGGAAAAAGCCAACCAGGGAGGATTGTGATGTCATCGCCACAGTTTAACCAATTTCCAGCTGGCCAGATCTGGGGCTCTGTGACATCACAGGGCTCCCTAATACAAAGCGACACCCCTGCACCAATTGCACTGGAAACTGCGTGCACGCCTACCTTCGACGTCTGGCATGGCCGGCGTGGGTAACCAGCAGCCCGCCTTGGGGTCCTTGTCCCCAAAAAGGGGCTGCAATGCCCACCCCTGCCAGCAGAAATGACCCAAAGAGGTGACTGCACATGCGTGAGAATCCACGCAGGCACCTAACCCTGTCTGGCGTTCCAGGCTGTGGTGCATGTGCGAAATTCCATGCATGTGCCAAAGTCTGCCCAGCATTCCAGGTGGTTCACGGCCTAGCCGCCAGTATGGACAGTGGCAATTACGGCCATTACAGCCGCCCCTGCCCCAGCTGCTACTGTTGGCAGATGGCCACCGTGGCATGGCTCCTCTGCACTCCTGAAGCATGCCGCGGGGAGAAGGGAGAACCCACAGCAGGGGGACGGGTGGAGGATTGGACTGGGCCACCGCCTTCCACAGACCACTGCCCCCCAAATGGGTCCTCTGCCCACCCGTCGAAATGGAGCCTCCCTTCCTCTGACACAACCCACGGGAGGACGGAGGAGCCGGGCTGCAATGGCTACCCACTGACTGTAGCCGCTGGGGAGGCTGGCAGCAGCGGCCAGAGTCAGACTGAGATGGTGCCTCACATTGGAGCTGAGAGAGCGGCCGCGACGACAGCAGACAAAAAGGTAAGGCAGCTAGGGTGGAGGGCGGGGGCAGGCCCAGGTCTCTTCTTGGCCCGGGTAGGGTACCCCTGGGCAACACTGGGTCCTCTGCTAGTGTTAACTATAAGCAGAGTTAGCTGGCTATCTCAGATGACGTTTTCCTTGCCATGAAAGGGCAGCAAATTGGGAGTTGTTTCCCACCCCCCTTTATTGTATAATACTGACAAGGATTGGGGAGATGTATGTATCAGATTTTTTTCCCCCTTCGTGACATCAAGTAAATCAACTGACTTTGACACTTTGCATCTTGAGTCATGTGTATTTTCTGATTATCTTCTCCTTCTCCTAAACCCGCCCTCTAGCATGTTGTTATTACACTCACAGATCTCTTTCTGCAGAAGGATGCTTAACATCTGCTTAGTGTGACAGATGTTTTCCCATGCCCTGTCTTCCTGGTAGGGAGCTATGGTGATAAGGAACATTAATATCTTGAGACTATATAGGAACAAGGAAATTATAGCCTAGATCAGAATGGATGATCCCTGGGAAGATAAATCAAGTCTCCCTCCCAGTTGAACCCCCCTTTACTTATTTCATCCCCTTGAACATCTGGCTTTGGGGAAAGATTTTCTTTTTTCTTTAAATCACAACCATGATATCCAAAACAGACAACATTGACTGAGAGGTTCCTGTAAACCAGAACAGCAAACTTTAATTAATTTGGGGCTTCCACTATAGAAATGTGGGATTAGAATATAGACCGTGTTATCCTGAGGAACACCTGTATGCCAACGTCCCATCCCACTACATCCTCCAAGGTCAATCCTGCTGTTTGCACTACAGCCTACATTTAGTGGTGATACATAGACACCCTTCTCTCTAGTGCAGTGATGGTGAACCTTGGCACTCCAGGTGTTCTTGAACTTCAATTCTCAGAAGCCTCAGCAGGAGTGCCAAGTTTGGCTTCTGGGAATTGAAGTCCAAGAACACCTGGAGTGCCAAGGTTCGTCATCACTGCTCTAGTGTCACTCACTCCTGTATGATGTTCTCCCCTCTGCAGTACCTTTTGGATCTCAAAATTACTGTGTTTTAGAGGCTATTGAAATTGTACTGAAGTTAATATCTGTTTTTAATGTTTTAGCCATGTTTTAATTGTTTAATGTGTGTTAATTATTACTATGGGGATAGCCATAATATGGGGAGAGACTAAAGAGCCTCTTGATGAGGGTGAAAGAGGAGGGTGCAAAAAGCTGGCCTGAAACTCAACATAAAAAAAGAAAGAAAAGAAAAGAAAAACAGCCTTGAGTCGGGTTCCCTGATTGGGTGGCATACAAGTATGAAAATTTAATTAAATTAAAATTAAAAATTTTAAAAAACCAACCAAGATCATGACATCCAGCCCCATCACTACCTGGCAAATAGAAGGGGAAGAAATAGAAGTAGAGATAGACTTTACCTTCTTGGGATCTAAGATCACTGCAGGTGGTGACTGTAGCCATGAAATCAAAAGGCACTTACTTCTTGGGAGCCAAGCTATGGCAAACCTAGGCAGCATACTAAAAAGTAGAGACATCACCCTGTCAACAAAAGTCCACATAGTTAAAGCAATGGTCTTCACAGTAGTAATGTATGGCTGTGAGAGCTGGACCAGAAGGAAGGCTAAGCACAGAAGAATAGTCCCCATTGAACTGTGGTGCTGAAGGAGACTCTTGAGAGTCCCCTGGACTGCAAAGAGATCAAATCAGCCAATCTTAAAATAAATGAACCCTGACTGCTCCTTGGAAGGACAAATACAGAAGCTGAAGCTCAAGTACTTTGGACATCAAATGAGAAGAGAGGACTCACTGGAGAAGGCCCTGATGCTGGGAAAGATTGAAGGCAAAAGGAGAACGGGGCAGCAGAGGATAAGATGGCTAGATGGCATCATTGACGCAATGGGCAGAGATCTGGGCAGACTACAGAGGATGGCAGTTGAGAGAAGAGCCTGGCGTGCAGTGGTCCATGGGGTTGCAAAGGGTCGGACTCATCTATGCGACTGTACAACAACATGGAGACAGCGGTAACATAGTGGCTAAGATGCTGAACTTAACAACTGGAAGGTCAGCAGATCAGCAGTTCGAGACCCAAGTGCTGCATGATGGAGTGAGCTCCCATCTCTCTCCCAGCTCCTGCCAACCTAGCAGTTTGAAAGCAAGAACTGAAAGTAGATAAATAGGTACCACTTTGGTGGGAAGGTAAACAGCATTCCATGCACTTCAGTGTTTAATTATGCCTGCCACATGTCCATGGAAATGTCTGCAGACAGAGACACACTAGCTCTTTGACTATAAACAGAGATGAGCACTGAACCCTAGAGACAGATATGACTGGTTTTCAAGCAAGGGTCACTTAATTATTACTATGGTTTAATTCTTTTTAATGGAGATGTTGTGCTCTATAAGAGGATTCTGCTCCTGGTAATATTTTTTATTTCCTAATCAACTAAGATCCTAGTCTAATACTCTGATTTCTCAGAAGCTCTTAAACCATTACATCTCTCTTTAGGCAACCTTCTCTGCTTTTATATACCATCATGATCAATTGACATTTCTAGTTCAATACTGAATGTTCAAAGCATATAGTGTCATGCTACTTTTTCTTATTTTTATGGCTGCCCCTCCTGATTACCAAAGGTGGCCAGGAGAATCAAGCAGTGCTGTTAATGGGAGTATGCAAGTCAGTAATGGCCATATAATGACATTTATTTAATGTCCAAAAAAGGCTATAGCCTCATATTATCTAACACTCTCATAAATTTGAGTGAAAGTCAGGTTCATTAACTCCTTATTTACCACATGCAGTATGGCATGGGAGAGACAGGGATAGGGGGAATATAAGGCTTATAAGGGGGGAAATTACAGTAAGTAAGAAAGAAAGACCTCCCTGACCCTGTATTCTGACTTCAACTGCCCACCAGGGAGAAATCTCTCTCTCTGTTTCTCTCTCGCTTTTCCCAGAGGGGAAGCCACCTCATTAGACAGAGCCGCTAATCATCTGGCGTTCAGGGCGATTATCTGCTATGGGTCACATGATTCCAGTCCCAGCTGCCTCCCCCTTCCTGGACCAGCTTGGCCAATCTGACACAATCAGATATTTTGACTCTGACAAACTAGAAAGGAAAGCATCACAGCCACCCAGACCGCTCATGCAGTGAGACACAGAGACCTCCGACGTCCTTCTTTCAACTCACCTCCAGACCTTCTGCTTTCAACCCTGTGCAGTAGTTCAGTCCTTTCTCAAGGAATCCTGATTTCCCCTTTAGAATTTCCCTGTACTTTCCCTCTCTGGCTTTCACTGGCACTTTTCTCTTTTCTTCTTTCTTGCAACTGCTTTCCAGCTTTCTCCTCCACTCTCTCCTAACCCTCCTCTCTGATAAACTATGTGACCTGTTGTGGAAACCCTCTAAACCTTTTGAGAAACTCTTTCTTTCCCAGGATCCCGAGGGCAATTTCAAATGAGTTCTGGGGGGCTGGCAGACTCATCCCTTCCTTCCATCCCCAAAGACCCTCCTCCCACTCAAGGCACCCGCCTGCCCCGTCCTTTCCTTCGGAGTCTCCGGACCCTCTTTGAAATCTTGGATGACCAGCGAAGTGGGACCATCCACATTTCTGAAATCGAGAGCCGTTGGGGTCGGGGTGGCTCTGGGGTGAACCCTCCAGGAGACAAAGAAAGAGGCCAGCTCCCTTCTGGGGTTCTCCAGGCTCTCCAGCAAGTGGCAGAACCATGCGGGGGGTATTTAAGTTTTCCCCGCCTAGTTGCTGGGCTGCAAATTGCCCTCCTCCGATCTGAAGAAGAAGAAGATGCAGAAGATGCAGAGAGCAATAAAGCAGGGGAAACCACTGGAGCTCTGCAAACCAAAGATGGACAGAACATATCTCAGTCCATGAAGAACTTGAATCGGATACGTAAGTGAGACTGAAGGTAGCCTGTAGGCATCAGTTTAGTTAGGTTTGTTGTTGAGTGCAAAAAGTGGAATTTTCCAGGGTTTCTGAGAAAGGTATTCTAGTGAACCGGGGGGAAGAGGGTTGGTCATTCAAATGTCTTTATTTCCTGAGAAAGAAGTGAGAGCTAGTGGGGGACAAGAGACAGAAAAAACTGGATGTTCATCTCCCAGGGATACTGCAGCCCTCACCTGGTGACTTCAGACCATGCAAGACGAACCAGACCAAGCCAGTATGGTCAACGGTTAAAGACTATTGAGTATTAGTCACATAAGGTCCAGAGGCTTAAGACTGCAACTTGAGACTGCAGTGGTTCAAGTGGCTAAGACGCTGACTGGGAGGCAGAAGGTCAGCAGTTTGAATCCCGAGTAACTGCAGGACAGAATGAGCTCCTGTCTTTGTCCCAGCTCCTGCCAACTTAGCAGTTCAAAAGCAAGAAATTGCAAGTAGATATATAGGGACCACTTCGGTGGGAAGATAAACAGCATTCCGTGCGCTCCGGTGTCTATTCATGCCTGCCACATGACCACGGAAATGTCTGCAGATGCAGACAGTGCTGGCTCTTCGGCTTTGATACAGACATGAGCACTGAACCCTAGAGTCGGATATGACTGGCTTTTGAGCAAGGGAAACCTTTACTTTTTAAGGTCCAGAGGATGCTGGGTAGCAGCTTGAAACTGCTAAAATAGAAGATTTATTCCACTGAAAGGGGGTTGGACAAGGTGATCTTCCAGTTCTCTGGTCTCAAGGTTCCTGAATTCTCTGGGAATTTGGTTCTTCTAGTTTTTTTACTGGGATGGCTAACATTTGTTGTTATTGCATGCTGTCAATTTGTCTCTGACTCTACTCAATGCAACCCTATGGATGAGAGAGCTCCAGAATGTACTATCCTTAATGTATCCACTACAAATGCTTATAGTTTCTTCCCCCACCCTCCCCGCTCTCAGCATAGTTGTTACGCACTTTCTGTAGTGCTCCCTTTTATCTGCCTAGTTTGAGCTGTGGCTGTATTGTGGAGGATGCCAACTGTGGGGGTTTGGTAAATCATGTAAGGGGTTAACAGCTAATAGCTCTGGAAGATGCATCCAGGTTTTGTATAGGTCAGTGGTTCCCAACATTGGACCCATGCTCCACGCAGGGACTTCAAGTCCCAGAAGCCTAAGTCAGTACATTGGCTGATCAGCACTTTGGGGAATTGACTTAGGCTTCTGGGAATTGAAGTCCAAAACCCAAAGGTTGGGAAACACTGGTATAGGGCCAGCTCTAACATTAGGTAAAGGGAACCAGTTATCTCAGTCAGTAGATGATTGGTGGTATGGAGGGGGGCACAGTGGTGACAGCCCTGAAGCCACTTTCTTGTCACTAGAAGACAGAGCTGTGCGTTAACCTCTAACTAAGTGAGCTTACAGTCTCACTTGAAGTGAAAGATGACCTTCTAGTACAGTATTAGTGTTGAATCAGATTCTACTGCTATTCCAGACAGCTTCTATAGATGCAGGCCATTTGCCTTCATCACCACCTTGGTTTTGTAGGCCTCAGGACAAGTAATGGCCAACTTAGCTGGTTTACCCAACTAGGAAAATCTACATCATTTCTACAAGTGGTCTAGTTTAATCTGCAAATTCCTTTGGATGAAAATCTTCATGCAGAGCTTGGAAAAGTAATTTTTAAAAATATGTTGATGTAGTCCCTTCTTTTTGATACTATGATGTTGGGGAGAATAGTTATTAGCTTACTTGTTGTATGTTCATTGTTTTTCACTCATCCCTGGTACTTTATTTTATATTTTAAAAACTCTTAGGTCTGATAAGATGCAAAAAATATATTCAAAATGTAAGTTTTGAAAGTAGCTAGAGAATGTTACATGCTATAGCAATAAGTTACTTTACTTCTACTCTTTGTATCATTTTTAAATTATTGCTTCATTTCCATTTCATATAACTAGCTACCAAAAAGGAGATACACTGTAATGACATCTAACTACATTACTTGTAACTCTTTCCTTCCAAGCTCTACTTTAGTGGCATGGAGATTGGCATTGTTACTTGGTGAATGTCAATACATCAAAGGTCTGTTAAAGGACTCTTTAAAAGTGGACAACCATAGCTTCTTCCTCTTCTTCCATGTCTAGGCCAGACATGAAACTGCCAAAATGAAGGCACCTTTTGGTGAGTTCATTCTTCAGCTTCTTTCACCTGACCTAGTGTGAGAATGATTAGCTGGCAACACAAAGCTGCTGTTACCAGGTTGCACCCACTTGTGGTTCAAAAATACTACAATATTCTAGGAGGCTCTTTCTGTGATGTGGTAGGTATGATATGTTGATACTTGCTGGGTATTGCACTACCTACCTATATTTTAGCCTAGCCTAATTTACCTCACAAGATTACACTGTACACTGCCATGAGCTCTCTTGAAGGAACCACAACCAAAGTGTG
The DNA here is from genome assembly GCA_035047305.1 of Bradypodion pumilum. NCBI lineage: Eukaryota > Metazoa > Chordata > Lepidosauria > Squamata > Chamaeleonidae > Bradypodion > Bradypodion pumilum. The sequence goes on along the minus strand of JAWDJD010000002.1, from coordinate 445,522,187 downwards.
ATAAATAACAAAGTGATCTCTTTTGCTTCTTAGTTCTACTTAATGGCCAGATAGTTGCTTCTAACTTTGGTAACCCAGTGAATTAATGATTTCTTTTAAAAATCCTATTATTAGCAGGGCTGCTCAGGTCAGGGGAAATGGAAGTCTGCGGCTTCCTTTACTGAGTCAATCCATGTTATGGTTGGTTTTTCTTTATACTGCCTTCAGCTGTTGCTAACATTAAACCATTTTTACTTCAAGTGAGAATTCAGGCTTGATTTAATCCAGAATCTATTCATTTGTCTTTTGTGAAGCACATATTCTCTTCCCCAACACCACATTTTGAATGAATAGATTTTCTTCCTGCCACCTTTTCCCCACAGACCTCTTTTTTCTCTTGTACTGTATATTACATCTCATTTGTTTGAGACAAGTTTGAACATTTACTCATCTAAAACTTCTATAACATAGAAAGCTACAATAAACCTACACATCTATATGTGTTAGCCTTTTAGAAGCAGAGCTTGATATTTCTAGTGTGAAGGTGTATTCAAATAAACAATGCTCAGCTCAGCTGCCCCTATGAAATATTTAACTTTTGCTGCATTTATAAAACTGCATGGCCTTTCTCTCTCTCTGAAGCTTTCTATCTAGTTTTCTTTCATTTCCTTATGATAAGGAGTGGAGATTTTGTGCCGTCACATTTTGATAAGAACTTATCAGACACGTACTTCCTCAATCAATATGCAAACTGAAGCACAATTATCCTTCTGTGTCCAGGCCTTTCAGTGTGTTCAGTGCAGTTCTCCAAACAGACAAACAAATAACTGAGCAGAGTGTTATGGTGGACAGGGATGTAGGAATCGGGGCCACTGGGGTGGCCTTAAGGTCCCGGAGGAGACTGATCAAGTGACGACACGAGGCAAATGGAGCGAGATCGGATCAGTACTTTATTGGAAAAAGGCAACATCATTTATAGGGAAAAAAGCGCAACGGTGGCGAAACTGTCACCGGACAGGAAAGTTACCTCACCCACGTACCCGGGTTAATGGGAAACCTCTCAAAGGGAAGTTAATTAACTTGGATAAACACGGGGCAAGGAAGACCATTGTGTAGGGCTTAAGCAAGGCTAAATATGGCTGATATTTACACCGGGGATTACCTTGGCCAGAGGATGAGTGATTACTCTAATGGGTAACTGGGGTCTGCGAGATGCTTGCTCGGCAGAATCGTCGGTCAGGCTACAAGCGGCCGAATTAATCCCTATCATTAATTCACCCCCCTTATGCCCTGACAAGGGCCAGAGGCCAGGAGTTTGCTCACTGGTTTAACCTCTGCCAGAAGCCACTGATGCCCAACCGGGCACGGGGAATCTTCATCTCCCCTTACTTTTTAATATTAAGAGCCTGACTGGCGACTCTGCGCAGAAGCATCATCAGCTGTTGATTGGGAGTGACGTCACGGGGTTTCTTCTCGGGGCGGCACTTCGAGTTCAGTGAGGGAATACATTGCGCAAAGCAGCATAACGCTATGCCAAGTATAGCCACCTCCACTACCACCTTGAGTACCGTCTGGAGCCACCCCCAGGGGATCCATGACCACATCCAGCTCCACAATGAACTCCACCAAGCCCCCCATGCGGAACCCTCAGTGATGCCCTGGACTATGGTGTGGAGATCAGTGAGCTGACTTTGGATTTTCCGGGAGTTGTCAGTAAGGTTGAAACAGCACATACCGTGAAGGGATTCGCAACCCAGATGGTGCAACAATAAGAGGTAGTCGATAGCCGCTCGATTATCGAGGATGGCATGGCAAAGTTCCGCCTGCTCCTGATTGAGGAGCGCTATCGCTGTGGAGGTATGGTTGATGGCTTTTGTCAAACCGCAAGCCAAGCGACCAATTCTCCGTGCGTTGCCGACGGCTAAGCCTGGCACGCCAACTATACTGACTGATAGTGAGACGTATTCGGCTGGGCTTAGGACTCTAAAGCTGCTGTCACATGAGCTGTCTAGTTGGGTGGTGCGAGTGCGCCTGATGGGTGCAGAAACATTTGAAACATTTGAAACATGGGGAACATTAGAAACGTTTGTGCTTGGGGCAACCATATCCCTAGTGGGGAGCAACAGTGTCAACCGGCTAAGGCAACATGTGGAATCTGATACATTTGCAGGAATATAGTTGAAGGTATACTGATTGCATGTGAAGAACCACCCTGAGGGTAGGGTGATATGGGCAGCTAACGAACCAATTGTCTCTGGGTTTGCACAAGTCCAGTTGCTGCTGCCGGTATCGAGGCAGCTGCGCTGGGTCCGGCCGCCTGTGGCGCAGCCGATTATTTGTGCGCAAGTAGAGTTCGGGCTGGCCGCTACTCGCGGGGTGTGAAGAGTGGCTGCATCAGCCGGCAAAGTCATGGTGAGTCGCAATCCCCCCCAGCGAGCATAGGCTGCAAAAGTCGCAGGGAGGTGCGGTCCGAAAATCTTCTTCAGCAGCCAGTCCCCAGCCCTGGTGCGTGCGTCGAGAGTGTGGCACACTGGGATGAGACAGGTGCTGAGGATTGAGGCAGAACCAATGTCCTGCTTCAGGCAAAAATCGGACTGGTTGACGAGACCTGCCAACCTTGCCCACAAGTTGTAGTGCATCCGTGCTGAAAGGTCTTCACCGGGCGGCAGGCCGTTGGCCTGAAGTGAAGCGGCCTGAACACCTCCCCCCAAAAGCAAGGCGAGGGCCAGGATGAGGGTGAAGATCACGGAGTTGGCATTAATCTGGGCAAAGACTGCTGCAATGAAGTGCTCCGGTGTCGGCTCCATCTCCTCGCGTTGGAGGGCGTCCTCGGCCTCTCTGCAAAGGGTCTTGACCATCCCCCAGGTGATCCTCGGCGCTTGGGTCCGCAGCCGCCGCTTCTCCTGGTGGGTCTCCTCGGTCAGAGTGAGGTCCTCCATCTCCGGGATCGGACTCGGGTCGGTCTGGGTCCACGCCATGAGGTTCCAAATGGGGCTTGACACACTGGGCCGGAATCCACACGACACCTGTTGGAGACATAATTGCAGCATACCCTCTCCCCCAGGTTATGAGCGGCACCGGGCCCCTCCAAGATGGGTCCAGTGGCACTCGGTACCGGACCATAGGTCGCGGGAGAGCTTCCGAACGGCGGAAGTGCTTCTCCTGCGGCGTACAGTCCGAAAAAACATTGAGGTGATTGTATGTGAACAACACCTTATTCAGACAAAACTGTGCTTGTCCCTGTGAATTGGGGAGGGCTGGTGGCTCCCCCCTTTCTGTTTGTTTGTCAATATAGGACTTTAGCATCCGATTGACCCGTTCTACAATCGCCTGCCCTTGCGGATTGTAGGGAATGCCAAATGTATGCTTGATGTCCCAGGTGGCCATGAAGGCGGCCAACTGCCTAGAGCAGTAGGACGGGGCGTTGTCCGTTTTCACGTGCCGCGGCTTGCCCATTGCCGCAATGCAGGACAGGAGATGCTGCTCCACATGGGAGGCAGTCTCCCCCTTCTGCGCCGTCACCCAAACGAACTGGGAAAAAGTGTCTATGCAGACGTGCATGTACTGCCATCTGCCAAACTGCGGTACATGCGTGACGTCCATTTGCCACACCTGATTGGCCTCTGTCCCCCGCGGGTTAACCCCCCACGAGGGCCCCCCCGGCGCCCCTGCACAATGCTGGCAAGAGCGTACTATACCCTGGGCCTGAGAAAGTGGCAAATTGAACTGCCTGGCGAGTGCCTTGGCGTTTTGGTGAAAAAAGGCATGACTTTGAATTGGAGTAGTGAAAACTCCCAAAACTGAACGTTGCTGGGTTTCCTTTGCCGCCGCGTCCGCTCTGCTATTGCCCGCGGAAATCGGACCCGGTAGGTCTTGATGACTTCGGATGTGGGCAATATAGAGCGGCTCCGTGCGGTTTCGCAAATGAAATTGAGCGGTGAGGAACAGGCTAAGCAGATTCTTGTCTATCGCGGGAGTGATGTATGCTCCCGGTAGACTGTGAAGCAAATTCCTAACATACAGGCTGTCGGTTATGATATTTAAACGTTCCTTGGCGAAGGTGCGCAAAGCAAGATTCACGGCTGCCAACTCTGCCCACTGCGCGGACTTCTGTGGAAGAGTCAACAGTGTGTGCCAAGCTTCGCCCTCCTGCCAGGTCAGGACACCATAAGTGCGTCCACCATCAGAAAAAACTGTTCTGGCCCCCTGAAGCGGGACCAGCGAGAGCAATTCGAACAAGCTGACTGTTCCTGTTTGAAGCGAGACGAGTCTGGGGTCTTTAGGCAAGTGGTATGCCAAGCTTCCAGTGAATCCTTCCAAAGCTATCGGAAGCGAGTCACCTAGCTGCATCAACTGCTGAATTTGTTCCTTGGTGAACGGGACTACGATCTTGGCTAAATCGTGCCCAGAAATGTCCCAAGCTCTCAGCCTGCCGCGGTAAATCACCGCGGAGACCAGTTCTTGGGGCGGAACAATGTTCCGAGATGAGGTGTTAGGCAAGTATACCCACTCCACAATTTTCGCTCCCTTCTCTGAGTCTACTCCTAGCGCCCCAGTGAACATGGATCCCGATCGCACGATGTACAGATTCAGGATTGGGGCATAGGGCCCCTGGGCGATCCTATCTACCCACCTTTGGCTGAGAGCTTGGTTAACTTTCTCGAGCGCCAAGCGCGCGTCTCGAGAAATTTTTATCCGGTCTGCTGGCTGCTTACCTAGCGTTAGCAGTGAGAAGAGTGGTTTCAGAGGATCCGTATCCAATCGAAAATACGGTCTGGCCCAATTAATGTTTCCTAAAACCTGCTGTAATTCTACCAAGGTGACTGAGTCCTGTAGATTGATCTGAGGCAAAACTGGTGCTGCGAAAGAGCGGAGAAGCCGATGGCCCAAGTATGAGAAGGGCTCGGTTCTCTGCACTTTCTCCGGGGCAATGAGTAACCCTTTGTCCCCCAGGCTGGCCTGGAGGTCTGAAAACACCTCGCTGCCAAGTTTCGGCAACGCTACCTAAATATCATCCATAAAGTGACAAACTAAGGCTTGTGGGTAGAGGTTTCAAAACTTTGCCAGCGCGTCGTGAACGTAAATTTGGCACAAAGTGGGCGAATTGAGCATGCCCTGTGGCAAAAATTTCCACGCGTAACGCTGCGTGGGCTCACTGTGGTTCACGACCGGCACGGTAAAGGCAAACCTCTCCCGGTCCCTGGGGTCTAAGGGGATTGTATAAAAGCAATCCTTGAGATCTACGACTAGGATCTCCCACCCCTCGGGAATCATGTTCGGATTCGGGATGCCGCATTGAAGCGGACCCATTGGCTGTATGCATTTATTGATCTCTCTGAGATCGTGGAGGAGTCGCCACTTCCCCGACTTCTTCTTAATAACAAAAAATGGTGAATTCCAAGGACTTGTGGACTGTTCTATATGTCCTGCGTCTAGCTGTTCCTTAACTAGCTGCTTGAGAGCAACCAATTTCTCCCCTACTACCGGCCATTGTTCTACCCAGACCGGAGTGTCGGTGAGCCATTTAAGTGGCAACGCCATTACCCAAAGGTAAGGGTGGCACCGTACTGCTGCAGAATGTCTCACCCCCAAAGGTTGATGTGCACGTCAAGAATGTGCGGTCGGATCACCGCCGTGCCCTCAGCCCTTGGGATTGTGACTTCTACCCATTCTCGGCTCCTAAACGCTTCCTGGACGCCGCCTACCCCACACACATCGGAGACCGGCTCAATGGCCCACTCCCTTGGCCACTGGCTTCTGCTTATCACACTGACATCTGCTCCGGTATCTAATAGGCCTGAGAATGATCGATTATTCAGAAATACCTCAATAACCGGGCGCTGTTTCCACTCAATGTTGGTCTCCACTGTCGCTAAGACCTGGTATCCTTGCGCTGCCTCACTGGCGCTCGAGCGGTCCTCTGACCGGGACTCGAAGCTGTCACTGAGCCCTCCCTGGCTCTCTGCTGGCGAGCGACAAGGAACCATGATCAGTTGCGCTAAGGTGTCTCCCTTAGGGATGGTTTGGGGCAGGTGTGTCCAAAGCTGAACTTGGAGAACGCCCGAAAAATTGGAGTCGATGACTCCTGGAATTATAAAGATTCCGCGTGCACCAGCTACACTACGGGGCAAAACTAAACCTATAAAGCCTCTGGGCAGGGGTCCCATGTACTGGGAATCGACCAGATAGACTGTGCCTGGCAGGTCGCATGTGACGTCCGCCTGGCAAGTCAATTCTAGTCCCGCGCTGCCCCTGGGGCTGGCCTGTGCCCTCGCAATGTCTGGGATGGGGTTGGACTCTACTCTGGCTCTGGGGAGTTCTGGGTGAAGGACGCCTCTGTTTGGACTGGGGCCAGAGACATGCCCGTGTTCCGGTTTCCCGAATTCTGGCAATACCTGGCCCAATGATAGCCTTTCTTGCACTTCGGACAGAGGGTGTTCGGAGCCTTGGGACGGCCAGACTTTTGCCCGCCTCCCTTGGATCGGCACTCCCTAGCGAAGTGACCGATCTTGCCACAATTGTGGCATGCTCCTTTGTTCTTACCATTAGGTCTTTTCCCTCCTTGCACCGCTGCCGCTAGCAGACCCATCTTATAGGATTCTGTGCCAACGTCGGCGCAAGCTCTAATCATGTCCGATAGGGTCAAGTCAGGACGATTGCCTAGGGACTGCAAGATTCTACGGCAGTCCAGGTTGGCATTGTCCTTGGCTAACTTAATCATGAGCTCTTCCTGGGCTTGCTCATTATCAATCTGCCTGCTAATGGCTTCTTCCAGGCGATTGATGAAGTCCATGTAGGGTTCCTGGGCTCCCTGCTTGATGGAGGTGTAATTTTTAGCCGCTTTGCCAGTGGCTGGGATCTTAAAGTAAGCCCTAAAGGCTGCCTCGGCTGACATCTCAAGAGTGGCGAGAGGCAGGTTGATCTGAGCATTGATTGACTCGAAATTACCCGAGCCATACAGCTGCTCAGGAAGCACCGCGCCTCCCATCCTGGCAGCCCGAGTTTGCGCCTCTAGGCGGAACTCGCTGTCCCAGATCATGTACTGGCTAGGGGTCAGCATCATCCTCATGACGGCTTTCCAATCATGGGGGATCCACATGGTGGTTTCGCACACCTGCTGAAGCGTGCCCCTAGTAAAACGACTTTGGAGCCCTGTTTCTGCAATTGCCTTCCGCATAGCCATGAGCAGCTTATACGGGACTGGGGAATGAACAATCTGCTGTGCGCCCGTGAGCGCGTCCATTTCCATGCGGATTGGACATATCTGTCTGAGCTCAGCTACTTCTTCTGCCGGCAATTCCCCCTTCCTAATCTCCTCTTCAATTGTGCGCTGAAGGGGACTTTTGGTAACTCGGGAACCCGAAGCTGTCAGAGGAGCGCCTGCGCTTCTCATGCCCTGCATTCCCTCGGTGAGGTCAGCAGCTGTCACCGCGGGAAGGCTCCCTGCGCTACTCTGCTGGTACTTGAATGTCGGATAGAGTGCGGTGGGCGCAGTCGGCTCGACTGGCTGGACTGATGACTTCTCTAACGGGGGTTCTGCCGCTTCTATCCGGACTGGTTCGATCTCAGCTAAGAGTCTCCTACACTTCCTCCATGTGCTAACTATCCCTCCTGGGGCCTTCGGGGGTTGCTGAATGCAGTCTCCTATCTGATCCCAGAGCTGTAGGGTTAACGTACCTACTTCTGGGTAAAGCAGGCAGTGCTCCCTAAGGTACGCCAAAAGTCTCGCTAGCTCCCTGCTGTGAAAGCGTAACTTAAATACCCTAGCCAGGATTCTAAACTCTTCCTCATGAGTTTTTTGGCTAGCGGACGGACTTGGTCTATGAGAACAAGTCCCCATATTACCTGCGAGTTGTCCTCTGAAGTTTCCTCCTCGGGACGGGTTGACGCGTCTTGGGGCAAGGTAACTGGTTCTGGCGATGATCGTCTGGGTGGAGCTCGGAGCGTGGCCTCCTGCCACGGGCCCTCGGTGGCCTCTGCGCTGTCAGGGGCTCACAGCTGCCCTGAGCGGAACGCGTTTTTCCCTTTGGCGCAAGTCTCCCCGAAAGCCGGGAGCAAGGTGCAGGAATGCCTCTCTTGGAATGCCTCGCCGCTGGCCGTCCTTCTGACCGACTGGCTGCCGGCCAGAGTGCCGCGCTGTCCTCTGGGCGGACGGGTCGCGGTTCAAGGGTGGAACCGGACCGCGTGGTTCGCTACTCGTGAGTAGACCTCTCCTGGGCCGCTTTACTCACGAGTAAATCACGTCGGGGTCACCAGATGTAGGAATCGGGGCCACTGGGGTGGCCTTAAGGTCCCGGAGGAGACTGATCAAGTGACGACACGAGGCAAATGGAGCGAGATCGGATCAGTACTTTATTGGAAAAAGGCAACATCATTTATAGGGAAAAAAGCGCAATGGTGGCGAAACTGTCACCGGACAGGAAAGTTACCTCACCCACGTACCCGGGTTAATGGGAAACCTCTCAAAGGGAAGTTAATTAACTTGGATAAACACAGGGCAAGGAAGACCAATTGTGTAGGGCTTAAGCAAGGGTAAATATGGCTGATATTTACACCGGGGATTACCTTGGCCAGAGGATGAGTGATTACTCTAATGGGTAACTGGGGTCTGCGAGATGCTTGCTCGGCAGAATCGTCGGTCAGGCTACAAGCGGCCGAATTAATCCCTATCATTAATTCACCCCCCTTATGCCCTGACAAGGGCCAGAGGCCAGGAGTTTGCTCACTGGTTTAACCTCTGCCAGAAGCCACTGATGCCCAACCGGGCACGGGGAATCTTCACAGGGATTTGGGATAGCTAATTTCTATCCCTCACTGGACCAGGAAACCTCTTGCATGGACTTGAGGCAATCACTTTCACTTTCAACCTGACTTAACTCACAGCCCTCTTGCCAAGATAAAATGGATAGGAGATGGGGAGAGTCAGGCATGCTGCCTGGTATTTACCAGGAAACATCAATACATAAATATAAGGATGTACCTGTGTGTGAGGAAAAAGGCGAGGAGCATAGGTGCCTCTCTTTAATAAACACAGTACTATATTGTTATTTATGGAGCAAACAATGGAGGAAGAAACAGCCATAAATTGCATCTGGGCCAGTAATGGAAAACAATAGAGAACAATATGGTGTTGTTATGTGTCATCAAGTCACCCCTGACTTACACTGACATATTAATAAGCAATCTCTGGAATTTTATATTCTCAACATCCCTGCTCATTTTTAGAACACTAAAGGCTATGGTTTCTTTTAGATAAATCAGTCCATTTCACACTTGGTCTTCTTCTTTTTCCTGCTATCTTCAACTTCCTCCAGCATTATTGTCTCTTCCAGAGAATGCTGTATTGCCTTCTCATGACATGCCCAAAGCAGGGACAACCTCATTTTCATCATTTTTGTCTCCAGAGATAGTTTGTGCTTGATTTGATCTAGGATCCACTTGTCTGTCTTTCTGGCAGTCCAGGGTATCCACCAAGCTCTCATCTAACACTACAGAAGGTGACAAACAGTTATACATGTTTTAAGAAATGTTATTTATATCTTTCTTTTTGAAGTTGAATTGAATTATGGTAGCAATGTGTAGTAGGATGTACGCTCAAAAGAATTAATGTTTGCACCACCATGCAACAGGCAGGACAGTCAAAGAAAATGGTGGAAGCAGGGTTGTCATTTGAGGAGCGCAAGACCATTTTGAAGTGGTATTTGAAATTCGAGAGTATTGTGGAAGTGCAAAACAATAGAGGTTTTTGAAGCGGTAGTTGTGTTAGTCTGTGCAAGCATATAAGAGAGTAAATAGAACAAAACAAAGACAAAAAAGTTGCAACACCTTAAAGACTAACTCCTGTATTTATATGTGAGTTTTCACAGATCAAGTTCACTTCATTAGACATAAGAGTAAAACTTCCATAAGGTTTTACTCTTATGTTTGATGAAGTAGACTTGATCCACAGTACAGGTGTATGCAACAGAACCTCCAACATGTCTAGCAAGTGCACACATTTGTGATAAGGTTGAGCTGCATGGTACTGTGTGTGGCATGCACAAGGGAAGATCTGGGAGGCCTCACGCAGCAACAAGTCCTGCATCTTTTACTTTGGTGTTAGAACAGTTTACATGCTCACCACAGAGGTCTACCAAACAATTTGCACATAAGACAGACATTAACAGAAGAAGCATATAATCACATTCTTAAAACAGCAAAAGGCTGCATGCAGAACAATATAAGTGGACAGTTTTGTCTATGTTGCTCAAGCAGTAGTTCGCCATAATCAATGTATCCGGATGCTAATGGTAACCACTTTGAGTCTTTGACCACCTCTTGTAATTGCAGAAGTTAAACATGACTTGTGGTCCTCGTTTGTCATCAGTATTATATTGAGTATTACAATTATAATATACTGTACAGTAGTTTTTTCCCTTTCCTAATGTATACTTTTTTGGCACCCTCTGTATATTTCCAATGAATTGATTTATTTTCCTGTCAGCTTTTTTACTGTCCAGTTTTCACATCTGTGCATGGTGATCAGGAATGCAAGAGTATGGGTGACCTTGGTCTTGGTTTACAGTGAAATATCCCTACAATTGATGATCTTTTCTAATTCCTCATTCCAGCCCTTCCACAGCACATGTCTTCTTCTGATTTCTTAGCTGCAGTTTCCATTTGGATTGATGATAGAATCAAGGTATACAAAATCACCAGACTTATGGGGGAGGGGAGGGAGATGCACCAGAAATAGATGTGGATGCTTTCTGGCCTGCAACATGAAAAGAGAAAGAGGTGGAAGGGGAATCAGGCATCTCTCTAGGTGTTGAGAGTTGAAAGTGAAATCAGAAGAGAAAGGATGGCATTAATAACAACAAGGCATTAAGGTCCAACAGAGACCTTTCCTTTTCCTCCTCCATGAAAACTCTACCCCCTCTCATCCCCCCTGCCAAGCCATGCCCCCAGCAGATCTACAGGCAATTCAGCCAGGGCACCATACGGCCAAAGGTTTAGTGCTCCTGATCCTGTCTCCCCAGCCATAAAGACGACCAATCCTCTTCCCAGCCACTCTGACCCAAGTCGCCTCCCCCCCCCCGCCACCACCCCACTACACACACACACACAGAGTAAGGAGCTTTTGTTAAAGGGCCATACATGAGACAGACAATGGAGGTTGGGAGTGTGAGGGGGATTAGGAATGGCATAAATAACTGTCCCGCTCCCCCACCATCTCCCTTTAGTCTTGCCACAACAACATAGAACATGTGTTCCTTCCTCACTTTCTCATCAAAGACCTGTCTACAAAGACTGCAATTAAGATGCACAGCATAATCCAGTGCCACATTTTTATCCAGGGACTGCCTCAAATTGAGAGGGCCTAATAGTGTTTAGCTCCCAAAATGTGTCTTAATTTTACAGTATTTGTTTTGTCGGTGTTTGGAATGAAGGCATTGATTTAACATGTTGATGTTAAAAGAATTACTTTTGCACACAATAGGAGGGCAAGGCAATTGAAGCACCTAGAGAGCAATATCATAAAGTAATAGTTTCAGTGCTACCACATTCCTTTTAAAAGTGGCACCTTCGCAAGAATAGATGTATCCCTTCCATTTAATATTAAAGTGATGATTTGTAACCCTGAGAGCCAGAATCTGAATATCTTACATCAGTGATGGCAAATCTTTTAGAGACTGGATGCCCAAACTGCAACCCAAAACCCACTTATTTATCGCCAAGTGCCAACACAGCAGCAGAGGACGAAGGGAAAGCTCTCATTGGGCTGCTGGACAGAGGGGTGGGGTGAACACTGTGCTGGGGGAGGGAGAAAGAGTACCCATTGGACTGCTAGGCAGAGGAGCAGGGCAAACTGTGCTGGGGTGAGTGCACGGCACGGGTGCCCACAGAGAGGGCTCCGAGTGTCATTTCTGGCATGCATGCCATAGGTTCGCCACCACTGTCTTACATGATCACATTAACAGCAGTTGTGCAAGTAATGGTAGCCTTTGCCAGCTGTCTGTCACACCCCCTGTAGCTCTCTAGTTATATCCAGGGCATGCCAGTGGCATAACTGGGTGTGTAACTGGCAGTTGGCAGATTGCAAAAACTGTGCCATTATTTGCAAAACAAAACAAAAAACCACCTGTGTCTTTAGAAGTCCTGTATAATCTGAGATGTTAGTTTTTTTTTCTAAATGACTTTGTTTTTTCTTTACATAGCTTTAATGTATGAGAGCCAAGACAAAGGAACAGCCGAAGGATTGGCTTAACACATCTTTATTGCATGAGTGGTCAGAGGGAACATGAGGTAATGGCGGACGAACAGCTCAATATATACGGTGGTTATACATTTGAATGTGGCTCCACGATAGCCCATTGGCTACCCCTTGGCGTGACGTCATTCTTGGTCACGCCCTTCTTGTCCAGGTGAGGTAGTGGCGGGAACCCTCCCGCGCTGTCGTTCTTTGGTGATTTATGACCTGTGAGCTGGGCGCTCGCTATTGCCACCGAGTGGTCATTAGCTCGCGTCCTGGTTGGAGCGGTTTGCATTGAGGTATGGTTTAAAGGCACAGTATGAAGAAACACAATACATAGAATTGAAACACAACATTCCTCCCCCCTAGGATGAGACGAAGTCTCTCATCCAAGATGGTTTATTGCAAACGCGCTTTGGGCGTGTTGTGGGCTGGCTTGTCCCGGCTCCTTGTCCTGCAATGGGAGAGGGAGACTCGTTAGTGACTCGCCGCGGCTCAGCGGCTGTTGGGGAGGGAGACTCGTTAGTGATTCGCCGCGGCTCAGCGGCTGTTGGGGAAAGGGCAGAAAAACCGGGGGCACTGGGGACTAACGAAAAACCCCGCTTCTCGCTTGGAAGGGTGGGGGACCACTCCTGAAAACCCCCCCGGTTTTGTAACTGAAAATTAAAAGTGTCCCCTGGGTCTCCATTAGGAAGATTCCACAGGATTTCTCCGGGGGCTGCTTCGGACTCCTTTCCCTCCCCCCTAGGTGGGGACCACCGATCCCCTCCTCCTCCCCCTTGGGCTGAACGGGTGGGGGAGAACCCTAACGTTGAAGGCACTGCCGCGCCATCCGCGGGGCGGTCGTCTGGGACCCGGCGCCGGAGCTGGTCCGCGTGTCGCCGCCAGAGTAGACCCGAACTTGTCTCGACACAGTACGACACGGGACCCGTCTGGCCAACGATGACGCCCGGGACCCAGGCCGGCCCCGCGCTAGCGTAGTTCCTGCAATGTACCGGGGCACCCACTGCGAAACTCTTCGTGGCTGCTAGCCCCACATTCCTCCCCGTGTCCTCCACCCTCGTGGGATCGAGTCTGGTCAGAATCGTCGTCAGCTTCCTACGCATTAAGAGCTCTGCGGGCGAATACCCTGAAGCTAGGGGGGTCACCCTGTATCCTAGCAAGAACTGACACACCTGAAGGTTGAGATCCCCTGGACCCATGCGCCTCAGCGCGTCCTTAGTGGTGCGCACGAGGCGCTCCACCTGGCCGTTCGTCGCCGGGTGGAAAGGGGCGGAGGTGATGTGCCGAATGGCGTTGATCTCCATGAATGCCCTGAACTCAGTGGATGTGAAACAGCTCGCGTTATCGCTAATTAGGGTGTCGGGTATACCGAACGTGCTAAAGACCCTCCGCAGATGCTTCACCGTCGTAGCTGACGAGGTGCTTGTAACTGGGATTACCTCCAGCCACTTGGAGTAAGCATCCACCACGAGGAGGAAAAGTGCCCCTCTAAATGGCCCCGCAAAATCAACGTGCACCCGCGACCAGGGCCCCCTCGCCGCGTCCCATTCCCTGTGCGGCAGACGCCTTTCTTCGGGCCTGGAGCATTGGCATTTCTCGCAAGTGCCCACCATGTGCTCAATGTCGGCATCTAATTGGGGCCACCAAAAATAGCTCCTGGCCAGAGCCTTGGAACGAACAATCCCAGGGTGGCTGACGTGCAGCAGTTTGAGCACCCTGGACCTCAGGGAATCGGGGACCACCACCCGCTGGCCCCACAGAAGACACCCCCTCTCTAGGGACAGCTCTAGCCTCTTCCTGAAGAACGGGGTGAGCTCGGCCGTCGGGGAGGACGCAGGCCACCCTTTCTGCACCCAGGAGCTGACAAGAGCAAGTGTCTTGTCTTTGCCGGTCGCCTTAGCAATATCCGCAGGCCCAATGGGGGGCGAATCCAGGACCTCGATCAGGAGCACTGAGCGGTCTCGCTCTTCGTCGGCTACGACGCTGGTAACATCGGGAAGAGGAGACCGCGATAGGGCGTCAGCATGGCTTATTTCGCTCCCCGGGCGGTAGACCAGCGCGTGCTGGTACGCGTTTAAGAAAATGGCCCACCGTAGCATCCTAGGGGACAGGATCTGAGGAGTTGGCTTGTCTGCAGTGAAGATGCCCAACAGGGGCTTGTGATCGGTCACAATGGTGAAGGGGCGGCCATAGAGAAAATCGTGGAACTTTTTCGTTCCCGCGATTATGGCGAGCGCCTCCCTGTCTGTCTGGGCGTAATTCCGCTCTGCCTGGGACAGGGATCTCGAGTAGAATGCGACTGGGGCCTCTCTCCCGTTTTCCAACACATGGCACAGCACCGCCCCCACCCCCACTGGGGACGCATCACATATCAGAACCACCGGTCTCTTGGGGTCAAAATGGGTAAGAATAGCGTCAGACGCTAGGAGTTGCTTCAGTTCAACGAATGCCCTCTCTTGATTCTCGCCCCACTTCCACGCCTCGTCTTTCTTAAGTAACTTGTGCAGCGGCTCTGCCACTGATGCCTTCCGCGGTAGGAAGGAATGGTAAAAGTTTAAGAGGCCTAGAAACGATTGCAATTCTTGCTTAGAGGTGGGGCGAGGGGCATTTCGAATGGCGGCTACCTTTGATTTGGAGGGTTTGATCCCCTCGGGGGTTACCCGGAAACCTAAGAACTCAACCTCCTTGGCGAAAAAAACGCATTTGTCTCGCCGCAACCTCAACCCCGCCTTTTCGAACACCGCCAGCACTTTGTCCAGCCTCTCAGCCAGCTCCTCCTCGTTTCCCCCTGTTATCAACACGTCATCAAAGTATGGCAAAACCCCCTCCAAACCCTTTAAGAGGCGTTCCACGAGTGACTGGAAAATACCGGGCGCCGAGTTCACGCCGAACTGTAGGCGCGTCACCTGGAACGCCCCCTTATGAGTGACTATCGTTTGCGCAGCAGCCGCAGCTGGGGTTACAGAGAGTTGCTGATAGGCTTGCGCAAGGTCAAGTTTGGCGAAACACTTTCCCCCGTGTAACCTGGCCAACAGGTGGCTGACTACCGGCACCGGATACGCATTTGGGCGGATCGCCTTATTAATGGTGCACTTGTAATCAGCGCAAATGCGAACCTCCCCGTTGGCCTTTAGCGCGGTTACAATCGGAGTTTCCCACTCTGCGGAATCAACAGGAACAAGTATCCCCTGGCCCACCAATTTGTCCAGTTCCGTCTCTATCTTTTCTTTGAGTGCGAAAGGCACTCTGCGTGGCTTGAGTCTGATAGGGCGGACCTCCGGATTCAGGTCGAATGCTACTGGGGGTCCCTTGAACTTTCCCAGTCCTTTCTTGAAAACTTCGGGGTGCGCATCACATACCTCCTGAATTGGGTCAGTCCCGACGGCATGCACCCCCCCAATGAACAACCCCAGGGGTTTGAACCATTGAGTTCCTAGGAGGCTGCAACTTCCCCCTTTGAGAACGACCAGGGGCAGTTCCGCGGCGTGTTGCTTGTATCGGACCTTGACATTTCCAACCCCCAAAACTGGAATGCTATTTCCCTGCACGTCCCGCAGCGTGGACTTCAACGCTTTGAGCTTAGGGCGCACGTGGGGAGAAATTCCCAAAAACTCCCGCTGGGACATAATTGAGTATGAAGAACCCGAGTCTATCTCCATCCTAACAGGGGCCCCTTGCACCAGTACCTCAACAAAATAACGTGGGTGTCCCAAGGACACGCTGTACACGGGGGTCTCGTCGCCGCTGTCGTCGGAGATGCGGCCCACGCCGTCCTGCTTCCTCGCGGGCCGGGCGCCCTCCTTGGTCTTCGGCGGCCGGTCCGATGGGTTTCTCTGGTCTCTGCGCCGTTGTCTGCAAACCTTGGCGATGTGACCCCGGCGTCCGCAGTTGTGGCACTCGGCCTTCCGGAACGGGCACTTGATGCGGTCGTGGGTTGCTCCACAGCCGTCGCAGCGACGGCCGTCCTTCCGCACCTTCCGGACGTCCTCATCATCGCTACTCTCCGTGGAAGACTTCGGCGTGTGCCTGGCTGCCTGCACCGAGGCCGGGGCCTTGTCGGACTGCGGGGGTCTCTCTCGGAATCCCTTAACTCCGGCCCTCGTGGCCTCCGCAGCCTGGGCCGCCTTCATGACCTCGCGTAGCGTCGGCGGCGGCTCCTGGTTCATCAGTTTCCGTTGAACCTCTTCATCCCACAGGCCGCACAGCAAACGGTCCCTGAGGGTGATTTCGAGGTTTTCCCACTTGCATGGGCCGGCGGCCAATCTTAGGGCCGCTGCGAAAGCGGCGATGGATTCACCGGGCGCTTGAACCCTCTTCCAGAATGCGTCTCGAGCCGAAAACATCGAGACTGTAGGCTGGAAATGGTCTCGCATCACCTTTAGAAGCTGTTTGGCCGTCAGCTCGCTCACTTTCTTCGGTGCTACCAGGTCCACCAAGACTCGCTTAGCGGCGTTTCCCAGCATCCGAGTGAGGATGGCCCTCTTCTTCCCCTCATCTGTAATGTCGGACACCACCAGCATATCCTGGAAATCCATTTCAAAGAGCTCCCAGTCTTCCGGCTTGTTGACATCGAACCCGGCATGTGTCTTGGTCTCGTGGGAAGCCATATCCCATCCTCGTCGCCAATTTAATGTATGAGAGCCAAGACAAAGGAACAGCCGAAGGATTGGCTTAACACATCTTTATTGCATGAGTGGTCAGAGGGAACATGAGGTAATGGCGGACGAACAGCTCAATATATACGGTGGTTATACATTTGAATGTGGCTCCACGATAGCCCATTGGCTACCCCTTGGCGTGACGTCATTCTTGGTCACGCCCTTCTTGTCCAGGTGAGGTAGTGGCGGGAACCCTCCCGCGCTGTCGTTCTTTGGTGATTTATGACCTGTGAGCTGGGCGCTCGCTATTGCCACCGAGTGGTCATTAGCTCGCGTCCTGGTTGGAGCGGTTTGCATTGAGGTATGGTTTAAAGGCACAGTATGAAGAAACACAATACATAGAATTGAAACACAACAATAGCCATTCCAACATTTTCTCTCACTTTAGGCTATTTGCATATCACAAATCAGAACACTTGCTTCCAACTGCCTTTGGCATACCATATCCCCAGCAGTGCTCTTGTGCAATCCAAGAACACCTTAGCCTCAACTTCTGCACTGCTACATTGGAGAAAGAGGACTCATTGCACCTCTTTTACTCCTGTGACATGAGGAGGAACATTTAAGTAAAAGGGGAAGGGGCCATATGATTTGCTTTGTCTGTTTTCCTTTTGAGGGGCCCACTTCTTTCAGCCATGTTTTAGGAGGCAGTTCCTAGTCAGTGAATCAATTAAACAGTAATCGAGTATTTTACATTTATCTAGTCATGACAGGTCCAGTATTTATTATCCCCAGGTTAGATTTCAAGATACACAAAAAGAGTATAGAAAGACTTTGAAATAAAAATTGTCAGTAATTTTGAAATATAGAATGTATGTATGTGTGCATATGTATGTGTCAACAGACAGATTATTACTGCTTTTCTTAAAGGGGGAAAGCACTTTTCAAAGTAAAGTAAACTAAACCAGGCAGTTATTTGGGACATTTATTTAATTCCTGACCCTGGACGGAGGGGTCCATACAATGTAGAAGGTGGTGACATTTCCCTGCTATTCCTTAAAACTTGGTAAATGAGAAAAGGCAATTGCATAATAAAGGTCTCATCTAGAGTCACCCTCACATTACAAAATATGTCTTGTACTGTATGTTCCACTCTTCCATCATTGAATGTGGCTCTTGATTCTTCTCACTTTGGCTCTATAACAAGCCTATGAAGTAGGTCAGGCTGAGAGAGTTTAAGTGGCCTAAACTTACCAGTGAAATGTCATGCCAGAGTGGGGATTTGAACCCAGGTTTCCAAGGTTCTAATCTGACATTCCAGTTTTTGCACCAAATTGACTACCTAGAAATCCATCTCTCTCTGCCTCCTTTCAATGGCTCTTGGTGCCAACAGTAGCCTCATTTATCAATAGCAATTACACTTATATACTCCCCCCATAACATTTAGGCCACTCTCTGGGCAGTTCACAAAGTAATTAGTATTTTGTCCCCAATACTTTACCGACCTTGGAAGGATCGAAGCTGAGTCAACCTTGAGCCAGTTGAGATTGAAGTCAGATCATGAGCAGAATTTTGGCTTAACCACTGCTCCGTGGGGGCTCATTTCCACACCAGTATAAAATATAGCTCTTCACAAAAGGTTTCAGGATCTGCATTGATAAAATTGTGGCACTATATACCTGTATTTATATTTTAAAAATTACTGCATTTAAACATGTATATTTGTTTCTTGTAGTTTGTTCCAAATTTTTTATATATAGGGCAGGATATAAATATTCTGAATAAATAAATATTGAGAGGGAAAAGGTCTGCTGGGGAATGTGACCATTAATGCTGGATTCTGGCTACTGGGTGCCAGTGCTTGACCTTGGGAAGAGGCAGAAGTAGAATCAAACTGATGGAGTATGTGGGTTGATAAGTAAACAGGCATGGGAGGGAGTTATTAAGACAGAGCAGAGCAGGATCTAGGCATAGGCAGGCCAGATCTTATGGATCATGAGCACTGTGCATGCCTGGCACACAGACATACAATGCTTGCTGGTATCTCTGGTCAATAACAGAGTGGGAAAGACAATTAGAGTACAGAGAAACAGACTGGGGTTGGGGAACCAACCAGGCCAGCATAAGGCAACAATGATAGGTTTGTTGTGCTCAATATATGTTTTTCAGATGTGAAACAGCATTGTTTTAATGACTGGATTGGTGAACATCCAAGCTGCACCTCTTAGAAATTTCTTGAGCATTACTTTTGGCTGAGGGGGAAAAGATTGTTGTCTTTATATTGAGATTGTTGAAGGATAAATGGTTAAGAGAAGCGGTTAATTTCATTAGGGAAGGAATTTGTAAATATTGTAAAGGTAAAAAGGGGATTAGTGGAAAAAATGATTTTAGAGAGATATGGAGAGAATTTTTGATTATATATTAGGGAAAGGGATTGTTGTGTTCTGTAAAGCAGTGCCTTTAACAATGTACCTTTGCCATGTGTTATCAATGTAACCTTTCTGTGTGCAACATTATAACCATCACCTGTATCAATGTATGCTTAATAAGGGGACGCGAGCTAGTGACCACCAGAGGGCAGTGGCGAGCGTCCAGCTCTAATGGATCATAGCCACCTGGATCAGCAGCGCGGGAAGATTCCCCGCGACCTCCTCACCTGGTCAAGAAGGGCGTGACCTCCTACGACGTCACGCAGGCAGTAACCAATAGTCTGCCAACGAGCCACATTCAAATGTATAGCCAGCTGTATATATTGAGCTACCCATCCGCCATTACCACATGTTCCTCCGGATCATCATGCAATAAACCTGTGTTAAGCCAACCCTTCGGCTGTTTCATTGTCTTTGGTCCCTTACACCAAAGGGATAAAGCCAGAACAAGATATATCATCTTTTTTTGGAGGTGAAGGGTCAAATATGGCAATGTATGATAAAGGAAAATAATCATTTAATAATGTTTATAAGTCCCACGGATGGAGGAAACATGTAAATATTAAAGAGTTAGTTATGTGTTGTTTATGGGTTTTTCTTATTTTTGGTCTATGTAATTAAAAACCTTACTGGGTGGAATTTGCATTGCTTTATATGTTGCTACCTGAGACCCTCTTAATCCCTGGCTGTTTGATATTTTTGCTATGGATGACGAGGATAGGTTCAAACAATTTGCAGGGCCTGATCTGATCCTCTACCATTGGCTGACATGGTAACAAACTACTTTTCCAGCTGTCCAATGACATGACCAATCAAGTATGCACAGATTTTTTCCTAATAAAATTTAATTTATTCATACTCCAGAAGATATCACTTTTGGTTTCTTTCACCTTTGAAGAATGGATAACCTGTCCAGGTGTTTTTTGATCCTGGTGAGAAATTTACAAACACATGTCAGGATGAACAAAATCCAAGTAGAAAGTCAGTAAACCGGGGTAAACTACAACCCGTGGGCCAGATCTGGCCCCCATGGCAATTCATCCAGCCTGCACTGTCCTTGTCGCTCCTGGAAGTGGAAGTAAAATGTGCCTGTACTGACACGTTTTACTTCCACTTCTGGGAGCAACGAGGGTGGTGTGGGCCAGATGAATTGCCATCAGAGCCGGATCTGGCCCACAAGATGTAGTTTGGGCATCTCTGGTTCAAGCAGAGAAAATAGCAACTTAAAATCTATCTCATCCTGTTTCAAAACAGATTGCAAGGTGCGTTTTACTTCTGCTTTTGGTGGAAGGAACCACATGCCTGGCCCACTGAGCCACATAACTGGCCTGCTGAACCATGTGACCAGCCCACGACCTAAAAATGTTGGGCAACCCTGCAGTAAACGCTTGGGGGGGGGAATCTAATTTCATGGCTTTTTTGTTGATAAGTAAGTGTAAGGCAAAGCTTGGAAACGTGATCCATAAAAGTAACTTTTCAGTCATGCTGACAGGAAGATTCTGAGAGATATAGACCAATAAGGTAAAGGTATAGGTATTCACTCCTAAATCCACACACGGGCAATCAGAATTTGTAGCATTGTGCTTTTCAGTGCTATAGAACTCTTTGCCAGGCTGAATAGTATCTTCTGAAAGGCTACAAATCTGGACTCTCCATATTGCAACTGAATTCAATTGCAGACATTGTGGCTTAAAACATTAGCCAAATTGCTGGCCTTCCATACTTCTTTCTTCCTGCCCTCTTTTCTAGCATCTGTCCTGAAGAACTCAAAACCATACAGATTTCTTCTGACTTGTAGTTGGTTGGAATAAACATACAGTATTGCCTGCCTGCATAGAGTTTAGCTCTATGTGGCCTAAAAAATTTTTTGGGTAATCCAAAAAAGTAGATTTTCTCTATTCTGGCAGTAGGTTAGTTAGCAGCAAATGTAGGTTAGGAATGAGAAGTTCTATGATGTACATGTACATAAATTGACAGTTGATATCTTAGCTGTGGGGGGGGGGGGGAGCAGGGAGACTTTGGCAACCCACACTGTCTGGTATGGAGCCACAGGCATCCCTCCATCTGTTGAGTTGGCCCAGAGCTACTTCATTGTCTGGGCAGCTGCCATTCAACCACTGACTGTCAGCTGGCACCACACATCCCATGTATGTATTTATTGTATATCAGCTAAGATCTGGGCAATGTTCCCTACACCCTTTGCCAGTCCCTCCTCCTTCTGCTCTTGCCCCCACATAACTGACCAACTTGGAGGCTGTCCACTTTTCCTCTTCTCCAGTTGGTTATGCAGAACAGAACAGGAAAAAGCTATTAATTTAGTAATTAGTAATTTTGGTGGCAGTTTTAATGCAGTTTTAATGAGTTTATTGGTTTTTAAAATGTGTTTGGTTTTATTTTCTGTGAGTCTTCGGAGTTGGGCAGCAATATAAATCAGAAAAACAAACAAATAAAAAAATAAATTATAAAGCAAGGGATACTTATCTTTCCACCTGTGTCTGCCTCGTGGTATTTGTCCTTCTCCTCTTTCCACAGATGCCTAATAAGGAATTCCAAGACATTCTTCCCAAATGGGCAAACCAGTTTATTTGTTGTCTCTATGTAGTGCCTGCCACATGACCTAGTCATGCCTGCCACATGACCACAGAAACATCTGCAGAAGCAGACAGTGCTGGCTCTTCAGTTATGAAACAGAGATGAGCACTGAACCCCAGAGTCAAATACAACTCGCTTTCATGCAAGGGTGACCTTTACCTATGTAGTGCAAGATTGGTTCTATTCCAATTCTTTCCCTTATAACCTTGTTCCTGATTTTTTCCCTTCTAGTCACTCTAGCAGCCTTACTCAGACATCTCATCAAGACACATCCTCACTAATCTTTCCAGCCAGCTTCATTTACTTTTAGGATGCCCCCATTAATTCTGTCTCTAGAAGTCAGTAGAGGCAATCAGTCCTAATGGACCAGCGCTAGTCTGGCTCAGATAATCAATGACTCTTTGTAATTAGTGTTTTTAATTAAAGCTGTGAGCACAAGACAAAGCAGGGAACTCCATGACAAAGAGGAATGGTCTATATATCGTGTCCAAATACACAGTTCCTACTCCTGTGCCTTCCCTAGTAGCCTGGCACATGGTCAGTCAGACCTTTGCCCTTTGTCAGCATTCTTGCAGTCCAAGAACACTTGATTATGTGCCAGGCAGCTGCTAAAAACTCAGGAGGAAGAAATGGCATCCCAAGTGGCCGCAGCTTAGAACTATCCTTTATCCAAATATGAAAAATATCTCTATCTGCATTGGACTGCATTTCTTTGGATCCTATTTGCATTCCCCCCCCCTCTCCCCCTCATTCTTGTTTTGCTTCAGGTTGTGAAATTTAATGAGATTGTGAAATTTCATCATTTAATTTATTACACATTTCTTGCAATATACACATTTCCCCCCATTAACTAAAAAGTGGTTGCTGTATTTTTAGTTTCTAAAATGTTTGCATCTTAAAATGGACAATGCTTTGTGTTTGCTTTACTGTTCCAAGTAGCTCCTGACATCTTGTAAATATGCAAATTCTTGAGATAACAAGCTGTTTCCTCTCACAGCAAGCCTCAGGAGGGGCAAAAAAGCAGCTTTTGATGATTGTTGAATTCAGCAAAACTTTCTTTTTGTCTCTCCAAACAATATATGAACATGTAGGGGCTGTGCCCAACCTCTTCCGGGGGGGCGTGGGGGCTGAGGAATTCCCATTCCACACTTTTTCTCTACCTTTGGTCTCTGAGACAAGAGAGTTGACAATTTGCATATATTTTATTTGGTAGGAGGGAGATTTGTCTTACTTAAGCATGGAAGTATAGCTGAAAGAATGGTATTTCAGAAAGACAAGTGGGATCTCTAAAATAAAAGTTGCAGCATTGTTGTGTTCTGAGTTCTATGCATTAAAACAACCACCAACTGTATCAATGTATTCTGTGTAATTAGGTCGCGAGCTAATGTCCACCTGGTGGCAGTAGCGAGCGCCCAAGCTCACAAGGTTCCAATCCCCAAAGAACTACAGCACGGGAAGATTCCCGCCACTACCTCACCTGGACAAGAAGGGCGTGACCTGGAATGACGTCACGCCAGCAGTAGCCAATGGGCTATCGTGGAGCCACATTCAAATGTATAACCACCGTATATATTGAGCTGTTCGTCCGCCATTACCTCATGTTCCCCTAGACCACCATGCAATAAAGATGTGTTAAGCCAGTACTACGGCTGTTCCTGTGTCTTGTTTCTCATATACTAAATTGGCGACGAAGGTGGGATGATGGATTCCCATGAGATCAAGACACACGCTAGTCATGCCGGTTTCGACATCAACAAGCCAGAAGATTGGGAGAGCAGCGACGACGAGGATGTCCGGAAGGTGCGGAAGGAAGGCCGCCGTTGCGATGGATGTGGAGCGGCCCACGACCGCGTCAAGTGCCCGTTCCGGAAGGCCGAGTGCCACAACTGCGGCCGCCGGGGGCACATCGCCAAGGTCTGCAGACGACGGCGCAGGGACCGGAAAAGCTCGCCAGACCGCTCGCCGAGGACCAAGGAGGGCGCCCGGCCCGCGAGGAAGCAGGATGGCGTAGGCCGCATCTCCGACAACAGCGGCGACGACGCCCCAGTGTACAGCGTGTCCTTGGGACACCCCCGTTACTTTGTTGAGGTACTGGTGCAAGGGGCCCCTGTTAGGATGGAGATAGACTCGGATTCCTCCTATTCAATCATGTCCCAGCGGGAGTTCTTGGGAATTTCCCCCCACGTGCGCCCTAAGCTCAAAGCGTTGAGGTCCACGCTGCGGGACGTACAGGGTAATAGCATTCCGGTGTTGGGGGTTGGAAAATTCAAGGTCCAGTATAAGCAGCACGCCGCAGAACTGCCCCTGGTTGTTCTCAAGGGGGGAAGTTGCAGCCTCCTCGGGACTCAATGGTTTAAGCCCCTGGGTTTGTTCATTGGGGGGGTGCATGCCGTTGGGACTGACCCAATACAGGAGGTGTGCGACGCGCACCCCGAAGTGTTCAAGAAAGGACTTGGAAAATTCAAGGGACCCCCAGTAGCATTCAACCTGGATCCGGAGGTCCGCCCAATAAGACTCAAACCACGCAGAGTGCCTTTCGCACTAAAGGACAAAATAGAGGCGGAACTGGACAAACTGGTGGGCCAGGGGATTCTTGTTCCTGTTGATTCCGCGGAGTGGGAGACTCCGATTGTAACTGTGCTGAAGGCCAACGGGGAGGTCCGCATATGTGCTCACTATAAGTGCACCATTAATAAGGCGATCCGCCCTAATGCGTATCCGGTGCCGGTAGTCAGCCATCTGTTGGCCAGATTACATGGGGGAAAGTGTTTTGCAAAACTTGACCTGGCGCAGGCCTATCAGCAACTCTCAGTAACCCCTGCAGCAGCTGCTGCGCAAACAATAGTCACGCATAAGGGGGCGTTCCAGGTGACGCGCTTACAGTTCGGCGTGAACTCGGCGCCCGGTATTTTCCAGTCGCTTGTGGAATGCCTCTTGAAAGGACTGGATGGGGTCTTGCCATACTTTGATGACGTATTGATAACGGGGGGAGTGAGGAGGAGTTGGCTGAAAGGCTAGACAAGGTACTGGCGGTGTTTGAAAAAGCGGGGTTGAGGTTGCGGAAAGACAAATGCGTCTTCTTCGCGAAAGAGGTTGAGTTCTTGGGTTTCCGGGTAACCCCTGCGGGAATTAAGCCCTCCAAATCAAAGGTAGCCGCAATTCAAGGTGCCCCTCGCCCCACCTCCAAGCCCGAATTGCAGTTGTTCCTAGGGCTCTTAAATTTCTACCACTCCTTCCTGCCTCGGAAGGCTTCGGTAGCGGAGCCGCTGCATAAGCTACTCAAGAAGGACGAGGTGTGGAAGTGGGGCGAGAGCCAAGAGTTCAGTTCATTGAACTGAAACAACTCCTAGCGTCTGATGCCATCCTCACCCATTTTGACCCCAAGAAGCCGGTGGTTCTGATATGTGATGCATCCCCAGTAGGGGTGGGGGCGGTGCTGTGCCATGTGCTGGAGAACGGGAGAGAGGCCCCGGTAGCATTTTACTCCAGACCCTGTCCCAGGCTGAGCGAAACTATGCCCAAACAGACAGGGAGGCGCTAGCGATAATAGCGGGGACTAAGAAGTTCCACGATTTCCTCTACGGCCGCCCCTTCACCATAGTTACCGACCACAAGTCCCTGCTAGGCATTTTCACTGCGGACAAGCCCACACCCCAGATCCTGTCCCCTAGGATGTTACGGTGGGCCATCTTCTTAAACGTGTATCAGCACGCGTTGGTGTACCGCCCTGGGAAGGAAATAAGCCACGCGGACGCCCTGTCGAGGTCTCCCCTTCCCCTCACTAGTAGCACCGTGGGCGAGGAAGAAAAAGACCGCCAAGTACTCCTGATAGAGGTCTTAGATTCGCCTCCCATTGTACCCGCAGACATCGCCAAGGCGACCGGGAAGGACAAAACGCTAGCTCTAGTCTGCTCCTGGGTCAAAAAGGGTGGCCAGCGTCCTCCCCGGCGGCAGAGTTTGCCCCGTTTGTCAGGAAGAGGCTAGAGTTGTCCATAGAAAGAGGGTGCCTTCTGTGGGGTCAGCGGGTGGTGGTCCCCGAATCCCTGAGGCCGAGGGTGCTCAAACTGCTGCACGTCAGCCACCCCGGAAATGTCCGCTCTAAGGCTCTGGCCAGGAGCTATTTCTGGTGGCCCCAGTTAGACGCCGACATCGAGCACATGGTAGGCACTTGCGAGAGCTGTCAATGCTCCCGGCCAGAGGAGGCGCGCCTACCGCACAGGGAATGGGACACGGCGAAGGGGCCGTGGTCCCGGGTGCACATTGATTTTGCGGGCCCATTTAGAGGGACACTTTTTCTCCTCATTGTAGACGCCTACTCCAAGTGGTTGGAGGTCATCCCAGTCACGAGCACCTCCTCGGCAACGACCGTGAAGCATTTGCGCAGGGTTTTTAGCACGTTCGGCATACCCGACACCCTAATTAGCGATAACGCTAGTTGTTTCACGTCCGCAGAGTTCAGGGCATTCACCGAGATCAACGCCATTAGGCACATCACCTCCGCCCCCTTCCACCCGGCAACAAATGGCCAGGTCGAGCGCCTCGTGCGCACAACCAAAGACGCGCTGAGGCGCATGGGTCCTGGGGATCTCAACCTACAAGTATGCCAATTCCTGCTAGGCTACAGGGTCACCCCCCTAGCTTCTGGGTACTCGCCCGCAGAACTCTTAATGCGTAGGAAGCTGACCACGATCCTGACCAGGCTAGACCCCACTAGGGTGGAGGACACAGGGAGGAATATCGGGTTAGCGGACACGAAAAGTTTCGAAGTCGGTGCCCCGGTGCATTGCAGAAATTACGCCAGCGCGGGGCCGGCCTGGGTCCCGGGCGTCGTCGTTGGAAGGACGGGTCCCGTGTCGTATTGCGTAGAGACCGTCACGGGTCTGCTATGGAGACGACACGCAGACCAACTCCGTCGCAGGGTTCAGGAGCACCAGGGCGCGGCCGGCGAGGAAAAGGACTCAGCGTTAGGGTTCTCTCCCACCCGTTCAACCCAAGGGGGAGGTGAGGGGGGCCAATGGTCCCCACCTAGGGGGGAGGAGGGGATTCTGTCCCCATAGATATCCTGAGGAATCCTTCTAATGGTACCCAGGGCATAGATATCCTGCGGAATCTTTCGAATGGCACCCCAGGTGATAATTCTGATTTTCATTTACAAAACCGGGGGGGGTTTTCAGGAGTAGTCCCCCACCCATCCAAGCGAGAAGCGGGGTTTTTCGTTAGTCCCCAGTGCCCCCGGTTTTTCCGTCCCTTCCCCAAGAGCCGCAGAGCCACGGCCAGTCACTAACGAGTCTCCCTCTCCCGTTGCAGGACAAGGAACCAGGGGACAGAGAAGCAGTAGCACTCCCGGGACAAGCCAGTCAGCGTCTCGCCCAAGGCGCGTTTGCAATAAGCCATCTTGGTTGAGAGACTTCGTCTCATTCTAGGGGGGGAGGGATGTTGTGTTCTGAGTTCTATGCATTAAAACAACCACCAACTGTATCAATGTATTCCGTGTAATTAGGTTGCGAGCTAATGTCCACCTGGTGGCAGTAGCGAGCGCCCAAGCTCACAAGGTTCCAATCCCCAAAGAACTACAGCGCGGGAAGATTCCCGCCACTACCTCACCTGGACAAGAAGGGCGTGACCTGGAATGACGTCACGCCAGCAGTAGCCAATGGGCTATCGTGGAGCCACATTCAAATGTATAACCACCGTATATATTGAGCTGTTCGTCCGCCATTACCTCATGTTCCCCTAGACCACCATGCAATAAAGATGTGTTAAGCCAGTAATACGGCTGTTCCTGTGTCTTGTTTCTCATACACTAAAAGCATAGAGTGCTCTGTTTAGGAATGTAGGCCATCGGGCCCTTATTCCAGACACTCCAATCCATCCCCTCCTCCCAACAACCAAGACTGTGTGCAGATATTCACTCTTTGAAGAAACTTCATTCCATTCCTACCAGTTTTTCACTTCTTTCCTGCAGCCTTTCATCATCATGCATACTTATGATGCACATTTGTCACTCCAGGTAATGTAGTGTGGGAGCAGCACTCCCCCCCCAACCCCCTCTTGTAGATTTCTAAAAATCTGTTTAGAAATTAAAGTTTTGCTAAGCTTGCTGATACCTTTCCCCCTTGGATGCAGTTAGTATCATTTTGGTTGTAAGGAAGCATATAAGAGAATAAAGTTGCGAGAAATTGATGATTTGTCTTGCTTCTCTTGTAGAATTTTAAGGCAGGGTCCAAATAAAGTGGCTGCATGAAATGTAGGATGGGGTTTCTGTACCTTTAATACAGTGTTTCCCAACCTTTGGTTCTTGGATTTCAGTTCCCTGAAGCCTAAGTCAGTACATTGGATGATCAGTACTTTTGGGAATTGAAGTCCAAGGACCAAAGGTTGGGAAACACTGGTTTAATAGCTATAGCCGCTCCTGTTTCTCTGTCAATTGTTCCATCCCCTTTTCTTAAAACCTAACACCCCACACACCCACACACCCACAAAAGGCTGAAGAGGGAATGTGGGTACGCGCACATAATTGGCATACAGTCCCTGACAGAACCACGGTTTTGGGGGAACACTCCTTTGAGCCGTTGGTTCTGAAGGGACAGAAATTGGGGAGCGGATTAATAGCTATAGTTTAATTCACCGATCGCTGACCTAACAGGCAGTTCGGACAATAGAGGGCAAAAGATCACCAGGTGGTCAACTCGATAGGCATGTAATGAGTAATCTCACATCCGCAGAAGCTCTAAGCTCAAGAGTCAACCTAGGTGCATGTTTGCTCCCGATAACAGTAGACAATGCATGTCCCTGGTAGTAAATTAGATATATAAGAAACTTCCCCTGGTGAAGTCATCCCTAATGGGTAACTTGTGTAATCTCAATGTGCAGACTCAGAGTTTTCCTGTCACGGCTACACGCAACGTATGCACGCAGTCGAGCTAGGCAGAGTATAAAGTTAAGTGCCTTCTGATCAATAAACACTGGTCTTTGCTCCATCTTGCCTCACGTGTCTTGCTTGACCAGTCCCCTCCGGCCCACATCGGGCCCTGATCCAACATATGGTGACCCCGACATGATCCTACTTGTGAGTAGCGACACCCTTGGTCCAGTTCTACGCCAGAACCGCATCCAAGCCTTCCCGGAGGATCGCACAGCGGTTCAGGTCGAAAAGCCATCCAATCTGAATGACAGCTACGCTAAGAGGCATTCCAGAGGTAGAGCACGCTCCAAAGCTCTGAGGCATCTTGTGCATTGGAAATGCATACCGAACGCTCAGGGTCAGCTGTGAACCCTGACGCCATCGCAGAGGCCACTGAGGGCCTGTGGCAGCAGCCCACGTTCTGAGTCCTTCCCAGAGGTCCGTCACACCGAATCCAGTTACCTATACCCAGACACGTCGACTCGTCCAGCAGAGGCAACTTCAAAGGACCGGCAGGTAAAATGGGGACTTGTCCGCAGCAGCAACGTCCGACCACTAACCAGAGAGTTCATATAATGGAACTCAAAGCCCTGGCCAGGGTAAATCGTACTCGCATTCACAGTGGCCAGTTAGCGGATCTTTTGGTGTACTTGGGGGAGCACTGTCTGCTTTATCCAGAAACGGGCATGTTAAGCCTCCAACTTTGGGACAGGATAGGGACCTGCATTAAGCAAGAACCAAGAGCCCCAGCTAAGGTGATTAGCACGTGGAGTAAGTGTAGAAAGCTCATCGCAGAGGTAGACCCAGTCCGGATAGAGACCGAGGACCCCCCAGCGCAGTCAGAGCCATCAGCCCCGATAGGTCTCTATCCGTCACTTCAGCTTAAACAGGGAGGCTTAGGGAGCCTTCCTTCAGTGGCAGCTGCAGACGCCACTGAAGGAATGCAAGGTTTGGGAAACGCTGGCGGTTCCCAGACGGGGGAGTGTGGGTTCCGCGCACATAATTGGCATACTGTCCTTGACAGAACCACTGTTTTGGGGGAACACTCCTTTGAGCCGTTGGTTCCGAAGGGACAGAAATTGGGGAGCGGATTAATAGCTATAGTTTAATTCACCGATCGCTGACCTAACAGGCAGTTCGGACAATAGAGGGCAAAAGATCACCAGGTGGTCATCTCGATAGGCATGTAATGAGTAATCTCGCATCCACAGAAGCTCTAAGCTCAAGAGTCAACCTAGACTCAGAGTTTTCCTGTCACGGCTACGCGCAACGTATGCATGCAGTCGAGCTAGGCAGAGTATAAAGTTAGGTGCCTTCTGATCAATAAACACTGGTCTTTGCTCCATCTTGCCTCATGTGTCTTGCTTGACCAGTCTCCTCCGGGATCCTCCAGCCCGCATCGGGCCCCGATCCAACAAGGGAAAGGTGGAACTGATGTGGTATCTTCTAACTGGAAATGTTCATCTGCGCCAACAGTCATGATTAATCTGTTGGATGGTGAATTGAAAAGAGGGAGGAATTCTATTGACTCAGTAATACTACTACTGAGAAGGATCTTGGAATTGTTGTAGATCACAGGCTAAATTTTCATTTCACTTTTTATTTATTTAAATACAAGTCAACAGTGTGATGTGGCTGCAAAAAAGGCTAACACTGTTTTAGGCTATATTCTTTCAACCCAGAGTAATCTCTGACATGAAATTAATAACTTAAGTATAGTCTCTAAAACCTGTGAAGTACAGTAAAAACCCCTACACCTCTTCACTATACATTTTTCCCGTTATATGGATCACTATGGGCGATGCACCATATAACGGAAAAAAAGTTCATTATACAGATCGCTATTGGTGATACCCCATACACCCCCTTCATCTTCAATATTTGTCCTTCAAGGAGCAGTCAGGGTTGATTTCCTTCAGGATCGATTTCTTTGTTCTCTTTGCTGTCCAGGGTATTCTCAAAATTCTCCTCCAGCATCACATTTCAAAGGTGTCTATTCTTCTGCATTCAGCCTTTCTTATGGTCCAGCTCTCACAACCATACATTACTACTGGGAATACCATTGCTTTGACTGTGCGGACTTTTGTTGGCAGGGTGATGTCTCTACTTTTTATTATGTTCCCTAGGTTTTTCATAGCTTGCCTCCCAAGAATTAATCTGCAGTGATCTTGGATCCTAAGAATGTGAAGTCTCTCACTGCTTTCACTTCTTTCCCGTCTATTTGCCAGGGAGTGATAGGGCCTGTTGCCATTTTTTTTTAATGTTGAGTCTCAGGCCAGCTATTGTACTTTCTTCTTTCAGCCTAAGCAAGAGGTTCTTTAGATCTTCTTCACTTTCTGCGATTAGGGTAGTGTTATCTGCATATCTCAACCATATCTCAACCATGTAAGTTGATGTTTCTCCCAGCAATTTTAATTCCAGATTATGATTCATCCAGCCTTTGGTGTCTTGCACGGAAGACAAAGAAGGAGCCGCAGTAGGGGGCTAAAACACAGGTTTATTTCATGGTGGTCAAGATGAACATGTGGTAATGGCGGAGGTACAGCTCATTATATACTGCAGTACATACATTTGAATATCGTTGCACGGTAGCTCATTGGCTGGTACCGGCGTGACGTCATTCTGAGTCACGCCCATCTTCTCCAGGTGATCCTCGCGCGGGAAAGGTTCCCGCGGCTGCCGGTGATTTGGGGAATGTGAACCATGTGAGCTGAACGCTGGCAGCTGCCCTCTATAGGCAGCTTACTCACGTTCCTTAACAGCTGGGTTACATTGTAATCATTGTCAGGTTACATTCATACATTCTTAAAGTAATACTGTTACATACACAACACTCCTCCCCCCTAGGATGGGATGAAATCCCTCAACCATTGTGGCTTCCCGCACGTGCGCTTGGGGCGTGCGGCTGCGTGGTTTAGCACAGGGGAACTAGGGGCTCCGAATTCCGCAGAGTCTCGTCCTGCAATGGAAAGGGGGGACTCATTAGTCGTTCGGCGGGGACTCTGCGACAACCTTGCATTGGGAGAAGGGAATGGAACATACAGCTGAGAGGTGAAACCCGGCCTGTTGCCCGCGGCGCCCGGGGACCCCCCCCAGTACGAACCTCGGAACCGACGAGGAGACCCTTGTTTCCCCCGCCCGGTCCCTTGCGCCTGCAACCGGCGTCCTTGCCCCACTCCCTGCTGCCTGACCCGGAGTTCTAGGGGATGGAGAACGTGAACTTCCCCCAGCTGCCTGGCTCGGGGGGCTTGGTGCTATGGTATACTCTAAAACAAAAGGGCTGGGGGGACTGGAGGTACCAGGGGCTGAACTGAAACCCCTCTTCTCGCTCGGACGGGTGGGGGACCACTCCGCGACACCCCCCTGGTACGGTAACGAAAAATCAAACTCATCCCATTCTTGCATGGCATCCTCCTCCTCAGGTGAGAATCGACGGTATGCATTTGTACCCGAGGACGCCGCCGTGTCTCCCCCTTGGGTTACGCGGGTGGGGGAGGACCCTAACACTGATTCCCCTTCACTAGTGACTCGCCTTCTGAGTTGGTCAGCGTGCCTTCTCCAGAGTAGACCTGTGCGGGTCTCGACCCTATAGGACACTGGCCCCATTTGTTCAATGATGGTCCCTGGAACCCACGTTGGTCCCGACCCCGCATAGTTTCTGCAGTACACTGGGTCCCCTACGGAAAAACTTTTGGAACTCTCTACCACTGTATTCCTCCCTTCATCCTCCACCCTGGTCGGATCCAACTGATCAAAAAGCGTTACCGGCCGCCTCCTCATGAGGAGCTCCGCCGGCAAAAGTCCCGAAGCTAGGGGAGTTGCCCTATAACAGATGAGGAACTGACACAGTTGGAAGTTCAACTCGCCAGGACCCATGCACCGCAGTGCGTCCTTCGTAGTGCGCACTTGGCGCTCTACCTGACCGTTTGTGGCGGGGTGAAATGGGGCAGCGGTAATGTGGCAGATAGCATTCCTCTCAATAAATGCCTTGAATTCCGCAGATGTGAAGGTACTAGCGTTATCGCTAACGAGGATGTCCGGCAGGCCGAAACAACTAAACACCCTGCGCAAGTGTTTAATGGTGGCTGCGGATGAGGTGCTCGTCATGGGGATCACTTCCAGCCATTTGGAATACGAGTCGACTATCAGCAGGAACATGGACCCGCGGAAAGGGCCAGCGAAGTCGACGTGTATCCGGGACCATGGCCCCCGGGCCGTGTCCCATTCCCTATGGGGTAGCCTGGATTCCTCGGGCCGAGAGCTCTGGCAGCTCTCACACGTGCCCACTAAATGCTCTATCTCAGCGTCTATCTGGGGCCACCAGAAGTAACTCCTAGCCAGCGCCTTGGAGCGCACTATTCCCGGGTGGCTGGTATGCAGTAGCCTCAGCACCTTCGCCCGCAACTTTTCGGTGATAACCACCTGCTGGCCCCAGAGCAAGCGGCCCCTTTCCAGGGAAAGCTCTACTCTACGCCTGAAAAATGCCTTGAAATGCTCCTCGGGGGGAGCTGCGGGCCACCCTTTCCTTACCCAGGAACTGACTTGGGCCAGGATCTTGTCGGCCGCCGTGGCTTTGGCGAGGTCTGCCGGCACTAGGGGGGGTGAGTCGAGGGACTTGATCAGCAGGACTTGATGGTCCTGCTCTACCTCGCATGCGGGATCTCCTAAACTAGGGAGAGGAGACCGGGACAGTGCGTCCGCATGGGAGATCTCCTTCCCTGGGCGATAAACTAGCTCATACTGATAGGCATTAAGGAAAATCGCCCAGCGTAGCATTCGGGGGGATAGAATTTGTGGGGTGGGTTTGCCCGTGGTAAAGATTCCCAGAAGAGGCTTGTGATCCGTCACAACCGTAAACTCGCGGCCGTATAGGAAATCGTGGGACTTTTTTGTTCCCGCGATGATGGCTAGGGCTTCCCTATCTGTTTGCGCGTAGTTGCGCTCTGCTTTTGAAAGGGACCTGGAGTAGTACGCAACTGGGGCTTCCCGCCCGCTCTCTAACACGTGGCACAACACCGCCCCCACCCCCACTGGGGATGCATCACAGACTAAAACCACTGGCCTCCTTGGATCAAAATGGGTCAGTACCGCATCCGAGGACAGGAGCGTTTTGAGCTCCTTGAAAGCTTTCTCTTGCCTGTCCCCCCACCGCCAAACCGCCTCTTTCTTTAGTAGCGCATGCAGTGGCTCCGCAACAGATGCCTTCCTTGGCAAAAAGGAGTGGTAAAAGTTGAGGAGCCCCAGGAATGACTGCAGCTCCGGTTTCGCGGTGGGGCGAGGGGCGTTTTGTACAGCCGCAACCTTGGACTCGGAAGGCTTGATGCCCTCCGGGGTTACCTTGAACCCGAGAAACTCAACCTCCCTCGCAAAAAATACACATTTGTCCCTTCTTAGTCGGAGTCCCGCTTTTTCGAATACTGAAAGGACCCCGTCTAGCCTCTTCGCTAGCTCTGATTCGCTCCCCGCTGTTATCAAGACGTCGTCAAAATATGGGAGCACGCCTGGAAGCCCCTTTAAAAGGTGTTCTACAAGGGACTGAAAGATCCCTGGGGCCGAATTCACGCCGAACTGCAGGCGCGTTACTTTAAATGCTCCCTTGTGCGTAATGATGGTTTGCGCAGCAGCAGCAGCTGGGGTTATTGTGAGCTGCTGATACGCTTGCACCAGGTCTAGCTTAGCAAAACACCTCCCCCCATGCAACGTGGCCAGTAAATGGCTAACCACCGGCACCGGATATGCATTTGGCCGAATGGCCTTGTTAATTGTACATTTGTAGTCAGCGCAAATCCTGACCTCCCCGTTTGATTTTAGGGCCGTAACAATTGGAGTCTCCCACTCCGCTGAATCAACTGGAACCAAAATCCCCTGCCCCACCAATTTGTCCAGCTCCGCCTCAATCTTGTCTTTGAGGGCGAAAGGCACTCTTCTTGGCTTGAGGCGTATGGGTCTGATTTCTGGGTCCAATTCAAAAGAAACTGGGGGCCCCTTGTAAGTCCCGAGCCCCTTCTTGAAAACGTCCTGGTGCGCATCGCACACGTCCCGCATTGGGTCAGTCTCTATGGCGTTAATGCCGAACAGTTCAATTCCCAGGGGGGCAAACCACTGGGTTCCCACCCCCAACACTGGGATCCCATAGCCCTGCAAGTTTGACTTCATGGCCCGCAGCTTGGGCCGCGCATTTGGGGGAATGCGCATGAACTCCTTTTGGGACAGGATGGAGTAGGACGACCCTGAGTCTATTTCCATCCTCACTGGAACCCCTTGTAACAGTACCTCTACGTAGAAACGCCGGTGCTCCAGGCCCACGCGGTTCACGCCTTCCGCGCCGTCGTTGGCTGAGACCTTTCCGATGCCGGCCGCCTTCCGCTGATGTGCTCAAGGGTGTTTCGAGGCGCCCTTGTCCTCGGTTCGCCCACGCCTGCAGACTCTGGCGATGTGGCCCTTCCGACCGCAGTTGTGGCACTCGGCCTTCCGGAATGGGCATTTCGTCCGGTCGTGAGATGCCCCACAGCCGTCGCAACGGCGGCCTTGTCTCTCGCTGGTCTGGTGCTTCTCCCCACGTTTCTTTACCTTCTGGACGTCGTCGTCCTCGCTGGAGCAGGAGTCCGCCGTCGTGGACGACTCCTTGGAGGTCGCTGTCGTGCCTGCGGGCGACCGGGGTGCCTGCCAGGCCGTCTTCGCCGACGTCCGCCGGGCCGCTTGCACGGGTGACTTGGCCCTCTCGGTTGCGGCCCCTCGGGACTTGAACACTCTGACCCTGCTCCTGGCTGCCTCGGCTGCTTGGGCTTCCCGCAGTACCTCGTTGAACGTGAGGCGATGGTCGCGGGTCATCAGCTTCCTCTGGACCTCCTCGTCCCTCAGGCCACACAGCATGCGGTCTCGGAGGGCCGTGTCCAGGTCCTCCCACTGGCAGTTGACCGCCGCGAGCCTGAGGGCCGCCGCGTAGGCGGACACGGACTCCCCCGGGCGCTGGTCCCGTCTGTGGAATGCGACCCTGGCCGGGAAAATTGAGACTGGAGGCTGGAAGTGTTCGCCCAGTAGCACCAGGATGCGGTCAATGGGCACCACGTCTACCTTCCGGGGAGCCACCAGGTTCATCAGGATACGCAGCGTGGCTGGCCCCACCTGGGCAAGGAAGTGCGAGCGCATCTTGGCGTCATCGTCGATGCCTGCAGCATCCATCGCGTGCCGAAACTGGCACTCGTACAGCTCCCATTGTTCTGGGTCGCTGATATCGAACTGATGATTCTTGACCTTGGGATGCGCCATGGATCCCACCTTCGTCGCCAATTTGGTGTCTTGCACGGAAGACAAAGAAGGAGCCGCAGTAGGGGGCTAAAACACAGGTTTATTTCATGGTGGTCAAGATGAACATGTGGTAATGGCGGAGGTACAGCTCATTATATACTGCAGTACATACATTTGAATATCGTTGCTCATTGGCTGGTACCGGCGTGACGTCATTCTGAGTCACGCCCATCTTCTCCAGGTGATCCTCGCGCGGGAAAGGTTCCCGCGGCTGCCGGTGATTTGGGGAATGTGAACCATGTGAGCTGAACGCTCGCAGCTGCCCTCTATGGGCAGCTTACTCACGTTCCTTAACAGCTGGGTTACATTGTAATCATTGTCAGGTTACATTCATACATTCTTAAAGTAATACTGTTACATACACAACACAGCCCTGGATTGTAAATTATGTGCTCTGCGTATAAATTAAATAAGCAAGGTGACAATATGCAGCCTTGTTGTACTCCTTTTCCTATTCTAAACCACTCCACCATTCCGTGTTCTGTCCTAACTGTTGCTTCTTGACTCATGTACAGACTTCTCATAAGACATGTGAGTGTTCTGGTATTCCCATCTCTTTAATTACTTGCCACATTTTATTGTGGTCCACACAGTCAAAGGCCTTGGCGTAGTCAATGAAACAGAAGTAGACTTGTTTCTGGTACTCCTTCACTTTCTCCATGATCCAATGTATGTTCGCAATTCGGTCTCTAGTTCCTCTACCTCTTCAGAACCCAGCCTGCACTTCTGGAAGTTCTCGATCCGTGTACTGCTGAATCCTAGCCTGTATTATCTTGAGAATGACCTTGCTAGCATGTGAAATGAGCGCAATTGCATAACGTTAATCATAAAGAGGAAGGGAAGGACCTATTCTTGGTCATCCCAGAGTACAGGACATGTAATAACGGGCTCAAATTAAAGGAAGCCAGGTATTGGCTAAATATCAGGGGAAATGTATTAATTGTTAGAGCAGTACAACAGTAGAACCAATTGCCTTGAGAGGTGGTGAGCACTCCAACACTGGAAGCATTCAGTGAGGATTGGACAACCATCTGTCAGATATGGTTTGACTTTGATTCCTACATTGAGCAAGGGATTGGACTCGATGGACTAAAAGGCCCCTTCCAAGTCAGTTATTCTATTTCAAATGGGGGGGGGGATCACAAGGTAAATCAGTTTTTTTTTTTCATTTCAAAGTGCCCCTATAGAACTGCTTTCCAGATACTGTACTATTAAGCATACAGGTGATATATTCTTGACATATACCAAATTGGAGGTGGACAATGTTCCTATGCATTTAACAGTTGTGTAGGGGAGGACATTTCAGCAGGTGCAGCTTTTAATGCAATTTGCAATTGCTGAAATATCCACCTTCACACAACTATTAAAAATACAGGAATCTTGTCCTCTAGTCACTCTATTTTAGTAAGATCAGCTAAAGTCTGCAAATGTTCCATTTTCCTACAAAAGGATGCAAACATATTATATATCGGACTACAAAGAGTGGAACCGATGACTTAAACATCCTCACTTCCTTCTTTCTGATGCTTCTTCCAGGTGAGTCTGATGGGAAAGGCATCACACGCTCCCGTAGCATCAACAGTTCTCTGTGCCAAGCTGGACGACGCAGGAGCCTCCGTATCCCGAAGGAACCACGCAGGCACACAATTTCTAATGCCATGGAATATGATATGGTGAGAAGA
Source organism: Bradypodion pumilum (assembly GCA_035047305.1). NCBI lineage: Eukaryota > Metazoa > Chordata > Lepidosauria > Squamata > Chamaeleonidae > Bradypodion > Bradypodion pumilum. Next base: position 445,484,460 of record JAWDJD010000002.1, on the reverse strand, counting down.
GTGGGGTCCTGGGCAGGCTGGCCATGCCATCAGGCAGAATGAAGTACTGTAGTTGCCTCGAATGGCAGATTTTGGGGAGCATCAACTGTAGCAATATCTGGCCTGTTCTTCCTAAGCCCATGGATCATGATTGTCTCTCTTGAAGGATAGCTTTGCCCATTGTTAAATGTCATGGAGGATCTTATCCTGTTGCCTAACATTTAGCAGACCAGACAGCTTAGCTATAGTCCAGTGATAGCAAAACTTTTAGAGACTGAGTGCCCAAACTGCAACCCCAAACCCACTTATTTATCGCAAAGTGCCAACACTGCAACAGGGGAGAGAGGAAACACTGCCATTGAGCTGCTGGCAGAGAGGTGGGGTGAACACTGGTGCTGGGGGAGGGAGGAAGCGCTCCCATTGGGTTGCTAGGCAGAGAGACAGGGCAAGCTCTGTGCTAGGGTGACTGCACGAGTGCCCATAGAGAGGGCTCTGAGTCCCACCTCTGGCATGTGGGCCATGGGTTCGCCACCACTGCTAAAGTCTGTCTTTCTAAAAGTCTGTGTACTTCTTATATGATAGGTTGTATGTGTTATTCCCACTCTCTCTTCATTCATTGAAGAGGAAATGCCCAGCTATAAGGAAGAAGGCTTTACATTTAGGGCAAACAGATAAAAAAGAAGATAGGGTTTTTATTCCTTAATTCCTTTTATTTCTTTAACCACACTGTGTGTGGAGGAAGGAATTTCAGCAGATATGGCTTCAAGTGTAAAAACTGAACCTGCTGAAATGTCCTCTTCTAAGTAACTATGGCTGGATAGCTTAATGAGTTGGAGTACCACAGAACCACGGATTGGAAGTTTGATTCCCTGGAGGAGCCCCAGAGAGAAGAGCCATTCTGTGTAGGGAAACAGCATAGTCCAAGAAGTGCTACCAGTAGAAGAAAATGGTAGGCTCTTTCTGAATACTACCCATCTAGAAAAACCTGGAAAGTGTTGCTATAAGTCAAAACTGATTTGTTGGAATTTAATTAATGTTTAAGCAATTGTTAAATATTATTGTTACAGGAATCCTGTCTTCTTCTTGTTAAAGCTACAGGAAGTTTGCCTTCTTTCTCATCAGATGATTTTAATTACATGCAAGCCAGAACATATAAAAGCTCTATTTGCACATAGAGCTTTTATATGTTCTGGCTTGCATGTAATTAAAAGATTACTGCAAGGTCTCGATTTCAGACAGTTATTTTGCATTAGGAAAGTAGGAAGGAAAGTATTGTTGAGAACCAGGTAGCGTTGAGGGATTTTGGTTATTCCTCTTAATTAACAGAATATCAGGTACCAACAATAGCATGAAAGTGTAAGAGAATAGTTCAAATCTCTTTAACCACCCACTTCACAGTAACTAGCATTTTGTATAATAAAAATCAGATTTCAAGCAACTTAAGTAGAAAAAGTATCTTTACTTACAGTTGCAATCAGCAGTTACAATCAGAAGACTAAAATGGAAAAGGTTGTAATCTCTACATGTGACAGAGACATCCCCCTCGTGCTTGCTACCTGCTCAGAAGTCAGAAGAAGAGAGACTGTAGTAAACAAAGCAAACAAACAGGTAGGGAGGATTAGCAAGAAAGAAGAATCTCTCTGGGTCCTTAAAAAAACCTTTCCACTGATATCCAGTGTTAGAAAAAGTAAGCATGCAACTAAATTAGGACTCGGGAGACCTAGGTTCAAATCCTCACTGGGGTGTGGCATTTGTAAAACCTAAATTAAAGTAAGAAGTAACTGATTGAATGAAGTGAAACCAGCTTTTTGGAACAGAAAGCCATATATTTCTGGGAGGCCCCCAAGCAGGATATGAAAACCATCACCCTCTCTCACCCTTTTGCTCACATAGTTGGTAACAGGAAGAATACTGCCTCTAACCATGGTGGCTTAAATGGCTCTCAAATCAAATAGTAAAAATAAAAGGGTGTTGTAAAGTTTTAGTTGGGAGAAGGTTTTGTTGGCTGCAGGCCACTTAAACAGATGCATTGGGAAAACTAGTTTGCAGTCCACCAATACTTAACCTAAATAAAACATGCTAATTTACATCCTGTTTTTTAAGGCACAGCCAGACTCCCTAGCTGGTATCCTGATGATTAAACATGGAGTAGAAGGGAAATAACACAAGCCCCTTCCTCCAATCCTACAACAGCAGGCTCTTTGTTCCATGTCTGTTCTACTACTGCTTGCGAACCAGGTTACAAAAGTGGTATGTTGTGAGGAGCCTGCAATGGAGGTGAGGAAATGTAAGTGATTTTCTTTCTGCTCTGTGTTTAATCAACTGGACACTGGCCTTTTTGCTTTTATTAGATCCAGCAAAGAGGGCTACTACTACACCCTTCCCAACTATCCACTCTTGAAATGTTTCTGGACTAAGACTTTGGTTGGCCTGTAACACACTAAAATGGTCACTTGTCACCAGTTCTAGCAGTGTAGATTCCTGAGGATACAGTAAAGAGTGCAGGATGAGACAGTTTTCCAAGAGTCATCAAGCAAATTCAGGAAGATTAGATCAGTCAGTAAAGCACCAAAGGGGAAGAACTTTTTTTGTCTGGAATCAGCTGCTGGTTAATGTCATCAAATGACCTAATGTTATGGGAGAGGTGGAGGATGAATCCACTATTCATTTTTTTTATGCACCATGCATAATTTTATAAACCCCTATTATATTCCTTCCATGTCAGTTTATTTTCCTAAAGCTTTGGAGAGCTTGTGGCCTTTCATTTCTTCCTAGAATCCAGTTCCCATCATCCTCAGCTAGCCTGGTCAGTGTTGTGGATGATGGGAATAGTGATTCATCTAGCTTCCCGATATTCAAAAGTTCAAAATCTCCATCCTTGTCTAAACTGAAAAGCCTGCACTATTGTAACCTTTATTCAAAAACTAAATTCTCCATCACCCTGATGGCCTTAAGTTATCCAGAATGACAACCTGTTCCTAGTCAGTATGTTTGTGATATTACATTTTTTTAAATAACATGGGATGATAAGAATGCTATCTGGTATTTTAGAAGCACCTATATCTAATGTGCAGAATATCATCTACAAACAACAACAGCATGGTGGGTTGCAAGCAGTGAGGCCTCTGAGTGTAGACTTAAGCCCTTCCAAGGAGTGTAACATGAGAGAAGAAAATGCCTACAAGAAAAGCTGCCCCTTTCTGTGCCCTGGCTTTTCAGCAGAGGGAAAAGAGCAAGGGATATTGCATGACTAGCATTGTTCGCACAATCAGATCTCTCATGTCAGCAACAGCAATAGCAGGTCGGCAGTTCAAGACCTGAGTACTGCATGATGGAATGAGCGCCCATCTCTGTCCCAGTTCCTGCCAACCTAGCAGTTTGAAAGAAAGAAATTGCAATTACATGACGAGGGACCACTTTGGTGGGAAAAGATCTTGGGGACATGAAAGGAGCCTCATTCGGGTGTCCCCTGCGTGGAGTTCCTCCAGCAAAAATCCTTTCAATCCAGAAAGCACCTTTGTGTGCTTCTAACATGATTACAAATAAAAGTAGCAGGTGGAGTGAGTGGGTGAGTTGGTGCATGTGTTCCTTCAGCATTTCACCAGAACGGACTCTTAAGATTGTAGTCATGGTCAATCATAGCTGAGGCTGAATAAAGTAGCTGATTTGGAATATCATGAAAGGGCAACAGATCCTTAATTATTTTATTATTGTTATTATATTTCACTGACAGGGAGAGGCAGATGCAGTTGTGGGACAACAATTTGTCTAATATGTTCTTTTAATATTCATTTCCATCTATTCTATTTTTGTTGTTCTCCATTTCCAGTTAGGAAATGGAGAACAACAGAGGATTGTTAGACACTTGGATATAATTAAAAACCTCTCCGGTCAGGGGTGCTTAGAGAGTAGAATTTGAAGTGATACCACAATTCTGGTTACCAGACCTTTCCTCATCCATAACAAATAATCCCATGGCAGAGCAGTCATTCTGCTCACTTCACCCTCATTCCCCCAAGCTCAGCTAGCTAGCCGGAAAGGCCAGGATTATAGCTACCATTGTTCAAGGCAATTGAGGCTTTAAAGTGTATCCCAGAACACACCGGGAGGGTGCTGAGTTCAGCAGAATCGGGGCAGAGAGAGAGGAAATATTCGGAACACTGTCACTCTGTCCCAGGGCAAGGGAGGGGTCAGCAGGGAAAGAGAGAAGCAAACAGAAAGCGAGAGGGAAAAAAGAATAATGGGAGTATGGAAACTCTGGCCACTCTGCATGCTTTGAAGGCAGTTCGTGAGAGCAGACAACAAGCCAAGTGAAGGCGAAGCAGCAGCAACAGAACGTGGAAGGGCAAAAGGAGAAAAGGTTGAAGGATTGACTGAGGAGAAGATTGCCGGAGACATGCACAGGGGGTGAGAGGGCAGCCAAGAGGAGGAGGTGTAGGAGGAGGGCGAGAGTGGAAGGAGGAAGATGTTGTTGTGAAAGAGCAGAAAGTTGAGAGAAATCTCTTTTGTGAGGCTGGTGAAGTGGGCGTGACAGGGTGGTGATGGTTGGAAGTATGTTAAGGGAGCTAGAAGAAAAGAGGGTCAGGTGAGGCAAGGAGGGGGATTCCCGAAACATCAGAGGGAGAATGTGTTGAAGAAGATGGGAGAAGGATTTCCAAGGCCTTAGGGCTGTCAGTGTGGACTTTCTCTATTAGGCCAAGGACGCAAGTGTTGCCTCCCTGAAGGTTCAGTGGGCTGTAAAAGAACAAAACCACCAGGGAAGTGGTCCATGTTGACTTGAAGTAGTGACATCAAGTGGAGAGATATCAGGGGGCATCCCTGCCTGGCTGGAATACCCCAGTGGCCTCCACCCATCCTACTCTGTGTGCTGCTACCTCCTTGCCCCCATCGTACCACCATGGCAGTCCAAAGAGGCTACACTATCCTCATCCTCCCGCTGAGTACAGCCCTCACCAGCCTGGAGGCAATACAGTTCTTCTTCTGGGTGAGTGATTGGGGGTCAAGACACTTGGGATCAGAACCTGCCCCTCATGGTACACCCACACACCTTTGCCCTGATCTCCCTTGACATGACCTCATGCTCCCAGGCATCAGGTTTACGTCCCAAAATGAGGCACTGCAAGCACTGTGCAAATAAGGAGTTACCCTCTACCATAGGAACCTCTTCGCCCATAAAGTCCTGCTTGAAGGATCCTGATACTGTGTGACCTACTGACTGCATACCGAAGGCATAGAGTTGCTTCCCACAGTAGGATCTTCTCTGTTGTGGCCTCTTGTCTTTGAAATCCTTCCCCAAGAAGCTCTATCAGGGTCTAGCCTTAAAACTCTTAAGGATAGTTACTCTGTTTTTCTGTCCTTCTCCTTTTAGAGTATCTTTATGGTATGCCCCTTTAATGTCCAGTTTCTTTGCAGTCCGTCTCTGGTGTGTTTTGTTTTTCATGCGAATGCATATTTTATTGCAATGTTTTTGTTGTGATTCAGGACTAGGAGATACAAGCTGATTTGAGTGCTTGCTCTTGATCCTTGCATGGTCTTTTCTTACAAGGAGCTTAAAATTGAGTACTCTTCATACGCCGATGAAGTCTTTAGCACATTCAGCATGGAGTGCTTGTCCTTGCCTCTTGCCTTCATGGCCTCCATGACTTTGTCTGTCTGTCTGTCTGTCTGTCTGTCTTTCTTTCAAAATTGGCCTCTTCAACTCTCTTTCCTTGTTCTCTGGGACACCTCCCTGGTTCTTGCACAAGGCCAAAATACCATCTAGGGCCATGATGGTGAACCTTGGCATTCCAGGTGTTCTTGAACTTCAATTCCCAGAAGCTTTTGTCAGCAGGAGTGCCGACTTGAGCTTCCAGTAACTGAAGTCCAAGAACACCAAAGTTTGCCCTCACAAATCTAGGACAGAATCAGCTCCCATCCTTGTCCCAGCTCCTGCCAACCTAGCATTTCGAAAGCAAGAAATTGCAAATAGATAAATAGGGACTACTTCGGTGGGTAGGTAGACAGCATTCCGTGCACTCCGGTGTCTAGTCATGCCTGCCACGTGACCACGGAAACATCTGCAGAAGCAGACAGCACTGGCTCTTCAGCTTTGAAACAGAAATGAGCACTGAACCCTAGAGTCGGATATGACTGGCTTCAGAGCAAGGGAAACCTTTACCTTTACCTATACCTTTACCTAAAGGTCACCATTGCTCAAAAGCCAGTTGTATCGGACTCTAGGGTTCAGTGTTTACAGCCAAAGAGCCAACACTGTCTGTGTCTGCAGACATTTTCATGGAAATGTGGCAGGCATGACTAAACACCGGAATCCTCAGAATGCTGTCTACCTACCCACCAAAGTGGTCCCTATCTACTTGCAATTTCTTGCTTTAAATCTGTTAGGTTGGTAGGAGCTGGGACAAAAATACAAAGGAAATGCAAAACAGGAAGGCTATCCACGCAGGCCTGCTATTTGGATCATTTTGGGTACAATATTGTTTGAACCAAATTATGGCATCCACATGTGCTCCATCCTGCCCCTTTTAAAATTCAACAGGTACAATCAAATGTCCAGAAAGATAACAAGACCAAAACAAACAAATACATTTAAATGCTCTGTTTATCCCCTCTCTGTGTGTCTTGCAGCTGAAACGGATGCAGGAGCTGGAACGTGAACGTGATGCCTTGTTGCATGGTTTGGAAATGGTGGATCAGGTTCGTGGCTGGTTTCAGCATCACCTGTTGGATGCTCAGAGGCGCCAGAAGCACATGGGAGCAGAAGCAGTAAGTAATGGTTGATGAGAAAAAGGTGTGTGTGTGTGTGTGTGTGTGTGTGTGTGTGTGTGTGTGTGTGTGTGTGTGTGTGTGTGTGTGTGAGTGTGAGTGAGTGAGAGAGAGAGAGAGAGAGAGAGAGAGAGAGAGAGAGAGAGAGAGAGAGAGAGTGATGAAGGGAGGGACCAACCAAGGTATATGGACAATGGGAGTTTGCATTTGTTGAGATAGCACTTTTTTTGTTTGCTTGTTGAATCTGGCAGTTGTGCAGTAATTCCTGCATGATGGGACAACAAAATCCATGCATTTTTAGGGAGTTCTCTAGATTGTAAGAGGCAGAAACTTTGAGTTGACAAACTCACCATTTATGTGAATTGATCTACTCATTTGCCAAATTTTCTTGTGAGAGGAATCGACTGAGGTCTGTGAAAGAATTAACTAGAGGATAATATCTACAATTTAATGTTTACAAGGAATAGAGGCCAACATTTTTGTCATTCTCATGTAGAACGATGGAAGCATTTGAAACCCTTCTTTCATTTTTATGATTCAATTATGTGTGTTAAATATAGGGTTCAAGGTTTTTGCAGTTTCAGTTATCTATGGAAGGTCTCAAGAGCTCTATGTTGGCATTTTTATTGCACCCTTTCCGCCACCATCACAATTTAAGAACTTATTTAATACTAGCATAGTTTGCCCGGCCTTGCCAGGCAGTTTTTATTTGTGGTGTTTTTTTTTGTTACGGGTGGTTTGGGTGGGGGTGTTTTGCATTTGTGGTTTGTGACTTTATTTGATTTATTTAATTTGATTTATATTTGTCATTTTGATTTTTTACATATTTTGACTGTTTTTACTCTTCCAGCCTCTAGGTGGGGCTGTTATTTAGATTATTGCAATTTCCCTCCCAGTTTAGTTCCAGACCTCATGGAGGGAGGACGTGTTTGGTAAGTGCTCTTGATTGTTTATTCTGGGGTGGGGTTTTTTTATTATTTGGTGGTGTTGGGTTGGGAGGTTTAAGTAGAAAGTTTCTACTTAAACCCCCCAAAGTGTTTCTTGATTGTTTATTCTGTTTTGATTTTGTGGTGTTGAGCTGGGGGGTTTAAGTAGAGAGTTTCTACTTAAACCCCCCCAAAGTGTTTCGGCTTGTTTGTTTATTTGTATTGTGGGTTTTAGATGTGTTTAAGTGTTTTAATTATTTCTGGTTGTTATTTATTTTTTCCCCTTATTTATTTCTTTAATTTGTGTTATTATTGTTTGTTGAGTTAGGTATTTTCATGTTGTAGATAGGTGTTTTTAGTGTGCTTTTGAGGTTAGCCTTTGATATTTTGGGTGTTTTTTGTTGATTTTATTGTTTATTGTTTTTTGTTTAATGGGTTTATTTTAATCATTTGTTTATTTATTTGTGTTTTATTAATTTTGGTGCTTTGTGTTTTAGTTAACTGTTGGGTTTTGTTGTTGTTGGGTTTTGTTGTGTGAAGAACGGCCTGCCTGTCGTTTCTTCTTTTTCCCCATTGCTGCTTTGAAATTAGGTTTCAATGCAGCGATGGGAAAAAGGAAGAGCTGGCAGTCAGCTCGCTCTTCGACCTGTAATGTTAGTTAGGTAGGTTGGGTGAAAAGGAGGCAGAGAAGAACTATCTGCTTCTCGATGGTTCTCTTCTCTGGGCCTCCTTTTTCCTCTGGTTTACCTAACGGGGAGAGTGGCAGACAACAATCCGTAAGGTGTGGTGCTCTTCCTTGCGGATTGCTGCCTGCTGCTTTTTCCCCCACCCTGGCTCAACTTACCTTGAGGCCGGTGGTGGTCTCGCCATGTCTTCGGTGGGGTAGCAGGGAGGAGAGGGAGTCCCTCTTCTCCCCATTGCTCCGGGAAAGAAGGGAGGCTGTCTCGTCGTGGTTTTTTTTTTCAGGTTTTAGTTTGCAAGGCCGTGAGGTGCTGCGTCCGCCTGCGGCGGCCTTGCGCTCTTGTTGCATGGGGTGTTTTTTAGTGTTCTGCGCACTCGCGCCCTGGGACTTGAAGTTTAGTTTATTTTGTTTGCGTTCGTGCAGCGGTTTTTCCCCCCTGCGGCTCGGTTTCTTTTGGGCATGCCGCCTTTCCCAACGTTCTCTTTGCTCTTGCCTGTCAGCCTGATTGGCTGAGGGGGCGGCGCGGCGTGGAGGACGTTGGGAATTGAAGTTGTTTTGTTTTGTTTGCGTTTGTGGGGCTGTAGCCCCACTGCCAACTGCAGGACCCTTGCGGCGCTGTGCGGGCCGGGTAAAGGCAAGTGCAGGCGGCTTGGTACAGGACAGTATGGATGGGTGAGGGAGCCTTTGTTACATTCCAATGGTTAACGTCCTTCCTTATAGGTATAGATTGATTTCAGCCTTTGAACTCAAAAATGCAGTATGATCCTTGGGATATACTGTTGCAGAAGGATGTTCTTTAATTAAAACATAGCAGGTGTTGTTAGATGAACTCTCCCTACAGCCTCACCAACTATGGATAGTGGTTGTGGAGCATGGGAATTGCAGGTCAGGGTAAGGCAAAGGTTCTCCACACCTGCTTTATAAGGTTTAAAAGGGAAATCACCAAATTTATGAGCTTGCAGTAAATGTCTTCTCAGTGACTGCTCCCAGACATTGGAAAACATTGTCCTAAGAAGCCAGATTAGTCTCCTCTTTGTTATTCTGTCATCAGACCAAATACCTTCCTTTTCAGGTAGGCTTTTAAACAATAAGATATAGTTTTGCATAGGTTTTAAACTGGCTGTTATTATTATTATATGATTTTAATTATTGTAAGCCACCTTGGGTCCCCTGTGGGACATACATACATACATACATACATACATACATACATACATACATACATACATACATACATACATACATACATACATACATACATACATACATACATACATACATGTGAACGGGGGAAGAAGATAGGAAAGAGTTTTTTAAAAAGAACCCGTGACTGTTTCTGTACTCAGGTATGAGGTGTTCAGTTACTTCAGGCATTCAGAGGGTAAACACTTGTATAAAAGATGCAAAACTCTTTTATGTTTGTTTCTTAACTCTCTTTTTAGATGGCAATACTTAAAATACAATTGGATTTTCATCTTGAGCATTGTTGTTTTTGACCACTTGCAGAACTATTTTCCAGACAACCAGAGCCACCTGCTCCTGCTGGCCAAAATCCAGGAGGTTAATGTCTTCTTGAAAAACCTACTCACCTCTCCAGGAAAGGTCAGGAGGACTGAGAGGGGATAAATCCCACATGTCCATAGACAGAGGCAAGCTGGAACAGACTGTCTTAGGTGGAAGAATGGGGGGGGGGGAGGCCCAATTTAGTAATAAGTGAAAGAAAGGGAGCTGGAGGTCTGGAATCTCAGGTTTACTTTATGCAGGTTTCATTGAAATGAGAAGGAGCAGTGATGCTGAAGTCGAGCACAGTTTCTGTTCTTTTCAATGTGTCTTACATAGTTTAACATTCTAGTTTCATGTTGCAGTGGTTCAAGCCAATATGGTTGTAGGGAGCTCAAACTTTCTTCTCTGCTGTAACCTTGATTAAGATCATTCCACTGGCTCTGAAGGTGGAGATGCCACGGGAAGATTTTTGTCTGATGCAAATCAGCAACTCAAGTAAGACAGTGACTTCTGTACGGATGCCCGACCATCATTTTGAATGCTGAGAAAAATGTCTGAGTGGTATGTGAGAAAAAAAACACTCATGAATGGAAAATCCAACGTAATATATTTTATGCAATTTAATATGTCTTCAAAAATAAAATGGTTAACTTCACGAACAGTTGTTACAGTCCAAAATTGTTTGAAATAGATAATCTTTATATGATTTGTATAGAGTAGATATATACAAGAATTTTCGACACCCATCCAGTAATGGATATTTCAAAATAATATTCTTCGTCAGGAAAATGATACTGAAATATATAAAAGCATACATAAGTCACAGCTTACAATATTAACAATTTCTTAAAGACAACAATAAGTTAACCTAAAGTAATGTCTTACCAATACTAGATTATTTGATTTTAGAAAGTTTCTTTCACGTTGCAAAGCCTGATGATCACTTTTTGAGGCCAAACAATGATCCTCTTCATCTAATATTTGTTGGTCTTTAGATTTTACTCCCTTTGCCAACCGTATCAAGAATATCGTATTGAAGCATTGACATATTCTGGATGAGGTGCCTAACTGTATCGAGAAACCCACCATTGGTTTTCATAAAACAAAGAGCATAGCTGATTATGTCACACGCACAGATTGTGATCTTTTTAACTCTTTACCAGACATACACCCCTCGGGGCATCATCATTGTAAACATTGCAAGTTTTGCAAATTCATGTGGTTTACTAATGTAGTTACAATTCCAGGATCAAGTTTCTCGCTCGAACTACAGACTTTCAGTAATTGCTCCACTTCAAATTGTGTATATTTGATTCTTTGCACATGTAATAAAGCATACATCGGCCAGGCGACATGCCCCCTTAAAGTGCGGGTGGGAGAGCATTGCTCTCAAATTCGTAATCGAAACTTACGATCTCAATTAGTCCAGCATTTCCTTGATATGGGACATACTCACAATGATTTTAAAGTGGTTGTCTTAGAAACTTACAAACCCCACCCACTTCAGAAAATAGATCTTGAGCAGTTACTCTTATGCAGGGAAGCATTTTATATTTTTCATTTTGGTACTATGGCACCTTCAGGACTTAATTCAGAGCTAGATTTTTCCTCTTGTCTTTAAGCTTATGGCTGTGCATGTTTGAGTCTTGCTCGTTTTAATTCCGTTTCGTTCTCTAGCTCATTAACTATTCCAGGTGTTAGCTCTTATTGTCTCCTCTCCAGACATAACTTTAAATAACCCCTTGTCTTTCCTGTTGATTAATGTTGTCAGCCCATCAAGTATTTACTGTGGGAGGCTTTGCAATGTGAAAGAAACTTTCTAAAATCAAATAATCTAGTATTGGTAAGACATTACTTTAGGTTAATTTATTGTTGTCTTTAAGAAATTGTTAATATTGTAAGCTGTGACTTATGTATGCTTTTATATATTTCAGTACCATTTTCCTGACAAAGAATATTATTTTGAAATATCCACTACCGGATGGGTGTCGAAAATTCTTGTATATATCTATTGCATACAAATCTTATAAAAGATTATCTATTTCAAACAATTTTGGACTATAACAACTGTTGGTAAAGTTAACCATTTTATTTTTTGAAGACATATTAAATTGCATAAAATATATTACGTTGGATTTTTTCATGAGTGGGTTTTTCCCCCTCACATTGATCATCATTTTGGCCTAATACCGCTCCCTTCCCAGCTTTTATTTAAATTACCAAAACCATATGCATCAAATGCATTCATACAGTTAATGTCCCATCTAGCTGATCTGCCACAATATGCACCTGACTGCTTTGCACTTGGAGCTAGTATTGCCCTGCACCTACTCTTGAGAAATACAATTTGTACATTATCAGGCATGTGTATGTTTTGCATATAATCCTTCTAGATCAGTGGTTCCCAATGTGGGGCCCAGGCCCCATAGGGGGACTTCAATTCCCAGAAGCCTAAGTCAGTATATTAGCTGATCAGGGCTTGGAGGAATTGACTTAGGCTTCTGGGAATTGAAGTCCCAAACCAAAAGTTGGGAAACACTGTTCTAGATGGGAAAAGGTATTCCATCAAATGCACAGAAGAGCTGAATTTGTGGGTAGTGGTGGAGAGGAATTATGTTCTCAAGCTTATTTAGTTTCTACCTTCTCCAGTCTGAAGTTCCTGGTGGTTTTGGAGTTCCATTATACCCACTGGGAAAGAGGGATTTTCACCAGCAAGCAACTAATGTCCTGAAGGAACAAAACCATCTGCTGATCAAGGTAATGAATGACATGTGCTAGGTCCACATGTATGCACACCAGTGAACATGCATTTAGGCAACAGAGGGACAGCAACCTCTGGAGGGTTGTGGGCTGCATCTATCTGTTCTTGGAGCTTATAACCCCATGGTGGCGAATCTATGGCACGTGTGCTAGAGGGGGCACGCACAGCCCTCTCTGTGGACACACACACTGTTGCCCCAGCGTGGTGAGGCGTGTAGGTCTGTTTAAAGTGGTTTTGAAAGGTTTTTGTTTTTTGTTTATGGAAATGAAGTTAGTCTGTTATTTGTGTTTGTGAAAATGTTTATTTATACACACAGACTGTTTTAAACTGTGTTGTTGTTTTTGTTTTTTGGATTTTAAAAAGAGGACAGGTTGTTATTTTTTTTAATTATTGTATTTTTAAAAAAGAATGTGTTACTTTGTGAATTTTTGTAAATAGTTGTACTTTGGATAATAATTTTAAAAATGTGTAAATATATGTTTTATTAAATTCAAGGTTTTTTACTGTGTTTATATGTTTTCTTTTTTTGATTGAAAACTTATTTATTTATTTGTGAATTATTTTTTATTTTTTTTATTTTTTTGAATGTTTTTGGAATTGATTACCCTAATCTTTGGGATTAATTGAATTTTTGGAAATATTTTGGATGTTTTTCTCCTTTGGTCACTGGGTGGTGGTGTTGAGCAATTTTTGTGTATTGCTTCTTCCAGTGAGTCTCTTCCTATCTTCATTTCAGTTCCGGTTGTCGTTGAGGCAAGACGTCTAATAGTAAGCTCTCTCCGGGGTTTTTTAAGGGGGGCATTCTGTGTGTGTTTAGGGTTTTGGGTGGGGGTTTCTGTGTGTGCGTTTTTGAATGTTTTTGTTTTTTTTAATGTTTTTGCATTTTTACGTGTCTGTTTTTGACTTTTGTTTTGGGTATTTTCGTGGGCCAGTCTTGATGGCTGGTCCGCGGAAATACCATCACCGCTTCATGCGCCGTTTGGGGGGGGTATTGCCGTGGCCCGGGCTGGGTTGCGGTGTGTGTGTTTGTGGGGTGGGGGTTTGCTTCGCCGCTTCATGCGGCGTTTGGGGGAGGGTATTGCCGTGGCCCGGGCTGGGTTGGGGTTTGTGTGTTTGGGGGGTGGGGGTTTGCTTGCTGGCCTTTTTTTGTTTTGTTTTTGGTTGCTGCCGCCACGGCAATTTTTGCAGCGGTTGGGGGGGGTGTTTGGATATTTTTCCAGAGAGTTTGTCTCGCTGGGCTCGCCGTGTCTTTGGCGGGGCAGCATGGGGGAGAGGGTGTCCCTCTCTTCCCCGTTGCTCCATGCAAGAAGGCCAGCGGGTTTGCGTGGTTTAGTGATGTTGGGGTTTGCATGGTGTCGGGGTTTGGGTGTTATCAGGGTGCTGCGTCCGCCTGTGGTGGACTTGCGCTCACGGTGTGGGTTTGTGTTTTTATTTTTCGCGCGCCAGCTTCTTCAGCGTTCTGCACGCTCATGGCGCGCAGGACGCTGGGGATTGTAGTTTGGCGTTCGTGTTTTCAGTTTAGTAAAGGTAAAGGTTTCCCTTGCTCGAAAGCTAGTCGGATCCGACTCTAGGGTGCAGTGCTCATCTCTGTTTCCAAGCCAAAGAGCCCAGCGCTGTCTGCTTCTGCAGACGTTTCTGTGGTCATGTGGCAGGCATGACTAGACACCGGAGCGCACAGAACGCTGTTTACCTTCCCACCAAAGTGGTCCCTATTTATCTACTTGCAATTTCTTGCTTTCAAACTGCTAGGTTGGCAGGAGCTGGGACGAAGACGGGAGCTCATTCCGTCCTGCAGTACTCGGGAATCGAACTGCTGACCTTCCGCTTCCCAGTCAGCGTCTTACCTACTTGAGCCACTGCAGTCCCTGTTTGTGCGGCGTTTTTTTCCCTGTGGCTTCATTTTGATTGGCTGTGCCGCGTTTTAGAACATTCCATTTGCTCGCGCCGCTCAGCTTGATTGGCTCTGGCGTGGCACGGCGAAAGGAACGTTGGGAATTGAAGTTCCCTTTTTTTGTTTGCGACTGGGGGGCTCATGCCCCCAGGTCGAAAATTTCAACCGACAGTTACCTGCGAACCCCGTTCGGGCGAGTGAACAGAGGCCCATTACGGGCTAGTGGGGCCTGGTGCAACATCCTTTGTCACATTCCAACGGTTAAGGCACCATTTTATAGGTATAGATTAAATAAATGGGAGCGCTATTTGGTTGTCTCTGATCAGACCTTCTTGAAGTTCTGTCTATGTTGAGAGGTCTGTGTTAGAATTCCTGATCTGTGATAGCTAAAATATTTTTATATTCATCATAGAATGGACATATCCCTCATGAGATGCACTACTAGATTATTGACTTTATTGCCCTCCCTAATTAGTATCCCGTTTTCATTGCTGAACTTTTATGGTTCTGTTAAACAAATTTATCTTATATGCGCCAAATCCACTCACATTTTATGGGGAAGCCCCTCTTTCATATTTAGGTTATAAATAAAAGTGTAGTTTAGTAGACATCTATTTAATTTTTTGCCCGGCCCACTCTCCACCCAAATTTTAAAATTCAATATGTGCAAGTAATATCAGATAAGAGCTATTGTACGAATTTCTGAGAACATCAGTCAAACATCCTCTGTAGGCTTACCAGGTGAGAATAGGTAAGGTTATTTATTTATTTATTCATTTATTTATTGGTCATATTTATACTGCCACCCCCTCGCCATAGCAACTCTGGGTGGCTAACTCATAAAAGCTATAAAGGTCCCCTTTGCTTGAAAGCCAGTCATATCTGACTCTAGAGTATGGTGCTCACCTCTGTTTACAGAGAAAAATCCAGCACTGTCTGCGTTTGCAAACGTTTTCATGGTCATGTGGCAGGTATTTCTACACGGGAGTGCACAGAACACTGTTACCTTTCCTGCTGTACTTATTTATCTACTTGCAATTTCTTGCTTTCGAACTGGTAGGTTGGCAGGAGCTGGGACAGAGATGGGAGCTTACTCCATCCTGCAGCAACCAGATCTTGAGCTGCTGGCCTGCCAATCTTCCAGTCATCGAGTTCAGTGTCTTAACCATTAAGCCACCGCAGTCCCTGGGTGAGAATGACATGTAGCTAAATCTGTGCTTGGTGCACGTGCCTATGAAAGAGGGAGAGGTTTGGATAAGTAAGCAATTAATCTCTTTAAAGCACCAACACAATAAAATGTTCTTACAGGGAGAATAATGATGCTATTATTCTAATATTTGGTGTCTGCCTGCTAACAGGAAGTGTCTGAGAAGAGTGACCGCATTGCGCAGCTGGAGCAGGAAAAAGCTGCTCTTTGCCAGCAACTTAAAGAGAGAAGGGGCTACCGACTCACCAGCCACAAAGAGTCCACTTTTATCTGACAAGCAAGGTATTTTCGGACCAACGATGACCATGGTTGTCTCCACAGTCTCCTCCCCGCAATGCCAGTGACATCACGCCTTCCTCTGACTCCAAGACCAAACAGTGATATTTCTGGCAAGCCTTTCTGCCCAGAGAGGTTACTTTGGTTGTTTTTAAGCCACTGCATCTGCTTCAGCAATTTCTTCCCCATAAGGTGACTAAAGTACACTAGTTCTTCCATGCAACTTCTTATGCCATCGATTAGGAAAGCATGCCTAAAAACTTGATGTACACATTTTTGCCTAGGAAACACTCTGTGATCATGGGTTATTGTAAGGATGGAAAGCTAGAAACAAAAGGCTGTTCAAGTTTATTGAAAATAGCAGGTAGAAAGAAACTGTCACGTAAAGAAGAGCCACCACTATCGTGGGGTAGAGGGTGATAATCCTGTAGTTTTGGTCTTCTCCTGCTCTGGCCATGGTGTTTTGGATGTTTCACTCCAGGTGTGAGGTTGAGAACCTCGTTTAAAAAATTTAGGCTTATGTACTAGTGTAGAAAATCTCTTCCTACGACACAACTGCAGTTATGGAGAATTTCAGAACTCCTGTCCTTGGCACCAGTATTAGTCACTAGTATGCATATTCTAATAACACCTCCATTTGTGTGCTTTCACCATAAGTTGTTTCCTAAAAGTTGAGTCATGTCACTTCCTTTTGATTCTCAGCCCCCTTTCTTTTCCAGGGTGTTCCTTGAGAATAAGGATTTTGTTTATTCACTCCCTGGCTGCCAAACTTTGTGATTTTGCTTTTGAGAATTGTATTGTATTCTACAAATACATGGCCTGATCTACATTTATTTTCTTCACATCAAGCCAACTGACTGAGCTGGCAGTTCAACACTGAAAAACAGGATAGAGCTCACCACACTGCTTTAGAGAAAGAGGACAGTTTAGAGGGTGGAAGATGTAAAACCCTGTTCACTTAACAGAAAAGTGAGGCTCGGGGGTGGGTGGGGGTATTTCCCCTGCTCCCCATCTTCTGCTGCTGCTAGCTGTGGTGTCAAGCCTGGCAAGGAAGGTTTATTTCAAAAGGGGGGGACTGTTAAACCACTTCTGAATGCTCTGCACCTAGAAAAGTTGGAATCAATTTAATGACACAGAATTCCTGAGAGTTGAGTCATTACAGAGGTTGTGTAGTATCATTAGAGTTGCCAAAAATCAAGAAAAAATACCTTTCCTTTCTGAACATTTTTGTTGCACATTCATTATTGTAATTTAGTATTTATCACATTTTTAAAAGCTTGCCTTTCCACCAATATGCTCAAGGCCAGGGGTACCCAACCTAAGGCCTGTGGGCCAGATCTGGCCCATGGAGCAATTTCATGTGCCCCCCCTCCTTCAAGGGCATCCGAGAAACAAAATGGCCACCCTTTGAAGCTGTTGGGACAAAATGGCCACCCTCATTGTGCAGGCTGGGCAAAATGACCCTCTAGCCCTCGAAGCTGACTGAGAGAGTGTGACCCAGCTCTCAGCTTGAAAAGGTTGGGAACCTCTGCTCAAGGCAATGTACATGGCTCGCCTGTTCCCAACATCCCTGACAGATAGCTTAACCTCAGAGAGCATGACTAGCTGATGGTTACCCACTGAGTTTCCTGGCTAAGTGTTCATTTGAATCCAGCTCTCTCAAGTTCTCATCTAACACTCTGTACCCCATATCACTGCCTTTGTATTGTATAAAAAGAACAGATATCTACCATTTGCAAAGCTTGAGGGTTTTCTTCCCCCTTGGCTGTACACCCCAGAATCCATGGATTTGTAAACTCACCTATTGGCAGTGGGAATCTGAATCACCATCACTAGGTTGGGTGAAAGGAAGTGCAGAATGAACTCACCAAAAGGTGGCTTCATTTTGGCAGTTTCACATCTAGCCTACAGCATGGAAGAAGAGACAGTCATGGGCGCCCCCTGCTGGATTGTGCCCTATAATAAGCATCTCTTTGAACAGCAGCCGTAAATTAGTAACATTAATCTGTTGACCTCTTCCTCTTTCATTTGCCCTCTTTAATTCCCCTGGCCCCCATTTTAACAATTCCGTATTTATTTGAATGTTAATATATAGGAAAGGAATGGATTTAATGTGTGATTAAAGATATTTTAATGCATTGAATTATTTGAATGGGATACTTTATTTCTAATACACCCCCTTTCTTTCAAAGGAAAAAGGTGGCACAGAGTCCTCTCCCATATCTATGGTGTTTCAGTCGGGAGTCCCAAGCGGAGTTTCTCCAGGAAAAATCCTTTCAACCCAGAATAATTTCTGACACAAAATTATTATAGCGGTGGAGCAGTTCATGATAAGAAAGCAAACACTCTGTTTTAAATTTCAGTTTAGTTTATTCGGCAGAACCCGCTAGCAAGAATCTTAAAGCATCTTTAACAGAATACCTCCATATACACACAAACAATTCCCTTTATACAGCAAGAGAACTAAACATTTAGAAATGAAAAAATAATTTGCATAAAAATAGATCTAGATTAGTAGGCAAAAATATACAGATCAAATTTAAACACAAGAGATTGTGGGGAAGGAGAAGGCAGCCCACGTTAAATCCAAATTAAGCAGGACATGAGATATTTATTAACAGATCACCTACCATCTTTTGTTGTTGTTGTTGTTGTTGTTGTTGTTGTTGTTGTTGTTGTTGTCTTTGGAGTAATGGTAGAACAGCCCTGACAGAAATTTGCTTCTCAACCCCTCCAAGACATTACTGGCATTTCCAGCAAGTGTTGTGGTAAGAGGCAGATCCTTGGAAACGACATGTAGGAAGGGTTCAACATCCTTTCTGCTCTTCTGCTTCCCTGATCAAATCAGCCAGTGAGCCATCTGATTGCAGGTCTCTTATCCCATGCCACATTTAATTTAGCTGTAATGAGGTTGACTAGGAAAAAGTAGGGAGGGAATTGGGCCGAGGGCTCCTCAGTAGCAGATGCACATTGATCATCGTTCCTAACACACACATACACACACTGGAATAATAGAGACATTCTGGACAGGAAAGGTCATTATGTTAATCACAGACACAAAACATTCTACCTTCACAAACATTTGTGTTTGGGGGGGGGGGATTTTGAGAGTCCATTAAGGCCGCTTGTGGGGAAATTTGAGGTGGGAAATCATGACCAACTTGGAAGGGCAAGGAGACAAGAAAGGCCGCTTTCTCAAGTGGAAAAGGGGTAGATCAGTGACTGGATCACCCTTTAGATTTTAACTGGTGCTTCCTATTCTAACAAAATTCTTATACTGGTTCTTTAACCATGTGAAGCCATCTTGGCATTACTTACCGAAGGGAGAAAAGAAAAATATTCTTAAAACCTGGAGAACATTTTGGGGGTTTTTCAGTGCTGATTCATAAGATCTCCAGCAAGGAAGTAGTGAGTTCATAACATTTATTTCCTTTATTATAACACCCTTTCTCCAGGCTTTCAGGAATTATCTCCCAGGCACTGATGGGAACCACATATGGCTAGCTGAAGCTCATATCTCTAGGCTTTGCCCTTGAGGTTAAGACCAGGGGAATTTGGCATTAGCAATTGCCTTTATATACCACCCCATAGCACTTAGTGCACTCTCTAGGCAGTTCACAAGGCAATTAGCATTTTGCCCCCAACATGCTGGGTATTCATTTTACTGACCTCAGGAGGATGGAAGGCTGAGTCAACGTAAAGCCCATCAGGATCAAAACCGTAACTGAACTCACATTAGCAGTTTTGGTTGCAGTACATCAGTTTATCCACTGCATATCACAAGGGCTCCTTGTAGTCATGATAAATGGAGTGAAGGAAAGAATGTCATCTCAAATCTTATTTAATAAGCAACACACTGGGTATATAGTCTTCATTTTGTTGCATGGAATAACAGATTTTAGCACAGACAACTCTTTTTCAAAAAAGAGAAGCATTTGAAATGCATAGCTTTATTAAATGTGGACAACACGATTATCCAGGAGCAAGGAGGTGACTAACAGAGAAGTCCTCTAGCAAAAGAATAAAGACCAAGAAATCATAAAACAAAGAAAATGTATTAAATTTATATTATATATTGCTACCTGGAGAAACAGGTCCCCCATGGTTGACAGTTCACAACATAATAAATACACATATTAACACCATAAATGGCACATAATAAAATGGCTTTCTGTTGCTCATTTTGTGTTGCTTATTAAATAATACTTCAGAAGAATTCTCTGCTGAATTGCTTGGGTAATATGAGAAATAGGGACACATTGTTCTAACAGATCATTCATACTAAATTAATGGGAAAAGACTTTATCCCAAATAATCTGCAGGCCTGTTTTTGATGTAACACAAATCATTGTTCAGGGGTGTTGCATCCAAAGCCAAAATAGTCACGATGGCATTTAACCTCCAGCAAGAAAGGAGCAAGAATAATTTTCCCTCTCTTGACATAGTTTCCTCGTAATACACTAAGAGTCAGATCTAGCTGTGCCGCTGTCTTTTAAAAAAAAATTAAGGGAATGCAGAAACCCCTTTGAGTAACCTACAAAGGGAACCAGATGAACTTGGGTTCGGTCAATTGGAAAGGTTCAAAATTAGAAGATAAGGAAAACAGATACATGGAAAAGTGACCCTTTGGGAAGGTGCGAGTTTATTTTGCTAGTGTTTCAGAGACCTCAGAAATGTATTGACTGAATATTTTTCCAGATCATGTTTCCACTCACAGTCAGGTTGTATCAACACAGAAGGTCCTAATCAGTGGTGGGCATCAGCAGGTTCGCACCAGTTCGCCAGAACCGGTAGCAGAAATTCTGGCTGGCCCTGCCCATCCAAGTTTTGAAATAAAGTAGTCCTAATTCGGGTGCAACGGGGGGCCATGCCCACCAAACCACACCCACAGTGTGGCAGCAAATGTTTTTGGAGCCCACCACTGGTCCTAAGGGTACTCCAAGTCTTTCTAAATGCTCAACTATTTTTTTTAAAAAATCCTTTTTTATTGGTGGGGATATAAGAAAAAGTGTTGAGAACATATTCTGTATTTTGCAGACGTGAACCTCCACACCATGAGCCTGATCTGTTTACTTGCTTATTAAAAAAACACAACTAAGGAACTTTAAATAATGGAAATGAAAAAGAGATGCAGAAAAATAGCGACAAAATTAAAAAGTAATAATAATAACCAGAGTCTGCCACAGGAGACTAGCAGAGAGGGACAAACAGTTCAAAAAGTATAGAGACAGAAACATGGGGTTGGAAGGCTACAACAGCTGTAGAAAGTAAGTTTAACATCCCTCTGTCAACATCTGGAACAATCAGATCTCTGTGATAATGCACATGCTTTGCATGCAAGGGCTCCCTTTGATACCTGCCATTCCAGTTAAAGGATCTGAAGACATCAACCTGCAGAAGCCAGAAGCAGACATGCTCTGCACAGCTGCAGGCTGATGGACCCACAATGCAGGAACTATTGAGCTTGCACACAAATGAAGAATGTTTCATATATTCTTGCCACATGAATTGCAGAGGCTATCTCTCTCTTGATTATTAAGGTCTGGCTTCAGAGCACCAGGTAATGGGATAGGTAGGCAGTAAGATTTTCATGAGAAAGGCAAGACACAACAGTAGATTGCCATAGGATCCACTTGTTTGATTGATCCCACAATTCAGAAACAGTCCTTTATGCTTGGCAACTCAACAGCGTGGTGAAATGCCACAGTATCCCACCAGAGGGATCCTCTACACTGGAGAGCTTTTCCCATCTAACACAGTAGGTATTCACCGTGAAGCATTAGAGCAGGGGTGCCCAAACTTTTCAGGCCACAGGGCGGTCAGATGGTTCAGGGAGCCGGTCACTATGGCTCAGGGGCTGGATCCAGCTTGCGACACCAATTCATCCAGCCCACAAAGCCCTTGATGCTCCTGGAATTGGAAGTAAAACATGCCCGTACAGGTGCATTTTACTTCCACTTCCAGGAGCGATGAGGGCTTTTTGGGCTGGATGAATCGGCATTGCAGGCCAAATCTGGCCCCCAGACCATAGTTTGGGCACCCCGCATTAGAATCCCAGCCAGTCAATTGCGAGGAAGGCCATCCATACCCAAGAGGCTGTAGCAGGAGGGGGAGACGGCCCTGCATTTGCAAACACTTTAGGAGGTATCGATCTTGCCTTGCCGGGATAAACAGCGGGTGGTGCGGCAACTTGGCACTGATATTTCTCCCCCAGCAGGTTGGTGACTACGAGCTCCGCCTGCTTGGAGCAACAGTCCGAGGCGTAAGTGATTGATTCTGCCAGTCTGTCCGCTTGGTGAAGGACCACCGCACCTTTCTCTGCATGCACTGAGCGAATGCCAGCTTCGTCCCTAATTTGCACGTTTGCTGTCCAACGCTGGCTGCTGCAAGGGGACTGTGGTGCGCCACAGGAACCATCTAGAAATGTGACCTTGCAGCTTGGGGGAGAAAGACCCTGCACCTGTAGCAGGAGTAAGTTAAGACACAGTCAAGTGTAAAGTGTGATAAACTGAATATTCCAGTAATAGCGTATTGCTGTAGATTTAATCACTCTATGCCTCTGTATCTGGTGTATATAAATGCATGCCTTGCAATTTCACTCCTATGTCTGATGAAGTGGACTTGATCCACGTAAGCTCACATTAAAAATATAGCAGTTAGTCTTTAAAGTGCTGCAGTGTTGTTGTTTTTTGCTTTCTGATATGCCTGAAACGCAGACTCACATGGCTACTATATTTTTAAAAAAAATCAGTTAAGATTTGTTTGCTTTACAAAAGACTCTAGTCTGTTATGGCAACATTATTTCTATATCTCTAAGAACAGAAGTAGCTAACAGAACAATTTGCATGGAGCAAATTTTGGGGAGAACACATAGAGTAGTAATGGTGAACCTTTTAGACACCAAGTGACCAAACTCAACAGGCTGCCATCTGTGCAGCAATGGGGCGGGATGAACTCTGTGCTGTAGGGAGGGAGGAAGTGCTCCCATTGGGCTGTTGGGCAGAGCAAACTCTGTATTGGGGTGACAGTGCGTGTGCCAACAAAGAGGACTGGGAGTGCCACACGTGCCATAGGTTCACCACCATTGATATAGAGGACCAAAAATAATTCTCCAAACCCTTCACTTGGTGCTCTTCTCCTGTGGTCCTTCCCTCCCCACCCCACCCACTTCAAGTCCCTGTACTCCAAACCTACCGGAGGTAAAGGCATTACAAGCAGCTGGATATGAGCAAAACTAGGCTCCCTGATGGGATGACGGAGGTTGGCTTGCAGGGTGACAGTGATCACAGAACCAGGCAAAGTTGTATTAGGGACAGTCAGGAAAATCTGTCCTGTTGCTGTTTGGTTAAAGCCTAACCATAGCCTACAGAAAAGAGAGAAATGCCTAATATGAAATGAGCTAGTTTAATAAAGGAAGCCACAGCCCTGAGTCTGCAAGAGCCTGAGCAGGGCTGAGAATGACCAGACCTTTTGGAGGTCATGCATTCATAGAGTCACCGTGAGTCAGTGGCTGCTTGATCACACAACAACAACAACAACAACAACAACAACAACAACAACAACAACAACAACAACAACAACAACAACAACAACAACAACAACAGGAGAGAGAAGCGTGGAAAAAACAGGTGGATTACCTAACAGACATTATGGGAAATAGGGGCACATGTACATTTTTGGTGATTGCAGGTCATTGCGAGTAATCTACAGAGAGATGCTAAAACCTCTCAAGCAGAAAAATTAGCATTCTTAGCTCTCAAGAAGGTGGAATCTAAATCCGAATTGTCTACAAAAGCCTTTCTCAATTAATGCAAAAACATGTATCTTTATAGTATCTTAGTCAAAGGATATGGAAACACTTTACAACCTCTGAAGCCACTGAAAAAGAATAGCTATCCCTCTGACACAGAGGTAACAGAGGAAGGAGGAAGGGGTGCTAAAAACCATCATAACATCTTGTCTCTTGATTTATGTATAGTAGGGGTTCGCAACCTAAGGCCCGTGGGATGGATCCGGTCCACGGCACCATTTCATGTGGCCCTCCACCCCTCCAAGGGCATTCAAGAAACAAAATTGCCACCACCTTTGAAGTTGTTGAGACAAAATGGCTACCCCCATCGTGCAGGCAGGGCAAAATGACTGTCCAGCCCTCAAAACTGACTGAGAGAGCATGACAGCCCCCGGCTTGAAAAGGTTGGGAACCCCTGCTGTATAGGGTACTTTGCACCCAAGGAGACATCTCCTCAGTCTAAGAACCAGAAAGCAGACTTTTCCAGCAGAATTCATCCTCCACTTGACTATGGTGGCCCATGCAAAGTCTTGTGCCCTGATAGGGAGAGCAGGGAATGGAAGACTAGAGCATATCAAAGCACAGCTTAAGGAACTGGAGTCCCTTTCTTTTTCACATAATTACCTGGAACTGGAGATGTTGGCTTGGAACTGGGGAACACTGCTCACTTCCAGATTGTATTGCTTGGGTGAGGCAGGATTGGTCACTTTCCAGGCAATGGAAACAGGCCACCCTGGGAACACAGGAGTGTCTCTGCTCAGCTGGAACAAACCGGGGTGTACGTTATAGGACTTTGCCTGGCGCCAGAGTTTGCAAAGTGAGAGCTCCCTAGGAAGGCTTGAGAGAGAGGTTCAAGTGCTTCTCTGCAGCTGGACAGGTAAAAACTATAGCACTTGTGTTAGCTAGGCAGGTTTGTTTGTGTTTATACCCTGCCTTGCCTCCACTGAGCTCAAGACGTCTCCACTCCACCCCCACCACAAGTCTATGAGATAGGGTCAGGCTAGAAGAGAGATTGCCCAGTCAGTGAATTTCACATCTCAGTGGGGACGTGAACCTATGTCACTCAACCCCACCACTATGACTTAGAACCAGGTTACAAGCCCCGCTCCCTTGCCCTTATTTTTCCCTACCTTACCTCCAGCAGAGATCCCACCATGGTGACAGCCTGAGGTGCAACCCTTGCCAACTTCATGCCCTTGCGGTCCACGCCGTGTACCATGATGGAGAAGCTGCTGGCGGTCAACAGAGTCGGAGGCAGCTCTGCCACAAAGAGGTCCCCCCGCCTGCCTCTTCCTTCCAGTTCAAGCTCCCCAAGGCTGCCTGCCCCATCTTCTAGGGTCACCGCCTGTAGCTGAACAGAGCCAGACTCTGACTGATTCAGACCCACTGCCATAACCACCAGGTGAGTGGAGAAACCTGTGAAAAGGCAAGTCAAAATTTAATTGCACCTTGGAAATCCAAATCCTCCAGCCATGACTGATCTATACCTATAAAGCAGAGATCTGGGGATACGTGACCGGAATGGGTTGCCACGCCCCTTCACCGATCCCTCCCAAATTTGGCACACAGGTACTTTGGACTGGCGAGATCAGCACTGGGGTGTGTGTGTGTGGGTGGTCCCAGAACAAAGTTCAGGGTGTAAGGCCCCCAAATTGGGACAAAAAGCCAGGACCAATCAGCTTGCAGTTCTGAGCCATACAGGCCAATCAGCTTGCAGTTCTATGCATAAACATTATCAACCGTCATAACTGTGACTCTAACACAGAGGGAGACATTTTCAACTGTCACAACTGTTACTGTAACACAGAGGCAGCCAGAAACAACAGTGACAGCAACAACACCGGCAAAAACAACTGAGCCAACAACGGCACACAGACCTACACAAAAAGATAGGAGACATAACAAGGAGCACACTGCACAGAGCTAGCATTATAAAAGCTCTGGAGCGAGTGGGAAACAGTGTAGCTGCATTTTTTTGTAGTAGTGTCCCTATTAGTGTATCTGGTGCTTCTTCCTGAGGAGAACTGGTATTAAAAGCATCAACCCTGCAAGTCTTGCATTAAACCACCAACAAGTAAGTTTAACACTACTAACCAATAACCAGAATTTCAAAACCAAAGCTAAAACCGACTCTATTCGTACAAATACACATTGACAGGATGCCTCCCAAAAAAAGTCCTCACATTGGCCAGGCAGAGTCAAGGGCAAAGTAGAGGAAAACACGATGAGTGCAGGAAACACCGCCACAGAAAGAAACAAGACTTGCAAGATGCCGAACCGTAGATGCGACATCTAGAGCAAAACAGACGGGATATGGCTAAGATGCCGATGCATTAACACACTTTCCTCGGAGCTCGCCCTTCTCAATGAGAAAAACAATGAGAAAATAAACATAGAGAACTACAAATTTTCAAAGATTGGCAAGAAGAAAGTTTATAGACCTTGTAACTGAAAAGGCTTGATCTGGAAGGTCGGAGTTCAGGAGCGTTTTGGCTGGGAGGCTAGCAGCGCAAGCGGCGGCCTCACCAGCTGAGTCGTGGCAAACGGGACTGCCAGGAGATCAGGAGAAACAATGAAAATGTGAGTTGTTGAAAATAAAGACACGAATTTGGAAGTGGTGGCTGAGGGGGTGAGAAGGAGAGTGAAAACGAAGGAAAAGCAAGTGTGTAAAGGAGCGAGGAGGAGTTAAGAGGGAGAGCGGAAGAGAGAAAGTTTGTGAAAGGAGATTAATGGTGGTGGTGAAGAAGGAAATCGAAAGTTAGAGTGACTGAAGACGGGAGGGAAACAATTGGAGACGGTTTCTGGAGCGATTTTTGGAGTGTTGTGGAAAGTCTGAAAGGAAAGGAGAGAAGGAGAGGAGAAAGATAAAGAAGGAGAAGTGAAGGAACGGAGAGGGTTGCTGAAGGACGGGAGGTGTAAGAACAGAAGAAGTACGGAGGTTGGAGTGCTCGGAGGAGAAGGGAGGCGGGGCCCCCTTGGAAGCCGCAGCCGAGGCTGGGGACTAATGGCACAGTTGTAATTTTACTTCGTGGACCAAACAGTTAAGTACCGAGTAACATAAACTCTTTAAACACCTTGGATTTCCCTCCTTCCTTTGCAGAACAATTTTTTTTCTTTTGTAATTAATTTTTCAGACCCCTCGGACTCTTTTGCCCCTTTATGTTCTTTTTTTCTCTTTCTTTTTTGCTTATTTGGGGTACCTGACTCTCCTTTCCCTGTTACCTTTGTTCTTCTTGGGGTTTTGGTTTTAATTTGTTTTGCCTTCCTCCATCAAGATTTTGGACATACAGTTACTGTTTTTTTCAATTGTTTTTGGGCCGTCTTTTTCCCGCTTTTTGATGCATTGTTATTGTTTTGGTTAATACATGAAAATCTTCAATCAAGTTTTGGGCTTTTGAAATTATCAGCCCTTTTTTTCATTGGATAACAGTAAAGCACCAAAGCAGCAACGCAGTTTAGGAGCATTTTTTCTTGGATTACACTCTTATTAATGGTTTGCTATACAGAAGCTGATCTGCTCTGTCTGGGCATAAAGTAAAGGGACTAATATAGGGGCTGAAAGCCTAAACTAATTGACATTAAAAACTGATTGAGGGGGGGGCGTGTCAAGATGGAGAGCCGAGAGGAGTGAACTTTCTTCCGCTCAGAAAGGAGGGAAACGAAAGTGACTGTTAAAAGTGTGAATAGTTCCTGAGACCTGTAAAAAAATAGATTAGAATATCTATAAGAAAAAATAGCTGCGGAAATTATTTTGGCTGGTCCGAAGTCGTGCCGAGAAAGGGAGAAAACTGTGAGTTTCGATCTTGGAGAGAGCGGGGGATGGGCGGCCTTTAATGGCACCGACTCAACAAAGCTTTTAGCTGAAGAACGGACGGTTTGGAAAACAGTGTGGAGATCGGCTCGTTGATAAAGTTCGATAAAACGCAGGCAAACAGATAAGCGGACGATCGGATCGAAAAGGGTAAGCCCGGTGGGGATCCGAAAGGGGGAAGCTGAAGCGAGCCTCGCTCGGCCTCGCCGGCACTTTCGACCGGAGCCGCGTGGAGCCGGGAAATTACTTAAGCGGAGAAGTGGAGAAGCCTAGACGGTGAGCAAATTTGTAAAAATACACAGGGAAGGAGAAAAGGAGAAGAAAAGTGAAATAATTGGGACCGGACCTTTTGTTTCTCTCACGTCAGTGGAGCGCAGATAAGTCAGGGCCAAGTTACGGTGATAATACCGGGACTTTTTTGTTTCCTTTTTTTTCCTTTCCCTTCTTCATTGCTGTTTGAGTTTTGGACTTTGAAATTTGGGTATTAAAGAGAAAGAGAGGAGGAAGAAGAAGAATTTGGATTTTTGGAGAATTGGACCTGGCTTTGTCTTGCATACTTTTTTCGAGGCAAAAAAAAAAGAGTAAGATGGTGCTGGGGCCCTGAAATGTGCTGTGAGATACAAAGTGTTGTTTCCTTTGAATCTTGGAGAGCAGACGCCTGACCTTGTCCTTGATTTTTGTTTTTTCTTCTCGGCCTGGAACAATACAAGAGTTATTTTTCCTTCTTTGTCTTTTTAAGTCGGATAGTGTTTGTAAGCTGCAACAGTAACATAAAGCAAGTTGATAGAAGAGAACTAAAATATCAGTTTTTTCTTTCTTTTTCCTTTTTCTTTCTTTTTTTTGTGGGACAAATATTGATGATTTTTTCATTTTACCTTCCTGCTGTGGCTTTTTTGGACTCCTTTTTCTCCTTTTTCTCCCTTTTCTTATCTCCCTTCCCACTGGGAGATGAAGATTGAGGATTAAATAGGGAATAAAGTGGAAGAACAGTGATCAATTCTTTTTTTCTTTTTGATTAGGAGTTTTGTTCCTTTGTTTTCTTTTTCTTTTTTTCCCCCTTCTTTTTCTCCCCTCTCCTTTTTTTATTTTTATTTTTTGTTCATCCGGGGGGAATATTAAAATTTAAGAGGGAAATTAATTTGGTTTGAAATGGGATTTTTTCCTCATTTTTTCTTTTTCTTTTCCTCATCTTTATATTGATTTGAACTTTGGTATATATACATATATTTGATAGAGGGGGAGGGGGAGGGGAGGATAAAGGTCTAATATTGTATTTGGAAATAAGTATATTAAAATTGGTTAGAGTCAATATATAAGGTAGACTTAAACAGTAAATTGTTTATGTAAATTGTTAAAGTCACGTAACTGGAAATACATTTGGATGAAACGGCAGGTGAGAGGGAGAGAGAAGGAGAAGAAATTGGCTTGGACAAGAGTGGAAAGACCAACCTCTTCGGACAGGAGTTTCAGAAGGCTTACAAGGTTGGAGGAGGAGGACGACGAGATGAAGAAAACAACACAACAAGAGATGAAGGATTTGGAGGAGCAAGAGACAGTGAAGAAGATAGCACAACAACTACAACAGCAACAGCAGCAGAAGACAATAACATCTCCAACTATGATTGCACCAATTGCGGTAAAAACAATTGTTATAACAACAGCTAAGGTAACAACAGCAACAACCGCTACAACAACTCTAACAACTACAGCGGCGACAGCAGGGGCAACACTGACAACAATTGCAACCACAGCTACAGTAACAACACCAACAACATTGACAATAAAGGGGGGGGCAAGGACTTACTAGCAAATGCAATAAGGGAAGATAAAAGTATAGAAGGAATAATGGAAAATAAAATTAGTTTATACGCGGATGATACTTTGATAATCATGAAACACCCTAGAAGGACTCTGGAAAGCATCCAAAAACATTTAAAGGAATTTGAACAAATAACAGGTCTGAAGATAAACTGGGATAAATCTGAAATGATTTTAAGTAATATTGAAAAGGATGAGCAAAGGAAAATAAGGGACGAATTTAAACTACAGATTAAAGAGAGCTTGAAATATCTAGGGATAAATATCTCTAACAAATTGGATGATTTGAAAAGATTAAACTATGATAAACAAAAGAAAGAGTTTAAAGATAAAATTTTGCAATATCAAAAATTAAGATTGTCCTGGTTCGGCAGAATAGCGTTGGCTAAAATGATGTTACTACCAAAATTAATTTTTTTTGTTTGATGCCTTACCAATTCAACTGACGGATAAAGAAATTAAGGAATTTCAAAAATTATTAAATAATTATTGTAATGGGGGACGTAGACCTAGAATTTCAAAGAGAATGTGGTATTTATCTCAAAAAGAAGGGGGTCTAGGAATTCCTAACTTAAAGAATTACTATAAAGCATTTCATATAAAGAATGTAGTTAAGATTTTAATGAAGGAGCCGGTTATTTGGGAGGAAATTGAAATGAAGGAACTAAAGGAAGTGGGTAAGAGCCTTTTCTTAGATAAGGAAACATGGAAAACACCAGTTAAAAATAGAATGCTGAGGTCAATGTTGGGAGCATGGAAGAAGGTTAAAATGAAACTAGTTCCAAATATTTCACCGATAATTGAATTAGAAGATTTGAAAAAGTTTCCAATAAGATTGGACAATGAGATGAGAGAAATCTTGTCGACGAATGGGGTTTTCCTGCTGAAAGATTGGATACGAGTCTGTAATGATAAAGTGATGAAACGAGAGCTATACACTCAGATGAAGTTGAATTGGTTTCAGATAGCGATGGTGAACAAGTGGAATAATAAATATTTGAGGGAACAGAGCTTGGAAAGATATAGGACAGAATTTGAGGAATTAGTGTGGAAGATAAGGAAGAAGGAAATTGGAATTAAAGGAATGGTTAGTAAAATTTATAAAATAATAAATATAGAAGTTAACTCACAAGAAATATTAAGAAACACATGGGAACAAGATTTGAATATGAAGATAACAGAAAAGGAATGGCAAAATAAATGGAGAAAAAGAATTATGAGATCTTTGTCGGTTAGGGTAAAGGAACATAATTTTAAAATGTTATGGAGGTGGTATTTGACCCCTATGAGATTACATCAGATGGACAAAAAGAATAATAAAATGTGTTGGAGATGTAAAAATATGTTGGGCACTTATGTTCATATGTGGTATGAATGCAAGGTGGTAGAAAATTTTTGGGCAAAAATCGAGAACGAGATTGATAAGATTATGGGATTGCGTCTCAAATTGGGGCCAAATAACATTTTGTTGACTGACGTAGACAATATGAATTTAGATAATGATAAGAAAGAATTGTTGTCCATGATGCTTGTAATAGCTAGAATGTGTATTGCAAAAAATTGGAAAAATGACTTAGTGTTAAAGGTGGAGGAGTGGTATAAGCAGATGTGGGATCTCGCATTGAATGAAAAACTAACATGGGAGCTAAATTTTAAAAAAGGTATAATAAAAGAAAACAGATTTTGGAATATATGGTGACAATTTGTTGATTACTCATTGACGAGAGATGGAATAAATAAACTGACACCAGACCAAATGAAATTTTGGGTACAATAGAAATTAATGGGAAATCCCACATCCTCCAGGGCAATGTACATAGCACAGGGTGATGATGTATGTAATGAGATGAGGTTGATATTGTTTTTGGAAAATACTTTGTAATTCTTAAAATGGAAGTATAACAGACCTTAGCAAGGTTGAAGAGGTTAATAAAAGTAAAGTATGGATATAAAAGTAGAGGTGAAAAATGTGGATATGACCTGGAAGATAATGGTTAATAATAAGATAAAAATATAGTGTGTAAGTAAGAATATTTTATACTGAAACAGAATTCAAGGTCATGTCAGATTTTTTGTTCTTACCCTATTCTTGATGTATATGTATTTTCATGGTTTTTTTCTATATATATAGTTATTTTTATTGTGTTAGATTATTTGTTTTTTATTATGTCTTGAATGTTGTGATATATTTTGAAAAATCAATAAAAATTTATTAAAAAAACTGATTGAGAATCTGGATTTGGTGGAAACCAAGTAAGTGGACATTTGGATTATAAATTGAGTGGGATTTGAAGATTTGGCACACAGGATTTGAGGTTGGGCATAATTTTTGCTGAAGACGTCAATGCAGATTGGATTACAAAATTACTAAAAATTTGGTTATAAGATATTAACCCACAAATAAGGCTCCAAACATAAGTGAATTGGGAAAGGCCAAGAGCTGGAATTGGAAGATAATAAAAGTTTGATTATATTGAAAGAATTGGTTGAAATTACAATGGATAAATT
This sequence comes from Bradypodion pumilum, assembly GCA_035047305.1. Taxonomy (NCBI): domain Eukaryota; kingdom Metazoa; phylum Chordata; class Lepidosauria; order Squamata; family Chamaeleonidae; genus Bradypodion; species Bradypodion pumilum. Next base: position 445,452,547 of record JAWDJD010000002.1, on the reverse strand, counting down.
TGTGAAGGGAAAGGCGACAAAGGAAGAGGAGGTGGTGAAGCCTAAGAGGAAGGAGAAGGAGAAAAATGAAACTGAGGCTACACCCCCATCATCTATATCATCGGAATCAGTATTTTTGGATCAAACACAATTAATGGTTGAGATGGGTAAATTGTTTAAGAGATTAGATAAGATGGAGGATTCAAATGTGAAGGGTTTTCGGGAAATGAAGGAACTAAGAGGGAAAAACAAAAATGAAATTATGGTGAAACAAGATAAAATGTACACAATGTTTCAGGATTTTGCCCACAAAGTTGATTTTACTTTTCAGAAGTTGGAAACAAGTGTTAATTTGATGCAAAAGGATGTGAAATTGATGCAGGCTGAAGTGAAGGGGTTGCAAGAGGAAGATAAGGAAATCAAAATAAAGGTAGAAGGACAAGGGAAAAGGATAGACATGGTGGAAGAGATGATGAGGAAACACAATATTGTGATACGCAATTTAACGGAGAAAACGCCAGACCATTTGAAAGACAGAATAATTGATTGGCTGAATAATTTGAAAACGGGGAAAGATTATGTCAATGAAGACATTGCAAGTGTTTATAGACTGGGATCGAGAAGAGGGAGGAGTGTTCAAAGGAATGTCTTGGTTCAATTTGCAAATTGGGGCGATAAATTAAAGGTGATGGCTTTTTAAAAACAAGCTGGGTCTGGCACTCTAAAAATTGATGGAAATGATGTGGAAGTATACAATGATATTGCTGTGGATTAACGTGTGTGGCGTTATAAAATGAAGCCTGTGACCAAGTTGTTGATTGCATGTGAGATAAAATACAATTGGAGGTTCCCACAGCAATTAAGATTTTTTTACGACAAAAAATACATACAATTGATGCTGACACTGATGCACTATATTATCTTAGTACAATTGAAATGATAGATTTGTCTTCAAGAGAGGGATTGGCAATAAGAAAGGATTTGGTGGAATCAGGAGGCATAAGAAGAGAATATGGAGGTCAGAAGCAGGAGGGGGCAACAGGGGGAGGGAGGAGGGGTCCAAAATTGATAATGTGGCAAAGGAAGGCTGAAGTATAAGGATGGAGGAATTTAAGGAGTGGCTGTGTGGTGTTAGGGAGGTCTTGGGATTGTATGTATAAAAGTGTTTTTTTAAAAAAGGAATTGTATTAATGAGAGTGTGCGTGGGCAGTTTGAGGCTTGCAGTTACATCTTCCACATCCCCCCTCCTCTCTTTGGTCAGCAAAGGCGGATTTTTCTTTAATATTGTAAAGGAAAAGGGTGGGGAGGGTAGAGTAGAATGTTTGTTGTGTTAGTTTTAGTCTTAGCTATGGGAATAGAGGTTGCACATTCATTGGAGAGATCGGAGATGACAGAAGATTGCTTTTTGGTAAATTATGAGGAGTATTAAAGTAATATCCCGGAATGTGAAAGGTACAGGATCTCAAGTTAAGAGGTAAAGAATAGAATTAGCTTTAAGAAAGGACAGGCCGGATGTAGTCTTTTTGCAGGAGACCCACCAAAAATCTCAAGATGTGAATAAGATCTTTTTGAAAGGGATGCAATACTATGAGAAATCATTTGGTACCTCAAAGGCAAGGGGTGTGGCTACTTTAATTTCGACTAGGTTGGGCTTTGAGATGACATGTAGTATCTCCGACCCTGAGGGAAGATTCTTGATAGTAAAATGGAAGATTGACGATGAGGAAATGGCTTTTGTGAATATATATGCCCCAAATGATCATCAAGAGGATTTTTTGGAGAAAATGTATAAAATATTGGTAAAAGAAAAAACAACAAGAATGATAGTAGCTGGGGACTTTAATCTAATTAGGTCAGATTTAGATTGTACAAATATTTTAAGAAGTGGAAAAGGGGTTAAAAAACAAATTTTGGATAAATGGATGGAAGATATAGGATTGAAGGACACATGGAGAGAGCTTAAGGGATCGGAAAGGGTTTATACTTATTTTTCGCACGTTCATAACTCATACTCTAGAATAGATTACATATTCGTAACAGAAAATATGATTGGAAAGGTAGATGAGGTAGAAGTGGGAATATTCAAAGAATAGGATCATGCGAAAGTGTTGTTAGAAGTGGGGATTGAAAATATAAGAAAAACAAGGAGGAATTGGAGATACGACCCTAAATTATATAAAGACCATAAATGTAAGAAACAAATATCTGAGAATTGGAAGGAAAGTTGGCAATGGAATGATATGGAGGAGGTGAGTTTTAATGTAGTTTGGGATACCATGAAGTCGGTATTTAGAGGGGAGAGTATAAAGTTGGCTAGTTTTAGAAATAAGCAATTCAAAGTGGAACAAGATAAAAATGAGAAGGAAATAAAACAGCTTCAAGAAAAACATACAAGGACAAAGGATAAGAAGGTTTTTGATAATATACAAAGATTGAAGACTGAACTGATAGGAAAGGACATAGAAAAAGTAAAACGAGACTTGGTGTATTTAAAAAGAGAATATTTTGAATTTAGCAAAAAAAAATCAAAATTGTTAGCAAGGGCCGCAAAAGAAAAGAGAGGAAAAAGAGAAATTGGAACTTTGGTCAATAAGGACGGAATAAGATGTAATAAGATTGGAGATAAATGTAAAATTGTTAAAGATTTCTACCAGGAATTATATGCGAAAAAGAACATAGATATTCCAAAATTGAAAAAACAATTGGAGAAACAAATAAATAATAAGATATCGCAGGAACATAGGAACAGGATGGAGGAACGAATAACAGAAAAGGAAATAAAAGAGGTTATAGCTAGCTTAAAAACAGATAAAGCACCTGGAGAGGACGGATTACCAGCCGAGTTTTACAAGGAGTTTAAAGATATAGTGGTTCCAAAATTGAATAAGTTATATAACTATATATTAGAAGGAGGGCAAATCCTGACTTCATGGTATAGGGCAATAATTATTCTGTTGCCAAAGCCAGGAAAAGATCTAGAAAAAATTGAATCATACAGACCAATTTCATTAATAAATCAAGATGCCAAGATCTTCACAGCGATACTAGCTAATAGGTTGAATAGTTTTATGGGCACTTATATAAATGAGGACCAGGTGGGATTTATGAAGGGTAGACATATGTCAGATTTGATAAGAAGAGTTTTAAATTTAATTGATAAGGTAGGATAAACAAAAGAGAAAGTCGGACTATTATCTTTGGATATCTTCAAGGCATTTGATTCTTTACAATGGGTAACAATTAACGAGATAATTAAATGTTATGGATTTGGTGATAAATTTAAGAAGATAATTGGACAATTATACCAGCAAGGGAAGGCAGTAGTAAGGGTAAATGATGTAGTTACAAAGGAGGTAAAGCTAGAAGTAGGTACAAGGCAGGGTTGTCCTTTGTCTCCAATCTTATTTATTTTGGCAATGGAGATGTTGGCGAAGGAGGTAAGGGAAGACAAGGAGATAGAAGGGGTTCTAGGTAACAAGATAAGTTTATATGCCGATGATACTTTAATAACAGTTAAACACCCTGGAAAGGCATTGGATAGAATACAACTGCAGCTGAAAAATTTTGAGGATATAACGGGTTTGAGAATAAACTGGGATAAATCTGAAATGATACTGTGTAATATGGGTAAAGAAGAACAGAAAAGGATAAAGGAAAAATATAATTTACGAATTAAGGATGATTTGAAATATTTGGGGATTAATATCTCGAATAAATTCGATGAATTTAAGAAATTGAATTATGTAACGTTGAAAAAGGAAATTAAAAATAGAATACAACAATTGCAAAAATTGAAATTGTCATGGTTTGGAAGAATTGCAATATGTAAAATGATGTTGTTACCAAGAATTAATTTTTTATTTGATGCTCTTCCAATCCAATTGAACGATAAATAAATTAAGGTGTTTCAAAAATTGATTAACAATTTTTGTAATGGGGGAAAAGGCCCCGATTGGTTAAATTATTTTGGTATTTATCCCAGAAGGAAGGGGGATTAGGAATGCCAAACCTGGTGGCATATTATTGAGCTTTCCAAATTAAAAATGTTGTGAGGATCCTGGCTAATGAAAAGGCAATCTGGGAAGAAGTAGAAATGAAAGATTTTAAACATATTGGAAAAGTGGTCTTTTTAGAAGGCAATATGAGTAAAATGGTCACTAAAAATAGAATGATGAAGGCAACTTTGGGGGTATGGAAAAAAGTAAAAAGGGACTTGGTACCGGACATTTCCCCTATTATAGAGTTGGAGGATACAGCAAATTTTCCAATAAAAATTGATAAAAGGGTCAAAGAAGTACTTGATAAGAATGAGGTATTCCTGCTGAGAGACTGGATACGGGCCTGTAAAGACAGAGAGAGGAAAATAAATTTGTATGGACAGTTGAAACTGAATTGGTTTCAGACAGGGATGGTTAATAGCTGGAATAGTAAATATTTGAATGAAGTTGGATTAGAAAGAGACAGGACTGAGTTTGAAGAACTGATTTGGAAAATAAAAAGGGGACAAAGTGGTATAAAGGGACTGGTTGGTAAAATATATAGAATGATAAATAAGGTAGGTAATCCACAAGAAGAACTAAGATTAAGCTGGGAACAAGATTTGAATATAAAAATAGAAGAACAGAATTGGAAAAATAAATGGAGGAAAAGAATCATGAGAACTATGTAGGTTAGAGTTAAGGAACATAATTATAAAATGCTGTCGAAATGGTATTTGACTCCAATGAGGTAACATCAGATAGATAAGAAAAAAGATAAAATGTGTTGGCGTTGTAAGAAGGAAACGGGAACTCATGAACATATGTGGCGGAGATGTACTGTGGTAAAAACTTTTTGGAAGAAAATTGAATACGAGATAACCGAAATTATGGGGGAGAAAATTAAATTGGGTCTTAGCACGATTATGTTGACAGAAGTGGAAAATATAAACTTGAGTAATAATAAAAAGGAGTTATTGGAAATAATGTTGTCAACGGGAAGACAGTATATCACTAGAAAATGGAAAAATGAGGCAAATTTGAATATTGAGGAGTGATACAAGGAAATGTGGGGCTTAGCATTGAATGATAAGTTGACATGGGAAATAAATTTTAGAAAGGGATTTGTTAAAGAGAATAGATTCTGGAAGGTTTGGCAAGCTTTTGTGAATTACTCACTGAGGGGGAATGATTTGCAAAGACCTGTACCTGATCACAAGATTTTTTGGGAAAAATCTCAATGAATATCTCCAAGCTCCCCAGTCCATTGTAAATAACACTGGGTGATTAGTATTTTATTTTTATTTTTGTTTATATTGTTGTTGTTCTTTGTTTTGTCTTTATATTAGAAAACATTATTGGAAAATGAGGCATAGAAACCATACCTTATTGGTTTGATTTGAAATAGCATATATTATAAACAATGTGGTTTCGATTTGTTGATGTTTAATTTTACATATATATGTAATTTTAATTTTATATACGTAAGTTTCTTTATAGTTGTAATTTTGATGTTCTTTTATTGTTTGTATTATTTTTGAAAATTTAATAAAAATATTATTTTTTAAAAAAAAGAGCAAAACAGACACCCGAACAACATGAGGCCAGACTGCAATATCAGAGACAAAAAGCTACTATGTCAAGAACAAAAGAAACAACAGAACAACATGAAACCCGTCTACATCAGAAGAGACAAGCGACAGCACAAAGTTGGGCTACGAAAAAAAACACACAATGCACATTAGAAATGGAAGCCTTAAAATACGATCCACAAAAAAACTACTCCCAGCATTCCTGCCTAGATATTGGAAACCTTGACACTATTTGCACTTACTGTCAAGCCAGGAGATTTAAAAAGGAGTCTCAAGGACTTATGCTGCAAAACCGGCAAAATTAAAATACCACCACCAGAACTGGTGCAATACACATCTGCACATACACCTGACTCTAAACATTTCCTTTAAAACATCAGGAAATAAAACTCATGCTTCCAAATTACATCTTTTGGAGCTACAACAGTTGTTTGACACAAAGGCTTTCACTAATCAGAAGAATAATAAAGGAAAGAAAATCTGCTCTCTCAGAAGATTTAGAATAAGTTAGAGAGTGAGAATATTTTATGTTATGGGGAAAACCTAAGTATTGAATTTTCCTGAATCTTTTTGAGAGACAGAGAGACAGAGAGAGTGCCAGTTCAGATCTTACAGACCAATACTTTCCACACAGGAACAAAGAACCCCCGAGTGAAGCCGGGCAATCAGCTAGTTGATTAATAAAGGTTCTGGAGAGCTCAGCCCCTATGATAAGGAAACAGAAGCCAGAAACCTGAAGCAGAGAGTAAGAAGGCAAGTCGAAAATATTTCCAAGCCCAAAAGATAACATGAATGAACTAGGGGACAAGGGGCTGTGGTGGCTCAGTGGTTAAGAAGGTCACCTTGTTAACTGGAAGGCCAGCAAGTCAGCAGTTTGAGACCCAGGTACTGCATGACGGATTGAGCACCCGTCTCTATCCCAGCTCTTGGGGACATGAAAGGAGCCTCATTTGGGTGTTCCTTGAGCAGAGTTTCTTCCACAAAAATCCTTTCAACCCAGAATAATTTCTGACACTAAATAATAATAATAATAATAATAATAATAATAATAATAATAATAATAATAATAATAATAATAATAATAATAATAATAATAATAATAATAATAATATCATCATCATCAACTAGGGGATAGATTTGCACATGTCTATAACCTACATTTGGAAAAGCCCACTTTTTTTGTTGTTGTTTTTGCTGGCTGAGGGATTTAGGGAGTTATAGTCCGGGGAGGGGAGGGGGAGGGACATTTCCAAGCTCTGTGTTTTGCACTCCTTTCAGGTTTGCTGGAACTACTCAAGAGACTGGAAAGTTATTAGCTGTAAATGCCATTTTTAATTAATACAACACCGCCCACCCAGTGCCCATCCAAAGTTATAGAAAAACAAACACTGATTGAGAAAAGATACCACACATAACTTCTTTCTTTCTTTCTTGGTGTCAGATAAACCACCAGCATATAATAACATACAAAGCTAAAATTAACACATCCAAAAACAAAATAGGATTTAAAAGGGTTAGATGACATCTGCCCAATATCGGGCCAACATACCTTCTATAGGATGAGTATCCATCATGAACAGCCCTGGGTGGCGCCCTTCCATGGGAACAGCAAAGTAATACAGGAAGTCAAGGGTGCTCTGACCTGCAAGAAGAAATTGCAATGGAAATACGTAATTAAGACCTTCTCATTCCACAGCAACGGCAGCAGGAACAAGGTAGTCAAGTATCATTTTGATCATATATGTTGGCAAACTAGGATATAGAAGTATCTAGAGCATTGATGGTGAACCTTTTAAAGAGCAAGTGCCCAAGGAAAAGGAGGCGACATGTGGGCAGGCACCACCAACGACATCACATGGGTGTATGCACACACCATACCTGTCAAGTATCCCGTATTGGCCAGGATTCAGTGCTGCTTTTCCTACTTTCCTGCCTGGAGCCGCCGCCATCCCGTAATTTGAAGGCGGGGGGGGAGGCAGTTTGAGACCTATGAAGGCAGTTTGAGACCTTCTGCGCATGCAGAGAAGGGACCTGCGCAGAGCCTTCTGCGCAGGTCCCTTCTGTGCATGTGTGGAAGGCTTCTACGCATGCGCAGAAGGGACCTGCGCAGTAGGCTTCTGCCCAGGTCCCGTATTGTCCGGAGCCGTGCTTGACAGGCATGGCACACACACGTGCGTCGCTTGAGGCACTCACACATGCACACAATTGTAGGTTTAGGAGGGGTGTGGGTTGGTGTCTGGTCAGCTCACCTCGCTGGGGCGACGGCATGCGTGCCCACAGAGAGGACTGGTGTGCCCCCTCTAGCACATGTGCCATAGGTTCACCGCCACAGATCTAGATAAAGGAAATTTTGCAGGCGACCTATATTGCTTATACTGTAACTTACTTTCAAGTAAACGGTATAGTAGGATCTTAACCACAGAGACAAATAATATCAAATACCCCATTTTATTAAGTGTCCTGTGGAACCATTGTTTTCATTCTCTTCTTCCAAACTACTTTGGAAAAGCAGTGTTCCAGCAACACCAAAAGCTGTTCACAAGAAATTAGCTACTTTGGAGAAGTGAAACAATCATATCTGGGACATGTTAGTGCAAAATCCAAAATTTAGGACCAATGATCTATGTTAGCAATAGATGCATTGTAACTGGTGTTTATAAGTGCATTCCAATACACAAAGCATGTGGACAAAATTGTCTAGCCATGCCAGGTTTAGCCCTTTTCTCACCCTGGATATACACCGAATAGTGGCCTTCAGAGCGAAGCCTCAATGTCCATTCACCAACATGGATGGGGGAAACAAGGAACGCTCTGTAGATGCCACCAATGACCTCAATCTTCGCTAAGGGACCATGGATTGATGAATGTTGCTGGGCTTTTCCTGCAAAGAAGGTTGTGGGAAAAGAGGAGTGATATTAAAAAGAAAAACCGGATTAACTGTTAGGCAAAATATGCTATAAAGAAAGAATACAACCAGCACTAGTATCTCTTTGCCTTTAGCAGGAGATTACTTATGATCCAATTGACACCAGCTAGTCCTACTTCAGCAGTTTATACTGCAACACTATCATTATCATTCAGAAATCCTATTGTAAGGGAGAAATCGAAGTAATCGAACTGAAATAATAATCGAACTGAAATAATATAGTTGACTAAACATAGATGGCTTATGGCAACTGACATAGTGACTGTACAAGAAACTGACTTACATAGAGACTTGATATAGTGGACTTTTTCTTTCTTTCTTTCTTTCCCTTTCATTAATTAGTTCAACTTTTACTTTGATACTATGTGATAAACTGTGATATTGTGCATGATAATACTTTGTTTTAAAACTGTTTAAACTGTGATAACATGTGTGATGGGAAAAGACTGGCGTAGAGACCGGCAAGGCACGCCACAAAGTTTGCCAAGAGAACCCTAGGGACCAAAACAAAAGGCAAAACAAGGGGATGCTCAGCACAGCAGATCTGAAAAGGGGGAGGGATACGAAAGGGGGAGGAGAAATACAGTGTTGCAGGGAACAATACTGCATAGGGACATGGAATGTGAGGTCTATGAATCAAGGAAAACTGGAAGTGGTAAAAAATGAGATGGAAAGAATAAGCATTGACATCTTGGGCATCAGTGAGCTCAAATGGACAGGGATGGGTGAATTCAGCTCTGGAAACCATCATATCTACTACTGCGGGCAAGAAAACCTTAGAAGAAATGGAGTAGCCATAATTGTCAATAAAAGAGTGAGAAAAGCAGTAATGGGATACAATCTCAAAAATGACAGAATGATGTCAGTCAGATTTCAAGGCAAACCTTTCAATGTCACTGTGATCCAAATATACGCACCAACCACTGGTGCAGATGAAGCCACAATGGACCAGTTCTATGAGGACTTACAACACCTCATAGAACAGACACCAAGAAATGATGTCCAAATTATATTAGGAGACTGGAATGCCCAAGTAGGAAATCAAAAAGTGGAGGGAATAACAGGCAAATTTGGTCTTGGAACACAAAATGAAGCAGGGCAAAGATTGATAGAGTTCTGCCAAGAGAACGCACTGGTCATAGCAAACACTCTCTTCCAGCAACACAAGAGGCGACTTTACACATAGACATCACCAGATGGCCAACACCGAAACCAGATTGACTACATACTCTGCAGCCAAAGATGGAGAACCTCCATACAGTCAGCAAAAACAAGACCTGGAGCAGACTGTGGCTCAGATCACAACCTACTGATCGCAAAATTCAGGCTTAGACTAAAGAAAATAGGGAAAACACGGAGACCAGAAAGATATCACCTAGACAGCATCCCTAAAGAATACACGGTGGAGGTGATGAACAGATTTAATGGCTTAGACTCGGTAGACAGAGTACCGGAAGAATTATGGACGGAGATGAGGGACATCATGCAGGAAGCAGCAAAGAAAACCATACCAAAAGAAAAGAAGAGTAAGAAAGCAAAGTGGTTGTCTGATGAGGCTCTTAAAATAGCAGAGGAAAGAAGGAACGCAAAAGTCAAAGGAGAAAGGAAAAACTACAACCATTTGAACACAGAATTTCAAAGAAAAGCAAGGAGAGATAAGGAAAACTATCTAAAAGAACAGTGCAGAGAAATGGAGGAAAACAACAAAAGAGGAAGAACCAGAGATCTTTTCAAAAAAATTGGGGAAATCAAAGGAACATTTAAAGCAAAAATGACCATGATAAGGGACAAAGACGGAAAGGAGCTAGCTGATGCAGAAGAAATTAAGAAAAGATGGAAAGAGTACACAGAGGAACTTTACAAAAAGGACCTCAACACTCCTGATAATCACAATGATGAAGAAATTGAACTTGAGCCAGACATCCTGGAGAGCGGAGTCATAAAGGCCCTAAAGAGCACTGCAAACAACAAAGCTAGTGGAGATGATGGTATCCCAGTTGAATTTTTCAAAGCGCTAAAAGATGATGGCGTCAAATTACTGCATTCAATATGCCAGCAGATTTGGAAAACAAAACAGTGGCCACAGGATTGGAAAAGATCAGTATACGTCCCAATCCCAAAAAAGGGCAATGCCAAAGAATGTTCAAATTATCGAACAATCGCGCTCATCCCACATGCCAGCAAGGTGATGCTCAAGATAATACAGGACAGACTTCAGCAGCATGTGGAGAGAGAATTACCAGAGGTGCAGGCTGGTTTCAGAAGAGGCAGGGGGACTAGAGACCACATCGCCAACATACGCTGGATCATGGAGAAAACAAAGGAATACCAGAAACAAGTTTACTTTTGTTTTATTGACTACACTAAGGCATTTGACTGTGTGGACCACAACAAGATGTGGCAAGTAATTAAAGAGATGGGAATACCAGAGCACCTCATATGCCTCCTGAGAAATCTGTACATGAACCAAGAAGCAACAGTTAGGACAGAACATGGAATAACAGAGTGGTTTGGAATAGGAAAAGGAGTAAGACAAGGCTGCATTTTGTCACCATGCTTATTCAACCTATACACAGAGCACATAATGCGCAGTGCAGGGATGGAGGAATCACAATATGGGATTAAAATCGCTGGGAGAAACATCAATAATCTGAGATATGCAGACGATACCACCCTAATGGCAGAAAGTGAGGAAGACCTAAAGAATCTCTTGATTGGGCTGAAGGAGGAGAGTGCAAAAGCTGGCTTGAGACTCAATATCAAGAAAACCAAGATAATGGCAACAGGCCCCACCAGTTCCTGGAAAATAGACGGGGAAGAAGTAGAAGCAGTGACAGATTTTACTTTCTTGGGATCAAAGATCACTGCAGATGGGGATTGCAGCCATGAAATAAAAAGGCGACTGATTCTTGGGAGACAAGCGATGAGAAACCTGGGGAACATAGTGAAAAGCAGAGACATTACATTGCAAACAAAAATTAGAATAGTCAAAGCAATGGTTTTCCCAGTAGTAATGTATGGATGTGAGAGCTGGACAATTAGGAAGGCTGAACGCAGAAGAATAGATGCCTTTGAAATGTGGTGTTGGAGGAGGGTTTTGAGAGTCCCCTGGACAGCGAGGAGAACAAATAGGTCAATCTTAGAAGAAATTAACCCTGACTGCTCATTGGAAGGTCAAATAGTAAAGATGAAGCTAAAATACTTTGGACATCAAATGAGAAGGGAGGATTCACTTGAGAAGGCATTGATGTTGGGAAAGGTGGAGGGCAAAAGAAGAAGGGGGAGGCCAAGGATGAGATGGCTAGATGGTATTATAGACACAATGGGCACAGAGCTGGGAGGGCTGAGGGGGATGGTAGAGGACAGAGGTGCCTGGAGGAAAATGGTCCATGGGGTCGGAGTCGACTGTGCGACTGAACAACAACAACAAAGGAAGAAAAGGAGGGATGAACTAGTCTTGCTCCAAACCTAGATGCTAAATGTGTCACCCCATTTACTTGTCAGCTCCCCAGCAATTTCACCCACAAAATCAGAGGTTCATTTACTTGTTCTTCTGCTAATCTGATCTATGGCACTTTTTGCAAACAGTATCCCTCTGCCCTCAATGTAGGGTAAAGATGATCATACCTACACAAGAGAATAGACACACATCTGACATCAGGAATGGCAAAATAAAAGTCAAAACATTTCCGTCGCCCAGGACACTTTGGTACAGTGTGCAGAGGAAAATTTGATAGCAAGAGTTAGAGTGTGATATACGATTCATCTACAGCAGGGATTCTCAACCTGTGGCCTATGGGCTGGATGCAGCTCCCAAAGCCATTTCAAGTGGCCCCCCACTGCCTCCACCACACCTGGAAGTGCCATGTGAAGAGCAAAATGGCCTTCTGGCTCCCAAAGCTATCTGAGGGAACATGACCCGGCCCCCGGCTTTAAAAGGTTGAGAACTCCTGATCTACAGTATTGAGTATACCAATAGTCCAAACATTTGTGAGATAATTCTCTGCACCTCAATACACTCCTTGAAAGCCATCAGTTGCTGACAACAGGATGCCTGTGTCATTAGCACTTTGACAGATATATATGGTGATACCTTTTTAAAAAAAAATGTGTGCCATCACTTACAGTGTTTTCTAAGTACAGAATACATAAAAGGTGTATTCTGGGCATACCTGTCAAGTATCCTGTTTACCCCAGGAAACCCTTTATTTTTACCCCTCTTTCCACCCCCCTCCCGTTCTATTAATTTCCCCGTAATATCCCTTTTTTTTTTTTAAATCCTGACTGGAGCCCTCACAGGCGAAGCTGCATTATGTTTTTTCTGCCACCAGAGGCCGCTGTGGCTTTTCACTTGTGGAAGGGGAGAGAGAAGGTGGTAGGGGCCTTCTCTTTCATTTCCCTGTCATGGAGGCTTCGATTTTGCTGCTGCTGGTCGGAGCCACCATGGGACGGGAGTCTACTCTAGGTGAGCGATAGATATTTCATATATTCAGGGACAAATCAGCTCTTGGTCTGGGGCAGAGACTTCTCTCTCACTCTCATGGTTTATTGAGCTGATCTGCCCTGCCTCCTGGAGGCTTTCATTTCTGTTCTAGAGTTAACTTGGGAGGGGAGGCATGTTGCTTGATCACTATATGAGAGAGTCAGAGCTGAGGTTTATTTTGCTTGCAGTTGCCTGGCTGGGTTCCTTTTACAGTAGGAAAAGCTGCTGCTGCCGAAGGTTTCCCAGCCCTGCCCAACAGGCACCCCACCTTCTAACAAACCATCTGGAGGGAGATTAACTCCTCAGCTGCTGGGAGACTTGGAAACTACAGAGGTTGTTTTTTACTTTACTAATTTCCTTCCTTAAGCTGGATCCGACATTCTCAGGTGTTGGTGCTTCAATTGGTTGCAGTGAGGAACAAATAGATTGGATAATTTTGGGGAATTAATCCTTTGCTCCTCCACCCTAATGGGGTGTGTGTGTTTAGCCATGTGCAGGGCTAGTTCATTAAAGCCAAGCTGCTTACAAGCAGTTGGTAACCCTAGGGGGCTGGTTTACTATTCTGCACTTTGCTTCCCAGGAAAAAATAATAATTAGAAATGAGTAAACAAGAAAGAAAACAAAACAAAAATTCCCCAAGAAGAGGAGAAAAGAGTTCTTTGGTCCACACAGCTTTGTGCCCATTGCATCTAAAATACCATCTAGCCATCTTATTTTTAAAAGAAAAATAATTAGGAAAGCTGAACGCAGAAGAATAGATGCCTTTGAAATGTGGTGTTGGAGGAGAGTGTTGAGAGTACCCTGGACAGCGAGGAGAACAAATAGGTCAATCTTAGAAGAAATCAACCCTGACTGCTAATTAGAAGGTCAAATAGTAAAGATGAAGCTAAAGTACTTTGGACATCAAATGAGAAGGGAGGATTCACTTGAGAAGGCCTTGATGCTGGGAAAGGTGGAAGGCAAAAGAAGAAGGGGGAGGCCAAAGATGATATGGCTAGATAGTATTGTAGACACAATGGGCACAAAACTGGGAGGGCTGAGGGGGATGGTGGAGGACAGAGGTGCCTGGAGGAAAATGGTCCATAGGGTTACAAAGGGTCGAAATCGACTGTGCGACTGAACAACAATCTTATTTTGGGCACTCCCTTCTTTTGACCTCCACCTTTCCCAGCATCAAGTCTTTCTCAAGTGAATCCTCTCTTCTCATTTGATGTCCAAAGTACTTTAGCATCATTTTTACTATTTGACCTTTAAAGAGCAGTCGGGGTTGATTTCTTCTAGGATCGACCTATTTCTAACACCACATTTCAAAGGCATCTATTTTTCTGCGCTCAGCTTTCCTAATGGTCCAGTTCTCACACCCATACATTACCACCAGGAATACCATTGCTTTGACTATGCAATTTTTTGTTTGCAAGATGATGTCTCTACTTTTAACTATGTTCCCCAGGTTTCTCATAGCTTGTTTCCCAAGCATCAGTTGCCTTTTTATTTCCTGGCTGCAATCACCATCTGCAGCGATCTTTGATCCTAAGAAAGTAAAATCTGCCAGTCGTATCCAACTCTAGGGTGCAGTGCTCATCTCCATTTACAGCCAAAGAGCCAGTGCTGTCTGTGTTTGCAGACATTTTCATAGCCATGTGGCAGGCATGACTAGAGCCCAGCAAGTCACATGGCTATATTTGGCCACACCCACAGATTTTGCCACACCCACAGAGGGGTGTGGCCAAAATTTCCCTTATTTTCAAATCCCAAACTTGACAGGTATGATTCTAGAGGTGCCCTATGACTTTGCAACTTGCCCAAGACCACATAGTCTGGCTCTTCTCTCTGCAGGCACAGTGGGAATTGAACTCCCAACCTCTGGTTCCACAGCCTCATACCTGTACCATTGTCAGTTTGAAAGTCTATTATCAGTGTAGTTTTCACTTTCTCTTCCCCAGCTCAGATGGCCTCAGCCATTTATTTATTTATTTTTATTCATTTACCATCTACATATATAAACCTAACTATGATGATCCATGTATCTGAGAAAGTGGTGCATAAATTCATGCTGAAATAAATCTGTTCGCCTTCAAAGTACCATAACTCTTATGCTTTAAAAATCCAGTGGGGTATTAAACTACCACATGTCCTGTTTTCCTTCCATATGCAAGAGACTCAAAGTACAAAAAGAGTTTTTAAGTTATTTATGCAGCCAATCTTGGAAGCAATCCACTTAAGGGAAAAGACTGAGTTGACTGAATTGTTAAATGAGCGGGGGGGGGGGGGGGCGACGACACACAGAAATCACTACCAGCAGGGTTTAATAACTGAAAGGACCGAATGGCTCCTTGGATGGTCACAACCACTTTGTCCACCAAGCTGTCAATCCAGAACAGGTGATCCTCTTCCCGCTCTATCCCTCTCCTCTTTATCTTTCGTTGGGCCCCCTTAAGGCTGAAGATATTTCCTTTCACATGGCGAAAGAGGGTTATCTGGAAAGACAAACGCCTCAACAACATTAGGAATTCACTAGAGGAGTGTGTGATCTGAAGTAGAATAGAGCAACTGTGTGTATTTTTTTAAAAGTTGAAAATACTCCTTACACTTACACTCCAGATGAATCACTGGATTGCTTATGACACACACAAACAATGATATCTGTCACTTTATCAAATCAAAGCTGCCATTTATTTATACAGGAAGATGTAACATTTAGACTGCAAGGTTTAGTTGGTGAATTACTGTACAGTGAACCCCCACCTAACGACGCGTTAAAATAGCATCATTTTCAATTAACGACACTACTGACACACCTCAAGTGATCATTCAAATAATGACAAAAAGGTCGTTATTAGAATAACGATGGTATTTTTACCATCGTTATTCGAATAACGACAAAAAAGGTTATTAGAATAACGACGGTATTTTTACTGGCATTATTCGAATACCGACGGTATTTTTACCGTTGTTATTCAAATAACGACTTTTTGTCGTTATTCGAATGACGACATTTTCTGCATAACGCTACTTGGGGAACCAAGTAACATCATTATGCGAGGGTCTACTGTATCTTGAAAAATGCTCCCAATCTAGCTCCCTTGGTAGATTTTTTAAAAAAAATTATATGGAAGATATATTCACCAGAACAAGAAAAGTAGCAGTTTTTCCACAATTTCAGCTATTGTCCTTATAGCAACTGAAAATACAGTTGTCATGTTCCTACCGTCAAGTATCCCGTTTTTCCTGGGGAAACCCTTTATTTTACCCCTTTCCCACCCCCTCCCGTTTTATTAATTTCCCCGTAATATCCCTTATTTTTTAAAAAAATCCTGACCGGAGCCCTCACAGGGGAAGCTGTGTTATGTTTTTCCTGCCACCAGAGGCCGCTGTGGCTTTTTGCTTGTGGAAGGGGAGAGAGAAGGTGGTGGGGGCCTTCTCTTTCATTTCCCTGCCACATGGTCATGGAGGCTTCGTTTTTGCTGCTGATGATCGGAGCCACCATGGGACGGGAGTCTACTCTAGGTGAGCGATAGATATTTCATATATGCAGGGGCAAATCAGCTCTTGGTCTGGAGCAGAGACTTCTTTCTCACTCTCATTGTTTATTGAGCTGTTTCTGCCCTGCCTCCTGGAGGCTTTTATTTCTGTTCTAGAGTTAACTAGGGAGGGGGAGATGTTGCTTGATCACTATATGAGAGAGAGAGAAAGAGAGCTGAGGTTTATTTTGCTTGCAGTTGTCTGGCTGGGTTCCTTTTACAGTAGGAAAAGCTGCTGCTGCCGAAGGTTTCCCCACCCTGCTCAACAGATACCCCACCACCTTCTAACAAACCATCTGGAGGGAGATTAACTCCTCAGCTGCTGGGAGGCTTGGAAACTACAGAGGTTGCTTTTTACTTTACTAATCCCCTTCCTTAAACTGGATCTGACATTCTCAGGTGTTGGTGCTTCAATTGGTTGCAGTGAGGAACAAATAGATTGGTTAATTTGGGGGAATTAATCCCTTGCTCCTCCACCCTAATTTGAAGGGGGGGTGTCTAGCCATGTGCAGGGCTAGTTCATTAAAGCCAAGCTGCTTACAAGAAGTTAGTAACCCTAGAGGGCTGGTTTACTATTCTGCACTTTGCTTCCCAGGAATTTTTTAAAAATTAAAAACAAGTAAACAAGAAAGAAAACAAAACAAAAGTCCCCCAAGAAGATGGGGAAAGGTTTTTTGCCCACACAGTTTTGTGCCCATTGTCGCTACAATACCATCTAGCCATCTTATTTTTGGCCACCCCTTATTTTGTCCTCCACCTTTCCCAGCATCAAGTCTTTCTCAAGTGAATCCTCTCTTCTCATTTGATGTCCAAAGTACTTTAGTGTCATTTTTACTATTTGAGCAGTCAGGGTTGATTTCTTCTAGGATCGACCTATTTCTAACACCACATTTCAAAGGCATCTATTTTTCTGCGCTCAGCTTTCCTAATGGTCCAGTTCTCACACCCATACATTACCACCAGGAATACCATTGCTTTGACTATACAATTTTTTGTTTGCAAGGTGATGTCTCTACTTTTAACTATGTTCCTCAGGTTTCTCATAGCTTGTTTCCCAAGCATCAGTTGCCTTTTTATTTCATGGCTGCAATCATCTGCAGCGATCTTTGATCCTAAGAAAGTAAAATCTGCCAGTCATATCCAACTCTAGGGTGCAGTGCTCATCTCCATTTACAGCCAAAGAGCCAGTGCTGTCTGTGTTTGCAGACATTTTCATGGCCATGTGGCAGGCATGACTAGAGCCCAGCAAGTCACATGGCTATATTTGGCCACACCCACAGATTTGACCACATCCACAGAGGGGTGTGCCCAAAATTTCCCTTATTTTCAAATCCAAAACTTGACAGGTATGGTCATGTTTGCAAGTCAAAATTAATGCATATTTTAACTTTATATTTTACTGATATTTAGTATTGTAATCAATGCTAAACTCTTTATATAGATCTTGTTCTAATTTTATTCTAAATGTACAGTCACTATACTCATACCTACTGACTTTTTCATTTTGTTGTTATTCTGCACATCATTTTAAACCAGGAAATCTGATTTACTAAACTGAAATCTACACACAGAGGCAAGGAAAGGACAGCTTACTTGCCTATTGTTCTTTGAGTGGTGATTTGTGAAACTAAACCAGGAGTTCCCAACTCAAGGCCTGTGGGCCAGAAATGGGCCCCAGTGCCATTTCATGTGGGGGCGCCCCAACCCTCCGAGGGCATTCGAGGGACAAAATGGCCACCCCCATCATGCAGGCAGGGCAAAATGGCCATCCGGCTCTCAAAGCTAACTGAGCGTGACCCAGCCCCCAGCTTGAAAAAGTTGGGAACCCCTCATCTACACATATAAGTGTTTTTGCACCTATGAAAACCTGTTCAGAACATTTTAGAGCTGAAAGAAAGAAATAGTTGTCGTCCCCCTGTATTTCCCTGTGCTCAATAACTACTCCTCAGTTGCTGTCATCAAAAACAATGTTTTCTCTGTAGCATGGCATACAGAGGAGAAGATGGTTGAGCTTTGTGAATTCACCAATGAACACTCAAAGAACCACAGTTGCAGGTAACCTGTCCTTCTTCATGGTCTCTGTGAATCACCAAGAATAAAGAAAAGATTAATTATTACAAAAGGAGGGAGAGTTAAGTATTGTCAATATTAAATATTATGTTGCTAATCAAAAGATAAATATTCCTAACAGTATAATAAATCCAAAGGAGTCAGAGGCCTGAGAACACAAAATACTGACAAATACTGTTTTTTAGAATTATAAAAGAAGGGATAATGACAATGACAACAGGTAATATATATATATTTGTGAAAGAAGAGAGAAATAACTCTAAGCAAACATTCCTGTAAGTTTCCTCAGCTACGGCTAAAGAGAACTGAAGAATAGCCATTGAGTGCAAGTAGATATATGATGTGGGGATACCATATTTTTTAACCTGTACATTTCCTAACCTGTACAAAGATGGACAGCAACAAAATTCTATTAATCAACAGCAAAACCACATTTAGTACACTACCGAAGATATGCTGGATTCACCAATAATCTTAGCAACGTGTCGGATATTCGTGTCATTCGTAAATATGATCTGACCACCCGAACTATGAGCTAGATGCACATAGAGGTTGAATCGGTCTGGGGCAAGAACTTCCCGTTTTGTTCGGGTCCTGGATGGATCTTCTGTAATTAGGAAGGTCACCTGGTCGTAGATAGAGAAATAAATAAGTCTTACTCATGTATTTGTGTGAGCGTACATGCACGTGCCTGGTAGAGGAAACTGGCATATTTTGCATTGTCTTATGGTACAACAAACAAATGAATTAAAGCAGCAAGAAATTCAAATGCTAATACATTTTAAAATCAAACTTTTATTAAAGTAGTTTTGGAACTAACCTTGCACTTTTTCTCTTGGATAAGGGACTCCACACTGTTCTTGAGGTAAGCATCTTTAGCAGATGCATCCGTAAAAACAAATATTTCAGAAAATGCTGGGGACTGTTGGAGGGCAAGCTAGACAAGAGGAAAAGGAAATGTAGGATTTGTACAGTATCAGTCCATCAACCACAGCATTTGGCTTCTTGACCATTAGTGACAGAAAAACATGTGTTTTTACTCTATTTTATAAGTTAACAGATGTAACATACATCTGAGTTGTTCAACAACAGCAAGAAAATTAAACCAAGAGGGTCAATTTAAAATTTAACAAAGGCTTATACTGATGTTTCATTAGTATTAACCATCCGTCTGCATGAATGATTAGTAAGCAAATTTTGTACAGTAGTCAAGGAAAGCTGAGTGCAGAAGAATAGATACCTTTGAGATGTGGTGTTGGAGGAGAATTTTAAGAGTACAGTACCCTGGACAATGAGGAGAACAAATAGGTTGCTCTTAGAAGAAATCAACCCTG
Source organism: Bradypodion pumilum (assembly GCA_035047305.1). Lineage (NCBI taxonomy): Eukaryota > Metazoa > Chordata > Lepidosauria > Squamata > Chamaeleonidae > Bradypodion > Bradypodion pumilum. The sequence continues at coordinate 445,432,665 of JAWDJD010000002.1, read as the reverse complement.
ACTGCTCCTTAGAAGGTCAAATAGTAAAGATGAAGGTAAAGTACTTTGGATATCAAATGAGAAGAGAGGATTCACTTGAGAAAGCCTTGATGCTGGGAAGGGTGGAGAGCAAAAGAAGAAGGGGAAGCAGAGAATGAGATGGCTAGATGGTATTGTAGACGCAATGGGCACAGAGCTGGGCAGGTTGAGGAGGATGGTTGTGGACAGGGGTGCCTGGCGGACAATGGTCCATGGGGTCGCAAAGGGTCGGATTCAACTGTGTGACTGAACAACAAGTCAAGGAAAGGTTAAAACTTTGAGACAGTGACTGCAACAGCCTTTTTTTATTATTTGGGGGTGGGATCACATAATAAAAGATTAGAAGATAACATAACTGAGAAAAATGAAACCTCAGTAGCCAGAACCAGGCTTCTAATTTTGAATGAAAGAATTAACACATCAGTTGCTTGGCTTGGCCAAAAACAAAGCAGAACGCGTAGCTATAGGCAGTGCTTCCAATTATCCTTCCAATATGCCATACACTAAATAAATAAATCCTTTCAATAAATGACAAATGTCACAAATAAGAATCTTAACAGCAGTCATAGAGTGCTGGATTTGGAAGTTCAGGTTCACATAATGGCAATCTGTATAGTCGTCATTGTCATCACCTATTATTAACTGATTAGGCATCTGACCATATCAGGTACAATCTGTATGTATAGTCCAAAAATGCAGGCCACTGAGTCAACCTATCTTGAAGAATTAGACCTAGCAGTTTCAATTCCACATGGAGCAAATCTTTGGTAAAATTGGTAGGTGTCAATTGCCCTTTCAAAACCAAAGCACCCCAAAAATATTCATCCCTTCCACTTTTGTTCCACCTGCATCCAACAGACCAAGTAGCCAATTCATTTCGCATCATCTTATCATTTACCCCAGCTGCACTGGTGGAGGTGAGGATGCTGTTCACGTGAAGATTTTCTGAAGAACTTACTCTTCCTGCTCCTGCCACCACTAGCTGTGCCTGCACAACATTTAACTATTATGCCTTTCTCTTCTTCCTCCTTATTTCTGCCAGCCTCCTGCCTCTCTCTTTCCTCCTTTATCTCACGTTTTCTTATTTTTACCTAAACACCTCTTGAAAGTAAGAACAGATCCCATACTCAGTCTCACTTACTTGGTGAAGTGCTAGCCCAAACTGGACACTAAAGCTGCTTTCTTCAGTGCTCTTCCATAAAGTACAAGGACAATTTGGGAGGAATGGGAGGTGATGGAATATTTGTCCCATTTGGATGAGCTCCTACACGACCCTGAAAGGTGAAAATGGCTAGCACAAGGAAGTGGCAGGGTGTTGATTACAGATATTAGGAGGCCACTTCAATAAGTTAGGCATGATCAGAACAACTACTATTTTGGGGCTGGGGTGGGGCAGAATGTCTAATAGAGAACCAAGTTAGTTATAAGTGCTTTCCAACCTTTGTACTAATCACCTGAATGGAACCTGGAAAATGCCAGTGGTAGAAGGACACAGTTCAGGCAGTCTCTTATTTAAATGTATGTAGATATTACAGGGAGAACATGAGTCCTACCTCCAATGCAGAAAGGCACATTTCTGGCTCATCCCCACCAGCCAGAGGAATGATGTTGTCAAATATGTTCCAAAATTCTTCTGGGTCACTGGTCTTATGGACAGGGCCAAACTCTTAAAGGAGGAGAAAAGAGAATGATTGAAGATAAATCCACGTACCAGACCACTTCAGCTGGATGTGTGAATCGACTGAACTGAAAATATTTTTTCACTTGAGGCACCACATGTTTTTGTCTCATTTGGTCTGCAGTGACCAACTCATACATGCAAGTCTTCGTGAACCTATCCCAAAGCAAGAAGACCTGCTGCCGTCTGAGGACTGCTCCCACAGCTGTGGGGAGCCCTGCCCTTCCTTCGCCATCCATCTGCAGGGAGGATAAAGGGCTGTGGGCAACCAGGATGAGCCGAAGACCTGCTGCTGCCTGAGGACTGCTCCCACAGCTGTGGGGAGCCCCAACCTTCCTTCCCAGTCATTCTTTGGGGAGGTTTGATGTATACAGATTGATACACAATAGGCCGCATCATAGAGCCAAACACATCTCTATTGCAAGGTATGCAATCTGAACATGAGGTAATGGCAGAGACGCAGCTCCTTATATATGCTTGCAGTACATTTGAATTTAGCTACACGGCTGACCATTGGCTGTGGTATCTGTGACGTCATTGACCGCAGAGACCTATGGTTGGTTGTTTTATACCATGTGATCCGAGCGCTTGCAGCTGCCTCTCGATACCCTCTAGAGGCAGCTGAACCGCGTATTATATCAGCTGTTCTACATTGAGTTACATTGTAATAATTCACAGTTACATTCTTAAAGATACAGAACTCCATACACAACATCCCTCCCCCCTAGGATGGGACGAAGTCCCTCAACCATTGTAGTGGCCCGCATGTTCGTTTGGGCCGTGTGGCAGCTTGGTCGAGCTCAGGGGAATTGGGGTGTCTGAGCTCCGTAGATGCTCGCCCTGCAATGGGAAAACGAGACTCATTAGCTGCGCGTCGGAAACCCTGTTCCGATTTAGAAGGGGTACCTGAGAGGGAAGATTGTAACTAAAAACTCCGTCTCGTACTCGTAGATGCAGGGGATTTCCCAAACCCAAAACTTGAAAATGACGAGGAGTACCTTAAAACACCGTCCTGCCTAGTACTCGGAGTGTCAGGCGACTCAACGGCTGATTTCCTCATTTCTCTGGAAGTAGGGGTAGAAACCAAAGGCTTGGGGATACCTGGGACTAAATCAAAACCCTGCTTCTTGCTTGGATGGGTGGGGGAACATGCTGCAAACTCCCCCCAAGCCCGCAAACCAAAAACTGAACTCTCGGGGTCTGTGCTATCTCCTTCTCCCCCCCCCCCCGGAATGTACAAAGGACAGGGATTCGACCTCGTATTTTTGGGGAAGGAACAGATATAAGGGTCCACCCGCGGGGGAAGGTATGTTGTGTCTCTGTAACGGTCCCCTCGCGGAAGGTCCTGTGTCTCCCCCTTGAAATCCGCGGGTGGGGGAGGACCCTAACGTTGACTCTTCCTGGCTCTCCTCTCCCTGGGCATCCGAGTCCCGACGCCTGAGTTGGTCGGCGTGTCTCCTCCAGAGTAAACCTGCACTTGTTTCTACCTTATAGGACACTGGCCCCGTCTGTTCAATCACAACCCCTGGGACCCATGTTGGACCGGTGGCCGCATAGTTCCTGCAATGCACTGGGTCCCTACTGTGAAAACTTTGGTGCTTCCCATTTCTATGTTCCTCCCCTTATCCTCCACCCTGGTCGGATCCAACCGATCAAACAGCATGACGGATCTCCGGCACATAAGGAGCTCTGCAGGCGAGAGTCCGGATGCCAGGGGGTTGCTCTGTAGCAAATGAGGAACTGGCACAATTGCAAATTTAAATCCCCGGGGCCCATCCGCCGAAGTGCCTCCTTGGTCGTTCGCACTTGGCACTTCACTTGGCCATTCGTTGCGGGGTGAAACAGGGCCGACGTAATTTCCCGAATCGCATTCCTCGCTAGGAATGCCCGGAATTCGGCAGAAGTAAAAGTACTGGCGTTGTTGGAGACAAGCAAATCGGGTAACCCAAAACAACTAAACAGCTTCCTCAAGTGTTTAATGGTTGCGGCAGAGGAGGTATTGGACACTGGAATGACCTCTAACCATTTTGAAAAAGAATCGACCACTAGGAGGAACATGGATCCTCGAAAGGGACCAGCAAAGTCGACGTGTAATCGAGACCATGGACCGCAGGCCATGTCCCATTCTCTATGAGGAAGTCGGGACTCCTCAGGTCGAGAACCTTGGCAACTTTCGCAAGTGCCCACCATGTGTTCAATGTCAGCATCTATCTGGGGCCACCAGAAGTAGCTCCTGGCCAAAGCCTTTGAGCGCATGATTCCCGGGTGGCTGATGTGTTGCAACCTGAGCACGTTTGCATGCAGTGCCTCGGGAATAACCACCCATTGGCCCCAGAGGAGGCAACCCCTTTCTAACAAGAGTTCAACCCTCTTCTGGAAAAATGCTTTGAACTCCTCGGTTGGCGGAGTTGTGGGCCAGCCCTTCTATACCCATGACTAGGGACAGGGCTTTGTTCTTCGCCGTGGCCTTGGCGAGATCTGTGGGTATTATGGGTGGGGAATCAAGGGACTCGATAAGCAGCACCTGGTGATCTTGTTCCACTTCGCAGTCAGGTTTCCCTAGCTCTGGGAGGAGAGACCGGGAAAGCGCATCAGCGTGGCTGATCTCTTTGCCCGGGCGGTGAACCAGTGTGTACTGGTAAGCATTCAGAAATATGGTCCACCAAAGCCTTCTTGGGGACAGAATCTGGGGTGTAGGCTTGCTCATGGTGAATATGCCCAGCAGCGGCTTGTGGTCGGTCACAATGGTGAACTCCCGACCGTAGAGAAAATCGTGGAATTTCTTGGTGCCCGCAACTATCACAAGGGCCTCCCTATCTGTTTGCGCGTAATTGCGCTCTGCCTTAGAAAGTGACCTGGAGTAAAAGGCAACCGAGGCTTCCCGCCCGTTTTCCAACACGTGGCACAGCACTGCCCCCACCCCCACTGGTGAAGCATCACAAACTAGCACCACGGGCTTCCGGGGGTCAAAATGGGTTAAGATCGCCTCTGAGGAGAGGAGCTGCTTCAATTCCTTGAAAGCTTTTTCCTTGCTGTCTCCCCACTGCCAAACCGCGTCCTTCTTTAAAAGATGATGCAGAGGCTCCGTCATGGAAGCTTTCCTTAGCAAGAAGGAATGATAGAAATTTAGGAGCCCTAAGAAGGACTGCAACTCAGGTTTCGCGGTGGGGCGAGGGGCATTTCGAACAGCCGCAACCTTGGAGTTGGTTGGCTTAACACCATCGGGGGTTATCCTGAACCCTAGAAATTCTACTTCCCTTGCTAGGAACACACATTTGTCATGCCTCAATCTTAACCCTGCTTTCTCGAATACAGTTAGACCTCTATCCAGCCGTTTGGCCAGTTCCGTCTCACTCCCCGCTGTCATCAAAACGTCGTCAAAATAAGGAAGCACCCCGGGGAGACCGTTTAGAATACGTTCCACTAACGATTGAAAGATCCCGGGGGGCTGAATTTACGCCGAACTGGAGGCGCGTCACCTTAAATGCCCCTTTGTGCGTTGCTATTGTCTGCACAGCTTCTGTGGCGGGAGTTACGGTGAGCTGCTGGTAGGCTTGGGCCAAATCTAGCTTTGCAAAATATTTACCCCCATGTAAAGTGGCTAGTAAATGGCTAACTACCGGCACCGGATACGCATTAGGGCGAATAGCCTTGTTAATTGTGCATTTATAGTCCGCACAAATTCGGACCTCCTCATTTGCTTTTAAAGCTGTAACAATCAGTGTCTCCCACTCCGCGGAGTCCACCGGAACCAAAATCCCCTGACCCACCAGTTTGTCCAGTTCTGCCTCAATCTTGTCCTTTAGGGCAAATGGCACTCTTCTTGGCTTGAGTCTGATGAGTCGAATTTCTGGGCCCAGGTCAAACGAGACCGGGGGCCCTCTGTATTTTCCAAGGCCCTTTTCGAAAACTGCTGGGTGTGCATCGCACACATCTCGCACTAGGTTAGTCTGTACGGCATTAATGCCGGACAGTTCGATACCGAAAGGGGCAAACCACTGAGTCCCCAGGAGGCAACTGGACCCCTGTTTGAGAACCACTAGGGGTAGTTTCTCCATGAACCTCTTGAATTTCGCCTTAAAATCACCCACCCCCAAAACCGGGATGCCGTAGCCCTGCACGTCCCGCAAGTTAGTTTTTAGGGCTTTGAGCTTTGGCCGCGCATGGGGGGAATGCGCAAGAATTCGTTTTGGGATATAATGGAGTAGGACGAACCCGAATCCACCTCCATTCTAACCGGGACCTCCTGTAACAGTACCTCAGCGAAAAAAACGTCGGTGTGCCTCGTCTGCAGAGATTTTTCCGATGTCGTCCGCCTTCCGTCGAGGGCGCTCCGCAGCTTCCTGGTCCCCTCTGTACTTTCGCCTGCAAACATTGGTGATGTGGCCTCGGCGTCCGCAGCTGTGGCACTCAGCTTTTCTGAAAGGGCACCTTTTCCGGTTGTGGGACGCTCCGCAGCCATTGCATTGGCTGTCTCCCTTGTCCCCATTGGGCTTTTCATCCGCCTTTCTTCGGACCTTCTGGATATCGTTGTCGTCACTGGACCCGGGCCCGGCTGGTGCTGAGGTTTCCAAAGACGAGAGGGGGCTGGTTGGAGGTTGGGGCAAGCGCCAGGTGGCCTGTATAGCAGACCGGGACCCCTCGAGTGCGGCAGGCCTTACTTTGAACATTTTTACCCCGGACCTCGCCACCTCAGCCGACTGAGCCTCCTGCAGGACGGCCTGGAAAGTGAGCTGATCTCGGGTCATCCGCTGAACCTCTTCGTCCCGCAAACCGCATAATAGGCGGTCCCTCAGGCATATCTCCAAATTTTCCCACTGGCACAGGGCAGCGGCCGACCTGAGTGCGGCCGCATAGTCTACAATGGACTCGCCCGGCTGCTGGTCTCGCCTGTGGAATGCAACTCTTGCTGGGAAGATGGACACCGTAGGCTGGAAGTGGCCTTGCAGGGCCACCAGGATCTGTTCGAGCGGAACCGTCTCGATCTTCCAGGGCGCCAACATATAAATTAGTAGCCGCAACACGGAGAAACCAATCTGGGCGAGCAGGCACGAGCACATTTGTTCCTCTTCTTCGATGCGCTCGGCGGCCATCGCGTGCCTGAACTGGCACTCATACAGCTCCCATTGTTCTGGATCTTTCACATCAAACAGAGGTAGCCTGACGCTGTGGGATGCCATATCCCACCTTCATCACCAATTTGATGTCTACAGATTGATACACAATAGGCAGCATCACAGAGCCAAACATATCTTTATTGCAAGGTATGCAAGGTAATGGCGGAGACGCAGCTCCTTATATATGCTTGCAGTACATTTGAATTTAGCTACATGGTTGATCATGGGCTGTGGTATCAGTGACGTCATTGAGACATACGGTATACCTTACAAGGAGTTACCTGTGGCGGGAATCTTTCCTGCAGAGACCTATGGTTGGTTGTTTTATACCATGTGATCCGAGCGCTTGCAGCTGCCTCTCAATACCCTCTAGAGGCAGCTGAACCGCATATTGTATCAGCTGTTCTACATTGAGTTACATTGTAATCATTCACAGTTACATTCTTAAAGATACGGAACTCCATACACAACAGGAGGATAAAGGGCTGTGGGCTACCAGGCTGAGCTGAAGACCTGCTGCTGCCTGAGGACTGCTCCCACAGCTGTGGGGAGCCCCGCCCTTCCTTCCCCATTCCTCTGCAGGGAGGATAAAGGGCTGTGGGCTACCAGGATGAGCCAAAGACCGCCGCCGCTTGAGGACTGCTGGGGGGGAGAGCGCCTTTTCTTTTGTTCGTGCTCCTGGGTCCCGCCTCAGGCCGATATGAAAAAGCCGGAGTTCTTTGCTTCCTCCTGGAGCCACTCCATCGCCTGGGGAAGTATACCTTGTGCTGTGTTAGGGCTGTGGTCTGTGAGGCAAGACGCTTTGTATTGCACTGTATGGGCTTATGATCTGTTGTACATTGTATCTCTGGTGATCTTATTTATTGTTACTATGTCATTGATTATATGGATCTGACTGTATTATTTTGTATTTATTTATCCTTTATTTTGCTGATTATTGTATTGTTATTGCTATTTGTTCTGATATTGTAATGCTGTATTTTGTTTTAGTGTTTATTTTACTGTTGTGAACCGCCTTGAGTTGCCCGTTGGGGAAGAAAGGCGGTATAGAAATAAACATAATAATAATAATAATAATCTCAGATAAGTATTTTAAACAAGATAAGAGTTCAGGATTGAAATGTAAGTATAAGAAACTGCGGATTCCGCATACACAATTGGCACAAACTGCCCCTGGCAGAGGTTACACCGGATGAAGAAGACCCCTGGTCACTGGCCCTTGCCAGTATGGAAATTGGGGAGCCGATTAATAATCATAGGGTTGATTCACCCACATCTGACCTGACCGGCGATTCTGCTGAGAGAAGCAAATCGCTAACCTCCGTTACGCATTAGGCAATTACTGACTCACAGATCAGCCCAAGCTCTAGTGCAAATAGTGGCCATATTTATCCTGGTGTAAACCCCGAACAATGGATTTCCCCTGTCAGTGTTTGCCCCAGTTAATTAACTTCCCCAAGAGAGATTTCTCATTAACCCGGGTAAATGGGTGATATGATTTTCTGTCAGATGACGATTCTATCACACGCTGCCTTGAATTCCTATATATGCTGATGTTTTTGCCACTGGTCTTCGCTCCATCTTGTCTCGTGTCGTTCCTTGACCAGTCTCCTCCGGGACCCCAAGGGCCGCTTCACGGCCCCAATCCAACATCTGGTGACCCGAGACGTGATCCTACTCATGAGTAAGCGATCAACGCGGTCTGGTTCTACGCTAGAACCGTGTCCGATCATCCCGGAGGACAGCGCGGAAGCCCGGTCGGTAAGCCAGCCGATCGGGAGGACAGCTCCGCGACGAGGCATTTCAGAGAGGCATCCTACAGCTTGCTCCGGCTTTCGCGGCGGCTTGCAGCACGGAAAAACGCATTCCGCTCAGGGTCGGCTGTGAACCCCTGACAGCGCAGAGGCCACCGAGGGCCCGTGGCGGCAGGCCACGCTCCGAGCTCTACCCAGAGATTCGTCACGCAAAACCTATTGCCTGAACTTCAGACGCGTCGACGCGTCCCGAGAAGGAGACTTCAAAGGACCCTTGCAGGTAATATGGGGACTTGTCCTCAGCGGCAACGTCCGTCCGCTAGTCAAAGAATTCATGAGAAGGAATTCAAAATCCTGGCCAGGGTATATCAGTTATGCTTTCACAGTGGAGAACTAGCGCGACTTTTGGTGTTCTTGAGGGAACACTGCCTGCTTTACCCAGAAGCAGGTACGTTATCCCTTCAGCTCTGGGATCAGATAGGAGACTGCATTCAGCAACCCCCGAAAGCTCCAGAGGGCATAATTTGCACATGGAGCAAATGTAGGAAACTTTTAGCAGAGGTAGATCCAGTCCGGGTAGAGGCTAAGGAACCCCCAGGGTCAGCAGAGCCATCGGCGCCCACGGCGCTCTATCCGTCATTTCAGTTTAAGCAGAGTAGTGTAGGGAGCTTTCCCTCGGTGACAGCTGCAGACGTCACTGGTGGAATGCATGGAATGGGAAGCGCAGGTGCTTCTCTGACAGCTACAGGTTCCCGAACTAAGAGTGCCCTTCAGCGCACAGTTGAGGAAGAGATCAAGAAGGGGGAATTGCCAGCAGAAGAGCTAGCTGAGCTTAGTCAGATTTGTCCAATTCGCTTGGAAATAGATGCCCTCACAGGGCAGCAGCAGGTAGTTCATTCACCAGTCCCGTATAAGCTCCTCATGGCTATACAGAAGGCCATTTCAGAGACAGGACTACAGAGTCGGTTCACTAGGGGCACACTTCAGCAAGTGTGCGAGAACACCATGTTCATCCCGCACGACTGGAAAGCCGTCATGCGGATGATGCTCAACCCCAGCCAGTATATGTTATGGGACAGCGAGTATCGCCTCGAGGCTCAGGCAAGGGCTGCCAGGATGGGAGGGGCAGTACTTCCTGACCAATTATATGGCTTAGGTGCCTTCGAATCCATCGATGTGCAGACCAACTTGCCACTTGCCACTCTTCAGATGTCAGCTGAGGCGGCCTTCAGGGCTTTCCTCAAAGTCCCAGCAACTGGCAAAGCAGCCAAAAATTACACCGCAGTCAAACAGGGCGCCCAGGAGTCCTACATGGACTTTATCAATCGCTAAGAGGAAGCGATTAGTAGGCAGATTGATAACGAGCAAGCCCAACAAGAGCTCATGATGAAATTGGCTAAAGACAATGCCAATCTCGACTGCCGTAAGATCTTGCAGTCACTGGGTAACCGTCCCGACTTGACTCTCACGGACATGATTAGAGCTTGCGCCGACGTTGGCACAGACTCTTACAAAATGGGTCTGCTGGCAGCGGCGGTGCAAGGGGGTAGAAGACCGAAGAACAAAGGGGCATGTCACAATTGTGGCAAGGTCGGTCACTTCACTAGGGAGTGCCGATCCAAGAGCGGCGGACAACATTCCGGCCGTTCCAAGGCTCCAACCACCCCGTGTCCGAAGTGTAAGAAAGGCTACCATTGGTCCAGATTCTGTCCGAATTCGGGAAACTGGAACACGGGCACGTCTCTGGCCCCGGTCCAAACAGAGGCTTCCCTTGCTCTGGGCGAGCCAGAGCTGGATTAGATTCCATTCACATTCCAGGCATTGCGAAGGCGCAGGCCAGCCCCAAGGGTAGTACAGGGCTAGAATTGACTTGCCAGGCGGACGTCACATGCGACTTGCGAGGCACAGTCTATCTGGTGGATTCCCAGTACATGGGACCCCTGCCCAAGGGCTTCATAGGCTTAGTTTTGCCTCGCAGTGTAGCAGGAGCACGCGGAATTCTTGTAATTCCGGGAGTCATTGACTCAAATTTTTCAGGTGTTCTCCAAGTTCAACTCTGGACGCACCTACCCCAAACCATCCATAAGGGAGACACGTTAGCGCAACTGATTATGGTTCCTTGTCACTCACCAGCAGACAGCCAGGGAAGGCTCAGGGACAGCGCAGGGTCCGGGTCAGAAGACCGCTCGAGCGCAAGTGAGGCAGTGCAAGGATACCAGGTCTTAGCGACAGTGGAGACCAACATAGAGTGGAAACAGCGACCAGTTATCGAGGTATTTTTGAATAAAAAATCGTTCTCAGGGTTGCTCGATACCGGAGCTGACGTCAGCGTGGTCAGCCGAAGCCAGTGGCCACGAGAATGGGCCATTGAGCCGGTCTCTGATGTGTGGGGGGTAGGCGGCATCCAAGATGCGTTTAGAAGCCGGGAGTGGGTGGAAGTCACGATCCCTAAGGCTGACGGCACAGCGGTCATTCGGCCGCACATTCTGGACGTGCACATCAACCTTTGGGGGCGAGACATTTTACAGCAATACGGTGCCACTCTCACCTTCGGGTAATGGCATTGCCACTTAAATGGCTTACCAACACGCCAGTCTGGGTGGAACAATGGCCGGTAGTGGGGGAGAAATTAGTCGCCCTAAAGCAACTGGTTAAAGAACAGCTAGACGCAGGACATATAGAGCAGTCCACTAGTCCTTGGAATTCACCCATTTTTGTCATTAAGAAGAAGTCAGGGAAGTGGCGACTCCTCCACGATCTCAGGGAGATCAATAAATGCATACAGCCAATGGGTCCGCTTCAATGCAGCATCCCAAATCCAAATATGATTCCTGAGGGTTGTGAGATCCTGGTCGTAGACCTAAAGGATTGCTTTTACACCATTCCCTTAGACCCCAGGGACCGGGAAAGGTTCGCCTTTACGGTGCCGGTTGTGAACCACAGCGAGCCCACGCAGCGTTACGCGTGGAAATTTTTGCCACAGAGGATGCTCAATTCGCCCACCCTGTGCCAAATTTATGTTCACAACGCACTGGCAAAGTTTCAAAACCTTCATCCCACAGCCTTAGTGTGCCATTTCATGGACGATATCTTGGTCGCTGCGCCGCAACTCGGCAGCGAAATGTTTACAGACCTCCAGGCCAGCCTGGGGGAGAAAGGGTTACTCATTGCCCCAGAGAAAGTGCAGAGAACCGAGCCCTTCTCATACTTGGGTCATCGGCTTCTCCGTTCCTTCGCAGCACCAGTTTTGCCTCAGATCAACTTAAAAGACTCAGTCAACTTGGTAGAATTGCCGCAAGTTTTGGGTAACATTAATTGGGCCAGACCGTATTTCAGATTGGATACGGATCTTTTAAAACCGCTCTTCTCGCTGCTAACGCTAGGTAAGCAGCCGGCAGACTGGATACAAATTCCTCGAGAAGCACGCTTGGCTCTCGAGAAAGTCAACCAAATTCTCAGTCAAAGGTGGGTGGACAGGATTGCCCAGGGGCCATATGCCCCGATCCTGAACTTGTACATCGTTCGGGCCAGATCCATGTTCACCGGAGCCCTAGGAGTGGACTCCGAGAAAGGAGCAAGTATCGTGGAATGGGTGTACTTGCCGAACACCTCTTCCCGAAACATCGTTCCCCCCCAAGATCTGGTCTCCGCGGTGGTCTACCGCGGAAGGCTGAGAGCTAGGGACATTTCAGGGCACGACTTAGCAAAAATCGTGGTCCCATTCACCAAGGAGCAAATTCAGCAGCTGATGCAGCTCGGTGACTCGCTTACAACTGCCTTGGAAGGATTAACCGGATGCTTGGCATACCACTTGCCAAAGGACCCCAGACTTGTCTCACTTCAAACGCAGACAGTCAGCTTGTATGAATTGATCTCGCTGGTTCCGCTTCAGGGGGCCAGAACAGTTTTTACAGATGGGGGTCGCACATACGGCGTCTTAACTTGGCAGGAGGGCCAGGCTTGGCGCACACTGCTAACTCTTCCACAGAAGTCTGCAGAGCGGGCAGAGTTGGCAGCAGTGAACCTTGCTTTGCGCACCTTCACCAAAGAGCGCCTCAACATTATTACTGACAGTCAGTATGTTAGGAATCTGCTTCACAGTCTGCCGGGAGCATACATCACTCCCGCGATAGACAAAAATTTGCTGAGTCTGTTCCTCACAGCTCAATTTCACTTGCGGAACCGCACGGAAGCGCTCTATATCGCCCACATCCGAAGTCACCAGGACCTACCGGGTCCGATCTCCGCGGGCAATAGTAGAGCAGATGCGGCTGCAAAGGAAATTCAGCAACGATCAGTGTTAGGTGTTTTCACTACTCCAATTCAGAGTCATGCATTCTTTCATCAGAATGCCAAAGCGCTCGCCAGACAGTTTAAACTGCCACTTTCTCAAGCCCAAGGCATAGTTCGCTCTTGTCAGCATTGTGCAGGGGCACCGGGGGGGGTCAACCCACGAGGGACAGAGGCTAACCAGGTGTGGCAAATGGACGTCACACATGTCCCGCAGTTTGGCAGATGGCAGTACATGCACGTTTGCATTGATACCTTCTCGCAATTCGTTTGGGCGACAGCACAAAAAGGGGAGACTGCTTCCCACGTGGAGCAGCACCTCCTTGCCTGCTTCACGGCAATGGGCAAACCTCGGCACGTGAAAACCGATAACGCCCCGTCCTACAGCTCTAGGCAGTTAGCTAACTTCATGGCCACCTGGGACATTAAGCATACTTTTGGCGTTCCTTACAATCCGCAGGGGCAAGCGATTGTGGAACGAGTCAATCGGACACTCAAGTCCTACATTGACAAACAAACAGAAAGGGGGGAGCCACCAGCCCTCCCCAAGTCACAGGGTCAGGCACAGCATTGTCTGAACAAGGTGTTGTTCACCTACAATCACCTGAATGTTTTTTCCGATTGCACGCCGCAGGAGAAACACTTCCGCCGTTCGGAAGCTCACCCGCGACCGCTGGTTCATTACCGGGTGCCACCGGACCCTTCCTGGAGGGGCCCTGCGCCACTCGCAACCTGGGGAAGAGGGTATGCTGCAGTTATGTCTCCTACAGGTGTCATTTGGATTCCAGCTCGGTGTGTTAAGCCTCACTTGGAGCCACATGGCGGGGACCCAGACTGACCCGAGTCCGATCCCGGAGATGGAGGACCTCACCCTGACTGAGGAGACCCGGCGGAGGAAGCGGTGACAGCAGCTGGCAGCGCCGAGGGTCACCTGGCGGATGGTCAAGACCCTTTGCAGTGAGGCCAAGGACTTCATCCAACGTGAAGGCGGGGAACCCACACCGGAGAACATCGTGTCTGCCGTCTTTGCCCTGATTACTGCCAACTCCGTGGCAGTCACCATCATCCTGACCCTCTCCCTACTTGCGGGGGGAGGCGTTCAGGCAGCATCACTAAAGGCCAGTGATCTGATGCCAGGCGGAGATCTCTCTGCCCGGATGCACTACAACCTATGGGAAAGGTTGGCGGATCTCGTCAACCAGTCCGATTTTTGCCTGAAGCAGGACATTGGTTCTGCCTCAATCCTGAGCACCTGTCTCATCCCAGTGTGCCACACTCCCGACGAGCACACCAGGGATGGCGACTGGCTGGTGAGGCGGATTTTCGGTCCGTATCTCCCTACGAGCTTCACAGCATACGCTCGCTGGGGAATGCAGCTGACTATGACTTTGCCGGCTGATGCAGCCACTCTCCACACCCCTCGAGTGGCGGTCAGCCCGAACTCTACTTGTGCTCGAATGACCGGCTGCTCCGCAGCCGGCCGGACTCGACGCCGCTGCCTTGACGCTGGCCGCGGCAACTGGACTTGTAACAACCCAGAGACACTTGGTTCAATGTATGCTCATGTTACCCTACCTTCAGGTTGGTTCTTTACATGCAATCAGTACACTTGGAACTACATTCCCGCAAATGTATCAGATTCCATATGTTGTATCAGTCGCTTGACATTGTTACTCCCCACTAGGGATATGATTGTTCCAAGCACAAATGTTTCCGCACCCACACGGCGCACTCGTGCCACCCAGTTAGACAGCTCATGTGACAGCAACATTAGGGTCCTGAGTCCAGCTGAGTACGTCTCGTTGGCAGTCAGCATACTTGGCATGCCAGGCTTAGCCGTCGGCAACGCTCGGAGAATCGGTCAATTGGCTTGCGGATTAGCAAAGGCCATTAACCATACCTCCTCAGCGATAGCGCTGCTCAACCAGGAGCAGGCAGAACTTCGCCATGCCATCCTAGACAATCGAGCAGCTATCGACTACCTTCTGTTGTTACATCATTTGGGTTGCGAATCTGTCCACAGCATGTGTTGCTTTAATCTCACAGACAACACCCGTAAAGTGCAGAGCCAGCTCACGGACCTCCACACCCTAGTCAAGAACATCAAGGAGGATTCTTCATGGGGGTGGTGGGATTCGTTGTGGCCATGGCTCCCATGGGGATGGCTTCAGACGACACTCAAAGTGATTGTGGGGGTGGTAATACTGGGCATAGCAGGATGCTGTTTCATGCAATGTATTCCCTCGCTGCTATCGAGATGCCCCCCGTGGGGGGAACCCCGAAGCGTCGTCCCCGTACACCAGCTGATGCCCCTCTTGCGCAGGGTCGCCTGTCAGGTCCATAAATAACAGAAAAAGGGGGGATGCGGATTCCGCATACACAATTGGCACAAACTGCCCCTGGCAGAGGTTACACCGGATGAGGAAGACCCCTGGTCACTGGCCCTTGCCAGTATGGAAATTGGGGAGCCGATTAATAATCATAGGGTTGATTCACCCACATCTGACCTGACCGGCGATTCTGCTGAGAGAAGCAAATCGCTAACCTCCGTTACGCATTAGGCAATTACTGACTCACAGATCAGCCCAAGCTCTAGTGCAAATAGTGGCCATATTTACCCTGGTGTAAACCCCGAACAATGGATTTCCCCTGTCAGTGTTTGCCCCAGTTAATTAACTTCCCCAAGAGAGATTTCTCATTAACCCGGGTAAATGGGTGATATGATTTTCTGTCAGATGACGATTCTATCACACGCTGCCTTGAATTCCTATATATGCTGATGTTTTCCCCACAATAAACCACTGGTCTTCGCTCCATCTTGTCTCGTGTCGTTCCTTGACCAGTCTCCTCCGGGACCCCAAGGGCCGCTTCACGGCCCCAATCCAACAAGAAACGCTAGGCTCTCTGGAGATGATGAGGACCTTGAGAAGAATGGGAGAAAGCCTTGAGATACAACATGATGTGAAGAGTAGTCTATACTCACAAGAGGTGGGATTGCACCTATGAAGACTCAAAACCTAAGTCCACAAGCCAACTGTGGAACTGGACCACATAGTTTTACCCATCTTCCACAGAATCTTTCACTACAGAGCTTGGAAAGACTAGTTTTATGGACTACTTCTCCCAGAATACCAAGCTTGGTGAAGCCCTGGCCCAGTCTGGACACATCCAGTTAAATCCCGCCATGGCTATTTGGAAGCTGTAATCCAAAAAAGAGTAACTCTTCCAAGCTCCTCTCACAAGTGATCCTTCTTCAGTGAATCACTACACATAATGAACTATAGTTTCTCAGATTCTTGCCCTTTCAGGAAACTGAAGACAGGCAGCATTCAGCAATGCTTGGGAGAATCTATTGAGCTCATGCTATATAGCAGGGGTGCCTAAACTTTTCAAGCCACAGGCCAGTCACGTGGTTCAGGGGTGCCCAAACTACGGCCCAGGGGCTGGATCCGGCCCCTGATGTCAATTCATCCAGCCCGCGCCACCCTCATCACTCCCAGAAGCGGAAGTAAAACATGCCCATACGGGCGCATTTTACTTCTGCTTCTGGGAGCGATGAGGGTGGTGCGGGCGGGATGAATTGGCATCAGGGGCTGGATCCGGCCCCTGGGCTGTAGTTTGG
Organism: Bradypodion pumilum; assembly: GCA_035047305.1. Taxonomy (NCBI): domain Eukaryota; kingdom Metazoa; phylum Chordata; class Lepidosauria; order Squamata; family Chamaeleonidae; genus Bradypodion; species Bradypodion pumilum. Next base: position 445,416,186 of record JAWDJD010000002.1, on the reverse strand, counting down.
GCACCCCTGCTGTATAGTGTCTCCTTATTAACAGTGCTGGGGCAACAAGGACTCTCCTATCTCCCTTCTCAGTTTTTCTTTCAAAGACTAAATCGGATTTTCTGCTCCCAGCTGTGCTTTTCTTCACCACCTATTTCCCTTGGCAGTTTGAGCTTTGTTTCCTTGGGAACATAACCCTTCCTGGCCTGGCACTCAATCCAAGCCTCTAAGTCTTGACTATACATCCTACAAAGAATTCCCACCTGCAGAGTCACTTTCAAAGGATGACACCATCTTTCAGTTTCAATTGATTCAATGCAGACAAATTGCCTTTTATACTACTGGCAGATACTTCTTTAGAGTAGCAAATCTGGAGCATTTTTGCTTTCCCTTCCAATGAGAGCCTGTGAGTGAAGCACAGGTTTTTAAACCTTGTTTACAACAGAAGAGATTTGTACTACATATAGATTTTGTACTACAACTCTCAGTTAAAGGTGCCTCAGGAATCCTGAGTTATAACCCAAAAATCAAGTATCTGCACACCTCCAAAAATATCTCTCTTGTTTTTATGTTTGCCAACTCAGATCTGTGCTTCATTCACAAACCCACATTAGGAGAAAAGGAAAAAAGCCCCTGTTTTGTGACTCTTACCAATTTAGCCAGCCCGGGTGTCCTTATTTAGTCCCACCTGGGTGTCCTTATTTTTAAAGGGATTGGGGAGTTTTTATAAATGCTTTTAGATAGTTTTGCAGTCTTCAGTTTTAATTAGTACTGGGTATTGGTTTTAACTGACGTTGTGAGCCGCCCTGGGTCGCCTAGTAGAAAAGGGCGGTTGTATAAATCTAACAAACAAATAAATAAATATTTCCCATTAGCATAAACAGTGATTTATCTGCACTGAGTCCATTTAAACTGACTGAGTCGACATTCTTTGAAAGTGGCTTTGCAAGTGAGAGATTTGTGCCTGGGGAATTCTGAAAGTTGCAGCCCAAAGCCATATACCAGCCCTCTCTGGTGGTTCATATCAGTTCTCCCACATAGGAGCCATTTTAATTAGAAACTCTGAGAAATACTGTATTCTCCAACTCAAGGCTGCCTTTTGATCTATCCCTGTGGTTCCCAATGTGGGGCACATGCCCCACAGGAGGATAATATGCTTTTAAGAGGGGCAAGAACGAGTTAAGAACGAGTTATTAACAGTGAATGGCCTTTTAGGCTTCTTCCATGTGAACAGGAGTTCACTTTTTGAAGAATATGTATGTTTTAATTGCTTTTAAGATTTCTTTAACAGTTTTAACTTATTATTTCTTCAACAGTTGTAACTTATTATTTTTCTTCTTCCATGTCTAGGCCACATGTGAAACTGCCAAAATGAGGGCACCTTTTGGTGAGTTCATTCTGCAGTTCCTTTTGCCTGACCTAGTGTGGGAAAGATTAGCTGACAACACAAGGATGCTGTTACCAGGGTATGCATGATTGTGGTTCAAAAATACCACAATCTTCCAGGAGGCTCTTTCTGTGTACCCCACTTATTATTGTAATATTTATATACATTTAGTTATTTTTAATGTACTAATTTGTCATGTTTCTAACTGGTTTGTCTTCTAATAATTTGTGGGTCCCATCATTTGGGTAAGAGTAGCATAGATTTTTTTTTAATTAAAATCCTGCAACCATCTGAAACTTGGCCTGGCCTTCTCAGAAGGGCCTGAGAGAGGGCTTTCTCTAGGGCTGCTACTATTCTCTGAAATATCCTGCCAAGGAAAGTATGTCTAACTCCACTCCTGAAATGCTGCCAGACAAAAACCCTAAACAGGCCTTTGATCCGATAAGCCATCGTAAATGTGTTGCAAGTAGTTCAACCGGCTCTTTTTACAGCCACGTACAGTATCTCCTCCTGCCTTGTTTTATGTTGATTGTGTACTTTGATTTATTTTTTATCAAGTAATGTTAAACATATTGAGCACCATTTGGTAGAAATTACTTGAGTTGGTTTATTTCCATTTTTCTGTTACAGCAAAAACAGCATAGGATGTTATTGTCAGCTGCCACTTATATTCGAGTATACATTTTTCCTGGAAATCATTTTTGCAGAATGACAAACAGGAAACGTGCCACTGGTGTAACTTTGTTTAAGATGGATCCCGGCTCGCCATGAAGTGACCCACTGTTGTGTATTGAATGTAATTGTAACCACACGAATGAGTGGATGTAACAATCTCTAATTGTAACACTGTAACCTTCTGTATGAGGACGCGAGCTAGTGGCCACCGGGGGCAGTAGCGAGCGCCCAGCTCACATGGTACACATTCCTCAAATGCCTTCACCTCACCTGGACAAAAAAGGCGTGACCAAGGATGACGTCACTTGGACAGTAGCCAATGCCTGTCGAAGAGCCATATTCAATTGTATAGCCACCGCATAAAAGGAGCTGTTTGTCCGCCATTACATGTTCGTACTGTACTCCATGCAATAAAGATATGCTAGGCTAGCTTACAGCCGTTGCCATTGTCTTGATTCCCAAACACTAAATTGGCGACGAAGGTGGGATAATGGATTCCCACGGGGACAAGACAACCTCACAGCAACCGGTGTTCGACGTGACCCATCCCGAGAGATGGGACTGGTTTGAAATGCATTTCAAGAGTACGGTGGCGTTTGCCGGCATCACCGATGCGGGGAAGAAGAGAGGTCTTCTCATCACGATGCTCGGTTTCCACGCAGTGCAAGCACTGATGGACCTGGTGGCACCACGAGAGGTGGAACAGGTTTTGGTAACCGAAATACTGGCGACTCTGAGAAACCACTTCAAGCCCAAGGTATCCTTCTTCTCTGCCAGGGCGGCCTTCACGAGGAGGGACCAAAAGCCGGGTGAGTCCGTATCCGAGTATGCAGTGGCCCTCTGTTTGGCGGCAACCCCATGCGAATGGCGGGAAATTCTAGACGTGGCCCTGAGGGACAGGATGCTCTGTGGGATGAGAGATGGGGAAACCCAAAGGAAGCTCATGACCCAAGGCCACGACCTCACCTTTAAAGAGGTACTAAAAGAGGCCCTAGCTGCTGAGTCCACGAGGGCCGGGTACAAGCTTCTCAAGGCAAAGCCTCCACCAGTAGAGGCAGCTGCATCCGCAGTCCAGGCGTCTTGGAGGGCGGCCCCTGCCACCCCAGGCTCCAGTGAAGGTGAGGGAGTCCGGAAAGTCAGAAAGGGGCTGAGTGAGAAGAAAGGGAAAGGGGGTCGGCGCTGCGATGGATGCGGGGCGTCCCATGAGCGGAGCAAGTGCCCATTCAGGAAGGCTGAGTGCCACAACTGTGGACGGAAGGGCCACATCGCCAGGGTCTGCAAGCAACGCTCCACGAGGAGACGGGATGGCGTCAGCAGAGTCTATGATGGCGGCAACGACCCAGAGGGGGACCACGTGTACCGAGGAGTACAAGCGGAAGATGACTTGGCCGTCCACAGCGTGCCTCTAGGGCAACCACGTTTTTATGCCGAGGTACTGTTGCAAGGGGTTCCTGTTAAGATGGAAATAGACTCGGGGTCTGTATACTCTCTCATTTCCCATAAGGAGTTTTTGCGCATTCCCCCCAAGGAGCGACCCAAACTCAAAGAGATGAGGGCGAACTTAAGAGACGTGCAAGGAAATGGGATCCCAGTGCTGGGGATCGGGGACTTTGAGATACAGTATAAGGGACTCAGAAGGAAACTCCCTCTAGTAGTTCTAAGGGAGGGGGGGTGTAATCTCCTGGGAACACAATGGTTCAAACCCCTGGCATCCCATGCCATCGGGGGGAATGAGATCCAGGCAGTGTGCGACACACACCCTGAGGTATTCAAGAAGGGGCTCGGGAAGTACAAGGGGCCCCCAGTTTCTTTCGATCTAGACCTGGAGGTCCGCCCAATTAGACTCAAGCCACGTCGGGTTCCATTCGCCCTAAAGGACAAAATTGAGGCGGAACTGGACAAACTGGTGGAGCAGGGGATTTTAGTGCCTGTGGACTCTGCAGAGTGGGAGACTCCTATTGTTACAGTGTTGAAAGCAAATGGGGAGGTGCGGATTTGCGCTGACTACAAGTGTACAATTAACAAGGCAACCCGCCCTAATGCCTATCGGGTGCCAGTAGTTAGCCATCTGCTAGCTACTTTACATGGGGGAAAGTTTTTTGCCAAACTAGATCTGGCACAGGCGTACCAGCAGCTTCCAGTAACCCCAGCCACAGCTGCTGCGCAAACCATTGTAACTCAGAAGGGGGCATTCAAGGTAACACGCCTACAGTTTGGGGTGAACTCGGCGCCGGGAATATTTCAGTCCCTTGTAGAATGTTTGTTAAAGAAGTTACCGGGGGTCTTGCCATTTTTCGATGACATATTGATATCTGGGGGGAGCGAATCAGAACTGGCCCAAAGACTTGATAAGGTCCTTACAGTCTTCGAATCCGCGGGGTTGAGGCTGCGGAGGGACAAATGTGTGTTTCTGGCCAGGGAGGTTGAGTTTCTGGGGTTCCGTATAACCCCTAAGGGGGTGAAACCCGCTGAGTCCAAAGTCTCAGCCATTCAAAATACCCCTCGCTCCACCGCGAAACCGGAGCTACAGTCCTTCCTGGGGCTGCTGAATTTTTACCATTCCTTCCTGCCCAGGAAAGCGTCGATTGCAGAGCCCCTGCATAGGCTGCTGAAGAAGGATGCGGTTTGGCGGTGGGGGGAGAATCAGGAGCGGGCTTTCAGGGAACTCAAGCAGCTCCTCTCCTCAGAGGCTATTCTAACCCATTTCGACCCAAAGAAGCCGGTAGTCTTGGTCTGCGACGCCTCACCAGTGGGGGTGGGGGCGGTCCTTTGCCACGTGTTAGAGGGCGGGCAAGAAGCCCCAGTTGCCTTCTATTCGAGATCATTGTCCAAGGCAGAACTAAATTACACCCAAACAGATAGGGAGGCCCTTGCTATTGTGGCAGGCACAAAGAAGTTCCATGATTTTTTGTATGGTCGTCCATTCACCATTGTAACCGACCACAAGCCACTATTGGGTATTTTCACCTCAGACAAGCCCACTCCACAGATCCTCTCCCCCAGGATGCTTCGGTGGGCTATTTTCCTCAATACATACAAGGGTTCATTAGAGTACCGCCCCGGGAAAGACATAAGCCACGCGGACGCACTCTCAAGGTCTCCTCTTCCCCACCTGGGAGACCCAAAGTGTGAGGTAGAGCAAGACAGCCAAGTCCTCCTCATAGAAGCCCTAGATGCACCCCCCATACTTCCCGTGGAAATTGCTGCAGCCACGGCCAAGGATAAAACTTTAGCCCTTGTTAGATCCTGGGTACAGAAGGGGTGGCCCACGGCTCCCCCCGCAGACGAGTTTGCTGCGTTTTTCAGGAAGAGGGTTGAGTTGTCCACAGAAAGGGGGTGTCTTCTGTGGGGGGAGAGGGTGGTGGTCCCAGAAGCATTAAGAGCAAGGGTGCTACGGCTTTTACATGTCAGCCACCCAGGGATTGTGCGCTCTAAGGCGCTGGCCCGAAGCTATTTCTGGTGGCCACAGCTAGACGCAGACATTGAACACATGGTGAACACCTGCGAAAGTTGCCAGAGCTCTCGACCTGAGGAGTCCCGCCTTCCACACAGAGAATGGGACACAGCTAGGGGGCCATGGTCCCACCTCCACATAGACTTCGCAGGGCCATTCAGGGGTTCCTTTTCCTGCTGGTAGTGGATGCATACTCCAAGTGGTTAGAGGTGATTCCAATGCGCAACACCTCATCAGCTGCAACCATAAAACAACTGCGCAGGCTGATAAGTACCTTCGGGATACCTGACGTCATTGTAAGTGACAATGCAAGTACCTTCACGTCGGCCGAGTTCCAGGCGTTCTTGGAGTCCAACGCCATTCGGCACATTACCTCAGCCCCCTTTCACCCTGCAACAAATGGCCAGGCAGAACGCCTGGTGTGCACAATGAAAGAGGGGCTGCGGCGCATGGGACCAGGGGATCTGGACCGGCAGCTCTGCCAGTTTCTGTTGGCATACCGGGTGACGCCATTGGCGTCGGGATTCTCCCCCGCGGAATTCCTCATGAAAAGGAAATTGCACTCATTGTTAACTAGGTTGGATCCCACCAGGGTGGAGGATAGGGGAAGAAACATTGAGCACAGCCCCACAAAAAGCTTCCAGATAGGTGAACCTGTACATTGTAGGAACTACGCAGCTACAGGGCCAGCCTGGGTGCCGGGAGTAGTCATTAATCAAACGGGACCAGTGTCATACTGTGTCGAGACCAACACGGGTCTCCTCTGGAGAAGGCACGCTGACCAACTAAGGCATCAAATGATTGGGGGGCCGGACAGAGGTTCCCAGCAGCAAAACTCAATGTTAGGGTCCTCCCCCACCCGCTTATCTCAAGGGGGAGAAAACGAAGGGCAACAGTCCCAAACAAGGTGGGGAAGCACAGGCTCAAATCCGTATCCTTTAGATACACCAGTTCTACCCAGTCCTTTGAAAGAGAGGAATGAGTTTGCTCCTGTTGCCCCTGGATTAGATTTTGAGTTACCAAACCGGGGGGGGTGTGTGTTTCGGAGTGTTCCCCCACCCGTCCAAGCCAAGAGCAGGGTTTTTCTTTAGCCCCTAGTGCCCCCGGTTTCCCCACATCTGCATCAGAAACCCTTCCTCCCCCTTCTCCTGCCCATACCAAAGCTGCAAGTCCGCAGCGAGTCACTAACGAGTCATCCTCTCCAATTGCAGGACAAGAGCCAGGAGGACACAGACGAGGGAGCACGGCCGAGTCAAGCATAACGGCCGCGCGCCCAAAACGCACATGCGGGAAACCAGTTTGGTTGAGGGACTTTGTCCCATCTTAGGGGGGAGGGATGTTGTGTATTGAATGTAATTGTAACCACACGAATGAGTGGATGTAACAATCTCTAATTGTAACACTGTAACCTTCTGTATGAGGACGCGAGCTAGTGGCCACCGGGGGCAGTAGCGAGCGCCCAGCTCACATGGTACACATTCCTCAAATGCCTTCAGCTGCGCGGGAAAGATTCCCGCGCTCACCTCACCTGGACAAGAAAGGCGTGACCAAGGATGACGTCACTTGGACAGTAGCCAATGCCTGTCGAAGAGCCATATTCAATTGTATAGCCACCGCATAAAAGGAGCTTTGTCCGCCATTACCACATGTTCGTACTGTACTCCATGCAATAAAGATGTGCTAGGCTAGCTTACAGCCGTTGCCATTGTCTTGATTCCCGAACACTAAACCCACACACTATGAACATGGAGCCATCTCCTGCAGCACGTATTAAATGAGACATGCAGGATTTAACACATGGACTGCAATGGACTGCCGCAGCTTTGAGGATATTAACAAGGTGTGCCTTCACAGCCAGTCCATCTGGCATGGCCTCTTCTGCCTCCATGACCATTGGGAATCAGAAGTGTTTCCTCCTCCGCTCATTTTGCCGTTGGGCCCAATATGGTGGTTTCCAGTGGCATTTCCTCCACTGAGGGGGACCATCACCCCATCTAAAGATTTTATAGGTTTTATAGGATGTTATGAACCTTGAAGATCAACAAGTCAATTTGAAGTAAGCTTTCATGGACTACACTCTACATAAGAACAGCCTTGCTGGAACAGGCCACACCCCATCCAGTCCAGCATTCTGTCTCACACAGTGGCTCACCATTTGCTTCAGGGGATTCCCAAGCAGATGCCTTCACCTGCTTAAGATTCCCTGGAAATGGCATTGAGAGATATCCTATCTATCTCTCCATCCCGGAGGTTGTCCTTAGGTATCCATAATTGTAGCCATTGATACCCTTGTCCTCCATGAACTTGTCTAATCCTTTCTTAAAACTGTCAAGACTGACAGCTGTCACCACTTCTTCTGGCAGGGAGTTCCGTAGACCAGTGATCCTCTAGGTGAAAAAGTAATTTCTCTTATTTGTTTGAGAACCCAAAATTTTCATGGAGTGCCTAGTGTTGTGCGATAGGGAAAAGTTTTTCCTTATCTACTTTATCCACACTGTGCATGATTTTATAAACTCTACTTCATCAGAAGCATGGAGTGCCATCTCAGTAGTCAGAGATTTATATAATACTAAACTTCAGGAAGTAGAACCTGTCAGTTTTCAGGTGCCACAAAAGGATATGAATTTAAACAGAGAATAAAAGAGCTGTCTACCCCACCCACCACCTTGCAATAGGACTTAAGTCAACCACTTTACCAGGGTCATGAAAGGGCACTAAGATGTAGAAATCTGGTTCCTGAGGGGTTCCCTGGCGCTGCTGAATGATTTTTCGTGCCTCGTATTTAGCAGCATTAATCTCATCCCCCATGCTTCCTGTGGTGTCTACAACAAAGCTCAGACCTGTGGCTGGACTGATATCCAATAGCCTGAAAATAAAAAAGCAAGAAAGCAACCATGACTCAGTCGTTATTCTGTAGTCTCTTGGGTTGTTCTATGGAAGTAACATTATTAATTGTTAACAGTACATGTCAATTGAATTTTCATGGGAGTTGGAGGGAAAATGCACCAACAATTACATCAATAATTAGGTCTAATTTCCTGCCATGCAGAAGGTCAATGTATGCTAACATCATGCCAGAGAATGGCCTTCTTCAAACCATTAACTTCTTGTTGTGAATTGTCCTTCATCCTGAAACAGAGATTGCTTTTATCATAGTGCAAAATAGAACTATATTGTTTTTCTTTTTTGTGTGTGAGTCAGTCCCAATTCTGAGATAAAGGTGAACATTTTAGGCCAGGAAGCAGGATGTCTAAAGTTAATCAAGAAAACAGCATTCAGCAAGAAGGTAAAATATTTTACCTAAGAAAATTAAAGACATCTCTCTCCCCCCCCCCCCTTTCTTTCTCTCTCTCTGGTACATAAGGAAGTAAGCCATTCCAAAGTTTGCTACTGAACTCTTTTAAAAAACCCACCACCCTTGAACGCACCTTTAAAATGAAATGTTAAGAGTTCCAGTTAACTTGTTGTTTTTAAAGTAGTAAAGGTAAAGGTCTCCCTTGCTGGAAAGCTAGTTGTATCCGACTCTAGGGTTCAGTGCTCATCTCTGTTTATAGCTGAAGAGCCAGTGATGTCAGTGGCTGAAGAGCCAGTGATGTCAGTGACAATTCCGTGGACAGGTGGCAGTCATCGCTAGACACAGGAGTGCACAGAACACAGCTTACCTTCCCACCGAAGTGGTCCCTATTTATCAACTTGCAATTTCTTGCTTTCAAACTGCTAGGTTGGCAGGAGCTGGGACAGAGACAAGTGCTCAATCCATCATGCAGTACCCAGGTACTGAACTGCTGACCTACCGCCTTCCAGTCAACATCTTAACCACTTGAGCTAATTAAGTTCTTACAACCAGTGGCTCTATTGATAGACATGAACTGCAAATGTGAAAATGCTAAAATCTATCCCTGGTCCAAGACAATGGTAAAAATAAACATTGCTTTCAGAAGGAATAAAAAGGACTGTAAAATCACAGGGGGGGGCCACTGGACACAGTAAGATAAGAGAAAGATCATTAGTAAGTGATCTAGGTATCTGGTGGCATAGCCACAGATTGGAGGTTTGATTCCCCTACTGTGCCTCCTTTGAGCAGAGCCAGCCTGTGTAGCTTTGGACAAGCTGCACAATCCCCAGGAATGGATGCTCTAAGAAGAAGGAAATGGTAGACCACTTCTGTGTTTTCTCCACCTAAAAACCCCTGAAGAGGGTCACTATAAGTTACAGTTGACTTGAAGGCACATGGTTATTATCAGCACAGAGCAAATAATCCTATCTGAAAGAGCTCTTAATGAGCAAGAAAGAACAATGAAGTCTCCTCCAACTGAATGGAGTGTGAGAAAGAAAAACTGTTCTCATAGATGAAAAAAGCCTAAGATAGAAAAGAAAATGAGATTTGATTTGCCCCAGGTTTAGATCCCAGCTATTTATTTTATTTAAATAATAAACAATGTCATTAAAGGTAATATCCTTGGTTTTTGGCTCTCAGTTGATATATTTCCACCAGCTGTGACACTTTATTTCCTTCAGTACTCTTGTTTTCTTTTCATCCTACTCTCTCTCTCTCTCTCTCTCTCAAATTCAGGTGAGGATTTGGCCTATTGTAGTTAAATGCCATAAAGTCATGCCCTGACCTACAGTGACCTTGTGAATTAGTCACCATTAAGAGGTCCTATCATTACCAACCAAACCAAACAAAGTCAATTCAACAAATTCACAAAGGGGCCTTCTTAGCATCAATAGCCCAAAGCAACACATGGGACCAGGTCCATCCCTTATAAATGCTGTCAGGATAACCATACTATTCAGGTTTAAAGTGTCAATTTTTCATTCATTGCAAATTTAAAAACTGGTTTTTTCCTCACTCATTTGGTAAAAAGATATAAAAGCTGGGAGATGGGGGATCCCTTCTCCTGTTTTATATGTGGAGAACAAAAGAAGAAGGTTCCCCTCCCCACCCCACGCAAAGAGATTTTGTTCATGACATTTGCATCTCTTCCCATGATTTATCCCATGCCTTGCTTTGTTGCAGTGGCTCAAGGGGCTAAGATGCTGACTGGGAGGCGGAAGGTCAGCAGTTTGATTCCAGAGTACTGCAGGATGGAATGAGCGTCCGTCTTTATCCCAGCTCCTGCCAACCTAGCAGTTCGAAAGCAAGAAATTGCAAGTAGATAAATAGGGACCACTTTGGTGGGAAGGTAACAGCATTCCGTGTGCTCCAGTGTCTAGTCATGCCTGCCACATGACCACGGAAACATCTGCAGAAGCATACAACGCTGGCTCTTCGGCTTTGAAACAGAGATGCGCACTGAACCCTAGATATGACTGGCTTTCAAGAAGGGAAACCTTTACCTTTACCTTTGCTTTGTTGTTTAGGTAGCCCATAGCCTCTGGTATACACAGACATCAACAAATGATGTCAGTGTATATGTCCAATCACACACATTCTGATTTAAGTTAAATGCTGGACTCATCAAGGACAGACATTACCTGCTCGGTAAAACTCTGCTGTCAAGGTCAGATGATTGACGCTTGAACATTACCCCAGGATTCTTACAGTAGTTACACAAGGAGCATATTGGAAGCCGGTGTTCATCACAAGAGACACTTATCCCAATAAAGGGTTAAATCCCCGAATGAAATCAGATAATAATTCCTACCACATTAAAATTCGTCTGGATATCAAGAAATCTGTGCAATGTTGCAATGATTCAAGGCAACATCAGCTTTTCTATTATTACCTGCTTTATTAAATTACACTGCTTTTATGTTCCATAAAGTCAGATATTCCATATCCAAAGAATGCTTCACAGGAAATGTTCAAAAGTCTTACTGCCATTAAAATGTACACACAGATGCTTAAGTCAGGATACAGTCCAAATTACAGAAGTTTCAAAAGCAGAAATACAAAAAAAATGCTTTAAAAATAACTGTCCTGTTATAAAATGACAGAAACAGTAATGGGCAAGGTTACCTCATGAACTGCTTGCTCCCTATTTCTCTCCACAGCTGGTCTAAGAAGTGTTTGGTGGCCTCCAAAGCCAAAGCAGCTGCTTCATTATGCAGATAATGGTGAGGAGAGAAGAAGAAGGAAGAGCTGTCTTTATTGATACCACCACGAGGGTCCCTGTGGCGGCTGTCATCAAATCTCCCACCATGGCTGCACTTCCCTGAAGAGAGAAATGGCACAAGTGAATGTTCCCCTCACTTCTTCTATAGAGTTGTGTTTCTTGCCATGTTGGCTTCCTACAAGTTTTCCTTTCCCAAGTGGAAGAATATTCAGTTATACAATCCTAATTTACAATCTGAAGAGGTTCTGCTAGGAAGGAAGGAGTTCTTCCTTTTCTTTAAAGCAGGGGTTCCCAACCTAGGGCCAGTGGGCTGGATCCAGCCCACAGTGCTATTTCATGTGGGGGCCCCAACCCTCCAAGGACATTCAAGAAACACCATGAATGTTCAAATAGAGTTGTGTTTCTTGCCATGTTGGCTTCCTACAAGGTTTCCTTTCCTAAGTGTCCATTTTGTTGGGACGAAATGGCCACCCCCATCGTGCAGGCAGGGGGGAAATGGTTGTCTGGCCCTCGAAGCTGACTGAGAGAGCGTGACCCAGCCCATGGCTTGAAAAAGTTGGGAACCCCTGCTTTAAAGAGTGACTTCTAACTTGAGACAACCCAGTAATGTATTTGATGGGTTGTGGCAATGAGAGCAGCGGAAAAGGGAGACAATGAAATTCCCCCTTCCATTGCAATGGAAAACCTTTTTAAAAGATACTGTATTGTTAAAGAAAAAACAGATTGCACGAAAATAAATTCTTTTAAGTGTGAACCAGAGTGCTCCAAATTTCCCCATATGTACAGGCCTTAAGGCAACCTATGGCTCAATCTAAAAATCTAATTCTGTCTGATCTCTCTTTGAGTCAACCGATGATGACAGTTACACACTGTGAATATTGGGTTTTTATTGTTTTTTTAATTGGTTTTTAAAATGTGATTGGTTTTATTTTCTGTGAGCCCCCCACAGTCTTCGAGTTGGGCGGCAATATAAGTCAGAAAAATAAATAAAAAAATAAATACTATATAGTGAACTTTTGTGCATATGTGAGTGTGTGTCTGTCACTTTGTACATACTCAGGAGCAACTACTTCACATATTGTTGAACTGAGCCACAGAATTGTATGATGAACTAAAATTCATCCTCAGAACTAAACCTAATTGTAAGGGGAAATTATCAAGGAAATGTTATCACCATAAAATTGGTGGATTGTCAAATTAGCACTCAGCAGAACCCTGAAAGCTTTATAATGAAAATGCAACACAAATCAAATGTGTTTAGTCTTAGAAATTAGATATGTTTCACTGTCACAAATGCCATTAAATCGAACAATTTACTGCTTCCTTTTTCTTCTAATGCTAATGGTACCTGGTGTCTCATAGCCAAATGAGAACAAGGCTAGGTGCTCCACTTGAGGTGAAATAATTGCTGATGGCTCTTGTTTTTAATTAACAGTAACTGAAATCTATTACCCAAATAATTTTCACCTAGACCATGGGGTGGAGGTTGTCTCCTCCCATTCCACAATCTTGTCAAAAACTATTTCCAACTTTCAGCCCTGGAAATCAAGCTCTTACATGTATTTATGGGAGCTTGCCTCTCAAAACGAATTACCATATATACTTGACTATAGGTCGTCCTGAATATAAGTCGAGTTACCTAATTTGGACCTCTAAAACTAGGAAAATAGACTATAAGTCAGGGGTGGAAAATGCAGCAGCTGCTAGAGAGTTTCAATAATTAAAATACATGAAAATATGGTAAAATTAATTAATTTAGACATTTGTGTGGGTATGTTTTTGAGTGTTTACGTTGTCCCGAGTATAAGTAGAGTCCCATTTTTGGACCTCATTTGGGGAGCTAAAAAACCCTGACTTATACTCGAGTATATACAGTAATAGGTGTGGGTAAAAATGATTTCAGCCAGGAGCAAGGAAGAAAGGGGTCAACCCACTTCACATATATTAGTAATCCCAACCAACACTCTTCCCAAAAGATCAGTGCCAGGGAAAAAAATCTCACACTAAACTTACAGTTGATTATTGTGGTTTTTTTAAAAAAATAGCTAATAGCTGCTCCTGTTCCGATTTAAATTAACATTTTTCTGAAAACAATCAGGCAGTGCACCTGATGCCTAGCATCCTATCTGGCTCCTGGCTCTGCTCTGGCACCCTTATTTTGTTTTCTGCCTGCCCCTGTAAAGGCTAAGGCTGAAGCCAATCAGCCTCAGGAGACAGCAGACACCTCCTAAATAGAAAGGCTGCATCAGGCCTCCTGGGATATAACCCAAATGGAACAAATGCGCCGAGCAGAGAGAAATTGCTAAAAAGATCCATTTCTCTCTCATTAATTATCAATGGGACACCGCGCCGAAGCTCTCCTGGGCCCCCACCATCGGCCCAGGATGGGAGCCACCTGCGGCAACCGGTCCCGCCTCCCTCCGGCCCTCCATCGACCGGAGGGATAAAGAGACGCCGTGCCGCAGTCGAGATGCCGTGCCGCAGTTGGGACACCGCGCCGAAGCTCTCCTGGGCCCCCACCATCGGCCCAGGATGGGAGCCACCTGCGGCAACCGGCCCCGCCTCCCTCCGGCCCTCCATCGACCGGAGGGATAAAGAGACGCCGTGCCGCAGTCGAGACGCCGTGCCGCAGTCGGGACACCGCGCCGAAGCTCTCCTGGGCCCCCACCATCGGCCCAGGATGGGAGCCACCTGCGGCAACCGGCCCCGCCTCCCTCCGGCCCTCCATCGACTGGAGGGATAAAGAGACGCCGTGCCGCAGACGGGACACCGCTACGTCCCCGCCTCCCGAGCCTCGGAGGGCTCAAAGGACGCTGCCCCGCGCCGCCCGAGGACTTAGCCCTCTTTCCCGGCTTGGCATTTGCCACGGGGAAGAGTGGAAGTGAACGCCTTTTTCTCTTTTCTTTCTTGCCTTTTATGTTGTATGCTTACTGATTTTGTATCTTTCCCCTCGCTGCTGCCTGCTTTAGGCAGCACGCCCCAATGTAAACCACTTAGAGTCTTCTTCCGGAAGAGACAAGCGGTATATAAATTAAAACTTTATTATTATTATTATTATTATTATTATTATTATTATTATTATTATTATTATTATTATTATTATTATTATTATTATTATTATTATTATTATTATTATTATGGTAGAGTACGACAAAGCTCTCTGGGTTTTGCAAGATTAAGCTGAAAGCATTTCTAGAAAGTGAAATACTGTATACACTGCACAAAAGAAAGAGGGAGCTGAAGGGGGGAGCATCTGTGGGAGAGAGGGGACCATTTCTAAACCATATGGAGAGAGAGCATGAGAGAAAGCAAAGGTCTTCTCTCAACTAAGGGCAAAGCAAATGTTTGTTCATCTCAGCTTTAACAGGGGCTGCCTACTGAAGCGTGAGGAATACCAATGAAGGATGACAACCCTCTCCCACTCCACCCCCAGAATCTTTAATGGGGAGAAAACAGGAAAACCCTTTGCCTCGTGACAGAGCCTCCCACCCTACAACATACCAATTGGTTTTTCAGGTTGGCTGCCATAGTAACCAGTAGTTAGGAGCCCTTTAGCAGCCACGTTTGCCAAAAGATTCCCTTTACATGTCCAGTCAATGCAGTCACTGCAAGTCCAGACGCCAGCTGTGGGAAGACGGGAGAGACAAAAGTGGATTAAAAGAATGGATAAATGAGGGACCCCAGATGAGTCCTGGAGTCAGTTCCTACACTGGGGAAGAAGAAAGCAAAGGGATTCAAGCCAGATATAAAGGGGAAGAAGGGGGTGGTGAATCTAGAATCCCAATCAGTCCAGAAGAGACTCAAACATTTAGACACAACATAGCATAGGTTTGGTGTAAGGGACCAAAGACAACGAAACAGCCGAAGGGTTGGCTTAACACAGGTTTATTGCATAAGAACATAAGAACATAAGAACAGCCTTGCTGGAACAGGCCACAGCCCATCCAGTCCAGCATTCTGTCTCACACAGTGGCTCACCATTTCCTTCAGGGTATTCCCAAGGAGATGCCTTCACCTGCTTAGGATTCCCTGGAAATGGCATTGAGAGATATCCTGCCTATCTCTCCAACCCGGAGGTTGTCCTTAGGTAGCCATAATTATAGCCATTGATAGCCTTGTCCTCCATGAACTTGTCTAATCCTTTCTTAAAGCTGTCAAGACTGACAGCTGTCACCACTTCTTCTGGCAGGGAGTTCCATAGACCAGTAATCCTCTGGGTGAAAAAGTACTTTCTCTTATTTGTTTGAGAACTAGTACCCAAAAGTTTCATGGAGAGTCCCCTAGTTCTAGTGTTGTGCGATAGGGAAAACAGTTTTTCCTTATCCACTTTGTCCACACCGTGCATGATTTTATAAACTTCAATCAGGTCACCTCTTAGACGCCGTCGTTCAAGAGTGAAAAGGCCCAACCGTTGCAGCCTCAGATGGTAAGGAAGGTGTTCCAGTCCCCTAATCATTCTGGTTGCCCTCCTCTGTACTTTCTCCAACTCCATAATATCCTTCTGGAGGTATGGCGACCAGAACTGTACACAGTATTCCAGATGGGGCCTCACCATAGATTTATAAAGAGGCAAAATGACACTCGCTGACTTATTTTCTATACCCTTCCTAATGATCCCTAACATTGAGTTTGCTTTTTTCACTGCTGAGGCACACTGGGTTGACACCTTCATTGAGCTGTCCACCAGGACACCAAGGTCCCTTTCCTGGTTTGTCGCAGAGAGTTCAGACCCCATCAGTTTATAAATGTAATTGGGGTTTTTTGCCCCAACATGCATCACTCTGCACTTACTGATGTTGAAGCTCATTTGCCACTGTTTTGCCCACTCCCCCAGTGTCAAGAGATCCCTCTGGAGCTCTTCACAATCTCTCACAGTTTTCACTACCCTGTATAATTTAGTGTCGTCAGCAAATTTGGCTACCTTGCTTTTTACTCCTACCTCTAGATCATTTATGAAGAGGTTGAAAAGCAGGGGTCCCAGTACTGAACCTTGGGGGACCCCACTCTTTACTTCCCTCCACTTGGAGAAGTGTCCATTTAGTGCTACCCTCTGTTTCCTGTCCCCTAGCCAGTTGCTGATCCAGGACAAGACCTGTCCCTTTATTCCATGACTGGTAAGTTTATTCAAGAGCCTTTGGTGTGGGACCTTGTCAAAAGCCTTCTGAAAGTCCAGATAAACAATGTCAACTGGATCCCCCTTATCCACATGCTTGTTGACACTCTCAAAAAATTCCAACAGATTAGTGAGGCATGATTTGCCCTTGCAAAAGCCATGTTGGCTCTCCTTTAGCAGCGCCTCCTCTTCTATGTACCTATTAATTCTATCTTTTAGGATGGTTTCCATCACTTTACCTGGGACACATGTCAAACTGACAGGCCGGTAATTTCCTGGATCACCCCTGGATCCTTTTTTGAAAATTGGTGTTACATTCGCTACCTTCCAGTCATCAGGCACAAAGCCTGATTTGAGGGAAAGATTATATATTTTGGCTAGGATATCAGCAATTTCATCTTTAAGTTCCCTGAGAACTCGTGGATGGATGCCATCTGGTCCTGGGGATTTGTTAGTGTTTAGCTTAACAAGACATGCAAGGACCTCCTCCCTGGTTATTTCTATCTTGCTTAATTCTTCGGTTTCCCTCCCTACGAAGATAGGTTCTGTTTTGGGCATGTGGTCTCTATCTTCTTCAGTGAATACTG
The DNA here is from genome assembly GCA_035047305.1 of Bradypodion pumilum. Lineage (NCBI taxonomy): Eukaryota > Metazoa > Chordata > Lepidosauria > Squamata > Chamaeleonidae > Bradypodion > Bradypodion pumilum. The sequence goes on along the minus strand of JAWDJD010000002.1, from coordinate 445,398,932 downwards.
AAGCAAAGAATTCATTGAGTCTCTCTGCAATCTCTGTTTCCTCTTTAATAACCCCTTGCCTTCCATTGTCATCTAATGGTCCAATGGCCTTCCTAGTTGGGTTCTTACTTCTAATGTACTTAAAGAAGTCTTTGTTATTCCTCTGAGTATTTTTAGCTATACGCTCCTCAAAGTCTTGCTTTGCTTTCCTGATTGTTGCCTTGCATTTGTTCTGCCAGAATTTATGTTTCTGCCTGCTGTCCTCATTTGGACAAGCCTTCCATCTTCTAAATGAGCTTTTCTTGCTCTTGATCACTTCCCGAACAGCTCCTGTAAGCCACATTGGAGTCCTCTTGGACCTGGCAGTGCCCTTTTTCCTTTTGGGTATGCATTCCAATTGGGCCTCTGTTATTGTTTTTGTAAACAGCCTCCATGCCACTTGGAGTGTTTGGACTCTCTCAATTTTCCCTTTCAGTTTCTTTTTTACTAGTTTCCTCATCTTTGGGAAATTTCCTTTTTGAAAATTTAAGGTCTCTGTGTTAGATTTTATCAGTGACTTGCGGTCTATGATCAAGTTAAACATAATTGAGTTGTGGTCACTGTTCCCTATTGGATCAGTCACATTAACATCTTGCACCAGATCCTGAGTATTACTCAGGATCAAGTCAAGGATTCTTGTACCTCTAGTTGGGTCTTCAACCATCTGTCCCAGGGATGATCCGGAGGAACATGTGGTAATGGCGGATGGGTAGCTCAATATATACAGCTGGCTATACATTTGAATGTGGCTCGTCGACAGACTATTGGTTGCTGCCTGCGTGACGTCGTAGAAGGTCACGCCCTTCTTGACCAGGTGAAGAGGTGGTGGGGAATCTTCCCGCGCTGCTGATCCAGGTGAATCTGAGCCATGAGAGCTGGACGCTCGCTATTGCCATCTAGTGGTCACTAGCTCGCGTCCCCTTATCAGGTTTACATTGATACAGCTGAAGGTTATAATGTTGCACACAGAAAGGTTACATTGTTACCACATGGCTAAGGTACATTGTTAAAGGCACAACTTTACAGAACACAACATCCCTCCCCCCTAGGATGAGACGAAGTCTCTCAGCCAAGATGGCTTATTGCATGTGCGTTTGGGCCGTGATGAGGGCTGACCCCCCCCGGGGGCGCTACTGCTTCTTTGTTCCCTGGTCCCTTGTCCTGTAATGGGAGAGGGAGACTCGTTAGTGGCTTGCCGCGGTTTGGCGGCCTTAGGGGAAGGGAAGAACTCCATTGTGGGCAGACCGGGGGCAATCGGGGCTAACGAAAAACCCCTCTTCTTGCTTGGACGGGTGGGGGACCACTCCGAAACCCCCCCCCGGTCCTGAAAATCAAATTCTAACTCAGTTGGGGTATCCGCATTTGTGGGGGAATTCCGCGAGATATGTATGGGGTCGGGTTCCTCCTCCTCGGAAAGATCCCCCAGGATATCTACGAGAATATCCTCCTCCCCCCTTGGTGGGGACCCGCGGCCCCCTTTTCCTCCCCCTTGGGCTGAACGGGTGGGGGAGAACCCTAACACTGATTTTTTCTCTGTTTGGTCTGCGCCCTGCTCATCGGGGACCCTGCGTCGGAGCTGGTCCGTGTGCCGCCTCCACAGTAGCCCTGTGCTGGTTTCCACGCGGTACGAGACGGGGCCGGTTTGCTCCACAACTACGCCCGGTACCCAGGCTGGGCCAGTGCTGGCGTAATTCCTGCAATGCACGGGGGCGCCTACACTGAAACTCTTTGTGGCCTCTAGCCCAATGTTCCTTCCTTTGTCCTCTACCCTCGTGGGGTGTAGCCTAGTAAGGATGGTGGTCAGCTTCCTACGCATTAAGAGCTCTGCGGGGGAGTATCCTGACGCCAACGGGGTCATCCTGTACCCTAGCAGAAACTGACACACTTGTAGGTTCAGATCCCCGGGGCCCATGCGCCGCAACGCGTCCTTCGTGGTGCGGACGAGGCGCTCCACTTGACCATTGGTGGCTGGGTGAAACGGGGCGGAGGTGATATGCCGAACGGCGTTAATCTCCATGAATGCCCTAAACTCGGAGGACGTGAAACAGCTAGCGTTGTCGCTAATTAATGTGTCGGGTATGCCGAACGTGGAAAAGAGCCTCCGCAAATGCCTAATGGTCTGGGCCGAGGAGGTGCTCGTGACTGGGATAACCTCCAACCACTTGGAGAAGGCGTCCACGACAAGGAGGAATAGGGTGCCTCTGAACGGGCCCGCGAAATCAATGTGCACCCGGGACCACGGCCCCTTAGCCGCGTCCCACTCCCTGTGGGGAAGGCGAGCCTCCTCTGGTCTGGAGCATTGGCAACTTTCACAAGTGCCGACCATGTGCTCGATGTCGGCGTCCAACTGGGGCCACCAGAAGTAGCTCCGGGCCAGCGCTTTGGATCGCACGATGCCGGGGTGGCTGACGTGCAGCAGTTTGAGCACCCGCGGCCGAAGGGAAGTGGGAATCACCACCCGCTGCTCTAGGGACAGCTCTAACTTTTTCCTGAAAAATGGGGCGAACTCCTCCGCTGGGGAGGACGCCGGCCACCCTTTCTGCAGCCAGGAGCTAACTGCCGCTAACGTCTTGTCCTTCTCTGTCGCTTTGGCAACGTCGGCGGGCATTACGGGGGGCGAATCCAGTACCTCTATCATAAGAACTTGATGGTCTCGCTCCCCCTTGCTCACCTGGCTGGGCGTCAGGGGGAGGGGAGAGCTTGATAGAGCGTCCGCATGGCTGATCTCTTTCCCGGGCCGGTAGACCAACGCGTGCTGGTACGCGTTGAGAAAAATAGCCCACCTGAGCATCCTCGGGGACAGGATCTGTGGCGTGGGCTTATCTGCGGTAAAAATGCCTAGCAGGGGCTTGTGGTCCATTACAATGGTGAAGGGGCGACCATACAGAAAATCGTGAAATTTTTTCGCCCCCGCAACTATCGCTAGTGCCTCCCTGTCTGTCTGTGCGTAATTTCTCTCCGCTTGGGACAGGGACCTGGAGTAAAATGCTATCGGGGCCTCCCTTCCGTCTTCCAGCACGTGGCACAGCACCGCCCCCACCCCCACTGGGGATGCATCACAGGTCAGGACTACCGGGCGTTTGGGGTTGAAATGGGTCAGTATGGCATCGGACGCTAGGAGACTTTTTAGCTCGCTAAATGCCCTTTCTTGGTCATCGCCCCACTTCCATGCCTGGTCTTTCTTTAGCAGTTTGTGTAGCGGTTCAGCTACTGCTGCCTTCCAGGGGAGGAAGGAGTGGTAAAAGTTGAGCAGCCCTAGGAACGACTGCAGCTCGGGCTTGGAGGTGGGGCGGGGGGCTTTCTTAATGGCGGCCACCTTGGATTTGGATGGTTTTATCCCCTCAGGAGTCACACAAAACCCTAGGAACTCAACCTCGGTCGTGAAGAAGACGCATTTGTCCTTTCGCAGTCTCAACCCCGCTTTTTCGAATATTGTCAGGACCTTCCCCAACCTCTTGGCCAATTCGACCCGACTCCCCCCCCCCCGTTATTAACACGTCATCAAAATAAGGCAACACCCCCTCTAGCCCCTTCAGGAGGCGTTCCACGAGTGACTGGAAAATTCCAGGCGCCGAATTTACGCCGAACTGGAGGCGCGTCACCTGGAACGCCCCCTTATGGGTGACTATGGTCTGCGCAGCAGCTGCGGCGGGGACACCGTAAGCTGCTGGTAGGCCTGTGCTAAGTCGAGCTTAGCGAAACACTTTCCCCCGTGTAACCTGGCCAGCAGATGGCTGACTACCGGCACCGGATACGCATTCGGGCGGATCGCCTTGTTGATGGTGCACTTGTAATCGGCGCATATGCAGACCTCCCCATTGGCCTTTAGTGCGGTTACAATTGGAGTTTCCCATTCCGCAGAAACAACAGGCACAAGGATTCCCTGGCCCACCAATTTGTCCAGTTCCGCCTCTATCTTGTCCTTGAGTGCGAACGGCACCCGGCGTGGTTTAAGTCGAATTGGGCGGACCTCCGGGTCCAGGTCGAATGTCACTGGGGGCCCCTTGAATTTCCCCAGTCCTTTATTGAAAACTTCGGGGTGCGCCTCGCACACCTCCTGAATCGGGTCAGTCCCAACGGCGTGCAACCCAACGGCGTGCACCCCCCCCAATAAACAAACCCAGGGGCTGGAACCATTGAGTCCCGAGGAGGCTGCAATCTCCCCCTTTAAGCACGACTAGAGGGAGAGACGCGGCGTGCTTCTTGAATTTAACCTGAAATTCTCCAACCCCCAACACTGGAATGCTGTTCCCTTGAACGTCCCGTAGTGTGGACCTCAACGCTTTGAGCTTGGGTTGCCTGTGGGGGGCAATTCTCAAAAACTCCCTCTGGGAAATGATTGAATATGAGGACCCAAGTCAATTTCCATTCTAATGGGAACCCCTTGAACTAGTACCTCAACAAAGTAGCGGGGGTGTCCTACGGACACGCTGAATACTGGGGCATCGTCCTCGCTGCCGTCGGAGATGCGGCCCACGCCGTCCTGCTTCCGCGTGGCCTGAGCGCCGTCCTTGGGTCTCGTTGAGCGGTCTTGTCCCGCGGAACGGTCTGCCGAGCTTCTCCGGGTCTCGCGCCTCTTCCTGCACACCTTGGCGATGTGCCCGCGGCGGCCGCAGTTGTGACACTCGGCCTTCCGAAATGGGCATTTTACGCGGTCATGGGCCGCTCCACACCCGTCGCACCGCCGGCTCTCTTTCCGGACCCTCCGGACATCCTCGTCGTCGCTGCTCTCTGTGGACGACCTCGAAGCTCGCCGGGCTGCATGCACCGGAGTCTCCGCCTTGCTCGACCTCGGCCGCCAGTCCTGGAGTTCTTGTACCCCAGCCTTTGTAGCTTCCGCGGCCTGTGCCGCTCTGATGACCTCCTGCAACGTGGGAGGCGGCTCTTGGTTCATTAATGTGCGCTGGGTTTCGGCGTCGTTCAGGCCGCACAGCACACAGTCCCGGAGGGTGATTTCGACATTCTCCCATTTGCACGGGCCGGCCGCCAGCCGCAGGGCCGCCACGAATGCGGCGACCGTCTCCCCGGGCGCTTGGACTCGCCTCCAGAACGCACTCCGAGCGGGAAACATCGCCGTGGCGGGCCGGACGTGCTCACGCAGCATCTGCATGAGTTCCTTGGCCTTGAATTCGCTCACCCTCCTCGGTGCGATCAGGTCCACCAAGGTCCTTTTGGTTTCTTGTCCGAGCATCCTGGTGAAGATGGCCCTTTTCTTTGCCTCTTCCGTGACTTCGGACTCAATCAGTGCTGCCTGGAAGTCCATTTCGAAGATCTCCCAGTCGCCCGGTTTCCTGATTTCAAAACCGGCGCATGTCTTGGTCCCGTGGGCTGCCATCATCCCACCTTCGTCGCCAATTTGGTGTAAGGGACCAAAGACAACGAAACAGCCGAAGGGTTGGCTTAACACAGGTTTATTGCATGATGATCCGGAGGAACATGTGGTAATGGCGGATGGGTAGCTCAATATATACAGCTGGCTATACATTTGAATGTGGCTCGTCGACAGACTATTGGTTGCTGCCTGCGTGACGTCGTAGAAGGTCACGCCCTTCTTGACCAGGTGAAGAGGTGGCGGGGAATCTTCCCGCGCTGCTGATCCAGGTGAATCTGAGCCATGAGAGCTGGACGCTCGCTATTACCATCTAGTGGTCACTAGCTCACGTCCCCTTATCAGGTTTACATTGATACAGCTGAAGGTTATAATGTTGCACACAGAAAGGTTACATTGTTACCACATGGCTAAGGTACATTGTTAAAGGCACAGCTTTACAGAACACAACAATAGGCTTGTCTCCTTTTCCTTAACTCAATACAGTAGATAAATTTCTGCAGAGGGTTTCCAGTCTATCTGAGGCTGAGCTTTCCATGCTGAGGGGAATACCTAGAACAGTGTTTCCCAGTCTTTGGTTCAATTCCCAGAAGCCTAAGTCAGTACATTGGCTGATCAGTGCTTTTGGGAATCGAGGTCCAAGGATCAAAGGTTGGGAAACAGAGCTTGCACAATACACAAAACACAATGGCAGTTGTTACCATCAGCGATGGACTTGATCTCGCGTCCTGGCTGGACCAGGTCTGGCTGTATCTTCTGATGTCCGAGTTCAACCCAGTTGCTGTGGCTGTAGAAATCCTAGCCAGAAACAAATATTATTTGTAGCTCTTGATTTTAGCATGTGCTGTTTTATTACTTCTAGCCACTGCCGCTGCTGTTGCACACCACTGGAGAGAGACAACTGTTACTGTCTGTTACAATAAATCTACTTGCTATTGTTTCAATTTTTAAAAAGCTTTAAGTTTAATTATCTCATGGTTTGTAGACATCACCATAGATTATTTTAAAATGAAGTCATAAATATTTGAAATTTAAATAGATGAGGAAGGTGGGGGAGGAGAAGAAAGGTTTTATATCAAAAGAAAACAAAATGTTAGGCCAGTTTAGAATCTGCATCTTTGCCAGGCCGTCCAGGAGGTCAAATGAGCCCTGAGTCATTTTAAATTTGAGGCCCCTCATTGTTTGAGAATGGAGTAAAAACTATTTTAACACAAAGACTGGCATGTAATTTTTAATATATATTTTTTTAAAATTTGTAAAATCTTTGGCAGGCATGCACCATTGACTGAGGCAAGCCTCTTACTCCCAGTGAGGTGAGATGAAGCCTGAGCCAAATGGCCCTGGTCTACTTCTTGTGGAAGATATTTTCACTTCTTTCAGCATAGGTACCTGCAATTTCATTATTTGTGTGCTTCAAATAGTCTGCTAGGAAGAGGCGTTCCTACAAATAGCACGGCCCTAAACTGTTAAGGACTTTGTAAATCATTACCAATACCTTAAACCTAATATGGAACTCCACGAGCAACCAATGCTAATCAGCCAAGACAGTGGTTAATATGATCCAAGCGACCAATAACCAAAACCAATCGGGCTGCATTGAAACTTCCATATCAAGTTCAAGGGCACACAGAGAATGTTACAATAGTTGATCATGGAAACTTCTCATGCATAGGTCAACACCAGCAGAGAATTCCTGCCCAGGAACGGGCAAAGCTGGGGGATGTGGCATAGATGGTAAAATGCAGACTTGACTGCCGAGGCCACCTGATGATCCATAAAAACCATTGGGTCAAGTTGTGCTCCCAGAATACTTCTTCTCTCAATAGGAGGAAAATGTCCCTCTGTTTGAGGGAAATTCTCCCAACCTGAAGCAGATTAGTAAAAGTAAAGGTTTATCTTGCAATTTCTTGGCTTCCAACTGCTAAGGAGGCACTAATGATTTCCATAGCCCATCCTATTACACTTTCAATGGCAGCTTTTATCAGCCAGGATGGGCAAAGGTCTAGTAGAGAGGTAGTGGCCCTGTAGCCAGAGAGCTCCCTGCTGTTTTCCTGTGATGTCACTAGCTGAAACAGATCCAAGAAACATGGACAAGACAGTAAGGTGGACATCTTCCCCCTGACCTATTGTTTTAACAGTAGAGTCCGAGTCCTCCAGGTGACATTGAACTTATTTCTCAGATGAGAAGCAATATGATTGCAGTTGTCAACATTACAAGGAAGTTCCCCACCCCCACCCCACCCAGCTGCTCTGCTCCAAGAAGCTTCTTGGCAACTCTGTAGAGCTTCTGTTGCAAGTTATTGGAGCTGGCAATATGGTCTGGGCCTGCTGATCAGGGCTTCTGGGAATTGAAGTTCAAGAACAGCTGGAGTGCCAAGGTTCGCCATCACTTGTCTAGGTTGTATTGCCTCTTGGCCAATTTCAGAGCTTTTACATAGTTCCTAGAGCATTTTTAACTCCACCCTGGTTGTCATCCATGGGAGCTTTCCTTCACTTGCTCTCTAGCTTCCTACTAAGACTGCAGAGATTTCAACCTGTCATTAAACCATGAAGCAGGGTGAGCTCTAAGACGGATTCAGCGTTTAGGAGCAATAGTATCCACTGCCCTGGCAGTCTCCATGTACCAGTCAAAAGAGAATAGCAGAATGAATAGTAATTAAACTGAACCAAAACTGAGCAGAAATCCTTCTCAGAACCTGATGAAAAAAGCAGGTACTGTAGCTCCTCTAAAATTTGCAAAGTATTTTCTCACTGCGAGGGGTCTACAGCACTGGTTCCCAATCTTTTTTTGGCCATGCCCCACCTAAGTATCTCTTAAACCAAGATGCCCTGTGCCCGCCCGTGCACATATGCATGTACACGCACGCACGCACGCACACACACACACACACACAGAGTGACATATAATTCTTATTATTCAAAATGTGAAGTCCTATTCACATCGAGGAAGCCTAAAAGGCAATTAACTGTTAATAAGTCATTCGTGAATTGCCCCTCTTAAAAATCAAATTGTCCCCCTCATGTTGGGAACCACAGGTCAACGGTCAACCTAAAAATATCTGGCATGGAAATTTTGGTTCTTGTAGATCCTTTGGAAGCTTAATGGCTTCAACATGCATCTATACCTCTAAAATGGTGTGTTAACCGTTGGAATGTGACAAAGGATGTTGCACCAGGCCCCACTAGCCCCGTCCAAGCCTCCGTTCACTCGCCCGAACGGGGTTCGCAGGTAACTGTCGGGTTGAAATTTTCGACCCGGGGCAGGAGCCCCCCAGTCGCAAACAAAAAAAGGGAACTTCAATTCCCAACGTTCCTTTCACCGCGCCGCGCCAGAGCCAATCAAGCTGAGCGGCGCGAGCAAATGGAACGTTCGAAACCACGGCGCAGCCAATCAAAATGAAGCCGCAGGGGAAAAAACCACCGCACAAACTGAAAACACAAACGCCAAACTACAATCCCCAGCGTCCTGCGCGCCATGAGCGTGCAGAACGCTGAAGAAGCCGGCGCGCGAAAAATAAAAACACAAACCCACACCGTGAGCGCAAGACCGCCGCAGGCGGACGCAGCGCCCCAAAAACACCCAAACCCCGAAAACACGCAAACCCCGACACCACGCAAACCCCGACATCACTATACCACGCAAACCCGCTGGCCTTCTTGCATGGAGCAACAGGGAAGAGAGGGACACCCTCTCCCCAACGCTGCCCCGCCGAAGACACAGCGACCCCAGCGAGACAAACTCGCTGGAAAAAAATCAAAACACCCCCCCCAACCGCTGCAAAAATCGCACTGGCGGTGGCAACCAAAAACAAAACAAAAAAAGGCCAGCAAGCAAACCCCCACCCCCCAAACACACAAACCCCAACCCAGCCCGGGCCACGGCAATACCCTCCCCCAAACGCCGCATGAAGCAGCGAAGCAAACACCCACCCCACAAACACACAAACCGCAACCCAGCCCGGACCACGGCAATACCCCCCCAAATACCGCATGAAGCGGCGATGGTATTTCCGCGGGCCAGCCATCAAGACTGGCACACAAAAATACCCAAAACACAAGTCAAAAACAGACACATAAAAATGCAAAACCACTAAAAAAAACATTCAAAAACACACACACAGAAACCCCCACCCAAAACCCTAAACACACACAGAATGCCCCCCCAAACCCCAAAACAACCCCCCCTAAAAAAAACAGAGAGAGCTTACTATTAGACGTCTTGCCTCAACGATAACCGGAACTGAAATGAAGATAGGAAGAGACTCACCGGAAGAAGCAATACACAAAAATTGCTCAACACCACCACCCAGTGGCCAAAGAAGAGGAGGATTAAACCTTGAATTTAATAAAACATATACCGTATTTTCCGGCATATAAGATGACTTTTTAACCCCGAAAAATCTGTGCCAAAGTTGGGGGGCGTCTTATACGCCGGGTACTCTGGAGCCAGGGGCCGCCCGGCGGGGAAAGCCATTTGCCGCCGCTGCCGCGAGGCCTCCAGAGCTAGAGTCGCCAGGATACCACCACCCCCAGCCTTGCGGCGGAGGCGGTGAATGGCTTTCCCCACCAGTCAGCTGCTGATCCTCCTCCTCCTCACCCCCCCTGGGGTGGTGGTATCCGGGCGACCCCTTGCTCCGGAGGCCTCGCGGCGGCGGCGGCTGACTTTCCCCACCGGTCAGCTGCTGCTGCTGCTCCCCCTCCTCACCCCCAGCTGGGGGTGGTGGTGCAGAGGAGAAGGAGCATCAGCTGACCGGCGGGGAAAACCAGCTGCCGCAGCTGCGACGCCACCACCGGATACCACCACCCTCAGCCTCGTGGCTGCGGCTGGCTTCCCTTCCCCCCGGCCGGTCATCTGCTGCTTTTCCTCCTCACCCCCCACCCCCGGCTGGGGTGGGGGTATCCGCAAGCCGCGCCTCCCCGCCCCCTTCACCAGCGGGGAAGGTAAAAGGAGCCCCGTCAGGCTCGGAGACGCTGTGAGCCGTGCCTCCCCACCCCCTTCACCAGCAGGGAAGGTAAAAGGAGCCCCGTCAGGTTCGGAGACACCGCGAGCCCCAGGGGGAGTGAGGAGGAGGAGGGTCAGCAGCTGACCGGCAGGGAAAGCCATTCACCGCCTACGCCGCAAGGCTGGGGGTGGTGGTATCCTGGCGGCCCCTAGCTCTAGGGGCCTCGTGGCGGCGGCGCCAAATAGCTTTCCCCGCCGGGCGGCCCCTGGCTCCAGAGTACCCAGCGTATAAGACAACCCCCAACTTTGCCACAGATTTTTTGGAGTTAAAAAGTCGTCTTATACGCCGGAAAATACAGTATATGTTTTCTTAAATTCAAGGTTTTTTACTGTGTTTATATGTTTTTTTACTGGAAATTTATTTATTTATTTGTGAATTGTTTTTGATTTTTTGGATATTTTTGAATGTTTTTTGAATTGATTACCCTAATTTTTGGGATTAATTGAATTTTTGGAAATATTTTGGATGTTTTTTCTCCTTTGGCCACTGGCTGGTGGTGTTGAGCAATTTTTGTGTATTGCTTCTTCCGGTGAGTCTCTTCCTATCTTCATTTCAGTTCCGGTTGTCGTTGAGGCAAGACGTCTAATAGTAAGCTCTCTCCGTTTTTTGGGGGGGTGTTTTTGGTTTGGGGGGGCGTTCTCTGGGTGTTTAGGGTTTTGGGTGGGGGGTTCTGTGTGTGTGTGTTTTTGAATGTTTTTGTTTTTTTAAATGTTTTTGCATTTTTACGTGTCTGTTTTTGACTTGTGTTTTGGGTATTTTCGTGGGCCAGTCTTGATGGCTGGCCCGCGGAAATACCATCGCCGCTTCATGCGGTGTTTTGGGGGGTATTGCCGTGGCCCGGGCTGGGTTGGGGGTTTGTGTGTTTGGGGGGTGGGGGTTTGCTTGCTGGTCTTTTTTTTTTTGTTGCCGCCACCATGGCGATTTTTGCAGCGGTTGGGGGGGGTGTTTGGATTTTTTCCGAGCGAGTTTTGTCTCGCTGGGCTCACCTTGTCTTCGGCGGGGCAGCATGGGGAAGAGGGTGTCCCTCTCTTCCCCGTTGCCCCGTGCAAGAAGGCCGGCGGGTTTGCGTGGTTTAGTGATGTCGGGGTTTGCGTGTTTTTGGGGTTTCGGTGTTTTCGGGGCGCTGCATCTGCCTGCGGCGGACTTGCGCTCACAGTGTGGGTTTGTTTTTATTTTTCGCGCGCCGGCTTCTTCAGCGTTTGCACGCTCATGGCACGCAGGACGCTGGGATTATAGTTTGGCATTTGTGTTTTCGGTTTGTGCGGCGGTTTTTTCCTGCGGCTTCATTTTGATTGGCTGCGCCGTGTTTTCGAACATTCCATTTGCTCGCGCCGCTCAGCTTGATTGGCTCTGGCGCGGCGCGGTGAAAGGAACGTTGGGAATTGAAGTTCCCTTTTTTTGTTTGCGACTGGGGGGCTCCTGCCCCCGGGTCGAAAATTTCAACCCGACAGTTACCTGCGAACCCCGTTCGGCCGAGTGAACGGAGGCTTGGACGGGGCTAGTGGGGCCTGATGCAACATCCTTTGTCACATTCCAACGGTTAACGCACCATTTTATAGGTATAGATGCATGTTGAAGCCATTAAGCTTCCAAAGGATCTACAGTTAAAATGTAGATGTGAATTTCCACTTAAGGAAGCACTATGTCATGTAAGTGCTAACTAGTCTGACCTTAATATTCATCCTTCTCCTCCAAAGTCAGTGGAGTCAGACTACATAGCTAGCCCTGGAGACCGCAAATTTTAAGATCTCTAGCTCAACAACAAACTTAAATCTCTTCTCCTCCACTTGCTTATGGTTCCATACATTTTTGGTATTAGTACCTGTAAGGAATGAAGCAACTGGCCCAGCTTGTCCCGAGCAATGCTGTATTGCTCTGAGCGCACAGCTTGAAGGATCTCTTTGCGGGACTGCAACAGCCAAGCATTGCTGGAGTAGATGAGCTCAGAATCAAAGTGGAGCACAGGGTCATCTCGTTTGGTCTCGGCAAAGTCCATGGCAGCATTGGCGTTGCTCACTTGGACAATGGCCCCACGAAAACGCATTGGTGATACCCCAGGGCCATAGAAAGCAGCAAAAATATCGTCAGCCAAAAGGGTCTTGTCCTAAGTGGGAGTGGGGGAGGAGACAGAGAGAGAGAGGTAATACATACACAAACATTTTCAACCTAGTTTGGCCATGACAGAGCTAGAAAAAGTTACATTTTGTTGTCCAGGGCTTCAGTAAAATTTTGCTTTCAGCCATGGAAGAATGACAGTGGAGCAGATACAGCCTTTCTGTATTGTTTCCCCATCATAACATCTCCCCACAAATAGTAACGTTTATTACTGAAAGTTTCCAGAGAGAGGACAAAGGATTTTGATCCCAAACTCAGCTCTATGAAAAGGGTTAATTCCATTTTCCAAAGTATTTTGTCCTAACACCAGCTTCTGCTTCTTCTATACAAAGCAGAAGAAAGTGATGTGTGAGAGAGATACCACAAATGGGAAAGTTGTGCATACCCTTTCTGTCACTCAGAATCTATAAACATTACTTTTTGACATAACAAATTCCCCCAGCGAGTGCTAAAGTGTTTTGGATGCACTAACTTTCAAATTTAAACAAAAGCAAACTTCTCTATGTTGGCCAGGGGATTCTAGAAACCGTGGTCCAAAAAGGGAAATTTTCCAAGCACTGATACAATTTCAAAGCACCAAACTGCTGCATGTGTTAACATGTCTTCTATGTATCTCTTTAAGCAGGTGTTCCCAACCTAAGGCCAGTGGGCCAGATCTGGCTCAAAGCACCATTTCATGTGCCCCCCCCATCCCTCCAAGGACATTTGAGAAACAAAACGGATGCCCTTTTGAAGCTGTTGGGACAAAATGTCCAACCCCATTGTGCAGGCAGGGCAAAATGGCCGTCCAGCCCTCAAAGCTGACTGAGAGTGTGATCCAGCCCCCTGCTTGAAAAGGTTGGGAACCCCTGTCTTAAAGGAACAGGCAGAATCCTCTGCCATCTGGTGCACCCCAGAAGCAACGGACTACAACTCCTATCTAGTCAGAGAGGCTACCTCCTGGAGAATGCTCGTGCTCAGCTTCTTCTTGCATGTCAAGGCTAGGTGTGAAGCTGCCAACTTTTGGTGAATTCATTCTGCATTTCCTTTCACCTGACCTAGTGTGAGAAAGATTAGCTGGCACAAGTTGGCTATTGCCCGGGGTATGCCTGATTGTGGTTCAAAAATACCACAATCTTCGAGGAGGCTCTTCCTGTGTACCCTGTACTCTACTAAAAATATCAAAAGAACCATGTCTTTGTGAATCACAGCAATTCCCTGGATGGCCCAGACTCCATTTCTCTCTCACCTTAAAGTCTTCCTCCCGGAGACATTTCCCCTTGGTGGGGTGAGGCATCTCTGTAAAAAGCCGCACAGTGATGTTGAGAATGGCCTCTTCGGTGATGTCTTGGTGGGTGAAGGAAGTCCAGGTCAAAGCCATGGCACGAGTCCAGAAGTTGGGGAAGAAGGCATGAACCTCTTGTGGATGGAAGCACCACAGTGTCAGCAGCCACAAGAGATGCCAGAACCAGACCAAGGTATGGTCCATACTAGATACATTTATCTGAACAGAGAGAGAGAGACAGAAGAAGGTACATTGGCAATGGTAGTGGCTCACACTTTGGTGCCACCTTAGGAATGGCAGTGACGGTGGTCAGAAGACCACCAGGCTGACCCAATCCACTGCTTTACCTAACATATAGGCTGGGTATGGTAAGAACCTATGTGGGAAGGACAAGTTGTGGAGATACAGAAAGAACAGATAAGAAAGTAAACAAAAGGAAAAAAAGGGGGGAAATGCTGTGGCACCTTAAAGACTAACTCCTGTATTTTAATGTTAGCTTCTGTGGACCAAGTCCACTTCTTCAGACATAAGAGTGGATTTTTATTCTGTACATTTATGCATTTCATATAGAGGCCCAGAGTAGGTGTGCAAATTGGATTGGTTCAGGAGGTAAAGGAAAAGGTTTCCCTTGCTCGGAAGCCAGTCGTATCCGACTCTAGGGTTCAGTGCTCATCTCTGTTTCAAAGCCAAAGAGCCAGTGCCGTCTGCTTCTGCAGATGTTTCCATGGACATGTGGCAGGCATGACTAGACACCGGAGCGCACAGAACGCTGTTTTACCTTCCCACCAAAGTGGTCCCTATTTATCTAATTGCAATTTCTTGCTTTCGAACTGCTGGGTTGGCAGGAGCTGGGACAAAGACAGGAGTTCATTCCGTCCTGCAGAACTCGGGAATCGAACTGCTGACCTCCCGCCTTCCAGTCAGCGTCTTGAGACAGCCATCTAAATCAAAGAGTTATTTACAACCAGTAATAAAAAGCAATTTGTCAGATAACAAACTAATTAGGTTTGCACACCTACTCTGTGCCTCTATATGAAATGTACAGAATGAAAATCCACTTTTATTATGTCTGAAGAAGTGGACTTGGTCCATGAAAGCTAACATTAAAATACAGAAGTTAGTCTTTAAGGTGCCACAACATTTTTTCTTTTTGTTTTGTTTTGTTTACTCTCTGATATGCTTGCACAGACTAACACGGCTACCACTTTAAAAAGAAAGAACAGAGTCATCTTCAAGAAGCCTTCAGCACTGGCACAAACACAGGCTTGGTCCAAGGCATTTGCTGACTGAGGCATAGTAACAAAGAGTGTCCCATTTCTACCCAAATAAAGTGTGTACTATCCAAAGCCAGACAAATTATTTCCCCAGAGGCAGAATATCCTGCAGTGTCATGTTTTGAAAGAACTAACAATCCCCACCCACCCCCCCGGCCGCCCAAAATATGATGATGAGAAAAGAGGAATTCTTTGACCTGTTTCATTCCTGGAATAATAATTTATTGTTCTATTCATCCAGTAAAAGTACATCTGCCTTTCATCATTTACATAGTTCAAGGATTTCCTCGGCAATCCCAGACCTGTCTAATTAGTATCAGTGAGATGGTTGCACCACCTGCCCCTCTGGGCAGTTGGAGGGATGTGCCAACTCACAATGTGTTTCAAATTTTATAGTGCAAGAACATAAATATTAGCGATGTGCTTGCGTAGTCTAAATAACATGATCCGATTCCTGAGTTAGCAACTGTTGCTTTACAACATATTGGTTGAAATTCAATAGTAAGTAGCAACTAGAGTAGGCTCATTGAAACAGTGGGGATTTGGTGAGCTGGCTCCACTGATTTAATGGGTCTATTTTAATTGTGACTTCTTACTGGGTTTCAACTAATATAACAATATCCTTGCTTCATTAGATCTCAGAGCTGCGCAATAGTAAATTTGCAAACACATGTGCCTATCATAACGCTCTTCATAGCTGTTAGTCCCCTATCCACAAGAGTAATCAAAAAATTCAGATAGCTGGATCCATCCAAATCAACAAATAAAGAACACATATTTTGTAAGATTAATGGTTCTTAATTGCCCATCCAATACCTAACCACCTTCAAATACTATAAAATGTGTAGCTCATAAAAAGATGTTCCTAGGAAAATCAGCATTTCTCTCACTTCCCTGAGGACTGCAGCTTAGGGAAGGGAGAACTTGGAAGAGAGAGAAAGCTGCCATACTCCCTGTTACATAGAAAGTCCTAGGGCAGTGGTGGTGAACCTATGGCAGAAGAAAGAGGTGGCACTTGGAGCCATTTCTGTGGGCACCTGTGCAGTCACCCCAGCACAGAGTTCGCCCTGCCTCTCTGCCCAGCAGCCCAATGGGAGTGCTTCCTCCCTCCCCCCAGCACAGTTTACCCTGCCCCTATGTCCAGCAGCCCAATGGGAGTGTTTCCTTCCTTCACTGTTGCTGTGTTGGCACTTTGCGATAAATAAGTGGGTTTCAGGTTGCAATTTGGGCACTCGGTCTCTAAATATTCTAGGTTGGTTTGCTCATCCACCAGCCTGCTCTTAACTTAGCATAAAAGATGTCAACACCCTGCCTGCAAGACTGCCACTTGTGATGGCAGACAAAGGCTGCATTCCTCGGGAAGAAAGCTGGACTCGCTCTTCACCCAGGTGCCTACCTGCCAGCATTTACCCTGGCAGGCAAAAGATATAACCCAACATCAGCCTGTCAAATGTGGTGGCGACTCTACACACAAAGGGTCGAGACTTCAAGACTTCTAGCATATTGGGTTATGATGACTCAGAGGGGGGCAGAGGTTTCGTGGTGGCAGAAGAGGAATTGGAAGAAGAATGGAGAGTAGGAGTGGTAGTCATGGAGGAAGAGAGGATGGAGTTAAAGGGGATGAGAGAAAGGATAGAACAGTTTGGACTGGTAGAAGAGCAAGAGCATGAAGGTATGGAGGAGATAAAACGGAAAGAGGCAGCGAGGAGGGGGAGAGAATGGAACAAGGACATTTAGAATTGGAGGAAATGCCCCCCATGAAGCCCACACTGCCAACAGCATATAGTGTGGCACTAAAGAGACTTTGAGAGATAGGAGGCTTGCACAGTGAAGTAACTATCAACCCCTCTTCTACGTGTAAATAGTTGTGACCAAAACAAATCTGTCTGTGAAAGAATTTATATTAAAGTAAGCTTTTGTTACACCTTAAACAAGGATCCTTGTTTAAGGTGTAACAAAAGCTTAACTTTAATATAAACTCTTTCACAGACAGATTTGTTTTGGTCACAACTATTTACACGTAGAAGAGGGGTTGATAGTTACTTCACTGTGCAAGCCTGTGCAATCAATAATTTCATTAACAAGATGGAGGAGGGCAGACAGACCTCAGCAAAGTTCCAACTGCAGTAAGCAGGTGCTCTGAGAGAAGTACAGTACTTCCATAAAATGCAATTCTGGTTAATCCAAAAAAGTAGGTTCATTATAAAGCAGAAGCTGTATTATGTCATTACTGAACATTTTTACGCATAGGTTCATCAGATACATGAAGAAAAAACTGGGGTGCCCTTTCTCTCTTTAGCCATTATTATTATTATTATTATTATTATTATTATTATTATTATTATTATTATTATTATTATTATTATTATTATTATTATTATTATTATTATTATTATTATTATTATTATTATTATTATTATTATTATTATTATTGTTGTTGTTGTTGTTGTTGTTGTTGTTGTTGTTGTTGTTGTTGTTGTTGTTTTGCCTTATTTCTCACAAAACCTACATGTTGGTAGTTGAGATCTGTATCGTTTTTCTTAGAAACTTAGCTGCCAAGGCAGGCAGCTTGGGCTGCAAAGATAACAGACACCACTCTCCTGACATCATGCACCATGGAGAGTGCAAAGTACATGAAACCAGGCTTGCTCTTAATCCAGCCTTATCAGCTACCAGCATAAACTGGGAACCCACCAAGAAGCAACTTTGCAAGTACAGTAACTGGCATTTGCAATTTCTCATTAATCCCACTTGGGCAGTCAGCTGGAAGTCAACAGGGGGAAATGCAGTCTCCTATAATGCTCCTAACCTGCTTTTCCTGAACATAAATCCTCTGATATGTCCCACTACTAGACAATCTTCTCATTTCATCAAAGGCAATCCTGCCAAATCTAATCAAAGTCAATAAAAGGTAAAATTTTGGACAATAATTCCCAGAATCCCGTTAGACGGTTGCAGGGGGGCACCAGATGCATTCATTTCAAGGCATTGCTTTTACTTCTTCTGGACTGACCAACAAGGTAATATGTAAATTAACATTTTGCCTAGCTTCTATTTCCAATAGCAGCCACAGAGGTGCATATCAGCATGGCATGAAGATAATAGCCTTTTCCAGTTCTTTGCCCCCTGGGTCTCTATCCTTGCAGATGCATTTCCGCTATGCAAGATTTTATTTACTTAAAGAGAAAGGTTAGCTTAAGTTCTATACACTGTACATAATAACCAATTGTTGTAAGAAATATCCTCTCTTCTGTTTTTGTCCTAAATGTATTGCCAGTTAATTTCACATGACATTCTCCTAGCAGCACTATCTATGACAAGAAGCAAACTATATTTCCCTTTCATAATACTCCATTAAATGGATAAATTAATAAATACATATATTTTCTCTTAGGAAAAGGTTTTCCAAGACTGTAAAGATTTTTACTATGGAACAATCAAAACACAAGCAGTCCTATTACAACTTAACTCGGGAATAACTTCAGCAGACCTTAACTCCCAGCCAAGTAAAGGGGGGGGGGGGGGCTGTAGTTTAGGATTAAACAAATGCAGAACAGAGGCAATACCTTTTATAGGGTTACTTTAAAATAAAATAAAATAAAACATCGCAAGCTTTCATAACCCACAGGTCACTTTTTTTGGCAAATTCTCATAGCATGGTGTTCAAGCCAGGCTGGTTCGCTTAGATGTACCTTAGAAGTGATTCTATTTGTTTTTGCAATGGCAAACTAAATGTTATCTAATATAAACTTGCCTAATTGATTGCCATTATGTTCTTGTTAACTATACACTTTTTATTACCATAGTTTTTCTCTGTTAACGCTTTATGGGGTATTAGATGGAATTTGTCATGTGATTTTTAAAATATGTATATGACATTCTTTGTTATGACTTGTAGTCATAACAATAAGTTACATATCAAAATTTCAGGGTGTTTATGTGTAGGTTACATATATGACTTACATATTACCAGGCAGTAGTAGCTAACTACTTTTTTTGTCAAATTACATGAGGTGTAAAGCAATGTACAGTCAATGGTTTTTGAAGTTAAATTCTAGGCACTAGGAGGGCATTAACTCTCGCACTGCATATATAGCTGTCACAAACAAGCCTGGAATTTACTTTTAAAAACACCAGTTATACAAATGCTAACTGAATCACATCTAATTTGGCCCTAATCTCTGTACAACACTATGCCATACATGTTATACACATCATTCACCGCTTTCTATACACAACACAGAAATAGCAGCATACGTACACATTTCATAGTTATACAATTACAGTCATTCCCTAAACATGCAAGTGGTCCGGTTTCATTTTGACTGCAGTTACCAAAAACTGATCCTAGATTTTGGGATGAAAGGTTTAACCAAGATCTATGAGGGGGGAAAACACTTTCCTCTAACAATGTGTAGAGTCCCCTTCCTCCTGCTATTGCAAACCCCTAAACTGGGCCAGGATTTTATTTATTTATTTATCATTCAAATTTCTATGCTGCCCAATCAGGCGAACCCGACTCAGGGCGGCTGATCTTCACATCACCTGCCAAAGGAGGCTGAAAATCTCCAGTGGGGTGGGGCCATCAGCTAATGACCATGATTAGGAATTTATGGGGGAGTTGGTTGTGTTTGTTTCTTTTAAAGAGGGCTCAAGTGGCTAAAACGCTGACTGGGAGGCGGAAGGTCAGCAGTTCGATTCCAGAGTACTGCAGGACGGAATGAGTGTCCGTCTTTATCCCAGCTCCTGCCAACCTAGCAGTTCGAAAGCAAGAAATTGCAAGTAGATAAATAGGGACCACTTCGGTGGGAAGGTAACAGGACTCTGTGTGCTCCGATGTCTAGTCGTGCATGCCACATGACCACGGAAATATCTGCAGAAGCAGATAGCGCTGGCTCTTCGGCTTTGAAACAGAGATTAGCACTGCACCCTAGAGTCGGATATGACTAGCTTTCGAGCAAGGGAAACCTTTACCTTTAACCTTTAGCAAGCAGGAGGGCTTTCTGGGGAAAGGCTGAATCACACCCCACCAATCGCACTTGTTCACAGCTGCAAACCCATTGGTGGCAAAACCATCTTTTGGGAATTATGTATTTTTGAAGAGAAGAGGAAGAAGAAAGCTAGCAGCCAGGTTAGCGCAAGGAAGAGATAATGTCTTCTTCTTCTTGTGCTGTATCTGATTCCAGATATTTGGCGACCAGCCATGAAGATTGTCCTGAGAATATAATATCGTGGCCTTCCATTTGCCTTCTGCATCCCAGTGTGACCCCCATACCACTGATCCAGTTCTGCGGGTTATTTTCTGGTCCTGAGCCCTTTTGGCATGCAAAGTTCTTATCAGCCGCAGGCCAGGACTGATGAAGCCGCTGCCCTCCTCAAGTGGGATTTAACCCACTTGGGGACCATCAGCCTTCCCTGTGGACTTTGCCAAGGCCGCTAGTCCTCAAGGTTGTCAAGTTAGTTAACCATCACCTGACACTTACCATTGAGTTGCTGGCAGTATTGTCTACTCTTATCATAGTAGGATAACTCTGGGTTAAAGAAAAACAACCAATGATGTCAGTTACAGACTGCAAATATATAGTAAACGTCTGTGTGTATGTGCATGTGTTTGGCACTCTGCACATACTCAGGAGCAACTACTTCATGTACTGCTAAATTGAGCCACAAAACTGTACAACTAACTAAAATTCATCCTCCAAGCTAAACCTAATCGTAAGGGGAAATTATTAAGGACAATCACTTGACAATCGACATTGAGTCGCTGGCAGTAGGGTCTACTCTATTACTATAGCAGGATAACCTGGGAGAATATATACTGTACGCAGAGCCATAGCCAGGATTCTAGATGTGGGTGGGCAAATATTTTTTTCAGGATGGGCAACAATGGTGTGTGTGTTGTGGTTGTTGTTGTTGTTGTTTTTAGCAGCCGGGAGTTTGAGGGTGGGCAAACTGCTAACTCATGGTGGGCAAAGCCCACCCTGGCTACGACCCTGACTACATGTATTGTAATTGGTCCTGCAGTTGCTAATTAGGGCCAAAAGAGGTGGGGCTCCGGTCTTCGATGACTTTCCTTTACTCCACTGCCTTGGAGAGGTGGCTCAAGGTATCAATAACAGGTGCAGCCTAGGTGTCTCCCCCGTCTGTAACCATACCCCAGCTCCACCCCATGCAGAAGACTTACCCAGACAGGCTTCACTCACCTGCATCGTCCAAAGGCGTGAAGAGCGGGCCGGGCCGGGGGCCCTTCCGTGGCCCTCCTGCCCCCCCAACACTTAGCTGTGTTTATGGGGGGGGGGAGATCTGCGTCCTCAGGCGGCGCCTTTCCTGCCGGCGCGTAGGAGTGCCCGATGCCCAGGGGGCAGCGCCTATTAATAGCGGGTGGCACCCAAGTGGCGAAGGGGGTGGGGGGGCGCCGCCGTGCCAGCAAGTGGTGCCAGCCAGTGGTGCCGCCGCCGCCGCTGCAGTCACGGGCTATAATTGCCGCCCACTTAAGCGGAGGGGGCGATGGCAAAAGGGCTGCTGAAGTGGCAGGAGGGAGTGAAAAATCAAACCAGGCGAGCCAGGCGGCCGGGTCATGATAAAGCCCGGGAAAGCTGAGCGGCTCCGCCACCCGCAAAAGGATCCAGGCTGAGCTACACCGTATCCACGCGCACAACAACCCCCACCCCCACCCCCACCCCCACCCCCTCCTTTTGCCCTTGGAAATTGCCCGCCCTGCAGCCAAATGAGGCTTGGCCGCTCCTCCCCGGCGGCGCTGAATTGTGCCCGGGCCAGAGAAGGAAGGGTCGGACTCGGGGGGTCCCGCCTCGGGGGGGGGCGCCCCCGCCCCCCCCCCCCACCAGCTAAATTTCTAAAGGGGTTGTCACGTCGTGGGTTTGCCGAAACGCGCATTCATTTGAAGGGCTGCTGCTTCTCCACGGGCGCCCCACCGCAGTCCAGCTGGGGAGGGGTTGGTTCGCCTTCGCCACTTGAAGAGGCTCCACTCCAGGGCGCTTGGCTTTTCTTCTACTCTCTGAAGCCGAAGCGGGGCATTTCTGCAGCAGCAGCAGCAGCAGCAGCAACAACAACAACACCCCGCTTCTGTTCAAGGCACAAGAGCAAGCCCAAGCCAGTCGAGCCAGAAAATGCATTTTTTTCCCCTTGCAGCAAATTTATCTCAAACCAAGTTCTCCTAACTCTGTCCTGCCTCACCCACTGCTTTATTTTGTACTCCAGGTCCCGAGTCCTACATGACGGAAGGAGTGCCCGTCTCTGTCCCAGCCAGGGCCATAGCCAGGATTCTAGATGCGGGTGGGGTTACGTGTAAATATTTTTTTCAGGGTTATACATAGATATAAGCAGTCGGGAGTTTGAGGGTGGGCAACGCCCACCCTGGCCACCCCTTAGCTGCGGCCCTGGTCCCAGCAACTACCAACCTAGCAGTTCGAAAGCAAGAAATTGCAAGTAGATAAATAGGGACCACTTCTGTGGGAAGGTAAACAGCATTCTGTGCGCTTCTGGGTTGAGGCATGCCTGCCACATGTCCACGGAAACGTCTCCAAACACAGCAGACATCGCTGGCTCTTCATCTATAAACAGAAATGAGCACTGAACCCTAGTCTAGTAGGGTCCCTAGAGTAGGATACAGCTGGCTTTTAACCAAGGGTGACCTTTACCTTCAGTGGTGTGGTGTGTGGGCTCCCAAAAAAATTACTACCACACTGTAGGTGTGGTATGGTGGGCGTGGTCATAGGGAAAGCCCTGCCCCTGCATAACGTTGCACCCAAATTAGGCTACTTTATTTCAAACTTGGATGGGCCGCATGAGCGTGGGTGGGGCCAGTCTGAATTTCTGCTACCAGTTCTGGGTGAAGTGCGTGTGCATGTATGAAGACAAAATATATGCCTAAACTAGTTTGGCCACATATAAGGTGACCAACCAGGGTTTTCCAGCTATAACGTACTCAGAACAGCACTTGTACAGAATCCGATTCATTTACTGGTCTGCCAAAATGAAGCCACTTTCTTGTGAAGATTCCCCGTGCCCGGTTGGGCCTCAGTGGCTTCTGGCAGAGGTTAAACCAGTGAGCAAACTCCTGGCCTCTGGCCCTTGTCAGGGCGTAAGGGGGGTGAATTAATGATAGGGATTAATTCGGCCGCTTGTAGCCTGACCGACGATTCTGCCGAGCAAGCATCTCGCAGACCTCAGTTACCTATTAGAGTAATCACTCATCCTCTGGCCAAGGTAATCCCCGGTGTAAATATCAGCCATATTTACCCTTGCTTAAGCCCTACACAATGGTCTTCCTTGCCCCATGTTTGTCCAAGTTAATTAACTTCCCTTTGAGAGGTTCCCTATTAACCCGGGTACGTGGGTGAGGTAATTTTCCTGTCCGATGACAGTTTCGCCACCGTTGCGCTTTCTTCCCTATAAATGATGTTGCCTTTTTCCAATAAAGTACTGATCTGATCTCGCTCCATTTGCCTCGTGTCGTCACTTGATCAGTCTCCTCCGGGACCTTAAGGCCACCCCAGTGGCCCCGATTCCTACATCTGGTGACCCCGAGACGTGATTTACTCGTGAGTAAAGCGACCCAGGAGAGGTCTACTCACGAGTAGCGAACCACGCGGTCCGGTTCCACGCTTGAACCGCGACCCGTCCGCCCGGAGGACAGCGCGGCGCTCTGGCCGGCAGCCAGTCGGTCAGAAGGACGGCCAGCGGCGAGGCATTCCAAGAGAGGCATTCCTGCACCTTGCTCCCGGCTTTCGGGGAGACTTGCGCCAAAGGGAAAAACGCGTTCCGCTCAGGGCAGCTGTGAGCCCCTGACAGCGCAGAGGCCGCCGAGGGCCCGTGGCAGGAGGCCACGCTCCGAGCTCCACCCAGACGATCGTCGCCAAAACCAGTTACCTTGCCCCAAGACGCGTCAACCTGTCCCGAGGAGGAAACTTCAGAGGACAACTCGCAGGTAATATGGGGACTTGTTCTCAGGGACAGAGTCCGTCCGCTAGCCAAAAAACTCGTGAGGAAGAGTTTAAAATCCTGGCCAGGGTATTTAAGTTACGCTTTCACAGCAGGGAGCTAGCGAGACTTTTGGCGTACCTTAGGGAACACTGCCTGCTTTACCCAGAAGTAGGTACGTTAACCCTACAGCTCTGGGATCGGATAGGAGACTGCATTCAGCAACCCCCGAAGGCCCCAGGAGGGATAGTTAGCACATGGAGGAAGTGTAGGAGACTCTTAGCTGAGATCGAGCCAGTCCGGATAGAAGCGGAAGAACCCCCATTAGAGAAGTCATCAGTCCAGCCAGTCGAGCCGACTGCGCCTACCGCACTCTATCCGACATTCAAGTACCAGCAGAGTAGCGCAGGGAGCCTTCCCGCGGTGACAGCTGCAGACGTCACCGAGGGAATGCAGGGCATGAGAAGCGCAGGCGCTCCTCTGACAGCTTCGGGTTCCCGAGTTACCAAAAGTCCCCTTCAGCGCACAATCGAAGAGGAGATTAGGAAGGGGGAATTGCCGGCAGAAGAACTAGCTGAGCTCAGACAGATATGTCCAATCCGCATGGAAATGGACGCACTCACGGGCGCACAGCAGATTGTTCATTCTCCAGTCCCGTATAAGCTGCTCATGGCTATGCGGAAGGCAATTGCAGAAACAGGGCTCCAAAGTCGTTTTACTAGGGGCACGCTTCAGCAGGTGTGCGAGACCACCATGTGGATCCCCCATGATTGGAAAGCCGTCATGAGGATGCTGCTGACCCCTAGCCAGTACATGATCTGGGACAGCGAGTTCCGCCTAGAGGCGCAAACTCGGGCTGCCAGGATGGGAGGCGCGGTGCTCCCTGAGCAGCTGTATGGCTCGGGTAATTTCGAGTCAATCAATGCTCAGATCAACCTGCCTCTCGCCACTCTCGAGATGTCAGCCGAGGCAGCCTTTAGGGCTTATTTTAAGATCCCAGCCACTGGCAAAGCGGCTAAAAATTACACCTCCATTAAGCAGGGAGCCCAGGAACCCTACATGGACTTCATCAATCGCCTGGAAGAAGCCATTAGCAGGCAGATTGATAATGAGCAAGCCCAGGAAGAGCTCATGATTAAGTTAGCCAAGGACAATGCCAACCTGGACTGCCGTAGAATCTTGCAGTCCCTAGGCAATCGTCCTGACTTGACCCTATCGGACATGATTAGAGCTTGCGCCGACGTTGGCACAGAATCCTATAAGATGGGTCTGCTAGCGGCAGTGGTGCAAGGAGGGAAAAGACCTAATGGTAAGAACAAAGGAGCATGCCACAATTGTGGCAAGATCGGTCACTTCGCTAGGGAGTGCCGATCCAAGGGAGGCGGGCAAAAGTCCGGCCGTCCCAAGGCTCCGAACACCCTCTGTCCGAAGTGCAAGAAAGGCTATCATTGGGCCAGGTATTGCCAGAATTCGGGAAACCGGAACACGGGCATGTCTCTGGCCCCAGTCCAAACAGAGGCGTCCTTCACCCAGAACTCCCCAGAGCCAGAGTAGAGTCCAACCCCATCCCAGACATTGCGAGGGCACAGGCCAGCCCCAGGGGCAGCGCGGGACTAGAATTGACTTGCCAAGCCGACGTCACATGCGACCTGCCAGGCACAGTCTATCTGGTCGATTCCCAGTACATGGGACCCCTGCCCAGAGGCTTTATAGGTTTAGTTTTGCCCCGCAGTGTAGCTGGTGCACGCGGAATTTTTATAATTCCAGGAGTCATTGACTCCAATTTTTCGGGCGTTCTCCAAGTTCAGCTTTGGACACACCTGCCCCAAACCATCCCTAAAGGGGACACCTTAGCGCAACTGATCATGGTTCCTTGTCGCTCGCCAGCAGAGAGCCAGGGAGGGCTCAGTGACAGCTTCGAGTCCCGGTCAGAGGACCGCTCGAGCGCCAGTGAGGCAGCGCAAGGATACCAGGTCTTAGCGACAGTGGAGACCAACATTGAGTGGAAACAGCACCCGGTTATCGAGGTATTTTTGAATAATCGATCATTCTCAGGCCTATTAGATACCGGAGCAGATGTCAGTGTGATAAGCAGAAGCCAGTGGCCAAGGGAGTGGGCCATTGAGCCGGTCTCCGATGTGTGGGGGGTAGGCGGCGTCCAGGAAGCGTTTAGGAGCCGAGAGTGGGTAGAAGTCACAATCCCAAGGGCTGAGGGCACGGCGGTGATCCGACCGCACATTCTTGACGTGCACATCAACCTTTGGGGGCGAGACATTCTGCAGCAGTACGGTGCCACCCTTACCTTTGGGTAATGGCGTTGCCACTTAAATGGCTCACCGATACTCCGGTCTGGGTAGAACAATGGCCGGTAGTAGGGGAGAAATTGGTTGCTCTCAAGCAGCTAGTTAAGGAACAGCTAGACGCAGGACATATAGAACAGTCCACAAGTCCTTGGAATTCGCCAATTTTTGTTATTAAGAAGAAGTCGGGGAAGTGGCGACTCCTCCACGATCTCAGAGAGATCAATAAATGCATACAGCCAATGGGTCCGCTTCAATGCGGCATCCCGAATCCGAACATGATTCCCGAGGGGTGGGAGATCCTAGTCGTAGATCTCAAGGATTGCTTTTATACAATCCCCTTAGACCCCAGGGACCGGGAGAGGTTTGCCTTTACCGTGCCGGTCGTGAACCACAGTGAGCCCACGCAGCGTTACGCGTGGAAATTTTTGCCACAGGGCATGCTCAATTCGCCCACTTTGTGCCAAATTTACGTTCACGACGCACTGGCAAAGTTTCGAAACCTCTACCCACAAGACTTAGTTTGTCACTTTATGGACGATATTTTGGTAGCGTTGCCGAAACTTGGCAGCGAAGTGTTTTCAGACCTCCAGGCCAGCCTGGGGGACAAAGGGTTACTCATTGCCCCGGAGAAAGTGCAGAGAACCGAGCCCTTCTCATACTTGGGCCATCGGCTTCTCCACTCTTTCGCAGCACCAGTTTTGCCTCAGATCAATCTACAGGACTCAGGCACCTTGGTAGAATTACAGCAGGTTTTAGGAAACATTAATTGGGCCAGACCGTATTTTCGATTGGATACGGATCTTCTGAAACCGCTCTTCTCGCTGCTAACGCTCGGTAAGCAGCCAGCAGACCGGATAAAAATTTCTCGAGACGCGCGCTTGGCGCTCGAGAAAGTTAACCAAGCTCTCAGCCAAAGATGGGTAGATAGGATCGCCCAGGGGCCCTATGCCCCAATCCTGAATCTGTACATCGTGCGATCGGGATCCATGTTCACTGGGGCGCTAGGAGTAGACTCAGAGAAGGGAGCGAAAATTGTGGAGTGGGTATACTTGCCTAACACCTCATCTCGGAACATTGTTCCGCCCCAAGAACTGGTCTCCGCGGTGATTTACCGCGGCAGGCTGAGAGCTAGGGACATTTCTGGGCACGATTTAGCCAAGATCGTAGTCCCGTTCACCAAGGAACAAATTCAGCAGTTGATGCAGCTAGGTGACTCGCTTCCGATAGCTTTGGAGGGATTCACTGGAAGCTTGGCATACCACTTGCCTAAGGACCCCAGACTCGTCTCGCTTCAAACAGGAACAGTCAGCTTGTTCGAATTGCTCTCGCTGGTCCCACTTCAGGGGGCCAGAACAGTTTTTTCTGATGGCGGACGCACTTATGGTGTCCTGACCTGGCAGGAGGGCGAAGCTTGGCACACGCTGCTAACTCTTCCACAGAAGTCCGCACAGCGGGCAGAGTTGGCAGCCGTGAACCTTGCTTTGCGCACCTTCGCCAAGGAACGTTTAAATATCATAACCGACAGTCTGTATGTCAGGAATTTGCTTCACAGTCTACCGGGAGCTTACATCACTCCCGCGATAGACAAGAATCTGCTTAGCCTGTTCCTCACTGCTCAATTTCATTTGCGAAACCGCACGGAGCCGCTCTATATTGCCCACATCAGCAGTCATCAAGACCTACCGGGTCCGATTTCCGCGGGCAATAGCAGAGCGGACGCGGCAGCAAAGGAAATTCAGCAATGTTCAGTTTTGGGAGTTTTCACTACTCCAATTCAAAGTCATGCCTTCTTTCACCAAAACGCCAAGGCACTCGCCAGACAGTTCAATTTGCCACTTTCTCAAGCCCAGGGTATAGTGCGCTCTTGCCAGCATTGTGCAGGGGCACCGGGGGGGCCCTCGTGGGGGGTTAACCCGCGGGGGACAGAGGCCAATCAGGTGTGGCAAATGGACGTCACGCATGTGCCGCAGTTTGGCAGATGGCAGTACATGCACGTCTGCATTGACACTTTCTCCCAGTTCGTTTGGGCGACGGCGCAGAAGGGGGAGACTGCTTCCCACGTGGAGCAGCATCTCCTGTCCTGCATTGCGGCAATGGGCAAGCCGCGGCACGTGAAAACGGACAACGCCCCGTCCTACTGCTCTAGGCAGTTGGCCGCCTTCATGGCCACCTGGGACATCAAGCACACATTTGGCATTCCCTACAATCCGCAAGGGCAGGCGATTGTAGAACGGGTCAATCGGACGCTAAAGTCCTATATTGACAAACAAACAGAAAGGGGGGAGCCACCAGTCCTCCCCAATTCACAGGGACAAGCACAGTTTTGTCTGAATAAGGTGTTGTTCACATACAATCACCTCAATGTTTTTTCGGACTGTACGCCGCAGGAGAAGCACTTCCGCTGTTCGGAAGCTCTCCCGCGACCTATGGTCCGGTACCGAGTGCCACCGGACCCATCTTGGAGGGGCCCGGTGCCGCTCATAACCTGGGGGAGAGGGTATGCTGCAATTATGTCTCCGACAGGTGTCGTGTGGATTCCGGCCCGGTGTGTCAAGCCCAATTTGGAACCTCATGGCGTGGACCCAGACCGACCCGAGTCCGATCCCGGAGATGGAGGACCTCACTCTGACCGAGGAGACCCACCAGGAGAAGCGGCGGCTGCGGACCCAGGCGCCGAGGATCACCTGGGGGATGGTCAAGACCCTTTGCAGAGAGGCCGAGGATGCCCTCCAACGCGAGGAGAAGGAGCCGACACCGGAGCACTTCGTTGCAGCAGTCTTTGCCCAGATTAATGCCAACTCCGTGGTCTTCACCCTCATCCTGGCCCTCGCCCTGCTTTTGGGGGGAGGCGTTCAGGCCGCTTCACTTCAGGCCAACGGCCTGCCGCCCGGTGAAGACCTTTCAGCACGGATGCACTACAACTTGTGGGCAAGGTTGGCGGGTCTCGTCAACCAGTCCGATTTTTGCCTGAAGCAGGACATTGGTTCTGCCTCAATCCTCAGCACCTGTCTCATCCCAGTGTGCCACACTCTCGACGCACGCGCCAGGGATGGTGACTGGCTGTTGAAGAAGATTTTTGGACCGCACCTCCCTGCGACTTTTGCAGCCTACGCTCGCTGGGGGGGATTGCGGCTCACCATGACCTTGCCGGCTGATGCAGCCACTCTTCACACCCCACGAGTGGCGGCCAGCCCGAACTCTACTTGCGCGCAAATAATTGGCTGCGCCACAGGCGGCCGGACCCAGCGCAGCTGCCTCGATACCGGCAGCAGCAACTGGACTTGTGCAAACCCAGAGACAATTGGTTCGTTACCTGCCCATATCACCCTACCCTCAGGGTGGTTCTTCACATGCAACCAGTATACCTTCAACTATATTCCCGCAAATGTATCAGATTCCACATGTTGCCTTAGCCGGTTGACACTGTTGCTCCCCACTAGGGATATGGTTGCCCCAAGCACAAACGTTTCTAATGTTCCCCATGTTTCAAATGTTTCAAATGTTTCTGCACCCATCAGACGCACTCGCACCACCCAACTAGACAGCTCATGTGACAGCAGCTTTAGAGTCCTAAGCCCAGCCGAATACGTCTCATTATCAGTCAGTATAGTTGGCGTGCCAGGCTTAGCCGTCGGCAACGCACGGAGAATTGGTCGCTTGGCTTGCGGTTTGGCAAAAGCCATCAACCATACCTCCACAGCGATAGCGCTCCTCAATCAGGAGCAGGCGGAACTTCGCCATGCCATCCTCGATAATCGAGCAGCTATCGACTACCTCTTATTGTTGCACCATCTGGGTTGCGAATCCCTTCACGGTATGTGCTGTTTCAACCTTACTGACAACTCCCGGAAAATCCAAAGTCAGCTCACTGATCTCCACACCATAGTCCAGGGCATCACTGAGGGTTCCGCATGGGGGGCTTGGTGGAGTTCATTGTGGAGCTGGATGTGGTCATGGATCCCCTGGGGGTGGCTACAGACGATACTCAAGGTGGTAGTGGGGGTGACTATACTAGGCATAGCGTTATGCTGCTTTGCGCAATGTATTCCCTCACTGATCTCGAAGTGCCGCCCCGAGAAGAAACCCCGTGACGTCATTCCCGATCAACAGCTGATGCTGCTTCTGCGCAGAGTCGCCAGTCAGGCTCTTAATATTAAAAAGTAAGGGGAGATGAAGATTCCCCGTGCCCGGTTGGGCCTCAGTGGCTTCTGGCAGAGGTTAAACCAGTGAGCAAACTCCTGGCCTCTGGCCCTTGTCAGGGCGTAAGGGGGGTGAATTAATGATAGGGATTAATTCGGCCGCTTGTAGCCTGACCGACGATTCTGCCGAGCAAGCATCTCGCAGACCTCAGTTACCTATTAGAGTAATCACTCATCCTCTGGCCAAGGTAATCCCCGGTGTAAATATCAGCCATATTTACCCTTGCTTAAGCCCTACACAATGGTCTTCCTTGCCCCATGTTTGTCCAAGTTAATTAACTTCCCTTTGAGAGGTTCCCTATTAACCCGGGTACGTGGGTGAGGTAATTTTCCTGTCCGATGACAGTTTCGCCACCGTTGCGCTTTCTTCCCTATAAATGATGTTGCCTTTTTCCAATAAAGTACTGATCTGATCTCGCTCCATTTGCCTCGTGTCGTCACTTGATCAGTCTCCTCCGGGACCTTAAGGCCACCCCAGTGGCCCCGATTCCTACATTCTTGTCTTTGTCATTGGCTAAACATAAATCCTCAGCAGTGCACGTTTCTGGCAGTACTCGGCATGGAATTCTGTAACCTGCCAATTGCATAGCCATGAGCAAACTGCAGAGGTGGCCCCAAACCCAAAGTGCTACAAAAAAGAAGGGACAAGTAAACCACTTCTGGGTTTGATCTGGACACAAAGGAAGAAAAAACTCAGAAGTGGTTTTCTAGTCTCTTCTTTTTTGTAGCACTTTGGGACCACCTCTGCAGCTTGCTCATGGCTTATGCAATTGGCAGGTTACATAATCCCATGAGACACAGATATCTTGGCTGGTTCATCTGTATGGAAGGCACACAAGATAATAAAAATTGCAGTCCTAAGGCTGCACCACAAAGTGCTCCAACACACTGAGATCCGTTGTTCCCTGTAGGTAATCATGGAGAAGACTCGGAGTTCTGTGCGCGCGTATCACCCACATATCCCCTGCTCAGTGGTGGGCAAATTTTTTTTACTACTTACTCTGTGTGCGTGGTGGCGTGGCTGGGGGAAAGGCCTGTGTTGCAATCAAATTAGGACTACTTTATTTCAAAACTTGGATGGGCAGGGCCAGTGGAATTTCTGCTACCGGTTCTGGCAAACTAGTGCGAACCTGCTGAATCCCACCACTGCCCCAGCCCCTGACCTAAAGCAGAGTCATAAGGATACATCAGATGAGTTCTATAGGCAGGACCTGCCCAACTCGTAGGCATCGGGAACTACCAACCTCAGTAGGATATCAACTGGACCAGTACATGTGTCCTGAGGTCTCCACTCACAAATTAGCTGATGTTCTTGGACTTGTGTATCGGTCCATTTGATATCCATAGATCAGAGGGAAGCAGTCCAGGACTGATCCAAGACATTTTGCCACCAGATATAGCAGCAAATGTCAGTTGATGGATGTGTCTCTGGTGACTCACAAACCAATCCTGGCATGAAACATGCGACCACACACACATTACACTGAATAGATAGTGGTGCAGAGGGCGTAGTTGAGTTTGATCAAGCTTCTGTGCTTGTCGCTTAGCCTCTTCATGTCTGCAGCATTCTCCTTCAAAGTAATTGGTAGCAACAGAGGTGGTTTGGTGCTAAAGTGGGCAATCTACGGCTGCTGCCTCCCAGGTTTGTAGGTTTATACCTGACACCTTCATGTTTTGTTTCAGCTGGTCCTTATAACACTTCAAAGGAACTATCCATAAAGCAGACATGCCCTATCCAACTAAGACAATGGCCTATGATGGAAGCTTCAATGCTATTTACATGTGCCTTCTCGAGGACTACGATGTTGGTGACATAGTCATTCCACTTGACGTACAAGATGGACCTTAGCTTTTGTTGGTGATAGCACTCAAGCTTTTTGATGTCTTAATGATAGAGGGTCCATGTTTCACAGCCATATAATAATGTCGAGGTAACAATAGTGGCTCAAGTGGCTAAAACACTGACTGGGAGGCGGAAGGTCAGCAGTTCGATTCCAGAGTACTGCAGGATGGAATGAGCGTCCGTCTTTATCCCAGCTCCTGCCAACCTAGCAGTTCGAAAGCAAGAAATTGCAAGTAGATAAATAGGGACCACTTTGGTGGGAAGGTAACAGCATTCCGTGCACTCGTGTCTAGTCATGCCTGCCACATGACCATGGAAACGTTTGCAGAAGCTTTGGAACAGAGATGCGCACTGAACCCTAGAGTCAGATACGACTGGCTTTCGAGCAAGGGAAACCTTTACCTTTACCTAACAACAACTGGGTATGCCGTAAGCTTTGTATGAACTGTTAAATCTTTGTTCATGAAAACCAGGTGTGATAGAGCATATTAGATTACAGTAAAACCTTGTATAATGAAAATAATTTGTTCTATAAAGCTTTTCACCATGTGATTTTTTTCTTTATACGATTTCCCCCCATATGAATAAAAATCCCTATGGAAAAAAAATCGTATAATGAAAAAAAATTGCTAAGTGATTTTTTCCATCGACATCTTCGTTGTACGATTTGTCCCCATAGGGATGCCGTATCGCATAGCGAAAATTTTCATTGTGATTTTTTCCCATAGGTTGCGCTATTTTCACATAGCTAATTTTTTTGTTATGCAAGGCGCCATTCATTATACGAGGTTCCACTGTACTATTATACAATTATAATACAATGGGGTGAAGTTGTGGCCCTCCAGATGTTGTTAGGCTGCAACTACCAACATCACCACCACTACCATCCCATGCTGGCTAGGACTGATGGGTATTGTAATTCAACAATATATTAAGAGGGCTGCACTTTGGCCATCCTTGGAATGCAAGAACAGCTCTTAGACTGCAGTTTTTGTTTTTAAACAGGCTTTTAATAGCAACCTGACACACAAATAAGTGAGGAGAAAAGCTTTACTTCTCTAATAACTTCTCAGATAGCTGCTGTGAAAGACACAAGATGCAGAAGGGATAAAGTAGCAATTCTAAGGTAGCCACCAGTAACAAAAACATATTATGATACTTTGATATTAATGTTTATTTCAGAGCCAGTTTTCCTTTATTAGTGTTTTTACATGCGAAGTAGACCATGACTCAGGAAAGCTCATACTGAATTTTTTGTCTTAAAGGCACAGTAAGATTTTTATTTATTTTCTTAACCTTTAGCAACTTGTAGACTACTACAGGGCCATTCTACGAACCACAAAAGGCAGTAAAGGTAAAGGTTTCCCTTGCTCAAAAGCCAGTCGTATCTGACTCTAGGGTTCAGTGCTCATTTGTTTCAAAGCCGAAGAGCCAACGCTGTCTGCTTCTGCAGACATTTCCGTGGTCATGTGACAGGCATTAGAAACCGGAGCGCACGGAAAACTTTTTGCAAAAGGCCTTAAATGCAGATAATCAGGCCTGGCCCAAAACATATTTCCACCTGAGGCACAGGAACAAAGTATTCAGTACCCAATACCATGCCAAGTTATTTTTTTGTATGAGGAACACAATCCCACAAGATCATTCCTACTTCTGTAGCAGTAAAAATA
Organism: Bradypodion pumilum; assembly: GCA_035047305.1. Lineage (NCBI taxonomy): Eukaryota > Metazoa > Chordata > Lepidosauria > Squamata > Chamaeleonidae > Bradypodion > Bradypodion pumilum. The sequence continues at coordinate 445,364,974 of JAWDJD010000002.1, read as the reverse complement.
TGGTGGCATCAATTAACTTTGTGTTGCTCTTTCCTGACATCCGAAATCTGCTGCCTGGTGCAGTTGCCTCACTGCCTAATGGTGGGACTGGTTTTATCCAGGGCTTATAATATGCTTTGTAGTCTGGTCAGGTTATCCTGCTATAGTATTAGAGTAGACCATACTGCCAGAGACTCAACATCGAGTGTCAGTTAACTAACCTGACAACACTGACTGGACTAGCGGCCTTGGCAAAGTCCACAGGAAAGGGTGATGGTCCCCAAGAAGATTAAATCCCACTTGACTCCATCTTGATGGAAGGCAGCAGCTTCACCAATACTGGCCTGGGACTAAGGAGGACTTTGCGTGCCAAAAGGGCTCAGGACCAGAAAGTGATTCATGAAGTGGGATCAATGGTACAAGTGCCATGCTGCAATGTGGAAGGCAGGTTGAAAGGCCACGGCATTATATTTGTAGGACAGTCTTCATGGTTGATCACCATGATGATTGCCAGGATTCGGATACAGCACAAGAACCAGAATTTGCTTTTTACATTCAGCTGCTGTGCACCGAACCTACAAGACATAAATTTTAGCCCACCAGAAAAAGGTTCTCTGGTATTAAGCTAAGTGGCTTCTTGGCTCAGAACACAGAACTGAGTCATACCAGCAGACTGCCGAGTACAAGGAGTACCTTATGAGGTTACTGAAGCAGAGGGTGGAGCATACAGAAAACGGAATAGACTGGAAGTTTTCTGGGGCAGGGGCTGAGGGTGTAACAGGCAGAAACTGGAAGGCAGAGTTTCTCAAATAAAGTTTGGTGATAAATATATTATGATACGGTATACAAATAAATACATAAATAAATAAGGAAAAATGGGGTGCAATGTGTTGCCAGGGTAATCAATCCACTTCTGTTTTGCTCTGTTGACAAAACCTAGCTCTGCAGGAAATGTTTATAGACCATGCCATTAAAATCTTCACTTGCTACAAAATTCCTGAGTAGGAAATGACTATATAATGGGCAAAAACTGCAAATAAATGGCAGAAGAATGGGAACAGATTAATAATGGGAGAATCTAGAAGTCCTCTTTAGACACACCCACCTCCTCCAAATGATGATACTAAAAATGCTTCCAGCCATCTAAAAGTTTAGCTGGCGTAAGGTGAAGGCAAATACAGAGAGAAGTGCATTTGAGTGTGTGCATGCCAATTTTACACTGAGATTTTTTGATGAGTAGGAATTTCCTTGGTGGATACATATGAGCATATCTATCAACAGAAGGTGAAGGAAAGCATAACTTCTTGAGCTAAACTATGAGGGCTGGGCACATTTTCTATGTGCCTATGTAAAGAGAACACATAATTATAAAAAGAGCATTAATGAAAAAAGGTATTTTTTTGGAGGTGGCAATAACTTTCAGATTCATTTTTTTGTATTGTGTTGATATGGATGTTACTGTACTCTTCTATATTTTGCATTCTATTTTTTTAAACCACTTTGGGTCACCCTAGGGTGAGGAAGACGGTATATAAATATAGTAAATAAATAAATAAATAAATATCAGAATGGTACCATATCCTGTCATACAACATCAAGACTCTCCTTCATTGGAGGTTTTTAATGGAGATTGAATGGCATGAATCAAGGACGTTTAAAGCTGTAGTGTTCTTGCTCTGGCAAAGGGGTAGGCTTGATGAATAATTCAATATGAATAATCTGAAGAGATTGGAAAATTTAACTCTTAACCCAAAAAAGCATGAGAAGTTGATATGTAAGTTAAGGAAACAGCAATAACAACCACAGGATAAAGACTACTCCGCTCTCAGCTGCTCTTTACATCCCAGGTCATGTTTGCCTCACTTGGTCTCTCACAATTATTTGATTACTCATTTTGATGACTTATAGGGAGCAGATGGAAAATCTTTGCATTTTGAGGTGCTCTGAGATGTCTCTCCAAAACAGCTCCATTCAAATATACATGTTACTTGATACAGTAGTCAATGAGCAAAAAACCTAAATTACCCTGATAGGCATCCATTTTGTTTTGCATTTGCATTACACCCACCAATGGAAATTCAGCCTTCTAACTCAGCAAAATATTTTAATATTTAATATTAATAATATTTTAATAATATTGAAGCAAAGAGAATAAACAAAGAATAGTGAAACAAAGAAAAACAAAACCCAGATCCTGTTTGTTTGACTGAAAAGGACCTGTGTTTAAAAAGTTTCCCAATAAAATGTTCAGGATAAACATAATCTAACAGTCCCATGGGGTCCCCTTCTTTCTGTTTCAGATCATTTTCTTGAAATTCTCAATGGCTTCTTCTGACTTCTGCAATTCAGTCTCACTCTGTTTCAGCTGAAAAAAGAAGAACAACATGCACTTTCCTATTGAGGGAAAATCTATACTCTTCCCAATCCTAGTCTGAAATACCCCCCCGCGCCCCAACTAGGATCCCCCATGAGAAACATACAGGCACTACAGCCAAACATCAATGACTAGGATTTTTTAACAGTATATTTTGTAACTGAAATTACACTCCATCATATTTTTCAGGCAATTAAAAAAAAACAATTAAAAATGTGCTTTGCTACTTATACCGTTCCAGTGATGTTCACCCATAGCCAGGGTAGTTCTTATCTATTACTGTATATACAATTCATTTATGAGTCTGCTTTCTTGTATAATAATGGTAGCTATTTATTTGTACTGCCTCAAACATAAACTATCAATGTTTTCCTGTCGTTTATCTGTCACTAAATTGCTTCCAGCTTCATAACAATCCTAAAGGAGTTTTCATGATATGTGAGTTATTCAAGGAGTAGTTTACCATTGTCCCTCCCCACTGAGTTTCACTGACCATGTGGGGATTTTGAGTCCTGCCTTCTTAAGCCCTATTCTGACATTCGATCCACCACAACACACTGGCTGTTACTGTTTAGTCATAGCTCCACAATAATACTTGAGTGCCTGAGAAGAGTCCTGCAAGGGCTTTGGCAGTGAAACAGGTACAGCTTCGGTCAAAAGGTAACACCTGCCACATGACCATGGAAACGTCTACAGATGCAGACAGCACTGGCTCTTTGGCTGTAAATGGAGGTAAGCTTTAGAGTCAGATATGACTAGCTTTCGAGCAATAGAGGCATTTACCTTACTATCACCATAGGTGTCTAATTTTTCTCCCATTTTCCCAACAGCACATTTATCACCTTTCCATCAGTACATCCCCCACCCTGCACATTTTTTAACCCAAATGCATGCTAAAATAAAACCAGGCTGCCTCACGGTAGGGCAGTGGTGATGAACCTATGGTTGCCCCATCCCTCTAACCAGCAGCCCAATGGGATCGCTTCCTCCTTTCCCCAGCACAGAGTTTGCCCGCCTCTCTGCCCAACAGCCCAATGGTAGCACTTCCGTCCTCCCCCCAGCACAGAGTTTGGGCACTTGATCTCCAAAAGGTTCGCCATTGCTGCAATAGGGTATGGCTCAGACTGCTTCTTACCTTAGCTGCATCTGCCTCCTGGACTTGGGCAGGTACCTTAGCAGCATAGTCTGAGCTACCCATGCGTTCCCGTAGCCGTGCAATTTGCTTCTGTAGCTCCGCTTTTTTCCCTGCCAACTTGGAGATCTCCTTTTCAGCATCAATCAAGCCCTGGACCAGGGAATGGAAATAGAGAATGGCATTGGTGATTACATCGACTTGCTTGGGGTCTGTCTTTTGTACGGTTTATTGTTTCTGGAGGTTAGCATTGGAGGAAGGTTAGTAGCAATGTTAACCATAGAAGGATAGAACACTGGGTTGTAAGAGAAGCCAGAACCCAAAGTTCAAATCAATCCAAGAATTAACCCCTTGACTATCGCCACTCCCTTTTCCAAGCTCTTTTTCGTTACAGTAAGAACTAAAACTATAGGTCCCTTAACATGGCTATGTCTCTTCCAGACCTCTTCCTCCCAGCTACATGTTGCACATTGTTGGTACGCTGACTAAACAAAATCTGAGGCCACCACAATGATAAAAGACGATGATAAGCAACACGGGTGTCTTCCAAAAATGAGAAAGAAAACTGTTCTCCTCTGAAGGCTAGATCTGAATAGTTTCCCTGGTTATTTCACTGCATGCGCATGCTCCATTACCTTGAGCAAAAGGTGGACAGTGCATTTGTCAGAAGCAATGGCCACAGCGCAGCCTGGAGGGGCTACTTGCCCTGGCTCCAGAACCAGGACTTGCTTAGAGGAAGAGAGAGTGCAGATGTACTCAGAGCAGGTGGTCACGGCCTTCACTGTCTCAGAATCCAGACACTGCAAATAACCTGGAAAGTGCAAAAAGAGATGATGTACAGAGTCACAGTGATTACTCTAAAGCAGTGGTGGCCAACCTATGGCACACATGCCAGAGGTGGCAATTGGAGCCCTCTCTGTGGGCACCCGTGCAGTCACCCCAACACAGAGTTTGCCCTGCCCCTCTGCCCAGCAGCCCAATGGGAGCGTTTCCTTCCTTCCTCCCCTGTTGCTGTGTTGCCACTTTGCAATAAATAAGTGGGTTTTGGGTTGCAGTTTGGGCACTCTGTCTCTAAAAGGTTCATCATCACTGCTCTAAAGAAACATCTCTTACAGAGGCAACTATAAACAAGCATTCAGTATATACAAAAATAATTTCCCTGAAACAAACTTTTAGCAAGATGGAATCTTAACTCTTAATTAAGATTGAGACCCCCTCGAAAAGAGATTTGGGGTTGGCAGTTCTGGAGCTGTAGCCTAAAAGGAGAAATAACACATTCCTCTAACAGACTCTGGTAGGACCTCACTTTCCCTGAAAGGGATTTTTTTTAGAATTGGGCCTTGTGCTTTAAAGAAACCAAATCCCTGTTTATTAACAAAAATGATGTTTGTGCATTTCCCTATTTAATATATTTAGTTTGACAAGTTAATAATTAATTTTATTAAACCTTATAACTTAAGTTTGAAACCTCAGAGACAGTTTTAAGTCCCCCTGAAAACACATAAAAAGTGTGACATTTCAGATTCCTTTTAAAAATGAGATGCATCATCCCAACATCAGAGAAAGCAGTTTCATACTGAATTGGAACCACAACAATCAATTCCAAACTCCTAATCAGACATTATCTGAGACAATTATGCTTTGCCTTGCTCTGAACCAGAGTGCATGGTCTATTAATGAGGCTCAACTTAATGGACAGGTTAATTTATTCTATTGGGACTGAGCAACTTTTCAGTCTCAAGAGGTTTGGCTAATTTGGTTTCTAATAGCTGCCCTGAGTCAACACCGTTCCTTGTTCTCCACCCCTAGCGTTTCTGAATATTTCATCAATTAATAATCTTCCAATTTATCACACCATGTACTCACAATCAGCTTTGGTTTTAGTGAGGTTGTAGTCTGCCCGGAGTGAACGCACTGCCTTAATAATGCTCAGCACAAAGTCAATGGTGCGGTCTAAGCTCTCATCCCGCCAACAGAACTGAGGTAAAACAGGAAAATGTTTACTGTTAGGTGGGGCATCACAATGTCAAACTGATCTGGATTAATTAGAAGGAAACCCTGGGCTGAACACTCATTTTTGTACTTTACCCACAAATCAGTGAGCAGTCAGAATTAATTTCCCATGTTAATTAATTGGAAGACACAAAACTTGATAAACTTTTTGAAGACACAATTTAAATAAAAAGCACATGATAAAAAATATTCTGTATTTTTTCCTTTAGTAAAGGTAAAGGTTTCCCTTGCCCGAAAGCCTGTTGTATCCGACTCTAGGGTTCAGTGCTCATCTGTTTCAAAGCCGAAGAGCCAGCGTTGTCTGCTTCTGCAGATGTTTCTGTGGTCATGTGGCAGGCATGACTAGACACTGGAGCGCACGGAACGCTGTTACCTTCCCACCCAAGTAGTCCCTATTTATCTACTTGCAATGTCTTGCTTTCGAACTGCTAGGTTGGCAAGAGTTATATTTTCACTTCAAAATGTGTTTCTCATTAATACCAGTTGCTTCCCCTTGTAGACCACGAAGATTCCAACCCACTCAATATCTCTCTAACAGCCTAAGGGTGTGTCCCCCATTACCTCCTCTATGCTTGGATAGGGGGTAACAGAGATGCTTGGAGGATCAGACGAGGGACAACGCCGGGGCAGACGCTGGAATAGCTCCTCTGTGACAAAAGGCATGAAAGGGCTGAGAAGGCGAAGGCCACTATCCAAGCAGGTGTAAAGAACATTCCGGGCAGTCTGGATGGCTGCCTCCTCTGGACCAGAGAAGACAGGCTTTAGGCACTCCTAGGTGGAAGTTTAGAAATAAATGTAAGGACACAAAGTACTGCAGTTATGCATTCTTATATAATGGAGGTAAAGGCCGCCTTGCTCGAAAGCTAATCGTATCTGACTCTAGGGTTTATTTATTTTTATTTATTTATTCTTAGATTTTTATGCCGCCCACTCGGGGAAACCCGACTCAGGGTTCAGTGCTCATCTCCGTTTATAGCTAAAGAACTAGTATTGTCTGTGTCTGCAGAGTTTCCATGGACATGTGGCAGGCATGACTAGACACTGGAGTGCACGAAACACTGTTATAATTATAAAATTATTTTTACTATAGCTGTGACACAAGAGAATAATCCAACCAAAGACATGTTGAGTAACTAAAAATGCATTATTACAAATTGAGTACCTATTACTTCTTCTCTCTACAAAATAGGTAATAATGTTTTTATTTATATCCCACTTCCCTCAATCCAATGGACGACTCGAAGCAGCTTACAAGACATGTAAGAAACAATAATAGGATGCAAAATACAGAAATACCCTATGACAATATAATAACACAGTACAATAAATTACAGAATGAATTATACAATAGACATATAAATTCTAATATAACAAAATTAATTTCACAATCCCCTACAACAATCAATACAAATACAGTCATAGGACTATAATAATGGATATACACACAAATACCAAATAGGTAAAGGTCTCCCTTGCTCGAAAGCCAGTCCTATCCAACTCTAGGGTGTGGTACTCATCTCCGTTTACAGCCAAAGAGCCAGCGCTGTTTGCATCTGCAGATGTTCTGTGGTCATGAGGCAGACATGAGTAGATGCAGGCGCACACAGAACGCTATTATCCTTCCTGCCGAAGCAGTACCGGTTTATCTACTTGCGAGTTCTTGCTTTCGAACTGCTAGGTTGGCAGGAGCTGGGACAGAGACAGGGGCTCACTCCATCATGCAGCACTTGAGTCTTGAACTGCTGACCTGGAGACCTTCCAGTCATCAAGTTCAGCATCTTAACCACTAAGCCACCACAGTCCCTCTATTGCATATTACTAGCCTGTACATTTTGCCATCTGTAGTACATATATCAGGGTAGAATCTGAGGCCAATGGAGCCAAATCTGCCACTTAAGATGTCCAAATCCCCTGTTCTATGACACTGTCACTTGGTGACTTCACAACGGTCAAATAGAGTCTCCCCCCCCCCCGCCCCTCAAAGTTCTGAAATACCCTTATGAAAGCCTAGTGTTCCCAGGTAAACCTTTAATATGAAACAGACAAGTTTTTTTTGTTCATCCTTTTGCCCTTGACTTTTTTAAAAAAAAAACCTCTCTCAAAGGACAGGTAACTCATTTCATTTATTGGATTTGTATGCCGCCCTACTTGACAATGCGACTCAGAGCGGCTAACATACCATGAAACACAAAAATCTTAATCAGGAGCCCTTCTCTTTCTCTTTTTATGTATATTAGGATAATTAGGGTTTTTTATGTGTCTTTATATGTTTTTAGAGCTGATGTAAGCGTAGAAATTTGAATATTAAATTAAATAAAATAAATATTACAATATGAAATATAAATACAGCATCATAATACAATACAATCGATATACCTAACATAAGAATAAAAATACAATGCAATAGGTCGGCTCTCTGTCCCTTCCCCGGCCAGTTATCTGTAACTGTGGTTCTTAAGAATAGCCACCTGTGATTTCACACCAATGGCCTGTTCTGTGTCTATGCAGATATCCTTGGAATTTTCCAGAGCCTAGAATGAAATTCTCAACCCCACCCTAGCACTTGACACGTTTCTTCCCTCCAACGGCTAACTCTCCATACCCATGTTCGCCATACTCAAAGACAGCACTCACCAAATAAATGTCACAGAGCTCATAGAGCCAGAAATTATACACCGCAGTGGTGATGCCTGGGAAATCATAAGCCTCGAATCCAACGTCACATAACTCCACGGCGTGGCTCAAACGACTCAGGATCCACCGATCAACGAGGCTTTCGGAGCCACTGGGCTGCAAAGGAGATTGCTTCTTAAGCAGGAGAGGTCCCTGGACAGGCAGGACTCAGACAAACGGAGGCAGTGGAAAGGAAGAGGAACCTCAGATCCATAGTGCTGCATGTTGTGATGCTGAATGTACCCCCAGGGAATTGTGTTTAGGGACATGGTAAAGCGGACTTTGTGTTTGGGAATGTGGCGAGAGAGAAGACTAAGAAACCAGGAGAAAATGATCTGACCTCTGGGCTGGACCGTGGCTGGAATCCCTCCCCGAGGCCGCGGATGGCAAATTTGGTTGCATTCCAAAGTTTGTTGCAGAAGTGCCGATACCCCAGGATTCTGTTCACATCAAGGTTTATGTCCCGGCCTAGAAAGAGCAGGGGAGGAAGGAGGAAATAATCACAGCAGCCTGAGATACAAGGCCAAGAAGAAGACTATGAGGACCGCATATCTCATTTAGATGGGAGATAAAGAAAATTACACTGCATCACAAAAAAAAAAAAAGAATATTGTGTGCTACTTGGCCTAATCCATGTGTCCTATACTAAATCAAGTGTGCTGAATCCAAATCTGAAGTCCGATTCTGAAGTCCGATGCCAGGATCTATTCATCTTTAGCTCAAAACAGACTCACTATGGCCTAGCTGTATTATCCAATAAGATGGTTTCGCACTAGAGACAAGCCATTGGTCCATCTCACCTTATATACCTATTTCTGACGTCAGCTCACTGACTTGCCCAGACATGCCGGGAGGCTGCTGGAACATGCATGGCACCAGGGGACGTGATTCAGCTGAGGTGGCAGCAGGCATAGTGGTAGCTGCAAGTTATAATGAGTTCTGAGTTCAGATTTGGAATCAGCGCACTCAATATCATGTAAAACACATGTGTTATTCCCAGTAGCAAAATCGTTGTTGTGCAGCGTTACCTTGAGATGTGTAAGCGCACAGAGCAAACCGAAGTGCGTCTGTCCCGCATTCTGGGATCCCACTGGGGTAATCGGATCTCTATGAAGCAAGCAGAGGTATGCCTTCATTAAATACATTCCATGCAAATACCTTCCACAAATGGTTCCCAACACTCTCCCATACTAGCCTTGAATCATTCTGCCACACAAATTATATGATTCCCATAATTAAGGCATCAGAAATGAAAGTTTGTTAGATTGTCCACAGTCAAGAAGTTATCAAAATTACATATTTAACAACAGCAAGAATGACAACACAGGGCACCCCACAAGTCGCCATACATAACTGGTTATCTTGGAACATGTTCCCAATGAGTGGAGGAGACTTCATGTGTGTGTAGAAAGAGGTGGCCAACATGTAGAGACTATTTTGTAAAACTTTGGGATGAATACTTTGTCCATTCAAATCAAATCAATTTTTTTATTACAGCCCAAGGCCAGTATTACAGAATCACAAATTCAAGCAGCCTACACAAGCGAGGCAACCTAATAAAACAATCACAAAATCACGAATGCTAGGTTATTTATAAGATAGCAATATACAACCAGAATTTCAAGGATTATTATTTCTACGCCCTGCAAACATATTCAATATCAGTTAAGTGATAATCTGAGAACATTTTCCTTATGCCTGTGGTTTTATCTTGCCTTTACGAATACAAGTTACATACCATGCAAATCTAGCCACCGCTATCGGGGGGTGTTGGTGTTAATATTGTTATGTTTTTATGGGTTTTTAAAAATGTTTTACAATTGGTCTTAGAGTACACCGCCCAGAGTTCTTTGGATAGGGCAGTATATAAATCTATTAAATTAAATTAAATTAATATCTTGCCCTTCACCCGACAAAAGAATACTCAAGTGTCCTGTCTTTATTATTAGACATCAAATTCGGAAAAACACTAAAAAGGTCGCTCCTAGGTTTATTATATAGGGAGACTCTAGCAGAGTCGGAGATTTCTATCATGTTTAACTGACATGGGCATAGACGCTCGAGCACTGGGACTTTCTTGAAGAAACCCTCATTGTAGGAGGAGGGAAACATGTTGTACCGAATAAGTGTGAAGGAACGTCTATGATCCGGATTTCTTATTAAAGACAAATATGCTAGGGGCCTAGCAACATTGAAAGTTGATCTGTCAAACAGGGGAGAAACTAGTTTGCTTAAATCATTTTGGCGATATATGTCGATAATTCTTTGTCTTACTAACTCTCTGGCATGAATAGCCCCTAAGGAGAGAACATAAAGTTTTGAAAGGCCACAAGTCCATTTAGCTTTGTCCATTCCCCATTTCTCCTATGTATGGTGATTTTGGGGACATCCTGTAAGAGACGATGCACTGACAAGTTGAGTCTGACTTGCAGTAACCTTTTCCAGGGTTTTCTACATAAGAACAGCCTTGCTGGAACAGGCCACAGCCCATCCAGTCCAGCATTCTGTCTCACACAGTGGCTCACCATTTCCTTCAGGGTATTCCCAAGCAGATGCCTTCACCTGCTTAGAATTCCCTGGAAATGGCATTGAGAGATATTCTGCCTATCTCTCCAACCCGGAGGTTGTCCTTAAGTATCCATAATTATAGCCATTGATACCCTTGTCCTCCATGAACTTGTCTAATCCTTTCTTAAAGCTGTCAAGACTGACAGCTGTCACCACTTCTTCTGGCAGGGAGTTCCATAGACCAGTAATCCTCTGGGTGAAAAAGTACTTTCTCTTATTTGTTTGAGAACTAGTACCCAAAAGTTTCATGGAGTGTCCCCTAGTTCTAGTGTTATGCGATAGGGAAAACAGTATTTCCTTATCTACTTTGTCCACACCATGCATGATTTTATAAACTTCAATCAGGTCACCTCTTAGACGTCATCGTTCAAGAGTGAAGAGGCAACCGTTGCAGTCTCAGATGGTAAGGAATGTGTTCCAGTCCCCTAATCTTTCTGGTTGCCCTCCTCTGCACTTTTTCCAGCTCCATAATATCCTTCTGGAGGTATGGCGACCAGAACTGTACACAGTATTCCAGATGGAGCCTCACCATAGATTTATAAAGAGGCAAAATGACACTTGCTGACTTATTTTCTATACCCTTCCTAATGATCCCTAGCATTGAGTTTGCTTTTTTCACTGCTGAGGCACAATGGGTTGACACCTTCATTGAGTTGTCCACCAGGACACCAAGGTCCCTTTCCTGGTTTGTCGCAGAGAGTTCAGACCCCATCAGTTTATAAATGTAATTGGGGTTCTTTGCACCAACAAGCATCACTCTGCCCTTACTAATGTTGAAGCTCATTTGCCACTGTTTTGCCCACTCCCCCAGTGTCAAGAGATCCCTCTGGAGCTCCTCACAATCTCTCACAGTTTTCACTACCCTGTATAATTTAGTGTCGTCAGCAAATTTGGCTACCTTGCTTTTTACTCCTACCTCTAGATCATTTATGAAGAGGTTGAAAAGCAGGGGTCCCAGTACTGAACCTTGGGGGACCCCACTCTTTACTTCCCTCCACTTGGAGAAGTGTCCATTTAGTGCTACCCTCTGTTTCCTGTCCCTTAGCCAGTTGCTGATCCAGGACAAGACCTGCCCCTTTATTCCATGACTGGTAAGTTTATTCAAGAGCCTTTGGTGTGGGACCTTGTCAAAAGCCTTCTGAAAGTCCAGATAAACAATGTCAACTGGATCCCCCTTATCCACATGTTTGTTGACACTCTCAAAAAATTCCAACAGATTAGTGAGGCATGATTTGCCCTTGTAAAAGCCATCTTGGCTCTCCTTTAGCAGCGCCTTCTCTTCTATGTGCGTATTAATTCTATCTTTTAGGATGGTTTCCATCACTTTACCTGGGACACATGTCAAACTGACAGGTCGGTAATTTCCTGGATCACCCCTGGATCCTTTTTTGAAAATTGGTGTTACATTCGCTACCTTCCAGTCATCAGGCACAAAGCCTGATTTGAGGGAAAGATTATATATTTTGGCTAGGAGACCAGCAATTTCATCTTTAAGTTCCCTGAGAACTCGTGGATGGATGCCATCTGGTCCTGGTGATTTGTTACTGTTTAGCTTAACAAGACATGCAAGGACCTCCTCCCTGGTTATTTCTATCTGGCTTAATTCTTCGGTTTCCCTCCCTACAAAGATAGGCTCTGTTTTGGGCATGTGGTCTCTGTATTCTTCAGTGAATACTGAAGCAAAGAATTCATTGAGTCTCTCTGCAATCCCTGTTTCCTCTTTAATAACCCCATGCCTTCCATTGTCATCTAATGGTCCAATGGCCTTGCTAGTTGGGTTCTTACCTCTAATGTACTTAAAGAAGTCTTTGTTATTTCTCTGAGTATTTTTAGCTATACGCTCCTCAAAGTCTTGCTTTGCTTTCCTGATTGTTGCCTTGCATTTGTTCTGCCAGAATTTATGTTTCTGCCTGCTGTCCTCATTCGGACAAGCCTTCCATCTTCTAAATGAGCTTTTCTTGCTCTTGATCACTTCCCGAACAGCTCCTGTAAGCCACATTGGAGTCCTCTTGGACCTGGCAGTGCCCTTTTTCCTTTTGGGTATGCATTCCAATTGGGCCTCTGTTATTGTTTTTGTAAACAGCCTCCATGCCTCTTGGAGTGTTTGGACTCTCTCAATTTTCCCTTTCAGCTTCTTTGTTACTAGTTTCCTCATTTTTGGGAAATTTCCTTTTTGAAAATTTAAGGTCTCTGTGTTAGATTTTATTAGTGACTTGTGGTCTATGATCAAGTTAAACATAATTGAGTTGTGGTCACTGTTCCCTATTGGATCAGTCACATTAACATCTTTCTGAGTACTCAGAAAGGGTTTAGCCTTCCCTTCTTCTGGGGTCAATTCTGGGACTGTGTAGCTTGCCCATGACTCCAAAGTCTCAGCTGCAACAATGTGAGGGGGAAACACATACCTGCCCTTGCTTTGCTCGCTCTATCTCAGCAGGGTCCAAATTGCTGTCCAGTAACTGAGCATGTAAGCCCTAAAGAGACAAAAAAAAAAGGGAAAAGTTAACTTCTTTGTTGAATAGAATATCATTGAAGGCACAACAGGAGGATGTTTGGCAATACAAACCACCCCCCTTCTCCAAAAAGTCTGCTTTCTCCACTTCTTTCAACCCAATAGCACCCTTGCTCCAATTCTCCTGGTTCCTTTTGAGCCACCAGAAGGTGGAAGAGATGGCTCCTTCCAAAGCACACTATGCAGAGCTATTTCCATTCTCTGCCACTTAGGAAGACACTCAAACATCCTCTTCCTGGATCAAACGGGAAATGTCCATCTAAGTACCGGTACAATTTTCTGCAGAAAACAGCCTCTCTCAAGCCTGAGGCTTCCAGACATGTCAGAACCACCATGATGGCAGTCAGGGTTCAGCAGATCTGAAAAACACCAGCTGGGAGGAAAGCTGCCCTATCATGAAGAGGGCAACAAATGGCTTCAGCTGGAAGTTAGTGACAATCCTCTCAACCCAAACTGTTTATGGTGTCAGATCACACCAACTGGCCAGGATGATTCCAGCTGTGGCCTAAGAAACAGGCATTTCTGTGGACATGGGGCAGGCATGGAACACTGGAGGGCACGGAATACTGTTTACCTTCCCAACGAAGTGTTGCCTATTTATCTACTTGCAATATCTTGCTTTCAAACTTTAAAATACCATTAATGGTCTTTCTTCCCTTCCATCTCATTCACTGACTCCTTTGCTCCTCCACCCTGGAAGGTCCAGGTTTTAGGGTAATCCTGTGCCAAGCACTTTATTAAAGCTAGCTCCTCAAAACAACAACACACATACAGATTTAGCTCACAAAAAGCAAATCACAGCATTATGGTGGCAGATACTAGAGACAACTCGTTAGAGCACTGAAGTCAGCTGCAACCCTGGTTTATACACGCATGTCCCAAATTCTGAGAGCAATAACAATAGGTCACCTCCAGTGTAATGCCAGTGATAACATCCAGTGGATCAATCACATTTCCCAATGATTTGCTCATCTTCCTGCCGTGGGCATCTCGAACAATAGCATGCAGGTAAACCTGGGAAAGGAAATTAGAACAGTGTTGGGAACAGGCGATAGTTGTGTGTTTACGTCAGCCATAAAATGCACCTGTGCAGGCACAAACATGTCCACGGCTGTTGTAACGTGGAATTGGGTACATTTACGATAGCCGTAAATGTAGCCTTCTCAGCTGTCCAGGGCGGGGTCAGGCCCACTGCATAAAAAGGCTGGCCACCCCTGCTTTAAACAGTTATTTTATCTTACTCTGTTTTTAATTGTGCTATTGTGTTGTTTTACATGATTACAAACTGCTTCAGTTTCGAGGTGCCCACAGAAAAAGGGAATGGTATACCCCTTCCGAGTACTCTTTAGCTACAAAACCTTGGAAAGGGTCGCCATATGTCAGAAATGACTTGAGGACACACTATTATTTATTACTTGGTCTCCTATGGGGAGACAGACATAAACTAAACAGGCAACAAGAGGAATGAGACTGGACTCCTGAAGCTGGTATGGCATATTTCATACATTATGCACTAGCTCTATTGTTGTGTCTTATGGTGTCATCAAATCTTTCCGACTTGTGGCTGCTTGAAATAACGACATCCCAAAGGTCCCATGATCCACAATCCTGACATTAAATTTCTGCCATTGGCTCACTGTCATTGACATTAAATTCCCTATTATTAAATGTCATTATATCAAAAGAAGCATACACATGTACAGAACAACAGTCTTTCATGAGACAGGTTAGTTTTACTCTGCGCCCAGGACCCCCACTTTTACAGTAGTTCCACTTTTCCCCTTTCAGGAAGGGTCCGGCTGAACAAAGGCTAGGCAGGGCAGGGCGCCTTTGTGTATCTACAGTACACCCACAACACAAACACCCCCCAGACATAATACTTTGCATTGCAGGAAGTGTACTTTAGCGGCCTAATCTGGTAATGCACCCTTGGTTAACAAAAATTTCAGTGTACGAAAGGTCCCCTGGAACACATTAATTTTGTTATCCGTGGTACCACTGTAAGTTCAAAACCTAAAGCGACATTGTAGTATTCCACGAGATCTCTGGGTAGGCTTCCAACTCTGATTCCAAAACAAGAGGGCTTAGTTTGGCTCAGGTAAGCTCAGCAGCAAGAATAAATAATAGCAATTCTTCTTCCGTGTCCCGATCAAACCCTGGACTGCCAAGGTGAAGCCACTTTCTTCGCTTTGTTATTGCTCAAACCCAAGTCCTCATCGGTGCATGCCTATGGCAGCAATCGGCAGACCAGTAAATGAGCCGGATTCTATGTCTCTCCACATTCACACCGTGTGTTGTTGTCCGCCAGCAGTCACCACTTGAGCAAGTTGGTCTTGCATTTAGAGCCTCCAATGAATAGTAGTTAAGGGATAAACAAGCAAAACTATACTTGAGAATCCTAACCACATCTTATCCTGCCTTCCCCCCAGTTTTAATGATTCCCGTTCTGTTTCTTACAAGGTTTTAGTGGCTTTTTCGGTGTGGTTGGAGAGTGATAGGTCCAGTCCTAGGCCCCTCAAATGGGGGGTGCCTCAGGGCTCGGTGCTCTCTCCTCTCCTATTTAACATCTACATGAAGCCGCTGGGTGAGATCATTCGTTCCCATGGGATGCGGTACCATCAGTACGCGGATGACACTCAGTTGTACATCTCGGCCCATGGGGACCCCAGTGATGCCGTCAAAGTCCTTTCCAGGTGCCTGGAAGCTGTTGGGGTCTGGATGGGGGCTAACGGGCTACAACTGAATCCCAGCAAGACTGAGTGGCTATGGATAAGGGGTCCTGCGTTAACCCGGGAGCTACCATCTTTGGTTCTGGATGGGGCTATTTTGCCCCAGACAGACCCGGTGCGCAACTTGGGGGTCCTCCTGGATTCGTGGCTACTGCTAGAAGAACAGGTGGCGGCTGTGACCAGGAGGGCTTTCGCCCAGCTTCGGGTGATTCGCCAGTTGCGCCCACTCCTGGACCGGGACTCCTTGCTCATGGTCACTCACGCTCTGGTCACCTCCAGACTAGATTATTGCAATGCGCTCTACATGGGGCTGCCCTTGACGACCATTTGGAGGCTACAGCTGGTCCAGAATGCAGCAGCCCGGGTGGTGATGGTGTGTGGGCGTTATGCCCGTGCTTCGCCACGGCTCCAGGAGCTGCACTGGTTGCCAGTTTGTCTCCGGGTGCAATTCAAGGTGCTGGTTTTGGCCTTTAAAGCCCTATATGGTAGTGGGCCGGCTTACCTAAGAGACCACATCGCCCAGAGGACGTCTGTCCGTCCAACCAGAGCAGACCGGCTCTCTAATTGTTCCATCAGCCAGAGGGGCTCGCCTCTCTGGCACAAGGAGGAGAGCCTTCTCTGTGTCTGCACCGGCCCTCTAGAACCTCCTGCCAACAGAGCCACGTCTCCGGACGGAATTGCTGCCTTTCAGAAAAGAACTTAAAACCTGGCTGGCGGGTCAAGTGTGGGGTGCAGGTGGAAGGGTAACCTCCATTGGGTGGCTGGTGTAGAAGAACTCCTCCCCATGGTGCCTTTGGATCCTGCACCCCTTGTTTTAGGGGGTGGGTAGTTTTAACTGTTTTTAACATGTTTTTTTTAATTTTTATTGTGAACCGCCCTGAGTCAGCTTTGGCCGAGTGAGCGGTATATAAATGTGACAATTAAATTAAATTAAAAATTTTCCATAAAATCAAACACTTCACAGACAGAAAATTCTGCCACAGATAACAGATTACAAGCTTGTGCATCCAACCTATGGGTGCACGGAATCAAAGCTTGACTGAGTGATCCATCGCATCCCTGAAAAGTACAGTGGTGCAGGAAAAAGGAATAATAAAACCTCTTTCTCACCTCTCTAAATGGCAGTTTTCCTGTTAGCTTCAGCCCCAACATAACCATGCGGGCTACCCAGAAGAAGAGAATGTCATGCCCTGTTTCTAGGAGGGTCCCAGGGTAAAACACCTGGAGATCTTCACTCTTACAGGAGAAAGAAAAAGACAAGTTAGGAGAGGATAAATGAGATCTGAGTACAGCAACAGTACAATAAACATCATTCCAATTATTTTCAGAGCCCTGCTTTATGACTGTGGACTTACAGGGTTTGGCCATCCAAAGATGGAGAAAGGAAACAGGCCAGATGAGAACCAGGTGTCTAGGACATCGTCATCTGAAAGACAGGGGACAAGAAGTACATGGAGGCATTGACTAAAACAGTCTATGGCAGTAATTGTGAACCTTTTAGAGACTGAGTGCCCACATTCAACAGGCTGCTGTCCGTGCCGCACCCTCACGGCGCATGTGAGCCGCTCACCTTACCCCAGACAGTGGAGGAAGCACTCTTATTGGGCTGCTGGACAGAGGGGTGGAGTGAACTCTGTGCTGGGGGGAAGGGAGGAAACGCTTCCATTGGGATACTGGGCAGAGGGGCAGGTCAAATTCTGTTCTGGGATGATGGCGCACGTGCTCACAGAGAGGGCACTGAGTGTCCCCTCTGCCATAGGTTCGCCACCACTGGTCTATGACAATGACAAACTAGTTTTTTTCAGATGTAATCCTAACATTCTGCAACTAATGTATGCAAATCTATTAGGAAGATGTTGACTCTGCATATTTATAAATATAAGAACTCATAGAATCACTGAGCTGGAAGGGGCTTTTTAGACCATCGAGCCCAATCCCCTGGTTCAATGCAGGAGTCCAAATCGAAGCAGATCTGAAAGTTGGTTATCCAATTCTCTCTTGAATGTTTCCAGGATTGGAACGCTCACCACCTCTCGAGGCAGCTGGTTCCACTGTCGTACTGCCCTAACTATTAAGACATATTTCCTAATATTCAGCCTAGAAATGATTTAAGGGGTGAGAAAATCATGGAAATTGCTGGTAGGCAGGTTGAAGGGCTGGGATATGGACTGAGATTATCAGCTAAAAGGTTATGAAGGAAGAAGCTTAGTCAAGTGTCTTGCTCACCTTTCTCACTGAATATGACATCCACCATGCCATGAGAGAGATATGGTCTTTCTCATTATAGTAAGCTTTAATGACTGCTATTTGTAAAATTATTCCTGGTTTGTTGCAACATACTATTTTATTACCGGTTTGCACTTATATATTAAGTCCAATAAATAGATAGGTAGGTAGGTAGATATACAGACAAACAGACAGACAGAGAAACCCTAATGTGTGCTATACCTTGTCGGAGGGAGATTTTATTTGGGGTCACTTTGAAGATTTTGGCGGCCTTCTCTTTTGCCTCTTGTTCACTTCGTCCGCTTACCCAGTACTTGCCATCTGTGTCCTAGGAGAAAGAACACAGATTTTTAATAAAATCTGTCACATCTTGAAATAAATCTAAGCTACACTACCATTTAATACAGAATAAGAGGTTAACTGACTAAGAAAGTTCGGTTTCACTTACCAGTGATAACTTTCATTCTTCGAGTATATAGTTTGTGAATACACACTATTGGGTTATGCGCCTGCGCAGAACGTCGATCGGAGGCTTGAAAAGCTATTGGTCAAAAGTTTTGGCGGTAAGACCGCCCACCGTACCGCCCACCCTGAGGCGCCCGCGCGCCATTTTACCTCAGTTCCATACTTAAGCCAAGCACAGGATAAACCAATTGATCTCATCCGTGCAGCTCAAGAGGGGAGGCAGGGTGGGTAGTGTGTATTCACAAACTATATACTCGAAGAACGAAAGTTATCACTGGTAAGTGAAACCGAACTTTCTCCTTCGTATAGTTTGTGAATCCCCACTATTGGGAGATTAGCAAGCTCACACTTACTTGGTAGGTGGGCAGTCGGATGAGATGATCCCACGATGAAGATGATGATGGTCAGGCAGGGTGAACTGTCAAGGGCGATGAGCCCGGAGCCCCCTAGTGAGGACGACATGGCCAAGCCTGGCGTCCGCACTGGCTCTGGTGTCCACCCTGTAATGCTGGACAAATGTAGAAGGTCTGGACCAAGTGGCAGCCTTACATATGTCCTCGAGCGGTGTGCCCTCCAGAAAGGCCGTGGATGTGGCAACCGCTCTGGTAGAATGCGCCCTGACATGCGGTGGAGGTGGCAGCGAGGCCGACTCGTAGGCCAGGTAGATGGTAGACGTGATCCATTTGGAGAACCGCTGAGCAGAGATGGGTTCACCCTTGGACTTTCCTCCATAAGCCACAAAAAGGCGTTGCGACTTCCTGAACTCCCTTGTCCTGCTGGTGTAAAACAATAAAGCTCGTTTGACATCCAGCGTGTGCCAAGTCCTTTCTTGGGCGTTGGTGGGGTTCTGGAAGAAGGTTGGCAAGGAGATAGTCTGTGCCATATGAAACTGGGAGACCACCTTGGGAAGGAAAGTGATATCCGCTTGGAGTACCACGCGGTCATTGAAGAATTGAAGAAACGGTGCGTCTGCCCGCAGAGCAACCAGTTCACCAGCTCGCCGAGCAGACGTAATAGCCACCAAAAAAGCCGTCTTCCACGTGAGGAGACGAGCATCCGCGGTAGCCATGGGCCCGAAAGGAGTCCTGGTGAGCGCGTTGAGGACGGTAGAGAGTGACCATTGTGCCGTCGGACTCCTGACCGACGGCATTCCGCAGTCCCTTGAGGAAACGCTTCACTGTTTGGTCGCGAAAGGCACCAGAAGCGGGCGAACCGGGCGGAGAGTCAGCCACCACCGCTGCGAGATGGACTCGGACGGAGGCAATGCTAAGGCCCGACTCCGCCAGATGGAGGAGGAAGGCCAAGACGTCCTGCAGCCCCGCCTGTGGTGGGGACGTCTGCTGGGAAGCCAGGAAAGCGCAAAAGCGTCTGTATTTGGAAGTATAAGACTTCCGTGTGGAAGGGCGCCGCGCTAGCTCCAGGATCCTGGATAGTCTGGGGTTATCCTCCACGCGGTGAGGTGGAGGCTGGGTAGGTCCGAGTGGTGAAGCTGGCCCTGCTCCATTTGGAGAAGCGTCGGAGACTCCGGCAGCGTGCGATACTGAGACGACATGCGTAACAGCAGCGGAAACCAGGGTTGGCGAGGCCATGCTGGGGCCACAAGGATGGCGTTGGTCCTGTGTTGATACATTCTGGTGAGAACTTTCTGGACCAGAGGAAACGGAGGAAAAGCGTAGAAATAGTCCTGATCCCACCGTTTCATGAAGGCATCGCCCTCGGAGTTCATTCTGATGCCTGCCCTGGAGCAGTATCTGTGGCATTTCTTGTTGGACTCCGAAGCAAAGAGGTCGATGTTCGGCGTCCCCCAGGCCTCGCAAAGCGACTGAAATACCTCATCTTCCAGTTCCCATTCGTGGGTCGTCGAGGTGAGGCGGCTGAGATGGTCGGCCAAGACATTCA
Organism: Bradypodion pumilum; assembly: GCA_035047305.1. Lineage (NCBI taxonomy): Eukaryota > Metazoa > Chordata > Lepidosauria > Squamata > Chamaeleonidae > Bradypodion > Bradypodion pumilum. Next base: position 445,344,404 of record JAWDJD010000002.1, on the reverse strand, counting down.
GCTTGCCCTGAATGTGCACTCCAATCGGGTAAATGTGCCTCTCCAGGCACCACTCCCAGAGCTGCACAGCGAGGTAAAGAAGGGTGGTGGATCGCGTTCCTCCCTGCTTGTTCAGATATGCCACAGCCGTGGTATTGTCCGAGGCTACTTGGACCGCCTTGCCCGTGAGCAGGCTCTCGAAGGAACGTAGGGCCTTCCAAATGGCCAGTAGTTCCAAGTAGTTGATATGGTACACCCTCTCCTGAGGCGACCAAGGGTTGTTGACCGTGAGAGTAGCGCAGGCAGCCCCCCAGCCGAGGTTGCTTGCGTCGGTCAATACTTGCAACGAGGGTTGCGGGGGGTAAAAGCTCTTCCCCGTTGTCACGTTGAGTGGTGCCATCCACCATAGCAGTTGGTCCCTCAGCTCCAGAGGCGGAGTTAGATGTTTGGACTGGCTCTCCCGGAGCGCGTCGAATTCGTGAAGGAGCCACGACTGCAGGGACCGGAACTTTAACTTGGCGTGAGGGATCACCGCCGTCGTTGAGGCCATGAGGCCCAGAAGTCTTTGAGCCTTTTTCGCCCGGATGCACGGTTTGGTGCGAAGGTCGTTCACTCCCTGCGCGATGTCCTGCAAGCGTTTCTGGGGTGCAAAGGCTCTGGTGGCAAGCGAGTCGAGTACCGCTCCAATGTACTCGACGCGCTGAGAGGGAATCAACTTCAATTTGGTGAAGTTGATCCTGAGGCCGAGACTCTCCATGAGGTGGACCGTGAACTGCGTGTCCCGAATGGCCGACGAGTTGGTGGGGGATACAATCAGCCAGTCGTCGATGTACGGGAAGACCCTGATTCCCCGCTGGCGAAGGAAGGCAGCCACTGGAGCCATGCATTTGGTGAAGACCCGTGGTGCCGTGGCCAGGCTGAACGGTAGACACCGGTACTGGTACACGGAGTCGCCGATGCGGAATCGAAGGAACCTTCGGTGCTCCTCGAGGATGGAGACATGGAAGTAAGCGTCCTTGAGGTCTATGACTGTGAACCAGTCCCCCGTGTTGATGAGGGGGAGGACGGTCTGCAGGGTCACCATCCAGAACTTCCTGGTATGGATGCACTTGTTGAGGCGACGTAGGTCCAGAATTGGGCGAAGTCCTCCGTCCTTCTTCTGAACCACGAAGTACCTCGAGTAGAAGCCGTTGTCCCAGTCAGGCGACGGCACCCGCTCGATGGCTCCCTTGGACAGAAGAGTTGATATTTCTTCCTCCAAATGGGGGGGACGAGGTGGTGAAGCGATGCCTTCCTACCCGAGGTGCCCGCACGAACTTGATGGCGTAGCCAGAGGACAAGATCTTTAAGACCCACCGGTCGTCCGTGATGCCTGACCATACCGGAAGGAAGTTTCGGAGGGGAAGGTACGGGATGTGGAGCGAGAGAGACTCGGCCGTCGCAGCTTCAAACGCGGGACTTGGACTTCGCGTCCGAACCCTTGCCCTGCCCATAAGGCTGGTAACGGGGCTTGTGCTGGCGCCAGTGCTTGTAGGAGCCAGACCTGGGCTGTTCCGAAGGGCCACCTTGTTGCTGCGGGTTGCCCTGATATCGCCGCATGAAAGGTTGGAATCTCGGCCTGGTGGGCGGCGTCGGCGTGGCAAGGCCGAGGAACTTGGCCGTAGAGTTCGTTTGGCGCATTTCGTTCAGGACCTTATCGGTGTCCTGCCCGAATAGGCCCTGTCCGTCGAAGGGGAACTCCTCGATGAGCTTCTTCATCGCATCATCGAGGGAGGTGCCCCTAAGCCAGGCATGACGACGGAGCAGAATAGCGGAAGCCATGTCCTTTGCCACGTAGTCATTGATGTGCCTGGCCGTTCTCATCTGCTGCTCCGACAGAAAGTCCCCTTCGGATGCCAGCGCGTCGATCCGCTTTTGGGCTTCGGCAGGCAGAGTAGCGGCCACGACCTTTACCTGCTCCCAGAGGTGGGACTGATAGAGGCCCATGGCGGCCGAGTAGTTGGCGGCTCGGAGGAAGAGGGAACCGGTGGCGTAGAACTTTCGGCCCACCGCGTCCAGCTTCTTCCCTTCCGGAGTCGAAGGTACCGGAAAACCGCTGGTGGCTGTCCTGTGTTGGAAGGCCTTGACCACCAGCGAGTTCGGCAAGGGGTGCGCTTGGAGGAACTCAACGTTCTCGTCCAGGACTCTGTACATGCCGTCGAGCCTGGACGAAACGGAGTGCAATGACACTGGCTTCTTCCATGTTGCCTTCGCTGACGTCAACATGGACGGAAGCATGGTGATATGGACCGGCCGGATTGCTCGTCTGTCCAGCTTCGCGGTCATTTGGTCCTCGCCCTCCAGTGGAGGCTGGTCCACCTTCAGGTTCAGCGCCGTCCCCAAGCGTGTCAGCATTGCTGTGAGCGAGCGTTGATCCTCACCACGCGGTGGGTCAACCACGCCGATGGCTTGGTCCGGGGTCTTGTCGGCGTCGACGTCTCCCTCGTCCTCCTCCGAAGACGCGCTGGAGTCATCGGAAGACGAGGGAGGGACCCTGGTGTCCACGTCGGGACCGCGCCAGTACGGCCTGGGCGGGTCGACGGGATGGGAGTCCACCGCATCGACGTTTGGACCACACCAAGACGATATGGGTGGGCCAGCGGAGCAGACACTCGACCCTCGTGAGGTCGGTGGGGCCACAGTAGGACCAACATCCCTGGGGCTTGCGGTGGTCAGCACCGGAGCCGCAGAGGCCGCAGGCATGGAGGCCTTGAACTGCTGGGCAAACGACTTTGCCATGGCCTCGAACATCCCCTTGAAGAACTCCACCTGGGATGCATCCGGAGCCGACGGTTGGGACGAAACGGTGGCCGACAAAACGGTGGCTGGAATCACCGGAGACGAAACGGTGGCCGGAATGGTGATTGCCGGTTCGTCGATCGTCGGAGTCCTGGGCCTCGGGGAGACGGAGGCCTGCCTCGTGGGTGAACGGCCCCTCCCACGAGGGGGAGACGGGAGTACCTGCAGTGGGCGAGCTGGAGCCCCAGCCCTGCAACCTTTCTCAGGAGATCCCGAAGAGGACCGTGCGCCCCACATCGAAGAGCCGGGCGAAGGACATCTCGCAACCGAGAAGGGAGGCGAAGGCCCCGGAGAGATGGGAGGGCGAGGCGTAGGCGGGAGCGAACGCCTCTTTTCCGGCCCGTGCTTCTTTTTCTTCTCTCCATTCTTATCCTTCTTCTTCTTCTTCTTCTTGATGGAGAGAGTGGAAGAAGAAGCAGAAAGCGGAGGAGGCTGAGAGGCACTAGCAGAGGTAGAAGCGGCCGCGGCGGGAGCCAGAGAGAATTCCATCAGATGGGCTTTGAGCCGGTAGCTCCGGTTCTGCACTGCAAGGCGGGTAAATTTCTTGCAGTGAGGGCAAGACTGGCTCTGGTGAGACTCCCCCAGGCAGAAAAGGCAAAGGCTATGCCCGTCGGAGGCAGGGAACCTCTTCAGGCAAGCAGAACACTGCTTGAAGGCAGCGGCCATCAAAGAAAAATTCTTCCAACGGAAGGTTCTGGAAGGCGAGTACCCCAAAGGGCAGGCCAGCCGCCACCCCCTTGAGGGGGGAAACGGTGACCGAAGCGAGTAGGTAACTGAGTCCACCAGGAGGAAGAAACAGCACCGGGGTGGCAATCCTGCCCGAAGGACAAGATTACCGAAAAAATTGTACACGAAGTTAGCCAAAAGACTTTCCCTCAGAAGGGCGAAAAAATTGAGGAAGCTCTCAACGATCGTCCTGCTGCTACAGCGGAAAGAAGAGAACTGAGGTAAAATGGCGCGCGGGCGCCTCAGGGTGGGTGGTACGGTGGGCGGTCTTACCGCCAAAACTTTTGACCAATAGCTTTTCAAGCCTCCGATCGACGTTCTGCACAGGCGCATAACCCAATAGTGGGGATTCACAAACTATACGAAGGAGAACTAGAAGATCCCAAGACCAACACACTATCTTTCAGCTGAGATGATACAACGGACCTCAAATGGCACCATCACACACCGAATGATAGCCCACAACAATTTGGTGGTCTTACCTCTCCAGGCGGCACAGATGGATCATCCACAGTCACAAAATATGCTGGAATGCGATGGCCCCACCACAGCTGCCGAGAAATGCACCAATCCCTAGAACAGAACAGAAGGGGGGGGGGAGAGAAGAATTAGATCATAAAGCTCTCTTGCAGAACTTACAATTTCAAAGGATTCTGGAAGTTCACTCTCACAAAATATAACCCATAATCTTTATCCTTGAAATAAAGGGATGAAAACAATACAGTAAAACCTCTACATACGATTTTTTCCTGTTCCACAAGGTTATTTGTATGTCGAAAAAATTGTATGTCGAAAACACATTGCATCTAGAGGCCACTAGATATCACATTTTTCCTATGTTGTTTTTTTCCTATTAAAAATTTGCATGTTGAATTTTTTTAGCCAGGATTTTTATTTGTATGTCAATTTTTTTGTAAGTCAACCCGTTTGTATGTCGGGGTTCCACTGTATAGAAAGTAGTAGACTGACAAATAGAAAATGATAGCATTTATACTTATATACTGCCCCATCGCACTTAGTGCACTCTCGGGCAGGTCACAACTTAATTAGCATTTTGCCCCCAACATGCTGGGTACTCATTTCACCTGACCTGGGAAGGATAGAAGGCTGAGTCAACCTTGATTCCCTGTCAGGATCAAACTCACAATGTTTTGGCTGCAGCACAGCAGTTTAACCACTGCGCCACCAGGTATCTTGGAAAACCTGCCATGTTTTTATGTTTGGGGGACTGAGAGGTGTGTGCTGTTAATGAGACCCCTTAACATAAAAAGTTCATTTCAGTCTGTCAGATTTAACAAAGTAAATGAAGAGTAATTGCAAGCTCCTGTTCAGCAATTCCTTTATTTTCTGGGGTCTTCTCTCTTTCCTTTCTTAGTTTCCTTTTCCTCAGGTTTCCCTCCATTTCAATTTCCTGAGCTGCCCAGCCTCAATCCAAATGTCACAAAACAGCTTCCACGTCTCTTTACTTTTTTTTTATTTTTTTTTATTAATAATCATAAAATACAAACAAACATAAAAAATATAAATACTTAAAAACTAACAATAAATAAAGAAAAAAACACCAAGAAAAGAGAAAGGAATAACAACAATATATCAAAATCTTGTTCACTCTTTCATTCTTTCAACTTTTAATCCGTGCAAAACCCTATTCTGCAGCAATTTCAATTGGCACAGTATACTTAAATCTTCCAAAATTGAATCATGTCAGGGCCAGGCTTACTTCCTTCTTCACTTGTTAACGCGTGCTGTATGAAAGGTTTCCATATTTCCCAAAATTGTATTTTGATTTTAAAACCCTGTTTTAACCTAATTTGGCTAGTTAATTTTTCATTTAGTGCCAGTTGCCAAACCTCTTTATACCACCTATTCTTATTTAGATTTTCGTTACCCTTCCATTCTTGGGCTATCAGCTGTCTAGCAACCAGCAACAATGTCAAAATTAATTCTTTATTACCCTCACTTAATCTCATTTTTCCTATTTCTCCTAATATAGCTAGTTTGGGTTCTAAAATCATTGTTATGTCAAGAATCTCGTTTATCTCCTTCTCTACCACTTTCCAAAATTTATTTGTTTTCTTACAAAACCACCACAGATGCAAATATGTCCCCTTTTGTTCATTGCATCTCCAACACAAATCAGATTTATTAATATCCATTTGCTTGAGTCTGATTGGGGTAAGGTACCACCTCCAAAGTACCTTACAAACATGCTCCTTTTCCTTGATTGACATAGTTTTTGGTATTCTGTTTCCCCACTTTTTCCTCCACTCTTCTTCTTCAATTTTAATATTTAAATCTTCCTCCCAAATTCGTTTAAGTGTATAGTGTGATCCTTCCCCTGGGATAAGCATTTGGTACAATTTACCTACTAACCCCTGTAATCTTGTCTTCCCTTTCCTTATTTCCAAGACCAATTCTTCAAAGGGCGTCTTTGCCCTAGGTACTCCTATAATCCCCCTTATCGATTTGTCCCATTTCTCCATCCCCAATTCTTGTAGCCAATTTAATTTTAATTTATTATATACCTCCTTCCTTTTCTGATATGTATTACAATTTTTAATCCACTCTGTTATTAACAACACTTTTTCTTGCAATAGAATAGGTCTTATTTTTGCGAGGATAATAATGGGCAACTCTGGAAATCTAAAATTTCTAAAATTGGGGAAATATCTGGTGCCAATTTCCTCTTAACCCCTTTCCATACGTTATAAGTATTCTTTATAGAAAAGCAGTTAATCTCTGTTTTATTATTTACTTGAGCAAGAAATATTTCACCTTTTAATTTTTTAAATTCTTCTTGATCCCCTTCACCTATTACCTCATTTTGCTGAATTAATAATTTAATTAATTTCTTTATATGAAAGGCTTGAAAATACGCTTTAATGTTTGCAATGTTTAACCCTCCCTGTTTATTCTTCATGTACCATAATCCTTTACTAATTCTTGCTCTTTTATTATTATTGCAAATTCCATTTATCAATTTTTGCCATTTATTTAGTTCTGACTCTTTGATTTTAATCGGTAAATTTTCAAACAGAAAATTCAATTTGGGTATAACTTTCATTTTGCAAATATTAATCCTTCCAAACCATGAAGTCTTTGCTCGTTTTATCTGTTCTAGTAATGGTTTCAATTTATTTCTTAATTTATTGAAGTTAATATTATATAGGTCTTTTGGTTCCTTCGTCACGAATATTCCCAAATATTTCAATTCATCTTTTATTGTAATATTAAATCTATCTCCAATTTTTTCCTTTTCCGCCTGGGTTAAATTGCATGTGATAGCCTCAGTTTTCGTCCAATTAATTTTTAATCCTGTTACTTCTTCAAAGGCTCTTAAATGTTCTTGTATTTTGTTTAAATTATTTAAAGGATCTTTTACAACTAATAGAGTATCATCTGCAAATAGACTTATTTTTTTATTTTCTATTCCTATTAATTTCTCATTTTGCCTTATATCATTTGCTAGTAATTCCATTGCCAGTATAAATAGACATGGGGACAATGGACATCCTTGTCTTGTCCCCGCGTTTATATCAATTTCTTTCCCCAGACAATTATTCATTTTAATTTTAGATTTACTTTCTTTGTACAATTGTCCTATCACATGATTAAATTTAGGGCCGAATTGTAATTTCTCACATATTCCTTTTATTGTTTTCCATTGAATTGAATCAAATGCTTTATATATGTCTAATGCCACTATACATACTTTTTGTTTATTATTTTTTAATTTATCAATAATATTAATTAACCGATTTATTAATTTATCCATTTGTCTTCCTTTAACAAATCCTACTTGGTCTTCTCCAATATAAGTGTCTATGAATTTATTAAGACGATTATTAATTATTGAAGTAAAAATTTTTGCATCCTGATTTAATAATGATATTGGTCTATATGTTTCTATATTCTCTTTATCCTTTCCAGGTTTAGGAATTAGAGCCATTATCGAATTACTCCAGGACTTGGGGATCTCCCCCCCTTCCAATATATAATTATATTTTTTTTTTAACTTGGGAATTAATACCTCTCGGCATTCCTTATAAAATTCCGAAGTGATACCATCCTCTCCTGGTGTTTTATCCTTTTTTAAGTTGTTAATTACCTCTTCAATCTCCTTGTCTTTAATATCTTGTTCCATTATATTTACATGTTCTTCCTTCAATTGGTATGTCAAGTTCCTATCCAAATATGCTTGAAGTACATTATCATCAATTCTGTATTCTGTATATAATTTTGTATAGAATTCTTCTGCTACTGATAATTTATTTTCCATTTTATACTGCCTTATACCTTCTTTATTAATTAGAGCCTCTATATATCCCTTACCTTTTTTTGTCTTACTTTTTTTGCTAAATTTTTCATATCTTTATTATTGAATTCAAAATCATTTCTTTTTAAATATGCCAAATCTACCCTAACCTTTTCAACTTCTACTGCAATTGTTTCCTTTTTTAATGCCTGTAATTTATTCCAAATTGAGTTACTTCCTGTAGCTGCGTGCTTCCTTTCTAGTTCTTTTATATCTTTATCTCTTTTAATTACTTGACTTTCCATTTTTTTTCAAATATTGCCTTCTCTTGTATATAATCACCTCTAATAACCGCTTTCATTGCGTCCCAAAGAATATGTAATTTCACCTCACCCGTGTCATTATCTTCCCAGTTCTTTATCCATTTATTTATTAATCTTTTTTATCTCTTCATTTTTTAATAGTTTAGTATCCATCCTCCATACCTTATTTCGATAGGTGCTACTGTTCAGCTGCATCTCTATCGAAATAAATGTATGATCTGAGATATTAAAATTGCCATAATTAAAGTTTTCTAAATTCTTAAGCATATTTTCTGACACAAAGAAATAATCCAAACGAGAGTAAGATCTATGTTTTAAGGAGCAAAAGGTAAATATATTTTTTTTACCTGTCAACATTCTCATCGCATCCCGTAATCCTAGTTTCCCTATCCATTTGTCAATCAATTTATCTTGAGTCTTTCTAAGATTATTTGTTGTATCTAATCCTGACCTGATTAAGTTAAAATCTCCCCCTATAATTAAATTTACTGATCTTTCTTTTTTTATAATGGGTAGAATTTTATCTAGAAAGATCCCTTGATTCTTGTTTGGTAAGTATACGTTGACAAATGTATAATCTTCCTCCTCTATTTTACCTTTTATTAGCTGAAACCTTCCCTCCTTATCTTTAATGTTCTTGCTCAATGAAAAATCTAGTTTATTCGATATTAATACAGCAACCCCTCTTGAATTACTTGAACCTAGGCTTTTCTCATATATTTCCATCCCTTTTACATAAATATTATTCTTATTTTCATTTTTCTGATGTGTCTCCTGGAGAAAAATGATATCCGCTTTTTCCCTTCTCAGAACTCCTTCCACACGTTTCCTCTTAATTTGGTTCCCTAGGCCCCTGACATTCCATGAGATAATTTTTAACTTTTTAAGTATACATATTTAGTGCTTTCTCTACTGTTACTGCAGAATTCCCCATAATATGTGAACCAATACCTCAACCCACAACAAGTTATACTCTCCCTCCTCCAGCGCATCTTAAATTAAATAATATACAATTATCTTAAGGAGAAAAAAATATACAAAAATAACAAAGCTTAAACAAGCCAATAATCAAACAAATAAGAAAGAGGGAAAAAAGCAAAAGAAAAAAAGCTCTACCCTCCCCACTTTCTACTAAAAGTAACCTTTGAAAACCAAAGAGGGGAGGGGGGGGTTGCGGGTGGCGAGTGGACCTTAATACTTGACATCCGTTTCTTGTTCATTGTTTATTTCTTATTACAAATGATTATCTTAATTTGTCATAATTTATTCCACGCAGTAGATTCTCTGTTTTTATCCTTTAATGACCTAGTCTTTCCCTCCTTCTGCTCCTTCAACTTCCTCCTCTTCCCGTTCTAACATGGGCGCTACTCCCACATTTATTAAGGCATCTTTAAGTTGCTTCCATTCTGTAGACCCTTTTTCTATAATCTTAGCTTCCATCAAAATTTCTAAGCCTTCAGATTCTTCCCTAATCCAATAATTCTTCCCCTTCACTGTAAAAATTAATTGTTTATGTGGTCTCCATTTATATTGTATGTTTTTCTCACGCAATTTTTTTGTGATTGGCTTAATTTGTAGTCTCCAAATGCGTCCTTCTAACGAAATATCTTTATATATTTCTAGCTGTGCCCCCTCCATTTTTAAAGCATCATCCCCCGAGGAGTTAACATATTTCATTATCCTTAACTTTTGTCCTAGATTGCCAAATCTTAAAAAAACATTTCTAGGTCTTTCTTGGTTCCTTTTTTGTCCTAGTCTATACACACTGTCTATATCCTCCAATTCCATTTCCTCCCCCATTCCCATTGCGTTAATCCATTCTACCAATCTTTGTCTCAAGTTATCCGGGTTCCGTTCTGGTATATTCCTAATAACCACGTTGCACCTTCTCTCCTGATCTTCCATTCTTTCCAACCTTTTATCATATTTTTTCTGTTTCTCCTCTTTTAACTGTACCTGCTCCTTGACCTCTCTTAACTCATGTTTCATTTCCCAAACTTCTTTCCCAATAGCATTCACCCCCTCCTTTAGTTCATCTATTTTCTTCAATAAATTGGTACACTCTTTCTTGGTGTTCTTGAATGCTTGTGTGATACTTTCTTTTATTTCTTTTTGAAATTTCTGATTGTCTTTTGCTCGCTGATCTTCTAATGTTTGTAGTTTAGCTTGAAGTTCTTCCTCTAATTTATCAAACCTAAGCTCCAGGTCTCCTCTTAAATCATTTAAATCTGGACTTGGGCCTCTATCACCAACCTGTTCCTCTTCTACCTCTTTAACCCTCCCCTTGTCAAACCCTTTTTTTTTGTAGCCATCTGTCTTCTTGACTCCTCTCCTATCAGAATCTCTTGACCCCCCACTCATATTTGTTTTTCTTTCCCTTCCTGTTCTAAGACTTCTTGCTGTTTAATCTTTAACCTCCTTTCAGCTACTTTCTTCCTCAGCTCTTCTAGTTCTTGGATCTCGTTAAGTTCTTCCTGCAACGATTTTTTTCTCCTACCCTCCTGTTCTCTTCTCTCCAATCTATCTGCTCTCACCCACTTTAAATCCTGTTCGAAATTATCAATTTTTTTGCTCATTAAACTGCTGCCTTTTAACCACAGGATCCTAAACTAACAGTTCAATAGTGTATTAATATACTTATAATATAATAAATATAAAAAAATGTAGAATATATCTGATTATAAACCAATAGGGAATAATAAATTCAAAATTTAAATGGAAAACAATCAAATACTGCTTTAAGAGAGCCGTTCAATTTTCCCTTTCTTGAATCCCCTCTTTCAAAAGAAAGAAAAGGAAAAAGGAAAAAAAAACACCAGGTGTTCCAAAACCAAGATAAGGGGAAATATGCAAATTAAATTCCCAGCTGGAGAGTCTCTGAGTCCTTGGAGCCTTGCAACCCTATGCTCCTTTTAGCAATGCTGTATCCCTCTGTAGTCCTCTATCCTTCTGCTTTCTACTTCTGCTTGCAAAGTGCACAATCCTGTAACAGTCCGAATTTTAACTGGACACACAATGAAAGACCTTTTTATTAGCTATTTAGTGTCCATAAACCGCTGGTAATCCAATAGTCCGATACACCAATATTCACTGTTTCTTTACTGCCTCCTTATAGCCACAGTCCCGTCCTTGTAATCCAGCAAAAAGAGAGTCTTTTACTGTAATATTTTAATTCTGTTAATTCTGTTAGCCTCAGTCTCAGTCTCTTTTGGAGCTCCGGGATCCCTCACCTTGCTCCCACTCGGTGTCTGTGCCCCACTTTTATCTACTGTACTTTCTGTTCCTCTCAGTTTCTTACATTCCTTTCATTCCTCTTTAGACCCCAGGTTTCGCTGTATGTTTAATTGTTTATATTCCCCGAAGATGGAGGTCTTCCAACCTTTCGGTCTCGAGGTGTTTCGTAGATTACTGGCACATTTCAAACAGCCTGATCAAACAGCCTGGGCATGGAATCATTTCAACATCAGTTTCTTAGTTCCGCAATTAAATAACAAAGACTGAGTGATTAGCAAGTCTTCTTAGTTCCGCACTCACACCCCGCTCCCCTGCAGAGACAGCCCCGAGTTACCTCAGGCTGTCCTTGAGCATGAGAATCTGCGAAGTTGAGTGTTTGTTAAAGTCCTCTTGTTAGATCCCACTGTCCGACTTTTAATCTCCAAAGTTTCAGTATTCCAAAACTTAATACTTAAAGAGAAAGTTCTTAATTCTCCTTTCTTCCTTTCTTTTTTCAAATAGTTTTGTATCCCAAAAACTGCAAAGACCAGTAAACTCAGTCAGTCAGTCTTTTCATTCTCGAAACCGTCCGAGCCTGAGAGGAAACACGCCCCAAACTCTTGCGGAGAAAGTATAGCAACTTGTCCACGGCCAAAAGATCTCTGATTTCTCGGCAACCTCTCTATATTTTACCTTCCAAATTAACCTGGCCGAAGATATTGATCTCACACTCCGTTTAATATACTTTTGAGCCCAAAACGCAACTCCAAAATACCTCCTTTCCCGCTTTTAAGCGGCTCTCCCTTCAGAACAAACGGAAAAATGATACCGGTCAGTCCGCCATGATGCTCCGCAACCATGTCTCTTTACTTTTCTCCTCAAGAAGTGTACAAGTCCCCTCCCTGCTCCCCACATTCCCTTAACCCCCTAACATTACAGCCACCCCATGAGGCTTTCACCTGATGTTGTCCATCCAATTGAACCAGGTCTTGAGATGGAAATCTGGTACAATGCGCAGGTCACCCCGGCGGACGGCCTCTGCCGCTCCCCTAGCCATTGTGTCACAGCGCACGTACCACTGGGGCTTGAGAAGAGGCTCCACCACGTCTTTGGAGCGGCTACAGAATAGAGGAAAGAAGAGAAAAGAATTGGCAGAGGGAAACTTGGGCTGCCACTCCCTCTGATTCACAAAATGATTTCCCCCTCACAACAAACATTGATACAGAACAGTGACGGCGAACCTTGTCACTCCAGCTGTTCTTGAACTTCAAATTCCCAGAAGCCCTGATCAGCAGTAGATAAGTGTAACTGCTATTGTTTGATGGTTAAGTATTAGCTACAGGCTTTCCATTTGTCAGTCTACAACTTTCTATATTGTTTTCATCCCTTCATTTCAAAATAAGGCTTATGGGTTATATTTTGTGAGTGGTAACTTCCAGAATCCTTAGAAATTTTAATTGAAGTCCAAGAACATCTGGAGTGCCAAAGGTTTGCCATCTCTGATATAGAATCCCACCCAATGGCTCGCTCCCAACTGCTCAGAGAGTGACTGTGTGTATTTGTATTAGGCATCCTTATCCCAAAGCCATCAGGTCTGTTCCAGGAATTGACTCCCTCACCTCTTAGATGTTCTTCTTCATCTCATCTTCAAGTCCCCTCAACTCATAAGATTTTGAGGTGCAGCAAAAGAAGGCATGAGTTAAAACAGGTTGAGAAGCAACACTGCTCTTGGAAAATTTGTTAAGCAGCTTGAACAACTTGTTAAACCTGCACTGACATTCAAGAAATAGGTGTCCTTAAGGGTACAGATTTCTTACCAAGCCAATGGCACAGTCTGGCAACAGTTCTGGTAACAAGCCTATCTGCCCAATAGGAATGTTTTCTATGCACTCCTGCTACTTCAAGGTTTTTACCGCATAGTCCAACAAATCATGATGTGGTTATTTTGAGTGAGGCTAAAATATTCTCCCGGTTTGTAGACTACAGTCTGGAGAACGAAACTGCCTTCCGAAAATAGAAGACGGCTCACAGCACTACCAATTCTTCTATGCTGCAACTTCTCCCCACCTGCAGACTGGAACCACCATAGGGTTGTCCTTCACCTCGCGGAAGAGCCCCTTTTCCTTCAAAGCTTCCAACACAGCTTGTCGAGCATCAAACCGCTTCATACCCTGGGAAAGGGAGGGGGAGGGAGGAATTAGTTAGCCCATGTGGTTGGAAGGATGATGGGTTACTGAAATCCAACCCTTTATCACTACTGAGATATACCGTATCTGCCGGTGTATTAGACGCATCGAAGTATAAGATGCACTTTGTTTTCCTGGTGTATTTTAAGGGGGGAAAGTGTGTTTATATGCTGGTAAATATGGTATTTGCCGGCATTTAAGACACATTGGAGCATAAGATGCACTCTGTTTTTTGGGTGTATTTTAAGGGGGGGAATTGCATATTATACACTGGCAAAAAAGGTAATCCTCAAATATCATACTCCATTCAAAACCTCACTCATTCAAAGGATATTAGGCATTAAAGGAAAATCCTTTGCGTCCCCCATCTATCCCACTGATCTATCCCGCTGATACCAAGAACGGAGGGGGCACGCTGATGAGGTAGCCATTCTCATCAAAAATGGTGACAAAGTTGAGCCCGTGACGCAGTCCAACCTCATAGTCATTCTGATCGTGGGCTGGCGTGATTTTGACTGCACCTGAGGGAAGCACAAGGAGAAGAAGAGGAGAGTTTCGATCTTGGGTATGGTACAGAGAGACCAAGAAAGACACCTTTGGTTGGGATTTGATTTATAGGGGCCTATTACTGAAAAACGACACTTCATCCGCATTCCTGTTTTCACCCCTTCAATTAATTTCCCCTCCCTATAAATTATGCACAAAGCAGGAATGATCTTTTTTCTTCAGTTATTTGAAGGAAATCCCTCTAGTACAGGGATGGGCAGTGGTTGAAATCTGCAACCACGCATCCCTGGTCATAGAAAGGCTCGCAACTCCCCAAACTTCAACAGTACCAAATTGTTTCCTATAAAAATGGGTCTATTTGTTTGTTTGTTTTCATCTGAAAAAGCCTATTCATGCCTTCTATCAGTAAAAATGCTTTATTGTATTTTACTATTTAAGCAGGTTGGGTAGGGGAGGATGATGGGCCCCCTGAAACCATGGCAAAATTCCCACCTCCCTATCTACCTTCCACCCAGCTCCTTTCCCAAAGGCCTCCTTCACTGGACCAGGCAGATGGCTTCAAAAATTGCAGCCCAACTCCAGCCATGGAGAACAGACATTGCCTTTCCTCCCAGCCGCCCCGACGCCGACGCCGCGGCTCGCCAACGCTCCCTGCTCGTTCCAGGAGCCCATCCCACCGGCTCCCGGGATTTGGGGCAGGTGGGAGCCATCGCTTCTGCCTCCGCCCTCCCCACCTGGGGGGAAGAAAAAGGAGACACTGACGCCGTGGCTCGCCAACGCTCCCTGCTCGTTCCAGAAGCCCATGCCACCGGCTCCTGGGATTTGAGGCAGGTGGGAGCCATCGCTTCTGCCTCCGCCCTCCCCACCTGGGGGGAAGAAAAAGGAGACGCCGACGCCGGGGCTCGCCGGCGCTCCCTGTTCGTTCCGGGAGCCCATGCTTGTTGCTGGAACCAGGGGGGATTGTGGATGGGGTGGGAAGAAAGAGAGTTGGTCCTGCCAGCCAGGAAGGAGGGGCAGCATTCCATCTAGGGGGGTTCCAGGGATCCATATAGGTGTTGTGACGGGCATGGGGCGGTATGGCGGGTACCGTGGGGCGGGCCGCACTCGGGGAATGTGGGTCCAATGTTTAAGTGCGGTCCCTCATTCCAGCCCTGCAGGTACATCTCTGGGCCCAGAGCAGCAGATCCAGAGTGACCCCGCCCTTAGGCTGCTGCTGGTGAATGCCAGATCGGTCTGTAATAAGGCCCCCCTGATCCAAGATTCTATCCAGGAGGGGCGGGCCGACCTGGCATGCATCACCGAAACCTGGCTGACACCTGAGGATGGAGTACCTCTTTCGGACATGTGTCCAGCTGGGTTCGGTATTTGGCACCAGCCTAGAGGTGAGGGGAGGGGCGGTGGTGTCGCCATTGTTGCCAGGGAGTCTTTGGGAATTGCTAGGGCCACTGCTCCACAAGTGTCTGGTTGTGAGGCCCTGCTTCTACGGTTGGGCCCCAAGGGTCAGTTGGGGATCTTACTCCTGTACCTGCCCCCTTGCAGGGTAAGGGATGCCCTGCCTGAGCTCCTCGAGGCCGCCTCAATGCTGGCGTTGGAGTTCCCGAGGCTTATGGTTCTGGGGGACTTCAATTTGCCATCATTGGGGATGGCTTCTGAGGTGGCAAGGGAGTTCATGGCTTCCATGGCAGCCATGGGCCTGACTCAGGTAGTTCGGGGTCCGACCAGGGGGAGTGGTCACATGCCAGACATAGTTTTCTTGTCGGAGCAGTGGCAGAGTGATCTGAGATTACAGGACTTAGTCATCTCACCTGTGCCATGGTCAGATAACTATCTGGTGACTCTTGACTTTCTGGGGGTGACGCTTCATCGTAGGGAGGCAGGGCCTATTAAAATGGCCCGCCCTCGGCGACTAATGGATCCAGATGGATTCCAGAGGGAACTGGGGGATGTTCCTCTGGATCGGCTACACGATTCACCCAAGGCACTTGTCGACCTGTGGAACAGGATGGCAACAGCAGCCTCGGATGAAATCGCGCCACCGCGGCCTCTCCGCGCCCGTGGGGTTAGGTCATCCCTGTGGTTCACGGATGAACTGCGGGAACTCAAACGGGCAAAGAGACGCCTAGAGCGCCGCTGGGTAAAGACCCAGGATGACCGATTGGACACTACCTAGAGCTGCTATTAGGGCCTACCTAGTGGCGATGGGGGTGGTGAGGCGGCAATACTTCACCACCCTTATTGCCTCTGCTGATAACCGCCCAGCCGCCCTGTTCCGGGTAACCAGGTCCCTCCTCAGTAGGGGGAGATAGGTCCACGGTTGGCAGGGTTCGGCTGAGGACTTTGCTGACCATCTGGTGGATAAAATCGATCGGATTCGTTCAGGGCGTGGATGGGGAGGGTCGGGGGGGGGCACCAGAGCACAGTCTTGCTGTACGATCTGGGATCGGTTTGATCCTGTTGTCCCTGATGAAGTGGACAGGCTCCTTGCAGCTGTGCGTGCCACTACATGTCCTTTGGAACCCTGTCCCACCTGGTTGGTGAAAGACTCCAAGGTGGTGACAGGTGGCTGGGTCGGGGCGATAATAAATGCATCATTATGGGAGGGGGTATTTCCTGCACCGCTAAAACATGCTTTGGTGCGCCCCTTCCTGAAGAAAATATCCCTTGACCCAGCTGTCCTTAACAACTACAGGCCGGTTTCCAACCTGCCCTTTCTGGGTAAGGTTTTGGAGAAGGCGGTGGCGCGCCAGCTGCAGAGTGTCCTGGAGGAAGCGGATTATCTAGACCCCTTTCAATCAGGATTCAGGTACGGAGACGGCATTGGTCGCACTGATGGATGATCTCTGGCGGGAGCGGGACGGGGGTTATCCATCCGTCCTTGCTCTTCTTGATCTCTCAGCGGCCTTCGATACCGTCGACCATGGTATCCTTCTGGAACGGCTCAAAGGATTGGGGATCCAGGGCACTGTGTTGTCCTGGTTTTCCTCTTTTCTGGAGGGCCGTACCCATTCGGTGTGGTTAGAGAGTGAGAGGTCCAGCCCTAGGCTTCTCAAGTATGGGGTGCCTCAGGGTTCGGTGCTCTCTCCTCTCCTATTTAACATCTACATGAAGCCACTGGGTGAGATCATTCGTTCCCACGGGGTGCGGTACCATCATTATGCGGATGACACTCAGATGTACATCTTGGCCCGTGGGGACCCCAGTGATGCTGTTGAAATCCTATCCAGATGCCTGGAGGCTATTGGGGTCTGGATGGGGGCCAATGGGCTTCGGCTGAATCCCAGCAAGACAGAGTGGCTGTGGATAAGGGGCCCCGTGTTATCCAGGGAGTTACCATCTTTGGTACTGGATGGGGATGTTTTGCCCCAGACAGACCCAGTGCGCAACTTGGGGGTCCTTCTGGACTCGCGGCTGCTGCTAGAAGAACAGGTAGCGGCTGTGGCCAGGAGGGCTTTTGCCCAACTTCGGGTGATTCGCCAGTTGCGCACGCTCCTGGACCGGGGCTCCTTGCTTATGGTCACCCATGATCTGGTCACTTCCCAACTAGATTATTGTAATGTGCTCTACATGGGGCTGCCCTTGACGACCATTCGGAGGCTGCAGCTGGTACAGAATGCGGCAGCCCGGGTGGTGATGGGATGTGGGCGATATGCCCATGCCTCACCGCTACTTCGGGAGCTGCACTGGTTACCAGTTTGTCTCCGGGTGCAATTCAAGGTGCTGGTTTTGACCTTTAAAGCCATATATGGCAGTGGGCCAGGATACTTTAGAGACCGCATCGTCCCAAGAGTGTCTGCCCATCCAACCAGAGCAGACCGGAGGGGCTTCTCTAATGGTGCCATCAGTTAGGGGTGCACATCTGTCCAGCACCCGAAGGAGGGCCTTCTCCGTGTCCGCACCAACTCTCTGGAACCTCCTGCTAACAGATCTAAGACTCCAAAGAGAATTGCTGCCCTTCAAGAAAGGATTGAAGACCTGGCTGGCAGGGCAGGTGTGGGGCCCGAATGGGAACACGGTCCCCACCTGCTGGCTTATGTAAACAATTTAGAACTCTCTCTTCTTCTTTTTATAGTGGGTGGGATGGGTGGGTGGGATATGGGTCTTTTAAAGTGGGTGGGATGTGGGTCTTTTAAAGTGTTTTTATGTGTTTTTAGAACTTGTTGTAATGCCGCCCTGAGTCGGGTTCTGCCTGAGTGGGCGGCATATATAAATATGACTATTAAATTAAATTAAATTAATTCTACGCCTCAGCATGCTGCGCATAGCCCAATGCACTGGTTACTGCCCACCTCTGCTCTAGTAGTAGAAACAACCCAGTGTGCGGCATTATTAATTTTCAAACTTAGGGGCAACCATGAATACACATGTGTTTTCCTGGTTAAGAAGCTAAGTGAGGCTTGAGCCCTAGTTAATACTTGGATAGGAGACCACCAGGGAGGTCTATTTAGGGCTAAACAAAAATCCTGCCTGGCATGGTAAAGACTGACTGCCAGTCAGCTGACAGTATTGGGTTAGACCAGGGGTGTAACAGTCATACTCAGAGTAAGGTAGGTGGCGATAGACATACCAGTTCCAAACTCCCTGTCTACGAAGTCATCACATACAATAGGCAAGAATTGTCCAGTGAAAGGGTGCAAGACACTTCTGCCATGCAGGTGCTGGAAGAGAAGTTAGGGCAAAATTAAGAGACTTACGGAAGAATTGTCAGAGAATCCAGAGAGCTTGCAGTGCAATTTAGTTCACTGGGCACAACCATTTAATCTGTAGACTATCTTTTATCCAAGAAGTGCTCTCTTTACCAACTCAGCACTCTGCCGTTAAAACACACTGTTGGACCCACAATCTTCTGGGTTAAACTCTCCTACAGGTGAAACTCGGAAAATTAGAATATCGTGCAAATGTTCATTCATTTCACTTAAAGGGTAAAACAAATATATGAGATAGACTCACTACATGCAAAGCGAGAGATGTCATTATTTAATTCGTTATAATTGTGATGATCATGGCATACAGCGTACATGAGATCATGTGATGATTATGGGGTAAATGAGATTTGGGGGGTTGGGGTTTTCATAAGCTGTAACCCATAAGCATCAATATTATACCAAAGTAAGGCTTGAACTATCTCGCTTTGCATGTAATGAGTCCATTTCATATATTTGTTTCACCTTTTAAGTTGCTTTACTGAACTGAATGAACATTTGCAAGATATTCTAATTTGCCGAATTTCAACTGTATATCTAAAGTCTCCATATGTCCAGTTGTTATTATGTCCTGCTACCCACAACAGCCCATTCATTCCATTCTTTGGGCAAATATAGGCAATGCATTCTATTCAACTGAAGGGATCTGAGAATGCAAGCAGAAAAGGGGCCATAGGGGGGAAATATCTGTGAGGCTTAGTCTGGGGCTACCACTGAGCTTATTCATGATCCTCCTTTTCAAAACTTTATTCAGGAGTGGGGGAATTCAAGAGACTCCCCCAAGTACCACGGGAATTGTAGTCTGGAGAGGACGGTGAGAATTCTCTACTGCAGGGCTGAATAATATCAGATCAGCCAGCTGCTGATAAGTCATAACTCCCTATAGCCCTTGAGAACATGAAACAGGTATGAGGGGAGCTCCATCAACACCTGAAAGACCATCCCTGGTTTTCCCACCCCTGCCCTCATCCTTAACATGCTATTTATATCTTGCACTTAAAAGAGTTCCTCACCTGGTACCGGAGATCCTTGGGATGGACTGCAACCGCTGTGTCCCCCAACATTGTCTCAATACGGGTTGTAGCCACCACTACTTCCTCGTCTGAGAAAAAGAAAAGAAAAATGCTTCACTGGAGAATGGAGCCATACTACAGGCCAAATGTAATGACTACCTGTGGTTGGATAATAAGTATCGGCCAGTGCATGTTGTTATACTGGAAGGACTGAAATGACAACCTAAGAAATATTGGAAAGGCCCACATGGCTCCCACTTCTGGTTCAGATCTTAAACTCTGAGGGATCATGAGTCAAGTCCCTTGACTCACCTGAACCCTCAATCTTGTAGGCAAATGAAACCAGCACCCCAAATTCAACTTTCTCTTTGTAGCCAGGGACAGGCAAAAGTGTTCGGCCTGTTAACTCCTTTTTATCCACCTAGACAGAAAAGGATACAAAAAAAAAACCAAAACTCTCACTGGTCTGCTCAGTTGGATCAGCAAATAAACTGCTCACCCACAACCACGTTCCCTTCCAATTACCTCTATGTCAGAGATGGCTGAGTTGAGAGTACAGGACCAGTTGACAAGACGTTTACTGCGATAGATGACGCCTTCCTCGTGCAGTCGGATGAAAGCTTCTTCCACAGCATGAGAGAGCTTCTGTTGGCACATCAAGACAAAGCAACCCAGTTTAAGTTCCATCTTCCAACAGATGCAGTCCATGCAATATTTCCAGAGCTGTACTTAGGGACATAAAAGGAGCCTCATTCGGGGATCCCCTAAAAATCCTTTCAACCCAAAGCAATCTCTGATATGAAATTATTATTAACAGACGAATTCAGCACTGGATGTTCATGTCTCATGACTACAACCTTTGTATTTGCACACATATATGAGGTTGCATCTTCCCTCGCTATCTAAAATGTTGAATGCTTCATTTTCACAGTGCTGTTATCTAAGCACAGCACTTCTCAACATAGGTCCTTAATATTTGGCTAGCAGCTGCCCCGGTGGCTTAGTTGTTAAGGTACTGGAAGGTCGGGTTTCAATACCCGAGTGCTGTACTTGGGGACATGAAAGGAGCCTCACTTGGGTGTCCCCTAAAAATCCTTTCAATCCAGAGTAATCTCTGACATGGAATTATAATATATGACTATAGTCTAGGCCAGTGATGGCGAACCTAAGGCATGTGTGGCCCTCGGAGCCCTCTCTGTGGGCACCCATGCAGTAACCCCAACACAGAGTTTGCCCCACCCCTCTGCCCAGCAGCCCAATGGGAGTGCTTCCTCCTTCCCTCCAGCACATAGTTCACCCCGCCCCTCACCCCAGCAGCCCAATGGGAGTGTTTTCTTCCTCCCCTGTTACTATGTTGACACTTTGCGATAAATAAGTGGATTTTGGGTTGCAGTTTTGGCACTCGGTCTCTAAAAGGTTCGCCATCACTGGTCTAGGCCTCTTAGTAACTCTTCAATTCTCAGCTCAAGAAAGGAAAAGTGAGATGATACCAGTGTGAGAGACAGAGTAGAAATCACTGGATGCACTGAGGCAGGCCTCTGTTTGGCCCAACATATGGAAGGTCTTATACAACCAGTTTCAATTTAGTTTCAAATACGTAACTCCAAGTGGGCTCTTCCCCTTTGCTATGATGACCTCTGCTGAACTAGTCTCTCCTAACCTCAATCTCCACATCTCACACCTCTACTAGGAGCACAACAATACTGATCTTCCTTACAAGTTCATTAAAAGGCAGGGGCAGGAATCTTTGCTTCTCCAGAGGGTTTGGACTGCAACTCTAAGAAACCCCTAGGTATCAAGATCAGCAATAAGAGTTAGTGGGAGTCCAAAGCAAATGGAAAGCCAAAGGCTCTCCATGTTTGTGATAAACAGGAGGCTGTGCCACCAAAACTAATTGTCATGTCCCAGTCGTTCCTTAAATTAGTTGGTCTAGGACAGTGGTGGTGAGCCTATGGGATGTGTGCCAGAGGGGGCACTCGCAGCCCTCTCTGTGGGCACATATGGCCATCACCCCAGCACAGAGTTCACCCTGCCCCCTCTGCCCAGCCGCCCAAGGGAAGCACTTCCTCCCTCCCTCCAGCACAGAATTCACCCTGTTCCTCTGCCCAATGGGAGCACTTCCTCCCTCCTCCCCAGCACAAAGTTCACCCCGCCCCTCTACCCAGGAACCCAATGGGAGTGCTTCCTCCCTCCCCCAGTAAACAGTGGGTTTGGGGTTGCAGTTTTGGCACTCGGTCTCAAAAAGGTTCACCATCACTGTTCTAGGTGAAGCCCTAGAAGTTCAACAAATGCACATGCTCAATGTCTTCTTCCTGTTATGGATCTTACTGGGTCCATGGTAAAACAGGCTCTGTCCCAGTCCATTGAGGAACCCAGTTTCTTCAGCTGGTGGTAGATCCGGTCACCTTTCCTGCCAGAAAGGAAACACAGATGAGCACATCAACCACAACATACTAACAGAGGGCATGGCATAAGAACATCAGAATCAGGCTACGTCAGACCACAGCCTGTGGTCTGCATTTTGCTCATACAGTGGCCAACAGGTTGCCTAGGTCCGTGACGGCGAACCTTGGCACTCCAGATGTTCTTGGACTTCAATTCCCAGAAGCCCAAGCCCCCATGAATCCACACGAATGGGATTGCTGCGATTCTTCCGGCCCACCCACCCACCCAGGCCGCTCCTGGAAGCGGAAGTAAAATGTGCCTGTACGGAGGAAGGATTAACTCGGAAGTCTTAATCGTAAGGGCGTGTTTTACTTCTGCTTCCAGGAGCGACGGGGGTGGCGTGGGCTGGATGAATAGCAGCAATCCATTCGTGTGGATTCATGGGGGCTTGGGCTATTGGGAATTGAAGTCCAAGAACATCTGGAGTGCCAAGGTTTGCCATCACGGCCCTAGGGGAGTCTATGATGAAGACATGAGGGCAACTAAGCTAACATTGGTATAGAGTTGCCTGTTCTTCTACATACTTGCAAAGGATCATATTAGTGCAAATCCCCACTTATTTAAGAATTCAGAACCAAGATGAATTCAACAAGGCAACTCACTCATTTTTCCATTTCCAGACCTCTTTGATGAACTGCTCGCGGCCAAGGTCGTGTCGGGTTTTCCCTTGCTCTTTCCAAAGTTTTTTCTCCACCACCACTTGTGTGGCGATGCCAGCGTGGTCACAACCGGGGTTCCACAGGGTAGTCTCTCCCTTCATCCGGTGCCTGAAAGACAAGACAAAGAGGGTTCACTAAATCATTAGTAAATAGAGGAATGTGAGAAACTAGACTTCACTTGTCTCTCTTCAAAGAAGCATTTCTCTTCTAGGGATGCTGATTTTTCCCCCTCAGCAAATGACAACTTGTTTCTCAACAAACAAATTTTCTTTTGTTGCTTAGCAAAGTTAGTTATTTCCTTAGCTAATGGATCACTATGATCAAGACACCTGCCCGGAACATGGATGCATGAGTAACAGGCAACTACTAGATAGCATCCATGGTATCACTGATGATGGATGTGAGGGCTTATAGGTTAATGGTTTTTTAAAAAAAGACAGTATGAAGATCCAGAAAGTCCAGGATTCAATTTCTGTCCCTTTTGGTAAAAAAAAAATTTCATCTCAGAAATTACTCTGGGTTGAAAGGATTTTTGCTGGAGAAACTCTGCTCAGGGGACACCCGAATGAGGCTCCTTTCATGTCCCCAAGATCCATCGTGCAACACTCAGGTATTGAACCCCAACTTTCCAGTCTCCAAGCTCAGCGTCTTGACCGCTAAACCTTTTGGTTAAATGAAATGCAATGAGCCCTGGTGGCACAGTGGTTAAATTGTTGTACTACAGCCAAAACATTGTGAGCTAGATCCTGATGGGAACCAAGGATGACTCAGCCTTCCATCCTTCCCAGGGCGGTAAAATGAATACCCAACATGTTAGGGGCAAAATGCCAATTATCTTGTGAACTGCCCAGAGATGGTGGGGTGGTATATAAGCATAATTACTATTGCTATTGCTGGGGGTGGGGTGGGGACTAACAGTTTAAATAGACAATGCAATGCCCTTTGGTTGCAAACAATTAGCTCTCATGCTACACAGGGCACCAGAGGGTGGGGGGTGGGGGGGGGAGTACAGAGGTGGTCTTGAGAGCATTTTGAGCAAACTCACTAACAGTGATGACAGAGTTAACCACCCTTTCCCTATCACTCCTCTGCTCAAAACAGAAGTCACCATGCTTGGTTTTCTCTTCTACAATAAGAATAGCAAACAGCTCAAATTTGCAACCTGCATGGAAGATCATGCAAATAAAGCAAAGACTGCCATTGTTGCAATCTCACAAAGCTCCTTCTCTTTTTTCTTAACCATGGAGAGGGCAGGATGCTGTGTAGCGTGTGCCACCTAAACTTTCTTTCTTGAGTATTTCTGTCATCACATCAAAAATCCTGTTGCATAAATTATGCCAGTGTAAGGGAGATTAAAGAGACCACGGTGGCTTAGAGGTTAAGACACTGACCTTGACGACTGAAAGATCAGCAGGTCAGCAGTTCGAGACCCGAGTACTGCACGACGGAATGAGCTCCCATCTCTGTCCAGGCTCCTGCCACCCTAACAGTTTGAAAGCAAGTAATTGCAAGCAGATAAATAAGGACCACTTTGGTGGGAAGGTAAACAGTGTTCCATGCGCTTCGGTGTCTAGTCATGGCTGCCACATGTCCACAAAAATGTTTGCAGACACAGACAGTGCAGGGTATAAACAGAGATGAGCACCGAACCCTAGAGTCAGGTATGACTGGCTTTTGAGCAAGGGCAACCTTTTTATCTTTAACTAAGGGAGATTATGTTATTGGGAGACAGACATTCAGCAATTAAAGAGTTCCCGCTTCAATTCTGGGATCATACAACTTTGTGCAAAACCAGTCTCATTGTGCATGAAATGCAGAAGATGCAGGAAAGAACCAGGAATCCTTCAATTACCATAATCTTCCCCTTGTTATTGATGGCGTCACCTTGAAACAGTTAATGCAACATGATTTGGGCCCCCAAAGTCTAGACTAGGGGTTCCCAAACTTTTCAAGCCATGGGTCAGGTCACGCTCTCAGTCAGCTTCGAAGGCCGGACAGCCATTTTGCCCTGCCTGCATGATGGGGGTGGCCATTTTGTCCTAACAACTTCAAAGGTTTGACCATTTTGTTTCTTGAATGCCCTTGGAGGGGCCACGTGAAATGGTGCTGCAGGCTGGATCCGGCCCCCGGGGCCTTAGGTTGGGAACCCCTGGACTAGACAATTACATTTGCAAGTTTCAGATGAAAGCTGCACTGTAGCCACTCTTCAGGTTTTTCTCTGGGCACAGTTTTCAGTGTGATCATGGTATATCCAGGACTTTTTGTGTGGTTTGAAATTACGGCTCAGGGATCATGTGACAAAATGGGGAAGAATTGCCAATAACAGAAGGCAGTGCTAGTGAAATTAGGCGCAGAAGAGGAGATTCAAGTCAACACTCACCATCGAGTCAGGGAGTCCTGGATAGCATTGGTGAGGGCATGGCCCAGATGAAGGGATCCTGTGACGTTGGGCGGTGGGATACACATCATGAAGAGGCCTCTGGGGTTTTGCTCAGAGACCCTGCGATGCTGGTAAGGGGAAGAACAAGGAAACGGTTTGTGTGACGCATGAGATCCTTGGCACTGGATCTTAAAAGGAGCACTGGACCTTTCTGAAAGTGAAAGTCATCCAAATACAGCCTGGAAAGCAAATAACTACTGTAGGTTTCTGCTTGCTTTCACTAGGAAGTGAAAACATGAAATCCATTTCTCAGGCACCTTGAAGTGACAGCACAGCACCCTCACGCCCACACTTACCCCATGCTCTGGTTTGAAAAAACCCTGGCTTTCCCACCACGGGTACCAGGCAGCTTCGACGTATTGTGGGCTGTAGGAGTCAGGCATGGGGCCAGTCACCTCTGTAAGGAAGGAGGAAACAGGAAAGCTGTGGGTGAGAAGTTAGGGACTGGCAGAACGTCCTATTCAACCAACCAAGACATTTCTGTTCCTTCCCTAGAAGAAAAGAAGGATGAGGAGCCCTTTGAATTATCTTCTGAGGGCCCAGTGCAGAAATCAATCCGTTCATAAAAGAGAATAACTCCATCCTGGTTCTTTCAGGCCCTGGCAAGCTAGCTAGTTCTTTACTTGACAGGCTAGTAAATCGGAGATAATTTTGCAGGGAGGCTAGGGGCTTGTTTACAAAGTAGCCTGTCATTAATGAAACAATGATTACTGATTACTATAATTTGTTTTTTTTTAATAGTGCAGGGGGTTAAATGCCTGTCTGGGTAAACATGGGTAAAATAGTTTCAAGGGTTGTGGGCATGTAATTTTCATGCAAATCAGGGTGTCCTGGGTTCAGATCTCACATCTTAATCTTAACCTATAAATCCAAGTGTTCACCATTGGAACTGGCTATAGGTTGCTATGCGTCGCCCTACTGACCCGCACCCACCCTTCGTGCGCACGGCCGAATTGCCTACGCAGGTCAACGAAGGATTTAAAAATCCGGCACGGGGGCCTCAGCCCCACAAACGGCAAGAAAGGGAAAGAACTTCACTTCCCAACATTCCTTGCGCTGCGCCGCGCCAGAGCCAATCACGCTGAGAGGCTCTCGCACGGCGCAGCGTTCCGACACGCGCCGCAGCCAATCGAAAGAAACGCATTTTAAAAAAACCCAGCAAAAACACAAAGCACCAACCCATTACTACAAGCCCCAGCGTCCTGCGCGCCATGAGCACGCAGAACGCTGAGGAAACCGGCGCCCGAAAAATTAAAAAGAAAAACAACTCACCGCGTCACAGCCAAGCACACACCAGCCGGCTTTCTATCCCTCCCTGAAGGACCCGACTGGAGTTTCCCCTTTAATATCAGTGGGTGGGGGTTGCGATCCCCCTCTCCGCTGGCTAACCTAGCGTTGGGAGGTTTGTGGGGACAAAAGGGGAATGTTTCCCAAACCCTTCTGGACTCAGGACACCAGGGAGAGGGGATCGATTTCCACCCCCCTCCTTAGAAAAACTCCGTCTTTTCTACTCTTTAAAAACTGAGTTTTTTTAAGGAGGGGGGGAGGGAATCGATCCACTGTGCCTGGTCTACTGGGTCCAGAGGAGTTGGGGGGACATACCTCTTGTACCCACAAACCTCCCAAACCCCAGGGGAGCAAGCGGAGAGGGGGGTCGCAAGCCCCACCCACTGATATTAAAGGGGAAACCCCGATCTACTTTCACAACTACACACAAAAAAGCACCAGAAAACAATAAAGCCACCCTCCCCACCACCTAACCCACCCTTACTAACCCCCAACGACCATGCCCCCCTCCCCACCACCTAGCCCACCCTTCCAAACCCCCAACGACCATGCCCCCCTCCCCACCACCTAGCCCACCCTTCCTAACCTCCAACGACCATGCCCCCCTCCCCACCACCTAGCCCACCCTTCCAAACCCCCAATGACCACGTACTTTCCCCACCACCAAACAAATATTTTTTAAAAAATTACTAAAAACACTCAAACACAGCCAAAAATACACAAAAACAAAAACACCAAAAACAATACGAAGTAAACAAAGACACAATCAAAAATAAAACAAACAGACAAAAAATTCAAACTCCAACCCCCCCCCCACACACACACACACACAAAACAAAGAAAACAAGCAAACTTACCAGAACACGTGCTACCTACACCAGGACTGGAAAAGAAATGAATACAGAAAGACCCTACTGACCAGAAGAAGCTCCACCCAGATGCCAGGAGAGAAACAAAAGTCAAAATACAATAACCCCTACCAGCACCACCTGCTGGCCACAATAGTAAAAACAATTCAAAAACACACAACAGCCCCAAACAAAACACAAACTCACAATTTTACACAAAAGGTCACACCAAAAAAAACAAGTAAAAATTTTTACACTAAACACACTGTCACACAAATCACAAATATATATATGTCAATAACATACAATAGAAACTTTAAAAAATCCTGTGCTGAGTTATTATATCATACTTTCTTCTTTTATTAATCCTCAAAAAAACCCAAAAAAGCAGATCACAGTTAATAACAGCCAAGCCAAACAAATTTAACATAAATAAACATTTAAAAAATTAAAATTACAGACTAAGCAATTTCTTTTTAAAAAAACCACAATTTAACCTTCTAACACAATGTAACACTATTGCAAAAAAAAAGGCTCATTTTTAATTAAAAAACACGGGGGGGGGGGAAGCCCGGCAACGCCGGGCAGCCCTTGCTAGTAACCTATAAATCCAAGGGTTAACCGTTGGAACTGGCTATAGGTTGCTATGCCTCGCCCTACTTGCCTGCACTCACCCTTCGTGCACACGGCCGATCTGGGTACGCAGGTCAATGAAGGATTGAGAAAACCGGCAGTGGGGCAACAGACCCACAAACGCGAAGAAAGGGAAACAACTTCACTTCCCAACATTCCTTGCGCCGCGCCGCGCCAGAGCCAATCAGGCTGAGAGGCTCTCGCACGGCGCAGCGTTCAGAAACGCGCTGCAGCCAATCAAAAGAAAAGCATTTTAAAAAAATGCAGCACAAACACAAAGCACCAACCCATAACTACAAGCCCCAGCGTCCTGCGCGCCATGAGCGCACAGAACGCTGAGGAAGCCGGCACCCAAGAAATAAAGCAAAAACAAAAACACCGGGAGAGCAAGTCCGCCAAGCCGCGGGGATCAAAGCCCCCCTCCACAACGGCGCCTGAAGCTCCTAATCGGAGTTTCCCCTTTAATATCACTGGGTGGGTGGGGGGTGTTGTGCTCCCCCTCTCTACTGGCTCCCCTGGGGTTGAGAGGGAGTCTGTCTCCCCCACCCTCCTGACCTCAGGGGACCCGGCAGAGAGGGGATTCCCTCCCCCCCCACACACACACGCCCCATGATAAAGAGAAGTGGTTTCTTCTCTTTAAAAACGGAGTTGGGGGGGGAATCCCCCTCTCTACTGGCTCCCCTGGGGTTCAGAGGGTGGGGGAGACCAAAGGAGTCTGTCTGAGAGGGGATCCCCCCCCAGGGCACCAAAAAAACACAAAAACAAACAATCAAAAACATTCAAAAATACACAAAAACAAACAAAAATAACACCAAAAAAGTAAACAACAACAAACATTTCCAAACACACCCAGCACCCAGCTAAACACCACAAAATCCAACCACCACCACCACCCCAAATAAAGAAAAACAGCTAACTCACCACCACACGACCTCATACCACAACGACTGGAAAAGAAATGAATAAAGAAAGAAAGAAAGAAAGAGACTACTTGCTGGAAGAAGCTCCACCCAGAGGCCACAAGAGAAAAATACAAGATAACCTCTACCAGCAGCACTTGCTGCCCACAATAACAAAAAAATTTCAAAAAGACACAATAGCCCCACACAAAAGGCCCCAAGAGTTTTTCGAAAAAGTATATCATCCTTTATTCTTTTTTTCATCCACAAAACCAAAACACCAAACAAAACTCATCACAGTTTAAAACAGGCCATCAAAAAAAATTTGTATAAATAAAAAATTTAAAAATTTCAAATATAGATTAACCTCTTCTTTACAAACATTAACAACAACAACAACAAAAACTTTCCAACGCCATTTAAAACAGCCCGGCAATGCCGGGCAACCTTTGCTAGTTTGGTATAAATCCATTTGATTCCTCTAGGTAAGCGACTAAACCTTCAGCCTCAACACAAAAATATTCTCCATCTATAATATGGGCATCCGCATGGTGTTATTCTAAAGCCAGGCCTTCAGAGTATTTCAGGCAACCAGAGTGGGAAAGGCCTCTTAGGGGATCTTGGTTGCTGCCAGTCAGAGCAGACACCACTGAACCTGGGCTCTTATGTAACCAAGAGCTCAATGCCAACTGCTCTGAATATGAAGCAGAAAGCTCTGGGGTGATTTTTATGCAGATCTACCTAAACAAAATAAGGATAAACTAGCCTGAATATAAACGTTTAAGAATCTGAATAAAGGACATAAATGAAAAGGTGATTAGAAACTGTTTCTCCCATGTTCTAACCACCTTTTTTCTTTGTGCATCTAACTAACTTTTTCCCCTGTTGTGAGTTGCGCTCTTACAAAGTACTCCCATTCCACTCCCACCATCTTGAATTTTCCATTTCGGATCCCCCAGTTCCCATGTCAGACAACATGTCACATATATTGAATCATGTGCAGTCTCTGATGGACTCTATTTAGGCTCTCATAAGATACCACAACCACCACCACCACCACCACACACACACACAATTGTTTCTGCTTCCATAAATCCTGGAATTCCTTACAGTGGAATCTCAGTTAACAAATGGCTGTTAACATACAAATCTCATAACAAAAGGAAATCCATAGAAAATAGTGGCTCGGTTTAGAGATTTTTTTCCAGAACAAATTAATTGGTTTTTAATGCATTCCTATGGGAAATTCAGTTAAAGTAATTTTTGCTATAAGAAACATCCCGGAGAACGCATTAATTACGTTAACCGAGATACCAAAGTACAGTGGTACCTCATACAACGATTTTAACCCGTTCCATGGGGCTCGTTGTTGTATGAAACAATTGCTATATGATGCATGCATCATATAGCAATTTTCCCTATGGGATGCATCAGACAACGATTTTTTTTTCGCTAAGTGGTTTTTCCCATTGAAAAATTGTATGATTTTTTCCATAGGGAAAATTGTTATGTGGTATGCCATTTCCCAAAAAAAACTAATTGTTATACAATTTTGTTGTTATATGAGGTTCCACTGTACTTCCTCCCTATATGTGGAGGGTGCCATTTTGGCTACATAAGGATTCACGCTTCAAGAGCTTCACTGAGTCTATTGTTCGTATGCGGAATAGCAAGGCAAGATGTAGGACAGAGATATGTCCAGTCTCTCATCACGTCCTGCCAATCACTGCCATACCTTTCTTCTCCCCTGGCTTGGTTGGAATGTTATACGTTATGACTCCAAGATCTTTCTTCTCTTTCTTCTCAGCCTTTGGCTTCTTCTGCAAAGAATAACAAACGACAAAATCATCATCTCACCTCACAACATGCCAACTTTTCACAATGTGGAGGGGCTGTGGGAAGGGTGCTCCTCTTTTTGTTTGTTTTGCTGTAATGCACAATATTTTATTCTCATATACGTATGTACCCACCAAAGAAGTACTGTATAGTTCTTTCTATCATAATTAAATACACTCTCACTCTATAGTTCTTACCTCCCCCTGTTGTTGCTGCTGGCTCTTTTCCTTTTTTTGCTGAAACTTCTCCAGTTTTTCTTTCTTCTTGGCCTCCTTCTTCAGCTGTGAAGCACTTTTAGGGGGCGGCTCGGTTAACTCTCTCTGCTCTGGTAATTTTTCCTTCTGGCACACCACCGGTTCTTGGGGTAAAAGACATGAACCAAAAAAGCCTATTCAATCTGATTTAACAAATCTTGTTTAGTCAACACCCAGCACGGACTTCTGTGGCTCTACAGAAACTAGAATACCCTTCTCAAATTTGGCACCTTCCATGTGTAATGGAGCTCAACTCTCAGCAACACAGCCACCCTGTTGGCTGACAGGCGATGGGAGTTTTAGTTTAAATTATCTGGAGTCTCAAGTCAAGGAAGACTGAACTGATCAAGAGCTTTAATAGCATTCTTTATTTATCCTTTGTTTGTTTGTTCTTGGCCAATTTATGAAGATTCAGGACAGGGTGAGGATATTTGGCAGCTGTCTCTCTTACCTTTGAGATCCAGTTTAGGGATCGCTTGCCCAAGGCCCTGCTCACACAACTTCACTGGCCCCAGAACAGCTTGGAATTCTGGCTGATTGATGCAGGTTAGGAACCAGCGGGTCACATTGGTGTAAGAAGTGCGGAGACTTTGATCTAAAACCTAAAGGAAACATCAAGAGGGAAGGGGGAAATAGGACTAATAATTAGGGATGAATATGGAGGATTTCATAAGAAATAACATGCCCTGATGTAGATGAAAATGGAATTTGGGAAATACTGATCCATGATAAAAAAAATTGTAACTGTGGAAAAAAAAGATTTACCGTATTTATTCGAGTATAACGCGCACTCGTGTATAACGCGCACCCCTAATTTTCCATGAAATCTCGGTATAAAATTTTTTTCATACCACGCATTGAAATTGACATAAGAAACGTGCCTACCCTTGCCGGCTCTTGAGTCGCGCGGCGCGGGAGCGCGGGTGGCTGGCGGTAGCGCCTCCCCCAGAGGGTTCCCGTACCGTTCCAGTGGGGCAGCGGCGGGTGGAGCTCCTGGGCGCTAGACGACAATTGGGGAGGAGGGCCGCAGCGTGCTCCGTGCCTACCCGGTGCCGGCTTCAGTCGCGCGGCCCGGGAGCGCGGGTGGCTGGCGTTAGCGCCTCCCCCTTACCGTTCCGGCGGGTGCGTGCAGGTGAGCGGCGGCGGCAGCGGGACCTGGGCGCCTGCCGCCGCCTGGGAGGAGGGCCGCGGCGTGCTCCGTGCCTACCCGGCGCCGGCTTCAGTCGCGCGGCCCGGGAGCGCGGGTGGCTGGCGTTAGCGCCTCCCCCTTACCGTTCCGGCGGGTGCGTGCAGGTGAGCGGCGGCGGCAGCGGGACCTGGGCGCCTGCCGCCGCCTGGGAGGAGGGCCGCGGCGCGCTCCGTGCCTACCCGGCGCCGGCTTCAGTCGCGCGGCCCGGGAGCGCGGGTGGCTGGCGTTAGCGCCTCCCCCTTACCGTTCCGGCGGGTGCGTGCAGGTGAGCGGCGGCGGCAGGCGCCTAGGTCCCGCTGCCGCCGCCGCTCACCTGCACGCACCCGCCGGAACGGTAAGGGGGAGGCGCTAACGCCAGCCACCCGCGCTCCCGGGCGTGCAGGTGAGCGGCGGCGGCAGCGGGACCTGGGCGCCTGCCGCCGCCTGGGAGGAGGGCCGCGGCGTGCTCCGTGCCTACCCGGCGCCGGCTTCAGTCGCGCGGCCCGGGAGCGTGGGTGGCTGGCGTTAGCGCCTCCCCCTTACCGTTCCGGCGGGTGCGTGCAGGTGAGCGGCGGCGGCAGCGGGACCTGGGCGCCTGCCGCCGCCTGGGAGGAGGGCCGCGGCGTGCTCCGTGCCTACCCGGCGCCGGCTTCAGTCGCGCGGCCCGGGAGCGCGGGTGGCTGGCGTTAGCGCCTCCCCCTTACCGTTCCGGCGGGTGCGTGCAGGTGAGCGGCGGCGGCAGCGGGACCTGGGCGCCTGCCGCCGCCTGGGAGGAGGGCCGCGGCGTGCTCCGTGCCTACCCTTGAGGCTCGTTTAAAAGAGGCGCGCACCCAGTCCTCGTGTATAACGCGCACCCAAACTTTGAGTCCTTTTTTGGGTATAAAATTTTGCGCGTTATACTCGAATAAATACGGTAATATATACATTTCAACTACTACTCTTTCACTTTTTCTGCTTCTAAAATGGCGAGGAAATAAAATCTACTTTCGTAACTGGTTTATCATTGGAAATATAGTAAAACTTGTATAACAACTTTAATTCGTTCCGCGGGACTATTCGTTGTACGATTTAATTGCTTTACGATGCAGGCATCGTACAATGATTATCTCTATGGAAAAAATCGTACAACAAAAAAAAATTTGTTGTACAGTTTTCCCATAGAGATGCATTGCATTGTATAACGATTTTAGTCATTATACAGGGCACAATGTTTTTTCAAATCCTCGTCATTGTACGATTTAATTGCTGTAAGAGGCATTCGTTATACGGGGTTCAACTGTATGGAGAAAGCATTTTAAAAAAACAGTATCACAATAACAGTAATGGCAATTGTTATTTCTCCCATGGGTTAATTTTATAGCCCATTTGTCTCCAGTGAGTTTTTCCCCCTCCTCACTTTATATTTATTAAATTTATATCAGGGATCCTCAACCTACAGCCTGTGGGCCAGATCCAGCCCACAACACTGAGTCAGCCAGCCCACACCATCACTCCAGCCGCTGCTTCTGCCACCGTTGCCTCAATCCTTGTCCCCTCCACTTGGCTTGGCGTGTCCCTGCCGGTGCTCTGTAGCAGGGTGGATGTTGTAAGCTGGTGGCAGCGGCGGCACCAGTCTGGCCCCTCAACAGTCTGGGGGTGCATGAACCGGCCCCCGGCTTAAAAGGGTTGAGGACCCCTGCTTTATATATACAACAGTCTTTTTGAACCAGTCAGGCTGAACCACGCTATGCTGGCCTGACTGTGGTTGCTGCTTTGGTTAGTAGCAGCTGCTACAGCGAATTTGTAGGTAACATCTTCATCTTCACTGCATGCATCCGTCAGGGTTGGGGTTACTTAACATTTGCACCAGAGAGCATTCGCCACCTCCTTATACATTTGGAATCCCCATTACTTCTAACAAGGCAATGACTAGATGGCAAAATCACAACCTGGAAACCCCATGGATTTCTGACAAAGCAAGGCAACTCACATATTTATAGGGCAGCAGCAGAGAACACGCAACTGTCACATCAGCCAAAGTCACAGCTTCCCCCACCAGGTAAATCCGGAGTTTCAAATGATTGTCCAACACCTTGAGCAGATTTTGGAGTTCTGCCATAGCACGGCCCATCATCTGAGGAGGAAATAGAGAGTACAACATGACCCACTGTGGGACCTATTTTTCTCCAATATTTCCTTCAAGGAGCTCAAATTGACATACCTGTTCCCCATCAATACATCATGACACTCACAATATGGGGAAGGGTTTTACTGTCAGACCCAAAGGTCCCCCAAGTTTCACAGAGAGTTGAATAAGGCTATCTTTACTCCTAACATGACAGTTCACAACCACCTCCTCTTTGATAAATGCTGGTCCAGATAAAGAACAACAGAGCTTAATCGTGTTACTTCTTCAGACTATGACTACCAGAACTTCCCCAAGCCATGTAACTGGTGGTCAAGACAGATGAAGTTCCAGGATTTGCAGTATCAAAGAAGTAGCAGTTCCAACCTTCAGTATTTGGTTCACCTTATTATCCCTCTCTCTATTTTCTCTGAGCCAAAGACATCCTGGCTCACCTCTCATATTAACAACTACACTATGTTCTACACCAGGGGTTCTCAACCCTAGCGCACCACAGGCCGGATCTCACACACACCCTGATAGCTGAGCAGGCTGGACACATGGTTTCCCCACCATAAACGCTGCCATAAACTGCGGCGGGCATGTGTGCGCATGCACGGGCATGTTTATGGCTGTCGTAAATGCGTCCACTTCCACTTCCAGGTTCGTCACCACAGACTGGGCCGTAGGTTGCGAAGCCGTCCTACACCAACAAGCAGAATCTTGTTTATGATAACCCTAATAAAGGTTTTTGAGATACGTGAGATGTTCAAGGAATAATTTACCATTGCCATAATCTAGATCAGCATTTCCCAAACTATGTTCCACGAAACACTGGTGTTTCATAGAAGGTCAATAAGTGTTCTGAGGAAAAAATACGAAGTTCTGGTAAATTAGTAACCTTATATGATTTTAAATACTGTACTCACCTTCTTCTTTCGTGTCCTGATCAGACCCTGGACTGCCAAAATCAAGCCACTTTCTTTGCTTTGTAGTTGCCCTAAGTTGTGTTTTAAATGTATGAATCGTATTGTTCTGTAGTGTCATGTTATAAATTCTCAAATCAGTTGTCAATCTCAAAGTAAACAGAAGTAGAGCTTCCTACAGACATCGGTACATGGCAATACCTACGTTGATTATTTATTTTTTGTTATTGTTTATTTGTGTATTGTTTCAAAGAGTTATGTTTTGTAATTCTGAAATAAACATTTGTTTTGTTTTTTAACTCTTATACCTATTTACATTATTTGTTATAAAACTGGAAAAATCCAAACCTATCTTTCTATTTTAGGATTTGTAAAGTGTTTCACGCTAGAATAAGTTTGGGAAACACTGCTCTAAAGAGTCAAATAGGGATTTAAACCCACATCTCCTCAATCCCACTCCAACACTCTACCTGCGACATTACACTGCCTCTCACTCTCCAAATACGGCTAGCAAAGCCAGGTATCCTCCACCCTACGCCCCGCCTCTCACCTGTTTATTTTGCTTAGAGAGTCCAAGGACAGAGAAGGCCACGGCACAGGCAGCGGGAGCGATTTCCAAGTCGGCATAACTGATCCATTGCTGAACTAGTGTGCCACCTTCGGAGCCTTGTCCTCTCATGACATCGGGAGAAAGCAGGTAAGAAACAGCCGCTGGGCCAGACACATAGACACCCGCCTGGGTCTCCAGAGCTGGGAGCTTAAGCAGAGAGAAGGAAGGGTCCCCCAACTTGGTGTCAGGAGGTAGCGCCACCACCTTGGGGTCCTGTTGGCCATAACGGGCTGCAACAAGTACACGGAGGTTCTGGAAGTTATCAGGATGTGGAGCAAGATAGAGTGTAGGCATGGTGAGGAGGCAGAGTGACCTGTAAGCAAAGGACAGTTGGACAAACAGTAAGCAAGGACCGATGCGAGGCACAGAAATTGTGAAATGCAGGGAAGGAGAACCTGCAGTCTATCACTTACAGCTGCACCCCAACTCCCAGCAGCCACCACATTCAGTTGGCAGGAATGATGGGAACCCATCTCAGCAATATTCTGAAGACCTCAGCCACCAAGGCCCTGTAGATGCTGTTAAGACTGCAACTGCCATCAGAACAGCTAACAGTGAAAGCTGATGGGAGCTGCAGTCCATCAAAATCTGAAGCACTGAATTTATCCATACACATTTTAAAGCTTAAAGCTAGGGGTTCCCAACCTTTTCAAGCCAGGGGCTGGGTAATGCTCTGTCAGCTTCAAGGGCCAGATGGCAATTTTGCCCTGCCTGCACGAGGGGGGTGGCCATTTTGTCCCAACAGCTTCAAATGGGCAGTCACTTTGTTTCTCGAATGCCCTTGGAGGGGTGGGGGGCACATGAAATGGTTTGAGAATTGGCCCTCATTTGAGAATCCCTGCTTAAAGCATTAAAACTTCAAGCCATTTGTATGGGTAAGTGTTCTATCAAATTGCAGCCATAGATTTCTCAACTGTATCACAGTGGCCATGGACATCAAACTAGTATAGATTGGGACTGCGGAGGCTTAGTGGTTAAGACGCTGAACTTGACAACTGGAAGGTCAGCAGTTCAACAGTTCGAGCCCCGAGTGCTGCATGACGGAGGTAGTTCCCATCCCTGTCCTAGCTCCTGCTAACCTGGCAGTTCAAAAGCATGGAGGTATAATAAGGGGAGATGGCGCTAGACTTCATGCTGTACGTTGCTTTGAAGCCAGTGGGCATGGCCTGCCACCATATTAGATGGCCCAAAACATTAGTAGACTGTTTACGATTGCTTTGGGTTCTTAATTTCTGTCGTGTGCACGCAACAGTTGTTTTAAATAGTAAATTTTACAGTCCTTTCGTGAATACCACAGTGTCAGGACACTTCTTTTATTTTCTCTTTCTGTGGGATTTTTAAAAAGGCACCAAAGTTCTGCCTTCACAACCTGAAAACCTCTGTGCTCTCATGAGGCAAACATCTAAAAAAAAAGAAAAACACCCCCACAAAGGTTGTAAGGAAGAAATGCAAGAGGAGAATTCGAAATTGCAAGACATTGCAAGTAGATAAATAGGGACCACTTCAGTGGGAAGGTAAACAGTGTTCTGTCCGCTCCGGATGGTGTCTAGTCTTGCCTGCCATGTGACCACGGATAGGAAACGTCTGCAGAAGCAGACATCGCTGGCTCTTTGGCTTTGAAACAGAGATGAGCACTGAGCCCTAGAGTTGGATATGACTAGCTTTTGAGCAAGGTTTTGAAGACCAGATTGGGAACAGCATCAAAACCAGCAATAAAGAATTCCTAAAACACAAACACCCCCAAAACAACAACAGAGAAACCAGAGGAAGAGGCAAAATGGGATTTAGAGGCATGATTAAATTCTCAATCAGGCAAGAGAGAGAGATTGAGAGAGAGGGCAGAGAAACGGAGTGATTCCTTCTTTTCCTTCTCCTGCCTGGAGCTAAAAATCAGAAATAACGATGGGTGAAAATCAAGAACCTGGATATGAAGCAGAACTGGAGACAAGCTTGGAAATGCTTTAAAAATTTAGCCACAGCAAAATTAGAGTGGAGTAACAGTAGACCAAATAGCTGGTAAAGGTAAAGGTCATTCTTGCCCGAAAGCCAGTTGTATCTGACTCTAGAGTTCAGTGCTCATCTATATTTATAGCAAAAAAAAAACCAACAACAAAAAACAGGTGTTGTCTGTGTCTGCAGACGTTTCCATGGACATGTAGCAGGCACGACTAAACCCCTGAGTGCACAGAACTCAGTAGTACAGTACTTATTTATCTACTTGCAATTTCTTGCTTCTGAACTGCTAGGTTGGCAGGAGCTGGGGCAGAGATGGGAGCTCTCCCCATCGTGCAGTACTCGGGTCTCGAACTGCTGACCTTCTACCTCCCAGTCAGCATCTTAAACTGATGTGATTCCTTTACACTTCAGACTACAATCAGAATAATTAGTACACCCGTAAACGACGCAAGCTGGCATTTTCAGTCAAACTACTTCCACGGCTCCACACAATCAAAGCACAATTAGCAAATGTTTTGGGCCAAATAACATGGAGGACTAATACGTTCGTTGGCTTCAAGTATGTGACGTCATGACAACTCCCTCCATGTTCAAAAGCAGGAAATTGCAAGTAGATAAAATAGGTACCGCTTCAGTGGGAAAGGTAAGTGTTTGTGTGTTCCAGTGTCTAGTCATGCCCGCCACCATGGAAATGTCTGAAGACGCAGATAGCACTGGCTCTTTGGCTATAAATGGATATGAACACTGAACCCTAGAGTCAGATATGACTGGCTTTCGAGCAAGGGTGACCTAGGTAAAGGTAAAGGTCACCCTTTACCTGGAGGTCACCCTTGCTCGGAAGCCATCGACCAGGAGGAGGACAAGAGTGGTGACTTTTGGCTTTTGTCTGTGTTGCTGTTAATTTTAATTTTAATTTAATTTAATTGTCACATTTATATACCGCTCACTCGGCCAAAGCCAACTCAGGGCGGTTCACAATAAAAATTAAAAAACACATGTTAAAAACAGTTAAAACTACCCACCCCCTAAAAACAAGGGGTGCAGGATCCAAAGGCACCATAGGGAGGAGTTCTTCTACACCAACCACCCAATGGAGGTTACCCTTCCACCTGCACCCCACACTTGACCCGCCAGCCAGGTTTTAAGTTCTTTTCTGAAAGGCAGCAATTCCGTCCGGAGACGTAGCTCTGTTGGCAGGAGGTTCCAGAGGGCCGGTGCAGACACGGAGAAGGCTCTCCTCCTTGTGCCAGAGAGGCGAGCCTCTCTGGCTGATGGAACAATTAGAGAGCCCTTCCGGTCCGCTCTGGTTGGACGGACAGACGTCCTCAGGGCGATGCGGTCTCTTAGGTAACCCGGCCCACTACCATATAGGGTTGGGGCTTTCTGTGGGACTTCTCATATGAGTGCTGTGGGAATGTGTTGCTGTGGGACTTTTTAAATGAGTTTTTTTTCTTTTTTGTAATGCTTTTTGATATTGTGATACTGATACTTTTTGATACTGTGATTAGTAATGATTTGTGATGATGATATGTTGAAATGTTTTTGTATTATGATAGTGTGGTACCTTGTAATTGGAACTGTACATTTTGTATCTTTGTTAGCCGCCCAGGGTTGCTTTGCAAATGGGGCGCCATACAATAACAACAACAATAATAAATCCAACTCTAGGGTTCAGTGCTCATCTCTGTTTATAGCCGAAGAGACAGCTCTGCATTTGCAGACACATCCATGGACATGCGGCATGCATGCCTAGACACCGAAGTGCATGGAACACTGTTTACCTTCCCAACAAAATGGTACCTATTTATCTTCTTGCAATTTCTTGCTTTCGAACTGCTAGGTTGGCAGGAGCTGAAACAGAGGCGAGCGCTCATTCCATCATGCAGTACTCGGGTTTTGTACTGCTGACCTCCCGCCTACAGATATAGATATCCATATAAAACATTTCTAGCTTGCATGCACACTAGCCCATGTGCTACCCCAAGCCTGCCAATATGAGGATGGCAATACAGCTAAGGAGGCCTCCATCCTTCCAGGCACATTTGTCTCTCTCATGGCCCTGGCGTATTTGCGAATGTCACTTTTAGATGATAAGAACATAAGAACATAAGAACAGCCTTGCTGGAACAGGCCACAGAAGCCCATCCAGTCCAGCATTCTGTCTCACACAGTGGCTCACCATTTCCTTCAGGGTATTCCCAAGCAGATGCCTTCACCTGCTTAGGATTCCCTGGAAATGGCATTGAGAGAGATCCTGCCTATCTCTCCAACCCGGAGGTTGTCCTTAAGTATCCATAATTATAGCCATTGATACTCTTGTCCTCCATGAACTTGTCTAATCCTTTCTTAAAGCTGTCAAGACTGACAGCTGTCACCACTTCTTCTGGCAGGGAGTTCCAACATACAGCAGTCTTTCAATGAATCATTCTTAAAAGTGAAAATATAAATGACACATAGAATTCAAACCCAGTTATTTCTCAATTTTTTTCACTCTCTTCCCTCCAAAGACACACTACGCCTGTGCAGAGAACAAAGCAAAAAGCCATGCAAGGACATAGAGCTTAATGCACTCTCTGGGTGGTTCACAAGTTAATTAGCATTTTGCCCCCAACATGCTGAGCAAACAGAAACGCTCTTAACAATTTTAATATTGGTAGGACTGGAGGAAGAATCCTTTTTTCATCATTCTACTGAGAAAAAGCATTTCATTAGAGAAAAGCAGGAGCGCTATATCCTTTATTACCCCAAACTTTCAAACCCTGATCCTTTTCTAGAAATGACAAGAATGCAGCTTTTCAGGAAATATTACTACTAGTAGTATTCCTGAGACTGCACTCAAGAGTACTCAAGATTACAAGCTTCTATTTCTGCCTGGCTCAATCTTCTACTAAGTCACTAAGGTGGAAGGGAAAGTAGACTAATTTATAGAATGGACATAAGACAGAAACAACTTCATGGCACAGTTCTTTTAAAATACTATAACATCTCCTAATAACATTCTGAAGATGTGAAATGATCAAATACTGAAAATTCAAACATATGGGGAAAGTTTGCATTACAACCCTTAAACTCTTTCATGTCAGGAATGTAAAACTTCTGTTTTTTCCTTTTCTACTTCCCATAAGGAACTTTTTTTTAAAAAAAAAATTTGGAGTTACCAAGAATGGTGTAGTGGTTAAACTGCTGTACTGCAGCCAAAACGTTGCGAGCTCGATCCTGAGGAGGTCTCAAGGTTGACTCAGCCTTCCATCCTTCCCAGGTCAGTAAAATGAGTACCCAGCATGTCGGGAGCAAAAAAAAATGCTGATTATCTTGTGAACCACCCAGAGAGTGCACTAAGCGCTACGGAGTGGTATATGAGTCTAATTGCGATTGCTAATAGGGATTCTTTAGGATTTCACAGGAAAAACTAGTAAGAATACCAAAGCAAAAGGAGCCTTTCTCTTTTTAAAAAAATAAATTGTATTAACTTTTAAAAAGAAAAAAACAAAAGTTACAAAAACATAATAGAAAAAATTATACATTAAAAATACAATTAATCATTTCAATACATCAGTTCTCTTAACCATTCTTATATATACGTATGTCATTACTTTGCTTAAACTATTCACCTAAATATGCTATTTCAATTTTCTCATAACACAATACATAAACCACCCTAGTGTACTAACCCTATGCCCTTGACTCTACCAGTTGTCTTTTATTAACTTAATTATTTTGCCAAAAACTCATTTCTCTGAAAGAAACGTGATTTTTAACTAATAGAGCAGGGGTGCCCAAACCTTTTGGGTTGGGTTGCGGGCCAGTCAAGTGGTTCAGGGGGCCGGTCACTTTGGCCCATGGGCCGGATCTGGCCCCCAATGCCAATTCATCTGGCTCACAGTCCTCGTCGCTCCCGGAAGCTGAAGTAAAACGTGCCCGCTTCTGGGAGCGACGAGAGCTTCGCGGTCCGGATGAATTGGCATGCGGGCCAGATCTGGCCTACGGGCCGTAGTTTGGGCACCCCTGTAATAGAGACTGAGATGCACCAGATCAACAAATATTTACTGGTGAGGAAATGAGCAACAGTGAGAATCGGAGGCAACGAGTTCTGTGGGAGACAAGAATTTAAGTTGAAACTAAGGAAAACAAGGGCGACGCTCTGGGAGTCTGGGGGGTCTCAGCTATGACTTCTCAGTGCCTGGGCACAGGGAACCCTCTCTTACCTGCACCGGTCCGTCTGCCTTATGCCGCTCTGGCTTGCTTCTCCTCCCGGCTCCCCCCCCCCCCACGTGCTGCTTTCTCCTTGCAGAAGGACCCCGCCTACAGCCGTCTACAGCAAAGCCTGCGTCACGCCTCTCTGCAAAAAGGAGCAGAGACTCAGACGCAGTCTCATGAAGAAGCCATTTGCTTCTTGGTTTCCCTTGGGAGGGAGGAGGTCTCTTCTTTCTCTCCCCGCCCCCTCCCTCCCAGTCCCACCTCTTTTCTACAGTGACAGGCAGGCAGCAGCACGACAACTATTTTATTCCCCCCAGCATTCTGCCTTTTGAAGTTGCTATCTTCTTATTGGCTTAGTACTAGTGGTTAAGACACTGAGCTTGATGGTAAATGTGAAGGTCACCCTTGGGACTACTGCAGTGGCTCAAGTGGTTAAGACGCTGACTGGGAGGCGGAAGGTCAGCAGTTCAAAATCCGAGGACTGTACGACAGAATGAGCGCCCATCTCCGTCCCAGCTCCTGCCAACGTAGCAGTTCAAAAACCAGAAATTACAAGTAGATAAATAGGGACCACTTCGGTGGGTAGGTAGACAGCATTCCGTGCACTCCGGTGTTGAGCCATGCCTGCCATATGTCCATGGAAACATCTGCAGACACAGACAACACTGGCTCTTTGGCTATAAACAGAAATGAGCACTGGACCCTAGAGTTGGATATGACTGGTTTTTGAGCAAGGATAATCTTTACTTAAAAGTCGCCCTTGCTCGAAAGCCAATCGTTTCTGACTCTAGGCTTCAGCAAGTTCAGTGTCTTAACCACTTGAGCCACTGCAGTTTGATGACAGGTCAGCAATTTGAGACCTGAGTGGTGCTCTCAGGCCCCGCCTCCCCCTTTTTTTGGTGGGAATGGCTTGTGTTGTGATGTATATTGTGTGTTTCTGATATCCTATTGTTGTTATTGCCATTATGCTTTTGTATGTTGTATGAATTTATATTTTGTATATATTGTATTTCTCACTATGTAAACCGCTTTGAGTTCCCTTAGGGGAAGGAAAGCGGTATAGAAATATAATAAATAATAATAATGATAGAGTGAACTCCCATTGTCTGTCCCAGCACCTGCCCTACCAAGCATTTTGAAAGCAAGAAATTGCATGTAGATAAATAGGTACTAGTTCAGCAGGAAGGTAACAGCATTCTGTGCACTCCAGTGTCTTGTCATGCCTGCCACATGACCATGGAAACATCTGCAGACTCCGACAGTGCTGGCTCTTTGGCTGTAAACAGAGATGACCACTGAACCCTAGAGTTGGATACGACTGGCTTTTAAGCAAGGGAAACCTTGACCTATCCTTATTGTAGTTGAGTAATGAAAGGTTACACTTCAGTCTCCATACTTAGCGCTAGGGAGTCTAGCACATGTGTTCTAGAAAGTGAACTGAAAACTGAAGCACTAGGAAGAAATAAATCATTAGAGGTATATGAAATAATGATAGAATCCTTTCAAGCCAGAGAGACTGAATGTACTAAAATCCTAACAATATGTCAGCAAATCTGAAAAACAAAACCATGTCCCACAGACTGGTAATGCTCAAGATACATCCCAAGCCCCCAAAAAAGGAGATACAGTACAAAGGAGTGCAGTAACAAGAGGACCATTGCTTAATTTCCTATGCAAGGAAGGTGAAGCTCAAGGTGTTGCAACAAAGGCAGCTTATATTAAATGAGAAATGTGTGATGGTCAAACTGAGTTTTGTAAAGGAACTTTACTGTAAAGGATCATATTGCAAATATCCATTGGATACTGGAGCATACCAAAGAATTTTGGAAGTCTATCAGCCTATGCTTCATTGATTACCAGGCCTTTCACTATGTGATCATCCTTGGGACTACTGCAGTGGCTCAAGTGGTTAAGACACTGACTGGAAGGCGGAAGGGCAGCAGTTCAAAATCCGAGGACAGAATGAGCGCCCATCTCTGTCCCAGCTCCTGCCAACGTAGCAGTTCAAAACCCAGAATTTTGGAAGTCTATCAGCCTGTGCTTCATTGATTACCACGGCCTTTCACGATGTGATCATGAGAAACTGTGGATTGTTCTCGAAGAAAGGTTGCTGCTTCAACACTTGCTTGTCCTGATGCATAATTTCTATAAAGTCAAACAAGAATAAATTTTATCCCCTCATCTTTCAATCTGTATGCAGAATTGTCAGCTGCAACTCGTATCCGAGAAAGCATTTTTTCCCCTGAAACACTGAAGGAACTGGAAAAGATCATTAAGAACATCCATACTATTGTATCCCCAATCACCATGTAAGGTGTAAAGCTGGACAGTAAAGAAAGCTAAATAGTACTAGAATGAGGAATGAGCGGGCAATTGAGCAA
Source organism: Bradypodion pumilum (assembly GCA_035047305.1). Lineage (NCBI taxonomy): Eukaryota > Metazoa > Chordata > Lepidosauria > Squamata > Chamaeleonidae > Bradypodion > Bradypodion pumilum. The sequence continues at coordinate 445,300,021 of JAWDJD010000002.1, read as the reverse complement.
ATCAAGCCTCAACTGTCTCTGGAGCCCAAAAATGATGAAACTGAAACTGTTTTACTTCAGGCACATAACGAGAAGATTAGATTCTTTAGAAAAGGCAAAAATGATGGGAAATTTGGAAGGCAGCAGGAAAAGAGGAAGACACAACATGAGATGAATTGACTCCATTAGAGAAACCACAGGCTTGAGTTTGCAAAAGCTGAGCTGAGTTGTTGAGGAAAAGACATTTTGGAGATCTCTCATTATAATAATAATAATTTCATGTCAGAAATTATTCTGGCATGAAAGGATTTTTGCTGGAGAAACTCCGCCCAGGGGATGCCCAATTGAGGCTCCTTTCTTGCCTCTCATTCATAGGGTCACACTGAATCAGAGACGATTTGACAGCACATAACAGTTGCAATCTACTACACCAAGCAACGTAAGGTGGTCTTTTTGTTTTGTTTACTCTCTGATATTTAGCCAATGAGTTACTTACAGTCCTTCAACAAACAAATATTACAGCTCACTTACATCATTCGCCCCCTTTCCTCCCCCACCCCAGGCAGTTCTTTAGCCAACCCTCAGCAAGGACCTCGCCTCACTTAACCGTAGAGAAGACAAAAATAAGCCGGTTGCAGACATTAGAGTGATACACGACGTTTAACTTCCGGGAAATAATATGGAAAACTACCTCGTCTCTTAGCTACATAAATGGGTATGCTGAGGGGATAATGCTCCACTCTGACCACTATGCGAAAAATAAACTCTTAATTATTTGAATGGTAAGGCAAAGTGGAAGATCTTTTGAGATCGGAGGCGTCCATCATGGTTGCTAAGAGGCGTGACTCCACAAACGAGGAAGTGCTGCGGGACCCTAGAGATAGGAAAATAATAGAGGAGGACGCACACAGTTCGCTCCCGTTTCTTTCACTGTAATGTTTATAGCATTTCGAAAGCAAGAAATTGCAAGTAGATAAATAGGGACCACTTCGGTGGGAAGGTAACAGCGTTCCGTGCGCTCCGGTGTTTAGTCATGCCTGCTACATGACCACGGAAACGTCTGCAGAAGCAGACAGCGCTGGCTCTTCGGCTTAGAAACAGAGATGAGCACTGCACCCTAGAGTTGGATACGACTGGCTTTCGAGCAAGGGAAACCTTTACCTTTAATGTGGCCGACTATTTCCAATGGAAACAGCGCCTCCTTGAGGTGAAAGGGAATCACTCAGTGGTTAAGAAGCTCGCCTTGTTAGCTGGAAGGCTGATAGTTCAAGACCCGGGTACTGTATAATGGATTGAGCTCCCGTCTCTGTCCCAGCTCTTGGGGACATAAAGGAAGCCTCATTTGGGCGTTCCCAGAGCAGCGTTTCTTCTGCAAAAATCCTTTCAACACAGAATAATTTCTGACATGAAATTATTACTACTGCTGCTGCTGCCCAGAGTATTTATTAAAATCCGACCATTAGCAAGGCCAAGAGCGGCGAAAAGCTTGGGGGGGGGAGGCTTTTGAGTTCTTGAGGATGGAGCTTAGCGCAAATTTGGTGTCTCCTCTCTTGCTTGCAGCACTCACTGTTCATGATCAGGGTGAATGGGAATTGTAGTCCAACCGATTCCCAAACCCCCTGCAATTCTGGGGGAGAAATGAGAGAGGTGTGGACTCCCTTCACAATTTTTGGGCTTCAGTTTCCGTCCCCCTGCCTGCTACATAAGGTTACAGGCAAAAAAAAAGGGGGGGGGGCTGTGGTGGCTTAGTGGTTAAAATGCTGAGCTTGACAACCATCAGGTCGAGACCCAAGTGCTGCGCAATGGAGTGAACTCCCATTGTCTGTCCCATCTCCTGCCAACCTAGCAGTTCAAAAGCAAGAAATGAGGCTGCATCGGTTTCTTTGTATCTGTCCATATCCTTTCCACTTGGTCTCTGACACATCATGCTCTTCATATATGTCTGTAGGAAACCAGCCACTCCCTCCCCCACTGCCGCCATGCATGACTAAAAGAAATCCTGGCAAGAAACGTGTTTAGCTATAGCAATGGTTGACTTGTCACCATTGTCACAGACACAGTGCAGGCTAAAGTTGAAGGGGTAGAGCAGGAGAAAAGTTGGCAAATATTTATAAACAAGAATCTTTCTGTGTCTTTTGTGTAAGAGAGATTGGTGCATCAAATGTACACCAATATGGTTATGCCACTCAGCTTGCTTTTACTCAACAGATAATTTTTTTCCTCCCCTTCCACCCATCACTGCTCTGATAGGCTTATAGTCAGTGACGTTTCCTCCCCAAAAGCATCCTTGAGGCTTCTTTGTGAATCACACAATCTGGTACAAACAGGTTGGAGATTTTGCTGTGCAGCTGTGCCCAAGCACCAGGTAAATGTCGGCTTAAAGCAGGGCCTACAACTTGTGTGCACACATGCAAAATATCTCAGTGGCAACAAATACAGGACATGCATTGCAATTGTGAGATATTCCTGCCTTACACTTTTTTGTTTTAAACCTCACATTAGGCAAGACAGAAAGTTTCACTATCTCAGTGGAACCTGTATAGTTGCCAATACTGTACAAACATAAGGAATATCAGAGAGTAAACAAGTAGATGTGATCCATAAAAGCTAACCTTAAAATACAACAGTTAAGTCTTTAAAGTGCCACAACGTTTTATTTGTCTTTTCAGCCTTATGTTTTGTTTACTCTCTGATGTGCTTGAAACTCAGGCTAGCACGACTACCATTTCAAAACGTAAGAAATGTATTGATAATGTGTGACTGTGTAATGGCAGTTTAGCTTGGAAAGATCAGCCTCCAAATGGTTCTCCCATAGCTCCTCTATTGATCTGTGACTGGGAAAATAGGGAATACATTAGTGACACACAGATAATGTGTTTTTTTTAAAGGTTTAATGCTGTTGTATTGTTTATAAAATCGCAAGTATTGGGCCTTGCCCAGAACAGCCAAACTTTTGTTGTTGCTGAATTTTAATTTTACATCTTTTCCTTCCAAAAAACATTGTTGGTTGTTTAAAAAAACCAGACTCATTCCTCACTCGCTCCAACCAAGAAATCACTAGGATAACAAAATTTAATGAGGGAATAAAAGCCCAACAAAAATTGTTTCTCTCCGCAGAAACAGATTCTGGCAGCAGAATCAGTGAAAAAGCTGGACTTGCATCGAAAGAAAGCAGCGCTTTGCCTCTTGCACCCCCTGGTGGCATCATCTGTGTTATCATCTGCAATGCTTATTATTAAAGGAGCCTGAAGTTGGTTCATTGGATGGGACTCTATCGCCTGTTGCTCAGAAATAAAATTGGCATGCACAATTCATGGTGCTTACATTTATGGTGTCCCTTTTGCTCAGGCTGAAATGCTAAGAAAAGAGAGATTTATACTGACAGCTCTCCTTGTACAATAAATCAAGAAGTATAAAGAATCACTCTCAGAGCAGATGAGTTTTAATCCAACACATTTGGAAACACCCTTAGTTAGGGAAAGTTGAATAGGGACTTACAGGGGACTTTTTTAAAGATTAAGTGAGACACCAGTCTTCTGCCAGAAGGGAGCTTTCCCTTCCATAAGCAGTGTTGCAGAAATTAAATGGTGAATGAATGGAAACAGAAAAAAATGTTCTATAGCAAAGGTTCCCAACCTACAGCCTGTGGCGCTATTTCATCCGGCCTGCCACAACCACATCTGGAAGTGGATTCATTTACGACAGCCGTAAAACACACCCACACATGCGTAAACACGGTTACATCAACCATAAATGCGCCCGTGGCTGTTGTAAACACAGAAGTGGAAGCATTTACTTTGCTTCCGAGGTGTGTGGTCCGGCCTGCTCAGCTGTCCAGAGTGCGTGGTCAGGCCCAGGGCATAAAAGGTTGGGAACCCTTGTGCTATAGGCTCTACAGATGTATGGGGGAGGGGGGGAATTGCTGCCATTCTATGGCTCTGTTCATCTTTTATGCACCTTCCTTAAAGTAATTAACAAAGAGAATCAGCTGGTTCGGTGCATTGGAGGAATGGAAACAAGGCTCAAATACTTATGTACACACACCTCTCAATATCAGGAGCACGCCTTGGCTGAATGAACACACACACATATATACACACACACACATGTAGGAACAAATATTGTTGGTTCCCTCCCTGTAAGAATCTGGCATGGTTTTCCCATATCCTGAAAAACTTTTCCAAGAAGGATCAGGCAGGGTGGGACAGAATCTTCCCTCACTGCTTCTGCTGGAGAGCTTCTTTGCGTGCAGCATCTTGTAGCAGCTGAGTGTCAACTTCGTCAGCCGGGAGCTGGACGTAGCGGACCACCGAGCCCCGGATGAAGCAGTTCTTGACAGACAGCTGGAAGAGAAGAGCACAAAACTGTATTTCCAGTTGGCACAACCTGAGAAGGTGGGCAAGGCACTTTGCACTCTGCAAATACACTCTAGATCAGGGATGGCCAACCTTGGTGCTCCAGATGTTCTTGAATTTCAATTCCCAGAAGCCCATATCAGTAGGCTTCTGGGAATTGAAGTCCAGGAACACCTGGGGGCCCACAGTAGAGAAACCCTGCACTACTGACACAATTAATGTGTCCCTATAGGAGTGTCATTTGCCTTTCCATATAAAAGAAACCATTATAAAGCCCATTCCAAAGAAACCTAATGGTGGATCTCAAAAACTATAGGGCCACTTGCCAACCTTCTAGTCCTGGTCAAGTTGATCAAGAAGGTGGCGATATAAATCAGCTGCAGGCATCCTTGGAGGAAACAGATAGGCTAGGTCCATTTTTTATTTGGGTTCAGTCCATGCCATTGAACTGAAATGGGACTGGTCACCCTGCACAATGGTTCCTAAGGGAGGCCAACAGGGAGAGTGTAACCCTGCTGGAGATCATGGATCTTTATCTGGCCTTTGATCCTTCTGGGACAACTTTTGAGCTTGGGATTCGGGGCTCAGTTCATCATTGATTCCAGTCCTTCCCTAAAGACTGGTGTATAATCTATTGATAATGTGTTTAATTGAGTTATGGATGTCATCTAGATAAGTATTTCTTTTTTAATTATATACGATATTGTAGGGACTATGGTAGTTTAGTGGTTAAGACGTTGAACTTGACTACTGGAAGGTCAACACCTGAGTGCTGCACGCCAGAGTGAGCGCCCGTCGCTGTCCCAGCTCCTGCCAATCTAGCAGTTCAAAAGCAAGAAATTGCAAGTAGATAAACAGGTACCACTTTGGTGGGAAGGTAAACAGTGTTCCATGCACTGATGTCTAGCCATGCCTGCCATGTGACCACAAAAACGTCTGCAAATGCAGACAGCACTGGCAATTTGGCTGTAAACAGAGATAAGCACTGAACCCTAAAGTCAGATACGACTGGCCTTTGAGCAAGGGCAACCTTTGTCATTACTATATGTGTTAACCTGTATTTTGAGCTATTATTGCAATTTGTTCACTTTTGTTTGTTGTTATTCATTGTTATCAACTGACCAGAGTGGTGTTTACACCAATTGGGCAAGACTGATTGATTGATTAAATGATAAAATAAAATGTGACATCAATGCACTGGCCCCTCAGGCCCAATACTGTGGATATTGGCTGGCAGTAACTTTAGGCAAACTGTTTCCTCTCGCCAGGTAAAGACATGATAGATTGTGCATGGGACAACCTGCATACAAAACAAATTTAATTTAATTTAATAGTCATATTTATATATGCCGCCCACTCAGGCAGAACCCGACTCAGGGCGGCATTACAACAAGTTCTAAAAACACATAAAAACACTTTAAAAGACCCACATCCCACCCACTTTAAAAGACCATATCCCACCCACCCATCCCACCCACTATAAAAAGAAGAAGAAGAGAGAGTTCTTAATTGTTTACATAAGCCAGCAGGCGGGGACCGTGTTCCCATTTGGGCCCCACATCTGCCCTGCCAGCCAGGTCTTCAATCCTTTCCTGAAGGGCAGCAATTATCTTTGAAGTCTTAGATCTGTTGGCAGGAGGTTCCAGAGAGTTGGTGCGGACACGGAGAAGGCCCTCCTTCGGGTGCTGGATAGATGTGCACCCCTAGCTGATGGCACTATTAGAGAGCCCCTCCGGTCCGCTCTGGTTGGACGGGCAGACACTCTTGGGACGATGCGGTCTCTAAGGTATCCTGGCCCACTGCCATATAGGGCTTTAAAGGTCAAAACCAGCACCTTGAATTGCACCCGGAGACAAACTGGTAACCAGTGCAGCTCCCGAAGTAGCGGTGAGGCATGGGCATATCGCCCACATCCCATCACCACCCGGGCTGCCGCATTCTGTACCAGCTGCAGCCTCCGAATGGTCGTCAAGGGCAGCCCCATGTAGAGCGCATTACAATAATCTAGTCGGGAAGTGACCAGAGCATGGGTGACCATAAGCAAGGAGCCCCGGTCCAGGAGCGTGCGCAACTGGCGAATCACCCGAAGTTGGGCAAAAGCCCTCCTGGCCACAGCTGCTACCTGTTCTTCTAGCAGCAGCCGCGAGTCCAGAAGGATCCCCAAGTTGCGCACTGGGTCTGTCTGGGGCAAAACAGCCCCATCCAGTACCAAAGATGGTAACTCCCTGGATAACATGGGGCCCCCTATCCACAGCCACTCTGTCTTGCTGGGATTCAGCCGAAGCCCATTGGCCCCCATCCAGACCCCAATTGCCTCCAGGCATCCGGATAGGATTTCAACAGCATCACTGGGGTCCCCACGGGCCGAGATGTACAACTGAGTGTCATCCGCGTACTGATGGTACCGCACCCCGTGGGAACGAATGATCTCACCCAGTGGCTTCATGTAGATGTTAAATAGGAGAGGAGAGAGCACCGAACCCTGAGGCACCCCATACTTGAGAAGCCTAGGGCTGGACCTCTCACTCTCTAACCACACCGACTGGGTACGGCCCTCCAGAAAAGAGGAAAACCAGGACAACACGGTGCCCTGGATCCCCAGTCCTTTGAGCCGTTCCAGAAGGATACCGTGGTCGACGGTATCGAAGGCCGCTGAGAGGTCAAGAAGAGCACGGACGGATGGATAACCCCCATCCCGCTCCCGCCAGAGATCATCCATCAGTGCGACCAATGCCGTCTCCATACCATACCCGGGCCTGAATCCTGATTGAAATGCTCTAGCACAGAATCACAGCCCGCAGTAGGTATAGTGCTAGGGGCACAAAGAAGGACAAGAAAAATTATTGCCAATTTCTACATATTCCCAACCAGCCAAAAGTTTAGGCAAGTCTACTCTGGAGTAAGCTGCTATGTAAGAGCTTTCCAGATACAAAACAGAGCCATGCATCAAAGATTTTATGTAACCTCTTTTTTCCTGGTCACTAATTGGAGGTAATTGCAGGCTGGGTAGGAAGACTGCATGGTGCATCAGAGGCCAGAAATTCCCCATCTATGCCACCAAAGTGCACTAAATTTCTACAGGGGCACTTTTCTGTGCTTCCTACTCCACCTCAACTCCCATCAGCCTATGATAAATACTCACCATGTGAGGGTACTTCTCTGGATCTGTCACACTGATGTCTGTGAGCTTGATATTTAGGTACTGCAAAGTCCAGAGGAGACAGATGAGTGAGTGGGGTCTGCAATTCCTGATTCACAAATCCAAGCCATTGCTTGATACTGCAGTCATCAATTTGCATGCATAATATGTGTTCACAGTTAAGCCTACCCTGGTTGCCTGTAATGTTTTCCAAATACATAATAATAATTGCATACCATCAAGTCAATTCCAGTTTATGGCAACCCTTCTTTTTAAACGGCTTTCTAGACCCAGAATACTCAAAAGGGGTCCACTATGTCCTCTTTCCTGGAGTGCTTTGAAAATACAGGTGAAACTCGGAAAATTAGAATACCGTGCAAATGTTCATTCAGTTCAGTAATACCAACTTAAAAGGTGAAATAAATATATTAGATAGACTCAGTACATGCAAAGCGAGATAGTTCAAGCCTTACTTTGTTATAATATTGATGCTTATGCATTACAGTTTATGAACCCCCGCCCCCCCAAAAAAACCCTCATGTACTCCATAATCATCACGTAATCTCATGTACGCTGTATGCCATGATTATCATAATTATAACAAATTAAGGCATGTTATGTTATGACATATACTACTTAAGGTATGAAACAGTGGATAATAATAATACTTGTATATTAATTCATCTCGCTTTGCATGTTAATCTCGCTTTGCATGTATATTAATTCATCTTGCTTTGCATGTAGTGAGTATATCTCATATATTTGTTTCACCTTTTAAGAGAAATGAATGAACATTTGCATGATATTCTAATTTTTGGAGTTTCACCGGTACAGTATGCGGCGTTGCCAAAGGTGACACAGGCTGGCTCTCCTAGGAGCTACAGTAAGAAATTGAATTCCCAGCCTCTGGTTCCACAGTCGGATAACCAATACACTAGGACATCCAGCCAGGTGAACATAGGACATCATTCCAAAAGCCGGAATGCTGGTTGAGAATGCATCTCCAGGCCTGATTTAAAGTTTTGACTGTTATCTCTTGAAGACTTCAAGGGTTCAGGGTTTAACTACTTTAGCCTCAGCACTTCCTGTACAGGCTCATATCATGACCCAGCTCCTAAGATTAGATGGGCAGACACAACAAGGAGGGTCTTCCTTCTGGTGGCTCCATCTTTAATAAAAGCTCTACCCTAGAATCTGAGCATGACTCCTTTCCTGATTATTTTCTAAACTGAGTTTTAAAACCTGGTGACACAGGCTGTTGCAGATTGAATACAGACCCATCTTAATGAATAATATACAAGTATTATTATTATCCACTGTTTCATACCTTGAGTAGTATATGCCATAACATAACAATAAATTAGGCTATAATATTAATAAATGTATTTCATTTCAAGAGGGATTTTTGTACCTGATCCACAGAGTGTAGAGTTCCACATATACTGTATAAAAAAGAGGAAGACAGTTAAAAGCCGGGAAATGGGTTTTCTATATCAGTGCAAAATGTTTAACAACAGTAGAATGTGTAAAAGGAGTATAAGAAGTGTAACCCTAAAAATATGAAGATATGAACAGCAATGAACTATTATTAGAGATTATTTTAGTACAAATAGAGGGGAAAGGGACCATTTAAGGTGTAATATATTGAATGTGCAGAAGTCTGGCCAGGTTGTCCTGGTATAGTGATAGAGTAGACCAGGAGTTCCCAACCTTTTCAAGCCAGGGGCTGGGTCACGCTTCGAGGGCCGGACAGTCCTTTTGCCCTGCCTGCATAGAGGTGGCCATTTTGTCCCAACAGCTTCAAAGGGGTGGCCATTTTGTTTCTTGAATGCCCTTGGAGGGGGTGGGGGGGGCACATGAAATGGCACCATGAGTCGGATCAGGCCTGTGGGCCTTAGGTTGGGAACCCCTGGTGTAGACTATACAGTACTACCAGTGACTCAAACCGATCATCAGGCAGTAGTTAATTAACCTGACAAGCCGGAGGAGGGGTCAAGTTGCACAATTATGTCCTTTGCAAAATTAGTCCAGCATTTGGTTTCTTTGTTTGAAGAAGGATGTGGGCACTGCAGTGGGGAGGGATAGGGAGACTGAGAAGGGGATTGGGACCTGGAAGCCCCACTGTTCCTTGGTTTGAAGCGAAACAAGTTATAAAAATCAGACGTACCTCAAGTCATTTTTCAACTCAACCACCACATCCTTCCCTACCAGGGACTTGAAGAAGGAATAGAAGAGCTAGGAGTGAGGGAGAAGAGAAACAATGAGCACAAGAAGTTACCAAGAGACATGAAACACTGAGGAAAACAAACACACATTCCCTGTTTCTTAAGTGGGAAAGAATAGTGTTAAATACATCATGGTGTATATACAGGTGAAACTCAGAAAATTAGAATATCATGCAGATGTTCATTCATTTCACTTAAAAGGTGAAACAAATATATGAGATAGACTCACTACATGCAAAGCAAGAGATGTCATGCCTTAATTCATTATAATTGTGATGATCTTGGCGTACAGCGTACATGAGATTATGTGATGATTATGGGGTACATGAGATTGGGGGGGTTGGTGTTTTCATAAGATGTACCCCATAAGCATCAATATTATAACAAAGTAAGGCTTGAATTATCTCGCTTTGCATGCAATGAGTCTATCTCATGTATTTGTTTCACCTTTTGAGTTGCTTTACTGAACTGAATGAACATTTGCACAATATGCTACTTTTCTGAGTTTCACCTGTATACTCATCTTTGGAAACCAAAGCTTTGACAAGTTACTTTTTAGAGCAATTTCCAAGATCCCTCAACCTGCAGGCAGGTAAATTATGTGAGTTGTAAAAAAAAAAAAAGAAGCAGCATATTTGTCAAGTTGTGTTCCATATTCTACATGCAGGCCCAATTCAAATCCACCAAGTAAATTGTGTTATTGTATATTTACATTTCAACACTTCAATCCATGAAACTTCCTCTCCGTATGGAGCTACAGACACAACTGACTGCTCTGCACCCTTTTAGCAAAAAGGCTCATCTCTCTTTGCCAAAATATATCAATTTCCCCCGCAGCAAACACAGCTACCATTCTGATCACTGTTTTGCACCCAAAAACAAATTGATCAGATTTGTTTTTATTTTTCTATTTACCACATGCCATTGTTATTACAAATATCTATGCATATGTATTTACCTAACTACGGATAAAACCTCAAACAATAGAAAGAGGTGTATTCTAATGTATTGTAATGAAGGTTAAAGAGAATAAAGGCACACCTTAAGTCTGCAAAAACTTCAAGCCTCTGGTGCAGATTCTATCCCCAGGCTGATGGAGCCCACTCCATCACCCCGGGGATGGGAGGCAGTTGCACATGCCGTCCCCGCCCTCCAAGCTTTGCCTGCCGGAGGGCTTGAAAAGGACGCCGTTGCTGCCACCCGAGGACTCTTGTGACATTGAGCCCTGGGCCCTGTCTGCGACATTCAACCTTGGGCTCCGTCAGGAATGTTGAGCCAGGCTCCGTATCCATATTTATATTTCTTATTATACTGTGTATTGTATTTACTGTACTTATATTTTTGTATTTATTGTATATTGTGGATTACACTTTGTGGATTTTTTCTCTATGTTGTAAGCTGCCCTGAGTGGTGCTTGTACCAGGAGGGTGGGGTATAAATAAAATTTCTATTCTATTCTATGAACTCTTCTATCAATAAGCTCCATAGAGCATAACTGCCCCAATATTACCATTTTTCTTTACTTCCTTTTACCCCTTTGGGAGTTGACGGAGAGGCAAGGTTCTTGTTCTGGCATTTCCAGCAGCCTCCACTAGCGTTATTTGGTGTTCTCATAATATTTCTTTGATGTTATCTCTCCACCTTCCTCTGGGTCTGCCTTCTGCTTTTTCTCCTTCTTTTTTCACATAAGCTTTGTAGAGAATGGAATCCCAAGGAATTCTCTCCAAATGAGCAAACTACTTTATCTGTTGTCTCTGTAGGTAGTTTAAAATTGGTTCTATTCTAATTCTTTCCTTTATAATCTCATTCCTGGTTTTATCTCTTCTAGTCCCTCTGGCAGCCTTCCTCAGACATCTCATTTCCATGGTGACCAACTTCTGTTTATGTTTTGTAACTGCCCTAACATCACCCAATGATGTTTAATGGCTGAGTGGAGATTTAATGCTCAAGTCCCAACCCAATACTTCCACCACCACAACACCACACTAAAGCACTGTGGCAACTTCTCCAAAACAGAAGGCAAAATAAACCACTGCTTTGCATGCCTCAATTAACAAGTACAGATTCAAAACCAGAAATTAATTAATTAATTAAAACAGGAGAGTTGCCATGCTTCTCCCGCAACTGGCAAAGGCTGCGCCCAGGTGATTGGCATGCTTGCGGAGTCCACTGTCCGTGTGGTCACCATAAACGGACAACTTCACGGCCTTCAGGTTCTCTATCTCCAAATGTAGGCCACCTTGCAGTCTAAAACAAGGACACAGGGCCACCCTGTGACTCCACACACCCTGTCAGGGTCCCCAAGACACTTTAAGAGCCCTGGTGACCAAGTGATTAAACTGCTGTACTCCAGTAGAAATGTTGTGAGCTTGATCTTGCTGGTAATTAAGACTGACTCATCCTTCCATCCTTCTGAGGTCAGGGGCTACCGTGGCTCAGTGGTTAAGAAGCTCGTCTCGTTAGCTGGAAGGCCAGGAAGTCGGCAGTTCAAGACCCGGGTACTGCATGACGGTTTGGGCACCTGTCTCTGTCCCACCTACTGCCAACCTAGCAGTTGGGAAACAAGAAATTGCAAGTAGATAAACATGGAATCACTTTGGTGGGGAAGGATCCTGGGGACATGAAAGGAGCCTCATTCGGGCATCCCCTGAGCAGAGTTTCTCCAGCAAAAATCCTTAACCCAGAATAATTTCTGACACGAAATTATCACTAGTAAAATGAGTCCCCAGCATGTTGCGGGGGGGAGGGGCGGGGGGGGGTCTAATGTACTTGTGAACCGCCCAGAGATTGCACTAAACGCTATGGGGCAGTACAGAAGTGTAATGGCTATTACTGATTCGTTTTTCTTTGCACAGGTCGGACTAGACAGAGCCACAGTGCCTGTCCACAGTCACCCCCGCGATGCCCATGGGGTCCAACCTTGCGGTGGGTCCTTAAGCCGAGGCCAATTCACCCTTTTCTCCACCAACCAACCCACATCAAGGGAGGGAAGAGCCTGCTCCTGACTGATAAGACGCTCATCTCACTAAAGACCTTCCTTCGGACGCCCAAGCAAACTATAAAAGGCTACGGAACACCACTCAGAAAGGGGGGAACCATCTCATGATTAGATTCACACACCACCCTCTTGGACGAAACACCCATTGCGTCACAGAACAAAGGCACTCTGACGTCACACACGCTCACCATCGCAGCCGCTTCTTTCGATACCAGGTGCGGTATCCAAAATCTACGCGCGGACCAGAACCTCCGGACCAGAAGGAACTTCCCGGGTCGCGCATGCGCCCTGGGCGCTTTTCTGAAGGCGGGCGGGGGCCGGGGGAGACGGAAGCCCGGCGCTAGGAACGAAGCCACAGAGCGAGAGGCTCTTAAAGGGACCGAAGGCCAATTATTCCGCAATCATGGCTTCCAGTCACCCATGCGGGAACTGTATGTGGAGTTTTCTGGTAGCCCTTGGGAAGTGAGCTAGCAAAATCAGGGGCAAGGAGTTAGAAGAATGTTAGTGTGACATGTTTGGAGACCCACACGTGTGCCAACTTGCGAACAGATGGTGGTTAATCACAAGAGCAGCTCAATAAGACCCACGTGGTGGAGCAGTCTATCTGATTATCACGGGGTGCCCAAACTACGTCCAGGAGTCGGATTTGACTTCCGCTTCCGGGAGCGACGAAAGCTTTGTGGGCCGGATGAATTGGCATTAGGGCCACATCCGGCCCCTGGGCCATAGTGACCCGCCACCTGAACCATGTGACTGGCCCAAGGCCCAAAAGGTTTGGGCACCCCTGCCTGGATTATCAGGTGCTTCACACTAACTGCAACTTTCCCAAAGGCATTGAATCAGGAGGACTTGAACTAGATAGGTGTTAATTGTCAAGGGGGAGGGGGAACAGTTTTTTACACTTATTCTATTCAGAAAATGTCCATAACGGTTACTCACTCACCTGCCCATTACCCTGCACAACAACGATTTTGCTACTGGGAAATAACACATGTGATTTACATGATATTGAGTGTGCTGATTCCAAATCTGAACTCAGAATTTGCCTATCCTATCACATACGGATTTTAAGTTATAGGTGTGCTATAGCTGTTCAAATGGTCAGTAATTGGGTAATGTATTTTTACATGGGAACATTATAACAGTTGCAGCTACCACTATGCGTGCTGCCGCCTCCGCTGAATCACGTCCCCTGGTGGCATGCATGTTCCAGCAGCGACCAGACATGTCTGGGCAAGTCAGTGAGCTGACATCAGAAATAGGTATGTAAGGTGAGATGGACCAGGGCTTGTCTCTAGTATGAAATCATTTTATTGGATAATGCAGATAGGCTGTTGTGAGTCTGTTTTGAGCTAAAGATGAGTAGATGCAGCTATGTTAATAAACTGGACAATTTTTGCTACATTTGTGGCAAATATACCCTATGTAGGAATTTATTTTGCTCCAATAAATTATAGTGTTTTTTTTGTTTTTTTATTACATTTATATCCTGCCCACCTGAGATATTTTTCCACTCTAGATGGCTTACAACATATTAAAAAATATTTACAATAAAAAATTAGGCATAAAGAATACCTAAATAACCCAACTAAATAAATTATAATTACCAACAAACAAAAACACAAAAATGATGCCCTCCCAATTTTAAAAAAAAAGCAAAACCCAGGAACAAAACACATCTTGACGATGGAAAAAGTTAAAGTTAATCGGGAACTTAATTGGGAAAGGTGGAAAGCAGTTTAAGGATGAGATTATGACCTGATCTGACAGTCAAATGGCATCACTGTCTACTATTTATCTCTTTGTTTCTTTTACAATTTTGCACCACTTTCCAGAGTTCATAGTTACTGAAAACCAGTAAGTCTTTTAGTTATCAGTTTACTATTAAAAAGTCAGATTATGGTTTGCCTTGGGTGCTATGACTGGGGAGGAGACACCATTTTCTGCTGCAACTGAAGCAACAACAAAAAAGCTACTGGCTACTAGCTTGCAGCCCCTGGCTAATAGTTTACAGAAGATATGACACAAAGACAAAAATATGGGGAAGGAATTTGGGGTGGGGGAGGAAAAGAGAAAGAAACACTGGTGCCAATTCTTAAGTACTGTATTTCTTAGTTCTTCTAATGAACTGCTGGAAACACATTTTGCTAAAGAAGGAGCCAAGGTGCCTATGCGGTTTCAGGATTACTGGCTTTGTTGGCCTGTTTCCTTTCCCTCATTTCTGTAGCTTGATGGCAGCAATTGAATGAGGAGCTGGTCTTTCAATGGGTTTGAAGGGATGTCCCAGAGTCTGTGGTGTACCTCTGGCTGTTTTAAGAAAAATTAAGTGGAAAATGAGAAAAATGAACATCCAAAGCAGCAAAAAATATAAAAGGCCCCCCCACACACACACACATAGTAATTAGTAATTATTTAATTTGTATCCTGACAATAATTAGTGTAAGACTACTGTAGGCAGAGACTGTGGTGGCTCAAGTGGTTAAGATGAAGAACTCGACGACTAGAAGGTTGGAGTTTGATTCCTGGGTACTGCATGATGGAGTGAGCTCCCATCTCTGTCCCAGCTCCTGCCAACCTAGCAGTTCGAAAGCAAGAAATTGCAAGTAGATAAATAGGTACCACTTTGGTGGGAAGGTAAACAGCATTCTGTGCATGTGTCCATGGAAATGTCTGCAGTCGCAGACAGTGCTGGCTCTTTGGCTATAAACAGAGATGAGCACTGAACCCTAGAGTCAGATACAACTGTCTTTCATGCAAGGGTGGCCTTTACTTACAAATTGACAAAGAATGAGGGACTGCAGTGGCTTAGTGGTTAAGATGCTGAACTTGACAACTAGAAGGTCAGCAGGTCAGCAGTTTGAGACCTGAGTGCTACATGATGGAGTGAGCTGGAATGAATCCTAACATTCTACCATCTCTAAATAAATAAATAAATAAATAATCAGCACTGTTAGGGTGCATCCAAAGTCAGTCCTAAATCTAGGGGAAAAAATCTTGATGATGCGGAGTTTTTGTCCCATTGGTACTAGAGAGACCTATTTCATTATGTCCACCAGGGGGAAACAGAGACTTAATATCATCCATCATGTTTCTAGCTAGGGCAGGGGTTCTCAACCTTTTCAAGCCAAGGGCCAGGTCACACTCCCTCAGACAGCTTCTGGGGTTGGACGGCCATTTTGCCCTGCCTGCCTCACATGGCACTTCTGGCTATGGTAGAGGTGGTGGTGGGGCACATGAAATGGTTGTGTGGGCCGCATCCAACCCCTGGACCATAGGTTGAGAACCCCTGAGCTAGAGAAAGGGCAGATTTGGGACCAAATTTTGATTAAATTGGTTCCAAATTAGTTTATATTCTGTGCTTGATCATCTTGTTACAGAGACATATACTGTGCAATTCCTTAGTCAGTTACATTCATGGTAAAGCAAGCAGATATGGCACAAGGTTTTGTGTGAAATGCAGTCCAAAAGTGGCTTCCCAGTGGTGACTCTGATGGAACCACAAATTGGAGAACTGGCAGGGTCCTTAATAGCTGTCACCCCTCCTCTTAAAGCAGGAAATAATCTCTGCTGCAGCCAACAACAGGAATGGTCTGAAACAAAGGCACAACTAGGGACTGCCCATTCTGTGCATAACAGCTGGCAGGACCCACAGCTTAATCATGTTGTGACACTAATGACAAAACAACATCCTCCATTACACCTGATGACAGCAGGTTAGTTCTGGGGCGTTCCTGGCATATTGCCTGGAACACATATCTCCATCTATCAGGAGAGAGGAATGGCCAGAATATGCTTCACATTACTCAGCGTCTTCCACTTGAGGCAACCACCTCTCCCCCACCTAGTGATAGGGCTGGATTGGAAGAATCAAAGAATCATAGAATAACTGAGTTGGAAGGGGCTTTTCAGGCCATTGAGTCAACCCCCACCCCCACTCAAAGCAAGAATCTGAATCAAAGCAGATATGGCAAATGGTTGTCCAATTCTCTTTCGAATGCTTCCAGCATTGGAGCATTCACCACCTCTCAAGGTACTGTAGTTGGTTCCACTGTTGTACTGCTCTAATTGCTAAGACATTTTTCTTAATATTCAGTCTATATCTGGCTTTCTTTAGTTTGAGCAAGAAACCAAGTGGTTTCTTCTCTTTAAAAACGGAGGCTTTTTTATTTGGAGGGGGGTGGAATCGATCCACTCTCCCTGGTCTCCTGGGTCCAGAAGGGTTGGGGGGACATACCCCTTTTGTCCCCCCAAACCTCCCAACCCCAGGGGAGCCAGCGGAGAGGGGGGTCGCAACCCCCCACCCACTGATATTAAAGGGGAAACCCCGATCTACTTTCACGACTCCACACAATCAAAGCACCATAACACAATAAAGCCCCCCTCCCCATGACCTAGCACACCCTTCCTAACCCCCATGGACCACGCCCCCCTCCTCACCACCTAGCCCACCCTTCCTAACCCCCAACGACCATGCCCCCTCCCCACCACCTAGTCCACCCAAACTAACCCCCAACAACCACGCCCCCTCCCCACCACCTAGCCCACCCAAACTAACCCCCAATGACCATGCCCCCCTCCCCACCACCTAGCCCACCCTTCCTAACCCCCAATGACCATTCCCCCCTCCCCACCACCTAGCCCACCCTTCCTAACCCCCAACGACCACGCCCCCTCCGCACCACCAAATAAATAAATAATTTTTAAAAAATTACTAAAAACACAGTAAAAAACATCCAAAAATACACAAAAACAAACAAAAACAACACCAAAAAACAATACGAAGTAAACAAAAACACAATCAAAAACAAAACAAACAGACAAAAAATAAAAATTCCAACCACCACCACCACCACCACCACACACACAAAAGAAAGAAAACAAGCAAACTTACCAAAAGATGTCCTACCTCCACAAGGGACGGAAAAGAAATGAATAAAGAAAGAAAGAGACTACTTACCAGAAGAAGCTCCACCCAGAGGCCAGGAGAGAAAAAACAGTCAAAATACAATAACCCCTACCAGCACCACCTGCTGGCCACAATAGTAAAAACAATTCAAAAACACACAACAGCCCCCAAACAAAAGGCCACAAGAGTAAAAACAAATCAAAAACAATACAAATTCACAATTTTACACAAAAGGTCACACCAATAAAAACAAGTCAAAAAAATTACACTAAAACACACTTCGACACAAATCACAAACATATGTCAATAAAATACAATAGAAACTTTTAAAAATCCTGTGCTGAGTTTTAACTCACATTAAAACCCAAAACATCTATACACATTTTAAAAATATCGAATGTAAAAAACATTTACTTTTACATTATTAAAATTATTACCTACGGTACAACTAATTAAAAAAAATCAAAAAACTAAAACAATATTCGCTTAGATAAAACAATTTGAAAAAATTATACCATACTTTGTTCTTTTATTAATCCTAAAAAAAAGCAGATCACAGTTAATAACAGCCAAGCCAAAAAAATTACATAAATAAACATTTTAAAAATTAAAATTACAGACTAAGCAATTTTTAAAAAACATTAACACAATTTAAAACAGCCCGGCAATGCTGGGCAACCTCTGCTAGTCATTAAATAAAAATACAACAAATAGCAAGTGCAATTATACTGCAAAAAATACAACAAATACACGTAAATACAAACCCACCTATAAGTTCAAATTACCCCAATAGCTTAACATTTTATAAAATGTCTATCTAATGGGCCCAATAATTCAGGTCAAAACAAAAATTAGATTAGTTATTTATAAATGAGAGGATTCAGGTGAAGACAGTTGATGGAAAAGATAGGTTTTTACTTGTTTTGTAAAAGCAATTAAAGATGAAGCTGATCTTATTTCATACAGTAAGCTATTCCATAATGTGGGGGCTACAGCAGAAAATGTTCTTCCTTTAGTCACAACTTTATTTACTTCTTTAGGTGTGATTACCCATAAATTAAGCTGTTGAGTGCTCTGGGTAGCATGTTTTAGGGAAAGACACTCCTGCAGATAGCATGGACCTAAACTGTTTAGGGCAGGGGTTACCTACCTAAGGCCTGTGGGTCGGATCCGGCCCACAGTGCTATTTCATGTGGCCCCTCACCCCTTCAAGGGCATCCAAGAAGCAAAATGGCCACCCCTTTGAAGCTGTTCAGACAAAATGGCCACCCCCATCGTGCAGGTAGGGCAAAATGGCTGTCCGGCTCTTGAAACTGACTGAGAGAGAGTGATCCAGCCCCCGGCTTGTATAGTTTGGGAACCCCCGGTTTAGGGAATTAGAGGTCATAACCAACACCTTGAATCTAGCAAAGTGTAATAGACAAATAGTAACCAGTGCAGACTAGCCAGAACCAGGGTAATATGATCATAATGGCCTATATCTGGGATCAGTTTGGCAGCCACATCCTGAACTTGCTGGAGTCTCCATACCAGCCTCAAGGGTAGCCTCGCAATTAGAGCATCAGAGTAGTCAATCTTGGAAACTACCAGTGCATGACCACCTATCCTGGAATGGGCAATGTGCTGCAGTTGGTAAAAAGCAGGAGTGACCACCGATGATACCTGTTCCCCCATGGATTCAAATGCATCTGTTTTACTTCCATATAAAATCCTGTACTCTTTACCTGTGTAGTTGAAGCCTGAGTCTATCTTAGATATTTAAACTCAAGAATACAGTTAACTAACCTGAGAGGAAGAAAGGACATAGGAAAAGGAGGGTAAAAAAAAAATTTCTTCAGCCCTTTTGCAAATACTTTGAGGAGGATAGGACATAGACCCACAGGGGTACACGGCCCACTGGGGGCTTCATTTCCCAGAAGCCTAAGTGAGTACAATGGTTGATCAGTGCTTTGGGGAATTGCCTTAGGCTTCTGGGAATTGAAGCCGAAAAACCAAAGGTTGGGAAATACTGGGTTAAATACTCCTTAGTGTGCTTTACAGCCACTCAGATATGGGAAGAAGCTGAACCATACAGGTAACCCTGCCCTTCATGGTCTCTCTCTCTCTCTCTCAGTGTTATCTGGTCCAAGAGAGATTTAAAGGTGAAAGAAGATCAGAAGCCTTGAAACTGCCCATCCACCGATAGAATCACCTGGGTAACAGACATAGCACTGGGTGTGGGATGCCCATGGGAATAATTGGCCAAACCTTTCCCCAGGGGTTTGCCCAACTTTCAACAGATCCAGGGTCCAACCGGGCTTGGCAGGAATGGCAATTGGGGTGTGGGCTAGTTAGTTAGTTTGGGGGGCAAATCATAAAGCCTTGGCTGATGGCTACGATAGAAAAAGGGCCAAAACCAAAGATGATGACTCTAATGGAAATACACAATCCTCCGCTTTTGGCTGCAGATTAAGATGGGCAAATAAGCTGCGCCAGACAGCAGGACAAACTAGGCACCCGGAGTCAATACACATAAGGCTCCGAGATAGGGTAGGAACAATGGTTTTCACCAGCCCAGACCTTAATTAGTTGTGGGTTGTCTATTAACCGCAGGGCAATGTCCAAGAACAGGCATTGTACTGACCACCAGAAAATGCCACTTATGCAAGCCTTCTGTATTAGGGGGTCACGCGCATCTTACGCACGTATCACCCCAAGGCAGGGTCATAAATACGTGCCACTTGACCCAGATTGTGGCTGGACTTCACCGCACGATTGTCTCGTGTGTCTTCCTTGCAGCCAGCCACTCCCACACCTGGTAGCCATTGCAACATAATGGTGACCCCAACGTGATTCTGATCGGAAAGTAGCCCGATCGGAACCCGACGTGATCCCGAGGCTAGGCCAGCGCGGTCCCTAGCGGAGGCCACGACGATCCTGAAGCAAGGAAGCCAATGTGACCATAAGCCCGGCAGACCCCATGTATCGGAATGGATGCATTCCAAAGCCAGGGGAGAGCCGCGATCCTGAACAGCAGAGGCAGAGCAGCAGAAGCCTGCAGCAGAGACCAATGGCTGCGATCCCAATCCACTGACCAGACATGAGGGACATCGTCCTGTGCATCACCTGCCCCGCCGTACTACCTAGAACTCGTCCCACGGAAACGAATCCAGGGAACCCCCGACCAGGTAGTAATGGGGGCTTGCTGGGGGGGACTAGACTGTCAGGCAGCGAGCTCGAAGCCCTGGCCAGGCAGTTTCAGATAAAGGTGAGGAGGAACTGCCTGACGGACCTGGTGATGCATCTGGGGGAACACTGTCTGTTCTACCCAGAAGCAAGCATGATGGATCCAGAGATTTGGAACAGAGTAGGGAAATGCCTCAAAGAAGAACCCCGAGCCCCTGCCAAAATCATAGGGACTTGGAGCAAGTGTAGACAGATAATTGCAGCCGTGAGTCCAGCCCAGGTAAAAACTGAGAACCCCCCAGCTTATGTAGAACCATCAGCCCCAGCGCGTTTCTACCCAACCATCAAATTCCAGCATGGGGGCTTGGGGGACTCCCCTTCTGTGGCAGCTGTAGAAGCCGTGGGAGCTGGCAGAAACATAGGAAGCGCAGGTGCTTCCAGGGCAGTCAGGGGTCCTTCCCAACAGATGATAGAGGCAGAATTATGCCAGGGGGAATTGTCGGCAGCAGAACTGGCCAGAATTCAGTTGTTGTGTCCAGTCTGCCTAGAGGCAGATGTACTTTCGGGCAAGCAGACCACCATCCACATGCCCATTCCATACAGGCTGCTTGCGGAGACCCGCAAAGCCACTACAGACACAGGGCTCCAGAGCTGATTCACTAGGGAACTCAGGAAGAGAGCAGAAACAGGAGGGGCAGAAGGAATTGGGTAGGAACCCCCAGAAGCCAAGTCTAAAAGTTTAGATCAAATAGGAAGGTAACTGAACTGGAAAGGAAGCTAACTTCTAAGCAAAAGCCCAGAGTGGTTGTAAAAGGCCACCTGAGAACAGCCTAAAAAATCTGGCAGAGAGGAACCATTTCTTCATGAGTAGAGCAAAGCATTGCAGACCTGGGGAGGGGGAATGTCCCCAGGAAGAAATGTGGATATCCAAGGTTTGAATGTGTGATGTGTGAATGAATGGTGCACCAGTGTGACTGCAGAATTTTTGAGACTTGTTATGTGTTTGCATGGTTGTGTTATAATGTTGCACCATTAAAAGTGAGATGCCAGGTATTGTGTTCTAGAAGTCACAAGGAAGGTGACAGTTAACTCTGCTAATGGGTTGGATACATTGCTTTCAATGGGAGGAAGAAAGTCGCTCCAGCCCTGATTCATTGAATCAGTGGGCTAAAGAAAGTATGACAAAGAGTGGTGGGCAAAAACTTCTTTGTTTCCTGGCTGCCTGCCTAACAGCCTAAGTACCAGGGACAAAAGAGGAGGAAGGAGGGGAAAAATTCTAGCCCACAAAAGGGGCAAAAGTGCCCCCCCTTCCTCTCAGCCAGGCCTGCTTTTAAATGTGCAAGGGAGATTTTTTTCTGGTTGCTGACCTCTTCACAGAATTAAGCCGCAACTTCCACATTCTTAAGCCTGCTTAGCAATTAGTGCTGTTACAAAGCAGACAGCAAATTGGAGAGTGAAAAATAGGGAAGAAATTGATTCATTTACATTAAAGAGACTTGCGCTGGAAGAGACAATTTTTACAGCCTCGCAAACCTGAAAATTTGTCTCTGAGTTTCTCACCTGGCAAGAGTGCTCTAAAAAAAGGGGGGAAGAAAAAAATCCTGTTCATTTTCACAAAATGGGGCCCCTATCTACAAATGACATGTCTCATAACTTGTTAAATAATAGGTAATGAATAGTAAGTCTTGTCTAGTCTTGTTTAAATGTTTTAAGAATATAGTAAAGTCAGATGGCCTGAAATTGAGGCACTGAGCATGTAAAATTACAGGTTCAGATTTTGCATTAGGTATGATACTGGCACTTGAAGTTAAATAGATCTTGATCAAGGTAAAATGTCACTAACCCATTACATTATGAACAAGCCTAATGACTTGGATTTATTCCCACAGCTCTTGCTATAACTGGGCCTAATCCCTTTACATTACATTAATAACGCTTCAATTTTTGCAAACTTCTCTCCTAGCACCACATTTCAAAGGCAATTTGCTTTTCTGCAGTCATAACATGCCTGGAACTAAGTTCCAACCTCTTTGTGAATTGTATAGTGTTTTTCCACAGCCTCCTTAGTTAATTAACTCTTCATTGATAGGATTGCTATCTCTTTCCACAGAAACAGGAACTCAAGGGAGCGTTACATTCTCATTAACTGATAAGACCTGTATGTGCCTTGTCTGTGATGAGCTTAAGTTAACCTCTGACTTTTTCATCCTCTGACTCTTTCATTTGCTGCAGACGCTTTGTCATTAGAGTAACACTGTATGAAATTGTCAGCTTGTTTCTTCATTTTGATGTTTTTTCCACCGCAGCACTGCGCATTAAGACTGTCTTTTTAGCTTGTTTGTCCTTCTATTCTAATTGCTGATTTTTTAAAACATTCACAGCTTTCCCTTGAGACATGCAGGATTTCACTAGAATCCCTTCTTTCTTGATCTAACATTCTTGTTTTCTGGCAGACCTTCCTAGCAGGAATCAGGAAGTTCTGCATCTAAATGGCACTTCTTACAATTCCAAGTCAAGCAATTGTGGGATGAATTAAACTACACTGTCTTTTCTTTTAGTTAAAAGAAGGAGGAGCCCCCCCTCCCCCGGATCCTCAACTAAGGCGATATTTACCTATAATTACAAAAACTAACTCTCTCAGACTTCTTCTCCCAGGATTTTCAAGGCTGCTTTCACAGCCAGCTTTTATCTCCTCTGCAGGTCCATTTCTGGAGGCTCAGATGCCAGAACCAGGCCCCAATCCTAGAAGTCCAGGAGATGTTAGATGCCAGCAGGTCCCAGCCAACAGCCAAAATGCAGCAAGCGCAGACATCAGCCAAAGATGACACCAGCCATCCATATTTCAATGATTTTGGCATGCTTTTACCCCAAGGGGGGAGGATTTGGGACACACACATGGACACCACACACAAATACACACAAGCCACTCAATGTTACACACCAATCGGGACTTCAAAGGACATCATGCTCAGTTAAACACACAACCTTGCTTTGCCTTTATGCCAACTTGGGCTGCCACAAATACAGACTCTTCAAGTTACCAATGGACAGATTGGGTTATACAATAAAATCCACACCAAGGGACAATTGGGATGATTTATGGCTTCACCACATGTAACACTACTTCAAGGATC
Source organism: Bradypodion pumilum (assembly GCA_035047305.1). NCBI lineage: Eukaryota > Metazoa > Chordata > Lepidosauria > Squamata > Chamaeleonidae > Bradypodion > Bradypodion pumilum. Next base: position 445,276,120 of record JAWDJD010000002.1, on the reverse strand, counting down.
AGCATCAGGAAAAGCAGCTAAATGTTTTTGTATATGTTTCACTATTTGCTATTGCTTGTATTGTCTTTGCATATCTTTGAATTCTTTGCCTTTATACAATGCTCAAGGTGGGATTTTCAAGGGACATATGAACTGGATTGTGAATTTTGCATACACTCCATTGCATATTACCCTCACATCTGCCACCGCGATACCACCCATTGCTAGGAGGTAATGTATTCACCCATGGGTGGGAGAAAGGAGCCAAACTGGGCCACCTCTACACAAAGGTTGATCATCCCGCAGCCAAAGAAATCCCTGACTATGGTAATCCTTCAATTACCTTGTGTTTGCTTATGTCCGTGCCAATCACACCTCCCTATGTGTGAGGAAATGTTTGCATAATGGCCAGAGAAGCCCTTTTGCAGGGTAGTCAAGGATTACCTTAGGAAAACCATTTCTATCACTGGGGGAAAAAGTTAGCTCTGCCAGCGAAAGCCATCAATCACACCTCATCAGCCATTGCCATGTTAAACAGAGAGCAGGTTGAACTGAGACATGCGGTTTTGGACAACCGTGCAGCAATTGACTATTTGCTGCTTTGACACCATTTGGGCTGTGAATCTGTCCGGGACATGTGCTGTCTCAACCTGATGGACACCTCTCGAAAAATCCAGGACCAGGTAACCAAACTTGACACCTCAGTCAAGAAGACAGAATTGGGCTAGCACTATAGTCGTGGGTCCCCTGGAGGTGGGTGCAGACTGCGCCCCATACCATAATCATCATCATAGCAGTGGGGATTATGCTTTGCTGCTTTGCGCAGTGCATTCCTTCACTCTTGTCAATGTGTACCTCATGGTGGAGACCCCGGGAAATAGTTATGCCCAAGCAGATCATGCCTTATATCTACCGTGCCCTCAGCCAGGTTGATTTAACTAATAAAGGAAGGGGGAATGTGGGTTGCCCATGGGAATAATTGGCCAAACCTTTCCCCAGGGGTTCGCCTGGCTTTCTACAGATCCGGGGGACCAACCATGATTGGCAGGAAAGGCAATTGGGGTGCGGGCTAATTAATTAGTTTGGGGGGCAAATCATAAAGCTTTGGCTGATGGCTACGATAGAAACAGGGCAAAAACCAAAGATGATGACTCTAATGGAAGTACACAATCCTCCGCTTCTGGCTGCAGATTAAGATGGGCAAATAAGCTGCGCCAGACAGCAGGACAAACTAGGCACCCAGAGTCAATACACACAAGGCTCTGAGATAGGGCAGGAACAATGGGTTTCGCCAGCCCAGACCTTAATTAGTTGTGGGTTGTATTAACTGCAGGGAAATGTCCAAGAACAGGCATTGTACTGACCACCGGAAAATGCCACTTATGCAAGCCTTCTGAATTGGGGGTCACGCACATCTTACGAACATATCACCCCAAGGCAGGGTAATAAATATGTGCCACCCGACACAGATCGGGGCTGGACTTCACCGCACAATTGTCTCGCGTGTCTTCCTTGCGGCCAGCCACTCCCACACCTGGGAGCAATTGCAACTGGGTGAACAAAACACTGTTATTGTCTTCCTCACTCAAACCAGACACATAATTGTGTACTGTCAAGTCCATTCTGACTTATGGCAACCCTTTCCAGGGTTTTCTAAGCAGAGAGTACACAGGAGTGGTTTGCCCTTCCCTTCTTCGGGGGTGCCCTGGGATTGCGCATTCTGGAGACCGTGGGGATTTGAACTCGTAACCTGCAGCTCTGCAGCCAGATACCTAAACTCATTGAGCTATCCAGTTGGCATTATAATTCCGTTGAAAGGATAAGGTCCATTACATCTATACATATATATTTGCACATGCAGTTTTACGTCAATCCCTGTTCTGCTTTGCCCTCCCTTTTGGGGCTCCTTTTTGGAGGTCTCAGATATATTCTGCCGTACAAGTGTTGGAGAAAGGTTTATGCCTCTTCCAAATGGACTGTACGGGCGTGAGTCACCCTGCCTTTCATCCTCCCCCACTTCTTCCCACCCTCCAACAAACAGTTTAAAACAGCAACAGAAGGAGAGCTGAGGCTACACTCATTCCTTATATGTGTGCCCCTTTTAATGTCAACACTGATAAACATGAGCGCTGCTGGAGCTACAGACGAAACGATGACGTGAGCATGAAGCAACATAGGTGTATGATTGTATGGTTTGCAGCATACATTGATAGATGTGTCACTACATCTGCGTTGGTGGCTATATAATCCTGTCTTTCTTTCATAAAAAATGTACTAACCTACCTAGAGTGATAAACTTGTAAGGGTGTTTTTTAAATCAACATCACACACACACATGTTCCCATTTATAAGTGACTGTCATTTTTGTAATAAGAAAATAAGTTGCTATTTTTGTGCACCTGCTCAAGACTGGTATACCGTCTCTTCCTCTTCTGGTTTATGCCGAAGCAAGGAGAGGAGTCTATTCCTTCATATCCAACTATTATTTTTTTTTTGTATTCTTGTGCTGTCAAAATTATTTGTATTAGAAAAGAAGGAAAACATAGTGTTTAAGGATCTGCCGAAGATAGTGCTTGCCACAGGCTCAACAACCTCTGTGTATGAAGTTAACTATTTTAAAGAATTGTAGGGGCTTATATATAAGAACATAAGAACAGCCTTGCTGGAACAGGCCACAGCCCATCCAGTCCAGCATTCTGTCTCACACAGTGGCTCACCATTTCCTTCAGGGTATTCCCAAGCAGATGCCTTCACCTGCTTAGGATTCCCTGGAAATGATATTGAGAGATATCCTGCCTATCTCTCCAACCCGGAGGTTGTCCTTAAGTATCCATAATTATAGCCATTGATACTCTTGTCCTCCATGAACTTGTCTAATCCTTTCTTAAAGCTGTCAAGACTGACAGCTGTCACCACTTCTTCTGGCAGGGAGTTCCATAGACCAGTACTCCTCTGGGTGAAAAAATACTTTCTCTTATTTGTTTGAGAACTAGTACCCAAAAGTTTCATCGAGTGTCCCCTAGTTCTAGTGTTATGCGATAGGGAAAACAGTTTTTCCTTATCTACTTTGTCCACACCGTGCATGATTTTATAAACTTCAATCAGGGTCTTAGATGTCGTCGTTTAAGAGTGAAGAGGCCCAACCGTTGCAGCCTCAAATGGTAAGGAAGGTGTTCCAGTCCCCTAATCATTCTGGTTGCCCTCCTCTGCACTTTTTCCAGCTCCATAATATCCTTCTGGAGGTATGGCGACCAGAACTGTACACAGTATTCCAGATGGGGCCTCACCATAGATTTATAAAGAGGCAAAATGACACTTGCTGACTTATTTTCTATACCCTTCCTAATGATCCCTAGCATTGAGTTTGCTTTTTTCACTGCTGAGGCACACTGGGTTGACACCTTCATTGAGTTGTCCACCAGGACACCAAGGTCCCTTTCCTGGTTTGTCGCAGAGAGTTCAGACCCCATCAGTTTATAAATGTAATTGGGGTTCTTTGCCCCAACATGCATCACTCTGCACTTACTAATGTTGAAACTCATTTGCCACTGTTTTGCCCACACCCCCAGTGTCGAGAGATCCCTCTGAAGCTCCTCACAATCTCTCACAGTTTTCACTACCCTGTATAATTTAGTGTCGTCAGCAAATTTGGCTACCTTGCTTTTTACTCCTACCTCTAGATCATTTATGTTAAAAGCATAAATGAGACAGGTCACCCTCCCTATGTATTAGGGTACAGCTCCTTGTTATCCTAGGGACTATGGTGGCTCAAGTGTTTAAGATGCTGAACTTGACGACTGGAAGGTCAGTAGGTCAGCAGTTCAAGACTCAAGTACTGCATGACGGAATGAGCTCCCATCTCTGTCCCAGGTCCTGCCAACTTAGCAGTTCGAAAGCAAGAAATTTCAAATAGATAAATAGGGACCACTTTGGTGAGAAAGTAAATAGTGTTCCATGCACTCCGGTGTCTAGTCATGCCTGCCACATATCCATGGAAATGTCTGCAGACACAGACAACGCTGGATCTTTGGCTGTAAACAGGGATGAGCATTGAACCCTTGAGTTGGATATGGCTGGCTTTTGAGCAAGGGCAACCTTTACCTTTACCTTTTACCCACAATCCTTCTCATCTGGAAGGCACAAAATTGGAAAAAACAGACCTCAGCTTAAGAAGCATCTTGCTCGGGCATGCCCAAACTACGGCCCATGGGCCAGCTATGCGCCCCCCCCCCAAGCCATTCCATTAGGCCTGTGATGCCCTTGCCAAACAAGGAAGTGAATATGGATGCTTTTGCACATGTGGGGGCACATCCATATTCACCTCCTGGTTCAGCATGGACATGCTCATGCATACGCAGAAGTGTCTGTGTTCACTTCCTGGTTTGGTGCAGACATGCTCACGCATGCACAAAGTGCCCATACTGAACCAGAAAGTAAATATGGACATGCATGCGCAAACATGCCCTGTTCTGGGGGAGTGGTCTGGCCTGCTCAGCTGTTCTGGGGGCATGGTCAGGCCTGTGGCCAAAAATGTTTGGGCACCCCTGATCTTGCTAGATCAGACCAAACACCTGTATAATCAATCATTCTACATCCAAAAAAGATTTAATAGCAATTGCCCTTTCCACACTCTTCCATTTGTTTCCCCACAGCAAAAGAAACACAATTCTATAAGGCTAAAGATTATTAGTGCCAAAGTATGATTTCAATATCTTCTGATTAATTAAAAGTCCATGCAATGAACAGATTTGCATTACTAAACTCAATTACTAGGAACCAGAAGAATGGTGGAATGAAACGAGATATATGATTAGGGAAGAAATCAACTTGTCTTTTCACGTAATGAAAAGGAAAAAAAGCCTAGAATAGATGAATGATGTAAGAAACAACTTAACATTTTGAGGACAGATGAAAAGCAGCATTAAAACATGACAGCAACCGGGTCAGAATCCTGACTATTACATAGAGAGAATGAGAACTATTACAATGAACAGTACAAAGAAATAAAAGTAAAAATGGAACAGGATAAGCAAGAGATCTCTTCCATAAGCTTCAAGAAATGTACAGGTAAGGGAAATTTAAACCTACATTAGGGATGCTAAAAGATAGACATCGGAAGATATTATCCATCCAGGATGAAATGAAGTGAAGATGGAAACAATATAATAAAACAATGTACAGCTGAGAAGCAAAGATGACAAATTCATTTGAAGAAGAATCATGTGGTGAAAATCCTGTAATTTTAGAAAGCGAAGTGCAAGCTATTTGGATGGGAGAACACAGGGAAAAGTCAGGGCTCCTCTTCCTGAAATGGAGAACTGTTACATGTTGGAATGGCCCATGGAGGCCGGAAGAACTGGCAGCAAGGAGGCACGTGAGACAAATGTGTGGTGAAAAAGTCCAGTCCCAGCCTAAGCCAGGTGGCGCATTTAATACTCTCCTCTCAGGAGTTTGAGTGCTAAGGTTTGACATCACTCAGTAACAGAAGGCTTTACGTGGCATTTCTGTTGGTCAAGATAACACTTGTTTCCTGACATGAGTAGGGAGGTTAAAAGACAACCCACAGTAAACAGAGGTCAGGCGACACTCATTGTTCTCGCCTATCTCGGAGACCATCTGGTCTCTGGTGAAGCCAGCTTCCTTAGCTGATGACTCAGTGAGTTATTTAACCCAGCCTTATCCATGGCCAGAAACGGAAGGGCAAATTCTACCCTGGAGTCAGCAACTTTTGCCTTTAGCCTTTGCTCCCCAAAACCTCCAGCCAAGGCCTTTATGAATTATGCCAATTAATCTAAGCCCGATTTCCCAATTTCTCTTCCATTAACGCCTGTGTTGGTTCTCCAGCCATGTGCATTAGCGAGCGAACGAATCGGGAAGAGTAATGTCCAATCTAGGCAGGCATACTACATTCCCTCCTGTTATAATTTTTAAATCACGAGAAGAAAGGGGCGCAAACGGTGAAGAGCTCAACTAGTGAAAAAACCGTTTGGAGAGACACCTTGGCTAAGAAAAGAGTACAACCGTCGTAGTTTCATAAAAGTCTTTATAGGTGTAAATATAGCCAGAAACGTAATAACTTAAAAAATTCCTCTATGGGTGGAAACAAAAACTATAGCTGATCGCTGGTAAATAGGAAAATGAGCCAAGATGAACAAAAATAAGCTGTACAAGCATGGAAGTTCACAGAAATAGCGATGTAGTTCTCTAAGTCGATACTAGTTATTGCGACTTTTCGAATAAGAAATATCTTCTTCAAGGAGATCTATACATAGAAATTACACATAAACAGAATGATTAACATGGCTGAATATAAACAACATAGGCACATAAAAATACAATGTATATACAGAATGAGAATACAAGCTTACCAACGTGTAATGCTGATTTCTTAAACCCGCGTCCTGCCTCCGCTCAACTATTAGGTGCATATGGACGTTGAAAGGTGTATGAGAAACAGCTACCTTTATCACAGTTAAAAGCTGACTCATGTGTAGCTAATAGCTAAATTAGAGCTCACCCAGGTGATGAGGATTGTACTCCTACAGAAACGCTGCCAAGTCAAGCTCCTGGTTTAACCCATTAGGATACATTGTGTCGAGAAAATGAATGAAGAATGCTTCCCTTAAAGCAATTTATCAGTAGATTTATATCTAGCAGTATGATCTGATCGTACTAGCATATTACTGATAGATCGCGCTCTCCTAAACCCTATCAATGGTCTGTCCTTACAACCTGGAAGGTCTTGAACCAGATGCCAATGTTTATAAATTATATTCTTGACTCGGTTGGCCACTGGTGAATATTCAAAGGAGCACCTGATTAAATTGCCCCCACCTCGTTGATAAATTGCTTCCCACAGGACATTTCAAATGCCATTCGTGTACGGTTTGCCAATTTTCTTGGGAAACTAAGGAAATTGAGGTTCCCAACAAGGGTTTAACATTCACCTTGCAATCACTCTCAAGTTGTGCCAGTAAATGTGTCATTTACATGTGGGAATGCCCTTGTCAGAAGACCCCTCAGACAGTGGATTTCGGAACACAGGTCCAAAATCAGACATCAGGTTAAAGAAGCCCCTTTGGTCTCTCACTATATTGAAAAGCGCCATACGGATAGGGACTTCCGTTTTGTGGTATTAGAGATTGTTAGACCAAAATTATTTGAACGATGCGACATTTACAAAAGATTGAGACAAAGGGAAGCAAAGGGAAGTTTCTCATACACCTTTCAACGTCCATATGCACCTAATAGTTGAGCGGAGGCAGGACGCGGGTTTAAGAAATCAGCATTACACGTTGGTAAGCTTGTATTCTCATTCTGTATATACATTGTATTTTTATGTGCCTATGTTGTTTATATTCAGCCATGTTAATCATTCTGTTTATGTGTAATTTCTATGTATAGATCTCCTTGAAGAAGATATTTCTTATTCGAAAAGTCGCAATAACTAGTATCGACTTAGAGAACTACATCGCTATTTCTGTGAACTTCCATGCTTGTACAGCTTATTTTTGTTCATCTTGGCTCATTTTCCTATTTACCAGCGATCAGCTATAGTTTTTGTTTCCACCCATAGAGGAATTTTTTAAGTTATTACGTTTCTGGCTATATTTACACCTATAAAGACTTTTATGAAACTACGACAGTTGTACTCTTTTCTTAGCCAAGGTGTCTCTCCAAATAATTTTTAAATCAGCCTGGCTAAGGGCTTGGTGGATGTAGGGCATGATCTTTCTGGGTGTGAGGATCTCTTGGGGGTCCTGATATGAGGGGCACCTTGGCAAGAGTGAAGGAATGCATTGTGCAAAGTAGCAAAGCATAATCTTCACTGCTATGATGATTGTTGCTCAGTCTGGACCAACCTCAAAGAGACCCAGGACTATAGTACTAGCCCAATTATGTCTTCTTGACTGAGGTGTCAAGTTTGGTTACCTGGCTTTGGACCTTGCATGAATTATCTGTGAGGTTAAAACAGCACATATTGCGGACTGATTCACAGCCCACATGGTGCAGAAGCAACAAATAATCAATTGCTGCTCTATTATCTAAAACTGCATGTCTCAATTCAGCCTGCTCTCGGTTAAGAAGAGCGATGGCTGATGAGGAGTGATTAATGGCCTTAGCTAGCGCGCACGCCAGCTGGCCAATTCTACATGCATTGCCCACTGCCAACCCAGGCACCCCTATAATGCTGACTGCCAAAGAGACATATTCTGCCTTACTAAGCAATCTGATGTCACTGTCACATGTCTCATCTAGCTGGACTGCTCATGCAAGCCGTGCTGGCTTTGGGGTGACTGGGTCTGGGGTGATCATTTCCCTTTCAGGGGGTACCAATGTTAGGCGACTCACATAACAGTATGAGTCAGACATGTTGGCAGGTATGTAGTTCCATGTCCTTTGGTTACAAGTAAGAAGCCATCCTGTGGAAAGAATGACATTAGCATACATAGAATGTGCAATCTCTGGGTGGCTACATTTCCAAGTCTCTTTCCCGGGGCCCAGGCAATGGTGGTGTGGTACCGAGATGACAGATTTGGGGGCAATATGCAATAGGGTGTGTGCAAAGATGTCCCTTGAAATTCCCTCCTGGAACATTATACAAAGGCATGGAAATCAATGATATACAAAGACATTATAACAATAGCAAAGATACAGTGGCTTCTCTTGATGATGACGCTTATGAAAGTCCTAATTGTATTTTTCAACATGTCCATTGACAACTTGAAGAGTCAGTATTTGCGGCAGTCCAAGTAAAGCAAGGTTGTGAGCTTAACTGAGAACATTGTCCTTTGAAATAATATTGAGTGTCCTTGTGTGTGTGCATGCATGCAGTGTCCACATGGTGGATCCCAAGACCCTCCCCTCCTTGGGGTAAAATAGGCATGCCAAAATCATCTATAAATGGAAGAATGGACAGCTGGGCTGATGTCATCTGCGATGGCTGATGTCATCTTTGGCAATGTCTGCACTTGCTGCTCTTGGTCTTGGATTGGGCTCCCAGAAATAGACCTGCATAGGAGAGAAGACTGGCTGCGAGCGCAGCCTTGGAGATAAAAAGATCTGAGAGAGTTAGTTTTTTGTAACTATTTTTGTAACTATATAGTTGAGGATAGCTGTAGACCAGGGGGCTTCCCCCCTTCCTTTTACTGAAAGAAAAGACAGTGTGGGTTAATTCATTGCTTGACCTGGCACAGCGAAAGGTGCCATTGAAATGTGGAACTTTCTGGTTCCTTCTAGAAAGTAAGAATGTTAGGTCCTGAAAGAAGGGATTCTTGTGAAATCCTCCATGTGTGGGGGAAGGCTGTGAATGTCAGAAAAATCAGTAATTAGAAGTACATACTGACTATCTGTTTTCAAACAAAAACAAGTATGGCTAGAGTGGTAGAAATACAGGAAAAAACTGGAGACCACTCAAAGGAAAAAATGAAGTAAAGTATTTTATAAAAATATTCAAGGCACAATAAAGTTGCATTCATTCAAAATGTGACAAAGAAGTCAAAATATCCAATGGAGGGCAAAATAATATATTCAATATTTCACAATGTAGCACAAGATAGTTGCAAAAATAAGTAGGTAGTCCAATAAGTGACACATAATACAGGTAATATTGGTGATTGCACTATGTTTTCCTTGTTATCCAGAGCTTGTATCTATATTCAATAATGCTTCTACTATATGAATTATTGTTATTTATTATTGTTATCATTATTATTATGTTTAGAACCAATGTCCTGATGAAGCTGCAAGGGAAAGACTAAGTTTACCAAAACAGTCTTGACACGCTTTGGACATAAGCTGACCTACTTATTTTTGCAACTATCTTGTGCTACATTGTGAAGTATTGAAGATATTATTTTGCCCTCCTTCAGATATTTTGACTTCTTTGTCACATTTTGAATGAATGCAACTTTATTGTGCCTTGAATATTTTTTTATAAAATACTTTGCTTCAATTTTTCCTTTATCTGTTTTCAAAGCCTGGCTTTTGTGTCAAGTGAGAACTCTCCCATCAGTGAGTGCTGCTTTGGCTCCTTGGAGTGGAATCAGGGACAGTATTCTCTATGATTTGATTAAACTAAGTCTGAAGCGGGACCAATTTGGGATCCTTTGGTTAACTCATGCTAGGCTCCCCTTGGGCTTCCTGCGCATGGCGTGCGTGAACAATGACAGACTGAACTGCCTTGCTAATGCTTGGGCCTTCTGATGGAAGAACACATGGCTTTGAATCGGGGTCATGAAGACGCCCGAGACTAATTTCTGGTGTTCTTTTTTAGTAACTGCATCAGCCCTGCTGTTGCCCTTTGGGGTAATGTGGCCGCATACAGCTCCTCTCTGCAGTGCTGCCAGTGAAACTACATTGGTGCATTAGTTGTGGTGTAAGCCCTTTATTGATTGGCACGATCATTTTAGCTAAATCGTGTCCTGAAATGTGAATAGCTGTGACTACCAACTCCTGTGGAGGGACGGCTTTGCCCCCCCCCCCCCGCTGGGGTCTGTACCCAGTGCTTCTGCAAACATGGTCGCTGTTTTAATAATGCACAGATTTAGGATGGGGGCGTGTGGCCCCCCGCTACCCCTGCTCACCCATGGAAGGCTGAGAATGCAGTTCGCTGCCTGGAACACCTGCTTAGCCTTGCACAGAATGTATTTCCGATGGGCTGGCTGCTATCCTTGGGTGAGCAGCGAGAAAAAATGGCTTTAAACGATTTGTGCCTATTTAAAATATGGCCTTGTCCAATTAATGTTCCCTAGAATTTTGCTGGAGTACTAGCATGGCTGAGTGTTTAATATGGATCTTAGGCAAACCTAGTTTTGCAGAAGATTGGGGCAGCCGATGGTCGGCACTCGGCACTTCCTCAGGAGCTAGATTAATTCTTTTTTCCTCCTGTGCTCTTGGGGTTGCAAAATGTGTCGCTGCCTAATTTGGGGCACTGTGATCAATAACCATAAAATGACAGGCTAAAACTTTAGAAGAACAAACAAACTAAAAAGACAATCTTGGCTGAAAATATTAGAATGAAGAAACATGTTAAACATTTCATACAATGTACTCTAATGACAAGGAGAGAGTCAGAGGATGAAAAAGTCAGAGATTAACTTCTCAATGAGAATGTAACACCTCCTTATCAGTTAGCACTCCCTTGAATTTCTTTCGCTGTGGAGAAAGATAGCAACCCTTGTCCATGAAAGGTTAATTAACTGAAGTAGCTGTAGAAAAAACATTATACCGTACACAAAAAGGTTTGGGCTTGGTCCCAGGCATGTTAAGACTGCAAGGAAATAAATTGCCCTTGAAACGTGGTGCTTTGGAGAAAAGTCTGCAAAAATAAAGCGTTATTCATGTCATGTAAAGGGATTAAGCATCATGTAAAGGGAATAAGCATAGTTATAGCAATGCTGTGGAAATAAATTCAAGTCGTGAGGTTTGTTCATAAGGCAAAGAGTTAGTAACAAAGTTCCTGGATCAAAAATTCTATTTGACTTAAGTGCCAGGGTCAGACTTAATGCAAAAATCTGAGCCTGTGAATTTGGCCTGTTGAAGACCTCAATTTCATACGATCAGACTCTGTTACACTCTGGAGACATTTAGACAATACTAGACAAGACTTAACCAGTAACAAGACATGTCCTTTGATGATATAGGGAAGAAGATGACTTATGAGGGTGAACAAGATTTTTCTCTTTTCCTTTGGGGAGCACTTCTGCTGGGTGAAAAAGTTTCAGAAACAATTTCTACTGGGTCACGAATCCATAGAAATCGTCTTTTCCAGCGCAGCCTCTTGAAGCGTCAATGAATCAATTTTTCCCCATTTTTACTCTCCAATTAGTTGTCTGGAAAACGGGCTTTGGAATGTAGAAATTACATCTTAATTCTTTGAAGAAGAAAAAAAGCCTCTGTTGCTCATTTAAAAACTGGTTTGGCTGAGAGGGAGGGGGGTCGCTTTGGCCCCTTTCTCAAGCTGGAATTTTCCCCCTCCTCCTTCCTCCTTTATCCCTGGTGCTTTGGCTGCTAAGAGGTTTTGCCCACCGCTCTTTCTCATAGCTTCCCCAGCCTGCTGTGAATGAATCAGGACTGGGGCAACCTTTTAGTGGCCATTGAAAGCAATGTATCTAACAGATGAGTAGAGTTAACTGTCACCTTCCTTATGACTTTTAGAACACAATACCTGGCATTTCACATTTAATGTTGCAACGTTATGACACAACCATTCAGACACATAGCAACCTTCAACAATCTCTCAATCATACTTGGTGCACCACGCATGCATTATCATTCATGCTTTTTTGGATATCAATACACATTCCTACCTGGGTGATCTTTCCCTCCCCAGGTCTGCAGTGTTTTGCTCTAACCCATAAGGAAATGATTCCTTGCTGCCTACTTTAGGCGATTCTCAGAGGGCTGGTTACAGCCACTCTGGGCTTCTCTGCTTAGGAGGGAGTTTTTCTGCACTACTTTGAGGCGAGACAAGTTCCACTGTGCTTTTTGGCAGCGGTTCCTGTGCTGGGAGCTAACTGAATGGGCTGGGCCTGGCAGGTTGCATGTAACATCTGCCTGGCATTCTGGGTCTAATCCTGCACTGCCCTTGGTTTCTGCCCGCGCTTCAGAAATGCTTGGGGTAATTATTGCCGGGATCTTTCTTCTGGAGCTGCCAGAGTGGGGTGGACACTGCCTGGCCCAATGAAAGCCCTGATGGCATTGTGGGCACTTGGTAGGAGGCTTATTTGGATGGCCCTTTGAAGAGCTGTCTCTCCCCCTTCTCTCCCCCTTTGCTGCCTGGTTTTGACCAGTATTCTCTTTTAAGGTGTCCCATCTTCCCGCACTAGTAGCAAGCGCCTTTGGGCTTTTGTGCTGCTTTGTTCCTGTGTTCCCTAATGGATCTGCTCTGGAGCCCTCTGGTTTTGTGGGTCTCTGAGAGCAGCTTGCGCAGGGTGAGCATGTGGACGATGGTCTGTCTGCCCAAAATTGTGTTTTCCTTTAGGCAGGCTGGACACATTAACTGCTTATCCTCTAATTCTGCTGCTGGCAATTTCCCCTTGCATACCTCTGCCTCACTCATTTGTCGGGAAGGACTCCTGGCTGCCCTTGAAGTCTCTGGACTTCCTAAGTCCTCTCAGCCCCCATGCTGGTCTTTGATGATCGGATAGAGACACACTGGGGCATAAACTGGTGGATTTCTGGTCTTTACCCGGACTGGACTAACTGCTGAAATGATCTGTCTACACTTGCTCCGTGTCCCTATGATTCTAGCGGGTGCTCGGGGTTCTCTCTGGCAGGCCCCTACCCTATCCCAAGTTACTTCCAGCATGCCTGCTTCTGGGCAGAGCAAATAATGCTCCCTCAGATGCACCATGAGTTCCGTTAGGCTTCTGCTATGAATGCAATGATTTAGCCTGGCCAGGCACTTGAGCTCAACCCCATGAGCTCTTAGCCTAACGGATGAATCTTGCCCCTCCAAGCAAGACCCCATACTACCTGATCGGAGTTTTCCTCACGGGATGAGTCGGCGTGCCTCAGGCAGTAAGTCGGGCAATGTGGTGCACAGTGCGTGGCCTTGGGTCTGAGTAGGTTTGCGGCTTCTTGCTGCCACGGGCGTCCTGCGGCCTCTGCCGATGAATGTCAGAGTTCACAGCACACCCTGATGTGGAACGCGTCCATTCCAATGATGCATGCTTCGAATGCCACCGAGCTTGCAGTTGCGTTGCCTTCCTTGCTGCATGGTTGCGGTCTCTGGCTGGGGAATGTGTCATGCTGTGCTCCTCAAAGAATATCACATCGGGGTCACCATATGTTGGAATGGCCCATGGAGGCCGGAAGGACTGGCAGCAAGGAGGCACGTGAGACAAATGTGTGGTGAAAAAGTCCAGTCCCAGCCTAAGCCAGGTGGTGCATTTAATACTCTCCTCTCAGGAGATTGAGTGCCAAGGTTTGACATCAATCAGTAACAGAAGGCTTTACATGGCATTTCTGTTGGTCAAGATAACATTTGTTTCCTGACATGACTCAGGAGGTTAAAAGACAACCCACAATAAACAGAGGTCAGGCGACACTCATTGTTCTCGCCTATCTTGGAGACCATCTGGTCTCCAGTGAAGCCAGCTTCCTTAGCTGATGACTCAGTGAGTTACTTAACCCAGCCTTATCCATGGCCAGAAACGGAAGGGTGAATTCTACCCTGGAGTCAGCAACTTTTGCCTTTAGCCTATGCTCCCCAAAACCTCCAGCCAAGGCCTTTATGAATTATGTCAATTAATCTAAGCCCGATTTCCCAATTTCTCTTCCATTAACGCCTGTGTTGGTTCTCCAGCCATGTGCATTAGTGAGCGAATGAATCGGGAAGAGTAATGTCCAATCTAGGTGGGTATACTACAGTTACTGGTTGGAATTAACCATAATGGGTTTAGCAGAGTAATAATCTGGTTAGATGGATCAATTTTATGTTCCTATGATCTGTCAAGAACTTCCCCAGTTCTACTTAAGCTTCTTCAATAAATAGTGTCTCAGAGGTTGCAAAGAGTGCTTTTCACTGTTTTGGAGTTGGGCGGCAACAGATATCAGAAAAATAAATAAATAAATACATTTCTCTTCTGCTGTGCATTATTCTTTATCTCATTGAGACGTTCTGTTTTAAGCAATACTCTTAAACATCATGAGGATGCGATAAAATGTTGTAGAGAGGTACTTTCTAGAAGCTGGCAGCATCTGTGCAGGTTTCTGCATATGCACAATTCTTACCATACTTGTGGGACTTGGGGGAAATCAAACAGCAATGGATTTCTTCCATCCACTTCCCAACTGCACCCTCTCCATGCTGGATGCCCCAGTCTCTGATGTCCCATAAGGAGCCACAAGAGCCAAGTTCCAAAACTTTAGACTAATAGCAAATTACTGTTATTGATGTACTTGCAATCATCATTCAATCACCTTTGTAGGTCAACCCAATCCATGCAGCTTATGAAATTGCTTATTAATAAATAGACTAGTGTTCTGAATGTATAGGCTGGAACCCTATATCGCAGCTTCATGGGTGTAAAGTTGATTATGTCATCAACCACAGACTTTAATTTTTTAAAAAAGAATATTTCCTCTCCTCATCACCACCCAGGTTCTAAGGCTCCCTGGGGATCGTTTTAGATTTGGGGAAGCCTTTGGTAGCCTTGGGTTGGTGGAACGGGGGAAATCCTTTAATGTCCCACTACTGCCACTGCCACTTCTGATACCTAAGGATCAAAAGGAATTCCTAGGAAGCCTCAGAACCTAATGGGGGAGGGAGGATATAGGAAACTTTTTATTAAGATTAAAGTCTTATACTGTATCATCAGCTTTACAGTCATGAAGTTGTGCAAGCAAGATCCCAGTCATATAGCCTCTGTAGAGGCTTCCATCCTGGCTATAGAAAGGGGTTCTGTGCTCATTTTATATTCTTATGAACAAATAATAAATGCTAACTGAGTTTTCAGTGGAATTGGTCAATTGCTTACTCTGTGAGGTCCACTGAAATCTGAGTCACACAAAAGGTCACAAGAGAAAAGGGCTTTTTTACTAAATAAAAAATTGACCGTATTTTCAAAAAATCCCACCTGGGTGGGGTGCTAATCTTAATGTCTCTTGACATGAGCTAAAAGAAATTTTCCCCTCAGGGACACATATTCATCCCTCCTTCTTTTTTACTTACACACACAGAGATCGGTTACTCATGTATACATTATGTTTCATTTTCAGTTCCGTAGAATTTGACTTCCTATATTAATTGATTGATGTTGTTACACTTCACGCTTTCTCTCTGGATGTCAGCTATGTAATAGTTTTACTTTACAGTTCTTTCCTGTGCTGCCGTATGAACCCTGTGGTTTTACTGTAATTGTTACTACTAATCTGTTTTCTTTTTTATGTCACCCACAGAGCTATTAAGTGGCTAGTTAATGGAATAAAGTAAATGTGCAAATGTAAATCCCAGCCAATAGTTAGAATTTCTTCTATAATATAATATACAAATATATTACTCATAATTAATTAAATATTAATATAATTTGTTATAATAGGACAAGGAATGGTGTCAATATCCCAAAGACAATATTAATAGATACTAATTCCTCCTGGACAAGAACACTTCTGGGAAAGAGGTGTACATCAGTGGGAGAGTGCTTAATTTGTATGCCATATTTCTCCAAGGTGAGCTAGAAAAAAATTCCTGTCAGAAGTCCCAGAGGGGCACTGCCTGTCAGTATTGATAACTGTGGGAAAGATGACCCAATGGTCTGATTCAGCACAAGGCGGGTGTCTACATTCCTATTTAACAAAGAGATCTCCCACTTTAGTGTCTTGCACGGAAGACAAAGAAGGAGCCGCAGTGAGGGCTAAAACACAGCTTTATTGCATGATGGTCAGGATGAACATGTGGTAATGGCGGAGGTACAGCTCATTTTATACTGCAACAATACATTTGAAAAGGGTTGCACGGTAGCTCATTGGCTGCTACCTGCGTGACGTCATTCTGAGTCACGCCCATCTTCTCCAGGTGTTCCTTGTGCAGGAAGGTTCCCGCGGCTGCCGGTGATTGGGGGAATTTGAACCATGTGAGCTGAACGCTCGCAGCTACATACACAACACTCACATGCCAGTGAAATCATCTGTCTCAAAAGGAGGCAGAATATGAATGCTCTTCAATTGGTGTCAATAGGTGTCATCAGTACTCAACAGGAAGACTCTGACAACACTGATCCAAGCATTGGTATCTCCAGATCGGGATACTATAGTGATCTTTTAATGGGGTTGCCCTTATCTGTGACATCAAGGTTGCAAAGGGTTCAGAAAGTTTTGGCTAGGTTGATTTGGAGAGTGGGGGGGGGGGGGGGATCAAGCATATCACCTTTGTTGCCCCATATGGTTTCTGAGAGCCCTCTGAATAAGGATTCCAATGCAGAGGGGAGAAAAATTACATTCCTTTAACACAGGGGTTCCCAACCTAAGGCCTGTGTGTCAGATCCGGCCCATGGCACCATTTCATGTGGCCCATCCATCCCTCCAAGGGCATTTGAGAAGCAAAATGGCCACCCCTTTGAAGCTGTTGAGACAAAAAGGCCACCCCATCATGCAGGCGGGACAAAATGGCCATCCAGCCCTCGAAGCTGACTGAGAGAGCATGACCTGGGCCCCAGCTTGAAAAGGTTGGGAATCCCCACTTTGACATTTCTCAAGCTCACGGAAACAGCAACATATTTAAGGTTACTTCTATTTCTCAACTTTGCCCTATCAAGCTCAAGGCTGCTGTTGCTTTAGAATGGTGGCATGCATCCAAGTGTCAGCAAGACTACATAAGCAAAGACAAACACCTGCCCATTATCAGTCCTTATCATTAATAACATCCATTGTTGCAATACACCCTTCCCTGGTATCTGTTTGCCTTTCAAGACCTACCCAGCTACCTACTCACTCACCCCCCCCCACCCCCCACACACAGGAGTTCATATTTGTAATGCAAGGAATGGGGTAATAGTGCAAAAAAGCATATTTTTAAAAACACAATGCCTGGTGTCACTGAAAAAGCTTAGCATAAACAGAGACCACTGTTGGATTGGGGCCGTGAAGCGGCCCTTGGGTCCCAGAGGAGACTGGTCAAGTAACGACACGAGACAAGATGGAGCGAAGACCAGTGGTTTATTGAGGGAAAAACATCATCATATATAGGAATTCAATGCAGCGTGTGATAGAATCGTCATCTGACAGAAAATCATATCACTCATTTACCCGGGTTAATGGGGAATCTCTCTTGGGGAAGTTAATTAACTAGGGCAAACACCGACAGGGGAAATCCATTGTTCGGGGCTTACACCAGGGTAAATATGGCCACTATTTGCACTAGAGCTTGGGCTGATCTGTGAGTCAGTAATTGCCTAATACGTAACGGAGGTTAGCGATTTGCTTCCCTCAGCAGAATCGCCGGTCAGGTCAGATGTGGGTGAATCAATCCTATAACTATTAATCCGCCCCCTAATTTCTGTGCCCGCAGAGCCCACGGGCCAGGAGCTTTCTCGACTGAAGTGGCCTCTGCAAGGGGCCGTATTATGCCAATTATGCTAGCGGAACCCGCATCCCCCCTTTCTCTGTTATTTATGGACCTGACAGACGGCCCTGCGTAGGAGGGGCATCAGCTGGTGTGTGGGAATGACGTGTCGGGGTTCCCTCCATGGGGGACATCTCGATAGCAGCGAGGGGATACATTGCACGAAACAACATCCTGCTATGCTCAGTATAATTACTCCCACAATCACTTTGAGCATTGTCTGGAGCCACCCCCATGGGAGCCACGACCACAACGAATCCCACCATCCCCATGAAGAATCCTCCTTGATGTTCTTAACTAGGGTGTGGAGGTCCGTGAGCTGGCTCTGTACTTTACGGGTATTGTCTATGAGATTAAAGCAACACATGCTACACTTGCAGCAAGTGCAAGCTGG
The DNA here is from genome assembly GCA_035047305.1 of Bradypodion pumilum. Lineage (NCBI taxonomy): Eukaryota > Metazoa > Chordata > Lepidosauria > Squamata > Chamaeleonidae > Bradypodion > Bradypodion pumilum. Next base: position 445,257,680 of record JAWDJD010000002.1, on the reverse strand, counting down.
TTGCACTACTAGAAGAGAAGGTCCAGCAGCTAGAGGCCCGCATATCTAACCACCAACAAATTAAGGAGCTTGAGCTGTTCTTGGACAGAGCGGAGCAGACTATGCTGGACAAAGAAGAGACAGGGCACAGTTCTGAGGGAGAAGGCCCTTCACTAACTCAGGAGGGAGATGGTTGGAGGAATGTGACTCAAAGGAGGAGAAGAGTAGGGGATCACTCTGAGAGTCTGAAATTACAGAATAAATTTGAGGCTCTTTCCCTTATCACACCTGACGAGGAACACACAGAGGAACAACTGGTTCCACCTGATGATCTCTCCTTCATCACACTTGATGAGATCCAGGAAGATGAACATCAGGAACAAACTGAGGTTCTCTCCCTTAATATGGTTGATGAGGTGCATGTAGATGAACAGATTGCAGGAGAGAGGCTCCTTGTACTAGGCGATTCAATAATTAGAAATACAGAGAAATGGATTTGTGATGCACATGATAACTGTATGGTGACTTGCCTGCCAGGTGCAAAAGTTGCAGACATCACAAGAAATCTAGATAGATTGTTAGAGAGAACTGGGAACGAGCCAGTTGTCATGGTACACGTTGGTACTAATGATGTTGGGAAGGCCAAGCGGTCTGTCCTGGAAGCCAAATTTAGGTTGTTAGGAAGAAGATTGAAGTCCCGGACTTCCAAGGTAGCATTTTCAGAAGTGCTGCCTGTCCCTCGCGCAGGACCTACCAGGCAGGCAGAGCTCAGAAGCCTCAATGCGTGGATGAGGCGGTGGTGTCGAGAGGAGGGCTTCAGATTTGTCAGGAACTGGAGAACATTTTGGGACAAGCCAAATCTGTTCAGGAGGGATGGGTTGCATTTAAACCATGATGGGACCAGATTGCTGGCACTCAACATCAAAAAGGCTGCAGAGCAGCTTTTAAACTGATAACTGGGGGAAAGCCGACAGGAGCTGGGCAGCATCCGGTTCGGGAAAGTGTGTACTTGAGTAGTGAGGAGGATGCAAAAATTACTGAGCAGAGCAAGGAGCTAGTCACTAGCATTCTAGCAGAAGGATGCAAGAGGCAGTCTAACAATGCAACTGGACACAAAAGACTGTGTCAGAAATGCATATATAAATGCTTGTATACAAATGCCAGAAGCCTCCGGAACAAAATAGGGGAGCTGGAATACTTAGCAATAGATAAAAATATTGATATTATTGGTATCACTGAAACCTGGTGGACGGATGATAACCAATGGGATACAGTTATCCCAGGCTACAAATTGTACAGGAAGGATAGGAAGGGGCAAACAGGAGGTGGTGTAGCCTTGTATGTCAAAGAAGTGATAAAATCTTATGAATTGGAATATCTAGGTGATTTAGAGTCACCATTAGAAGCTCTGTGGGTAAGAGTACCAGGCCACAAGGATGGTCTAACAGTAGGCATATACTATCGGCCTCCGACCCAAACTCTTGAGGGAGACTGGCAGTTGGAGAATGTTGTAAAGGAGGCATCCAGGAAGGGAAGCCTGGTTATAATGGGGGACTTCAATTACCCTCACATAGACTGGGTGAACTGTTGTTCAGCACATGATAAAGAGATAAAGTTCCTAGATATGCTCAATGATTGTTCCCTGGGACAGATGGTTGAAGACCCAACTAGAGGTACAAGAATCCTTGACTTGATCCTGAGTAATACTCAGGATCTGGTGCAAGATGTTAATGTGACTGATCCAATAGGGAACAGTGACCACAACTCAATTATGTTTAACTTGATCATAGACCGCAAGTCACTGATAAAATCTAACACAGAGACCTTAAATTTTCAAAAAGGAAATTTCCCAAAGATGAGGAAACTAGTAAAAAAGAAACTGAAAGGGAAAATTGAGAGAGTCCAAACACTCCAAGTGGCATGGAGGCTGTTTACAAAAACAATAACAGAGGCCCAATTGGAATGCATACCCAAAAGGAAAAAGGGGACTGCCAGGTCCAAGAGGACTCCAATGTGGCTTACAGGAGCTGTTCGGGAAGTGATCAAGAGCAAGAAAAGCTCATTTAGAAGATGGAAGGCTTGTCCAAATGAGGACAGCAGGCAGAAACATAAATTCTGGCAGAACAAATGCAAGGCAACAATCAGGAAAGCAAAGCAAGACTTTGAGGAGCGTATAGCTAAAAATACTCAGAGGAATAACAAAGACTTCTTTAAGTACATTAGAAGTAAGAACCCAACTAGGAAGGCCATTGGACCATTAGATGACAATGGAAGGCAAGGGGTTATTAAAGAGGAAACAGAGATTGCAGAGAGACTCAATGAATTCTTTGCTTCAGTATTCACTGAAGAAGATAGAGACCACATGCCCAAAACAGAACCTATCTTCGTAGGGAGGGAAACCGAAGAATTAAGCAAGATAGAAATAACCAGGGAGGAGGTCCTTGCATGTCTTGTTAAGCTAAACACTAACAAATCCCCAGGACCAGATGGCATCCATCCACGAGTTCTCAGGGAACTTAAAGATGAAATTGCTGATATCCTAGCCAAAATATATAATCTTTCCCTCAAATCAGGCTTTGTGCCTGATGACTGGAAGGTAGCGAATGTAACACCAATTTTCAAAAAAGGATCCAGGGGTGATCCAGGAAATTACCGGCCTGTCAGTTTGACATGTGTCCCAGGTAAAGTGATGGAAACCATCCTAAAAGATAGAATTAATAGGTACATAGAAGAGGAGGCGCTGCTAAAGGAGAGCCAACATGGCTTTTGCAAGGGCAAATCATGCCTCACTAATCTGTTGGAATTTTTTGAGAGTGTCAACAAGCATGTGGATAAGGGGGATCCAGTTGACATTGTTTATCTGGACTTTCAGAAGGCTTTTGACAAGGTCCCACACCAAAGGCTCTTGAATAAACTTACCAGTCATGGAATAAAGGGACAGGTCTTGTCCTGGATCAGCAACTGGCTAAGGGACAGGAAACAGAGGGTAGCACTAAATGGACACTTCTCCAAGTGGAGGGAAGTAAAGAGTGGGGTCCCCCAAGGTTCAGTACTGGGACCCCTGCTTTTCAACCTCTTCATAAATGATCTAGAGGTAGGAGTAAAAAGCAAGGTAGCCAAATTTGCTGACGACACTAAATTATACAGGGTAGTGAAAACTGTGAGAGATTGTGAAGAGCTCCAGAGGGATCTCTTGACACTGGGGGAGTGGGCAAAACAGTGGCAAATGAGCTTCAACATCAGTAAGTGCAGAGTGATGCATGTTGGGGCAAAAAACCCCAATTACATTTATAAACTGATGGGGTCTGAACTCTCTGCGACAAACCAGGAAAGGGACCTTGGTGTCCTGGTGGACAGCTCAATGAAGGTGTCAACCCAGTGTGCCTCAGCAGTGAAAAAAGCAAACTCAATGTTAGGGATCATTAGGAAGGGTATAGAAAATAAGTCAGCAAGTGTCATTTTGCCTCTTTATAAATCTATGGTGAGGCCCCATCTGGAATACTGTGTACAGTTCTGGTCGCCATACCTCCAGAAGGATATTATGGAGTTGGAGAAAGTACAGAGGAGGGCAACCAGAATGATTAGGGGACTGGAACACCTTCCTTACCATCTGAGGCTGCAACGGTTGGGCCTTTTCACTCTTGAACGACGGCGTCTAAGAGGTGACCTGATTGAAGTTTATAAAATCATGCACGGTGTGGACAAAGTGGATAAGGAAAAACTGTTTTCCCTATCGCACAACACTAGAACTAGGGGACACTCCATGAAACTTTTGGGTACTAGTTCTCAAACAAATAAGAGAAAGTACTTTTTCACCCAGAGGATTACTGGTCTATGGAACTCCCTGCCAGAAGAAGTGGTGACAGCTGTCAGTCTTGACAGCTTTAAGAAAGGATTAGACAAGTTCATGGAGGACAAGGCTATCAATGGCTATAATTATGGCTACCTAAGGACAACCTCGGGGTTGGAGAGATAGGCAGGATATCTCTCAATGCCATTTCCAGGGAATCCTAAGCAGGTGAAGGCATCTCCTTGGGAATACCCTGAAGGAAATGGTGAGCCACTGTGTGAGACAGAATGCTGGACTGGATGGGCTGTGGCCTGTTCCAGCAAGGCTGTTCTTATGTTCTTATGTTATGTATGCTGTGGACAGATTCGCACCCCAAATGATGTAACAACAGAAGGTAGTTGATAGCTGCTCGATTGTCTAGGATGGCATGGCGAAGCTCTGCCTGCTCCTGGTTGAGCAGCGCTATCGCTGAGGAGGTATGGTTAATGGCCTTTGCTAATCCGCAAACCAATTGACCAATTCTCCGAGCGTTGCCGACGGCTAAGCCTGGCACACCAAGTATGCTGACTGCCAGCGAGACATACTCAGCTGGACTCAGAACCCTAATGTTGCTATCACATGAGCTGTCTAACTGGGTGGCACGAGTGCACCGTATGGGTGCGGAAACATTTGTGCTTGGACCAATCATATCCCTAGTGGGGAGTAACAATGCCAAGCGACTGATACAACATATGGAATCTGATACATTTGCGGGAATGTAGTTCCAAGTGTACTGATTGCATGTAAAGAACCAACCTGAAGGTAGGGTAACATGAGCATACATTGAACCAAGTGTCTCTGGGTTATTGCAAGTCCAGTTGCCGCGGCCAGCGTCAAGGCAGCGGCACCGAGTCCGGCCGACTGCGAAGCAGCCGGTCATTCGAGCACAAGTAGAGTTCGGGCTGACCGCCACTCGAGGGGTGTGGAGAGTGGCTGCATCAGCCGGTAAGGTCATAGTCAGCTGCATTCCCCAGCGAGTGTATGCTGTGAAGCTTGTTGGAAGAAATGGACCGAAAATCCGCCTCACCAGCCAGTCGCCATCCCTGGTGTGCGCGTCTGGAGTGTGGCACACTGGGATGAGACAGGTGCTCAGGATTGAGGCAGAACCAATGTCCTGCTTCAGGCAAAAATCGGACTGGTTGACGAGACCCGCCAACCTCTCCCATAGATTGTAGTGCATCCGGGCAGAGAGATCTCCGCCTGGCATCAGATTGCTGGCCTTTAGTGAGGCTGCCTGAACGCCTCCCCCCGCAAGTTGGGAGAGGGTCAGGATGATGGTGACTGCCACGGTGTTGGCAGTGATCAGGGCAAGGACTGCAGCCACGAAGCTCTCCGGTGTCGGTTCCCTGTCCTTGCGTCGGATGGCGTCCTGGGCCTCATTGCAAAGGGCCTTGACCATCCCCCAGGTGATCTTCGGCGCTGTCGTCTGTGGCCGCTTCTTCCGTTGGGTCCTCTCGGTCAGGGTGAGGTCCTCCATCTCCAGGATCGGACTCGGGTCGGCCTGGGTCCATGCCATGTGGCTCCAAATGAGGCTTAACGCACTGAGCTGGAATCCAGACGACACCTGTAGGAGACATAACTACAGCATACCCTCTTCCCCAGGTTACAAGTGGCGCCGGGCCCCTCCAGGAAGGGTCCGGTGGCACCCAGTAACGAACCAGCGGCCGCGGGAGAGCTTCCGAGCGGCGGAAGTGTTTCTCCTGCGGTGTGCAATCCGAGAAAACATTAAGGTGATTGTAGGTGAACAACACCTTGTTCAGACAATGCTGTGCCTGACCCTGTGACTTGGGGAGGGCTGGTGGCTCCCCCCTTTCTGTTTGTTTGTCAATGTAGGACTTGAGCGTCCGATTGACTCGTTCCACAATCGCTTGCCCCTGCGGATTGTAAGGAACGCCAAAGGTATGCTTAATGTCCCAGGTGGCCATGAAGTTGGCTAACTGCCTGGAGCTGTAGGACGGGGCGTTATCGGTTTTCACGTGCCGAGGTTTGCCCATTGCCGCGAAGCAGGCTAGGAGGTGCTGCTCCACATGGGAAGCAGTCTCCCCTTTTTGCGCTGTCGCCCAAACGAATTGCGAGAAGGTATCAATGCAAACGTGCATGTACTGCCATCTGCCAAACTGCGGGACATGTGTGACGTCCATTTGCCACACCTGGTTAGCCTCTGTCCCTCGTGGGTTGACCCCCCACAAGGGCCCCCCCGGTGCCCCTGCACAATGCTGGCAAGAGTGAACTATGCCTTGGGCTTGAGAAAGTGGCAGGTTAAACTGTCTGGCAAGCGCTTTGGCATTCTGATGGAAGAATGCATGACTCTGAATTGGAGTAGTGAAAACACCCAAAACTGACCGTTGCTGAATTTCTTTTGCGGCCGCATCCGCTCTGCTATTGCCCATGGAGATCGGACCCAGTAGGTCCTGGTGACTTCGGATGTGGGCAATATAGAGCGCTTCCATGCGGTTTCGCAAGTGAAATTGAGCCGTGAGGAACAGACTCAGCAAATTTTTGTCTATCGCGGGAGTGATGTATGCTCCCGGTAGACTGTGAAGCAAATTCCTAACATACTGGCTGTCAGTAATGATGTTGAGGCGCTCTTTGGCGAAGGTGCGCAAGGCAAGGTTCACCGCTGCCAACTCTGCCCGTTGTGCGGACTTCTGTGGAAGAGTTAGCAGCGTGCGCCAAGCCTGGCCCTCCTGCCAAGTTAAGACACCATATGTGCGACCCCCATCTGTAAAAACTGTTCTGCCCCCCTGAAGTGGAACCAGCGAAAGCAATTCATACGAGCTGACTGTCTGCGTTTGAAGCGAGACAAGTCTGGGGTCCTTTGGCAAGTGGTATGCCAAGCATCCGGTGAATCCCTCCAAGGCAATTGGAAGTGAGTCACCGAGCTGCATCAGCTGCTGAACTTGCTCCTTGGTGAATGGGACCACGATCTTTGCTAGCCCTCAGCCTTCCGCGGTAGACCACCGCGGAGACCAACTCTTTGGGGGGAACGATGTTTCGGGAAGAGGTGTTCGGTAAATACACCCATTCCACGATACTCGCTCCTCTCTCGGAGTCCAATCCTAGGGCTCCGGTGAACATGGATTTGGCCCGAACGATGTACAAGTTCAGGATCGGAGCATATGGCCCCTGAGCAATCCTGTCCACCCACCTTTGACTGAGGATTTGGTTGACTTTCTCGAGGGCCAAACGGGCCTCTCGAGGAATTTGTATCCGGTCTGCCGGCTGCTTACCTAACGTTAGCAGCGAGAAGAGCGGTTTTAAGAGATCCGTATCCAATCTGAAATACGGTCTGGCCCAATTAATGTTACCCAAAACTTGCTGTAATTCTACCAAGGTGTCTGAGTCTTTTAAGTTGATCTGGGGCAAAACTGGTGCTGCGAAAGAGCGGAGAAGCCGATGACCCAGGTATGAGAAGGGCTCGGTTCTCTGCACTTTCTCCGGGGCAATGAGTAACCCTTTCTCCCCCAGGCTGGCCTGGAGGTCTGTAAACATTTCGCTGCCGAGTTGCGGCGCTGCGACCAAGATATCATCCATGAAATGGCATACTAAGGCTGTGGGGTGAAGGTTTCGAAACTTTGCCAGTGCGTTGTGGACATAAATTTGGCACAGGGTGGCGAATTGAGCATCCCCTGTGGCAAATATTTGCATGCGTAACGCTGCGTGGGCTCACTGTGGTTCACAACCGGCACCGTAAAGGCGAACCTTTCCCGGTCCCTGGGGTCTAAGGGAATGGTGTAAAAGCAATCCTTTAGGTCTACGACCAGGATCTCCCAACCCTCGGGAATCATATTTGGATTTGGGATGCTGCATTGAAGCGGACCCATTGGCTGTATACATTTATTGATCTCTCTGAGATCGTGGAGGAGTCGCCACTTCCCCGACTTCTTCTTGATGACAAAAATGGGCGAATTCCAAGGACTAGTGGACTGCTCTATATGTCCTGCGTCTAGCTGCTCTTTAACCAGTTGCTTTAGGGCGACTAATTTCTCCCCCACTACCGGCCATTGTTCCACCCAGACTGGCGTGTTGGTAAGCCATTTAAGTGGCAAAGCCATTACCCGGAGGTAAGAGTGGCACCGTATTGCTGTAAAATGTCTCGCCCCCAAAGGTTGATGTGCACGTCCAGAATGTGCGGCCGAATGACCGCTGTGCCGTCAGCCTTAGGGATCGTGACTTCCACCCACTCCCGGCTTCTAAACGCTTCTTGGATGCCGCCTACCCCACACACATCGGAGACCGGCTCAATGGCCCACTCTCGTGGCCAGTGGCTTTGACTGACCACGCTGACGTCAGCTCCGGTATCCAGCAGCCCTGAGAATGGTTTTTTATTCAAAAATACCTCGATAACTGGTCGCTGTTTCCACTCTATGTTGGTCTCCACTGTCGCTAAGACCTGGTATCCTTGCACTGCCTCACTCGCGCTCGAGCGGTCTTCTGACCCGGACCCTGCGCTGTCCCTGAGCCTTCCCTGGCTATCTGCTGGCGAGTTACAAGGAACCACAATCAGTTGCGCTAACGTGTCTCCCTTATGAATGGTTTGGGGCAGGTGCGTCCAGAGTTGAACTTGGAGAACACCCGAAAAATTTGAGTCAATGACTCCCGGAATTACAAGAATTCCGCGTGCTCCTGCTACACTGCGGGGCAAAACTAAGCCTATGAAGCCCTTGGGCAGGGGTCCCATGTACTGGGAATCCACCAGGTAGACTGTGCCTGGCAAGTCGCATGTGACGTCCGCCTGGCAAGTCAATTCTAGCCCTGTACTACCCTTGGGGCCGGCCTGCGCCTTCGCAATGCCTGGAATGCGATTGGAATCTAATCCAGCTCTGGCTCGCTCAGAGCGAGGGAAGTCTCTGTTTGGACCGGGGCCAGAGACGTGCCCGCATTCCGGTTTCCCGAATTCGGACAGAATCTGGACCAATGGAAGCCTTTATTACACTTCGGACACGGGGTGGTTGGAGCCTTGGAACAGCCGGAATGTTGTCCGCCGCTCTTGGATCGGCACTCCCTAGCGAAGTGACCAACCTTGCCACAATTGTGACATGCCCCTTTGTTCTTGTCCTTGGGTCTCCTACCCCCTTGCACCGCCGCTGCCAGCAGACCCATTTTGTAAGAGTCTGTACCAACGTCGGCGCAAGCTCTAATCATGTCCGTGAGAGTCAAGTCGGGATGATTACCCAGTGACTGCAAGATCTTACGGCAGTCGAGATTGGCATTGTCTTTAGCCAATTTCATCATGAGCTCTTGTTGGGCTTGCTCGTTATCGATCTGCCTACTAATCGCTTCCTCTAAGCAATTGATAAAGTCCATGTAGGACTCCTGGGCGCCCTGTTTGACTGCGGTGTAATTTTTGGCCGCTTTGCCAGTTGCTGGGACTTTGAGGAAAGCCCTGAAGGCCGCCTCAGCTGACATCTTGAGGGTGGCGAGTGGCAGGGCGGTCTGCGCATCGATGGATTCGAAGGCACCTGAACCATATAACTGGTCAGGAATTATTGCCCCTCCCATCCTGGCAGCCCTTGCCTGAGCCTCGAGGCGATACTCGCTGTCCCATAACAAATACTGGCTGGGGTTGAGCATCATCCGCATGACGGCTTTCCAGTCATGCGGGATGAACATGGTGTTCTCGCACACTTGCTGAAGCGTGCCCCTAGTGAAGCGACTCTGTAGTCCTGTCTCTGAAATGGCCTTCCATATAGCCATGAGGAGCTTATACGGGACTGGTGAATGAACTACCTGCTGCTGCCCTGTGAGGGCATCCATCTCCAAGCGAATTGGACAAATCTGACTAAGCTCAGCTAGTTCTTCTGCTGGCAATTCCCCCTTCCTGATCTCCTCCTCAACTGTGCGCTGAAGGGCACTCTTAGTTCGGGAACCTGTAGCTGTCAGAGAAGCGCCAGCGCTCCCCATTCCATGCATTCCACCGGTGACGTCTGCAGCTGTCACCGAGGGAAAGCTCCCTACACTACTCTGCTTAAACTGAAATGACGGATAGAGCGCCGTGGGCGCCGATGGCTCTGCTGACGCTGGGGGTTCTTTAGCCTCTACCCGGACTGGATCTACCTCTGCTAAAAGTTTCCTACATTTGCTCCATGTGCGAATTATGCCCTCTGGAGCTTTCGGGGGTTGCTGAATGCAGACTCCTATCTGATCCCAGAGCTGAAGGGATAACGTACCTGCTTCTGGGTAAAGCAGGCAGTGTTCCCTCAAGAACACCAAAAGCCGCGCTAGTTCTCCACTGTGAAAGCTTATCTGATATACCCTGGCCAGGATTTTGAATTCATCCTCATGAATTCTTTGACTAGCGGACGGACGTTGCCGCTGAGGACAAGTCCCCATATTACCTGCGGGGGTCCTTTGAAGTCTCCTTCTCGGGACGATTCGACGCGTCTGTAGTTCAGGCAATAGGTTTTGCGTGACGAATCTCTGGGTAGAGATCGGAGCGTGGCCTGCCGCCACGGGCCCTCGGTGGCCTCTGCGCTGTCAGGGGTTCACAGCCGACCCTGAGCGGAACACGTTTTTCCGTGCTGCAAGCCGCCGCGAAAGCCGGAGCAAGCTGTAGGATGCCTCTCTGAAATGCCTCGTCGCGGAGCTGCCTTCCCGATCGGCTGGCTTTCCGACCGGGCTGCCGCGCTGTCCTCCGGGATGATCGGACACGGTTCTAGCATAGAACCGGACCGCGTTGATCGCTTACTCTCGGGTAAGATCACGTCTCGGGGTCACCAGATGTTGGATTGGGGCCGTGAAGCGGCCCTTGGGTCCCGGAGGAGACTGGTCAAGTAACGACACGAGACAAGATGGAGTGAAGACCAGTGGTTTATTGAGGGAAAAACATCATCATATATAGGAATTCAAGGCAGCGTGTGATAGAATCGTCATCTGACAGAAAATCATATCACCCATTTACCCGGGTTAATGGGGAATCTTTCTTGGGGAAGTTAATTAACTAGGGCAAACACCGACAGGGGAAATCCATTGTTCGGGGCTTACACCAGGGTAAATATGGCCACTATTTGCACTAGAGCTTGGGCTGATCTGTGAGTCAGTAATTGCCTAATACGTAACGGAGGTTAGCGATTTGCTTCCCTCAGCAGAATCGCCGGTCAGGTCAGATGTGGGTGAATCAATCCTATAACTATTAATCCGCCCCCAATTTCTGTGCCCGCAGAGCCCACGGGCCAGGAGCTTTCTCGACTGAAGTGGCCTCTGCAAGGGGCCGTATTATGCCAATTATGCTAGCGGAACCCGCAGACCACCAACCTTTGCAAAACTGGGCTCTAATCAATGGTCATGTCTTCTTAGATTATGAAACAAAATAGGTAAGTGTCTGTTATGAAGATTACACTTTCAGATAAGACTCTGTCACAATGAAGACATGTCAGCATCTCAATAAAACAGAAGCAGCTCATGACAATTGTATCTTTTTAATGGGCAAATCTCCATGTAAAGAACGTTCTTTCATAAAAGAGAAGGTCCAATCATCTGTTTCATAAAAAAGAGACACAACTCAGAAACTGTTAAATATAAACATCAAACCCATATTATGGAATACAGATACCATCATGCATCTGCCTGCTAGCCCCTCCCACAAGGGTTGAAGGTGCTTACCTGAGTTCTAACTGGCACTTCCAACTGTCATTCTGTATGTAGTTATACTGAGGTAATGTTCCTGTAATTATAAATAAATAAATAAACAGTTATTATTAATTACTATTGTTAATCATCATCGTTCAACCTCTAACAAAATGGTAGCAGAGGATTGGTTTTGAGAAACTAATTAAAAATTAAATTAAAGAAGATTTCCAACTCTGAATTATCACCATGTCAAAACCACCAATGAGAGTTAGGACCAGGCGTATTGCAGCGCAGCTAACTCCAAGCGACAAAAATATAAGCGGGAACTCAGTGGACACAATTGCCGACGATGATGAGGAGCAGAACAGAAAATTACAATTACAGTAATAGCTCATACAAGGTCCGTTTCATATAACATCGGATTCATACAACATCGCCTAATTCCTTGAAAAAAGTTGCCTCATACAAAGTTGTGCGACTTTGTATGAGGCATTGGGGTTTTCCCAGGTTGCATTGTGCCTGGGCAGTATAAAAGGCAGGACACATGCGTGCATTGCTCTTGTGGGTTTTGCATGAGGCGAAGAGTGTTTAGGAGTGGTTTTGAGCATGATTTTGGATTTTTTGAATTTTTTCGTCAGAATTTTTAGAAGCATTCCTGGGATTTTTGCAACATTCTTCAGGTTCTTGGACAATCAGGGTTGTTTGACATGTTTTTGTAATGTTTTTAGCCTTTAGACAATGATTTCTTAAAGTTCTGTCAGTTTCCTGTCTGTTTCCTTGACTTTGCCCTGAAGTTTGTGCTGTTATAGTACATTGTATCTCTATGGAAATGACGTTGTATGAGGCATCGCGGCAAGGATTTGGACGTTGTATGAGGCATTGCGGCTAGGATTTTGCATGCCTCATACAAAGTCCAAATCCGTATAAAGGCCAAACTTGTGGAACCAAGTTTGGACGTTGTATGAGGTATCACTGTACAGTAATACCTCATACAACATCCAAACTTGGTTCCACAAGTTAGGACATTGTATGAATTTTGACTTTGTATGTGGCATGCAAAATCCTAGCCGCGATGCCTCATACAATGTCCAAATTATTGCCACCGATGCTTTGTATAACGTCATTCTCATAGAGATACATTGCACAAACTGCAAGCCAAAGTCAAAGAAACACAGGAAACTGACAGAACTTTAAGAGGGGCCTTCAGCTCAACAACTTAAACAGGATTTAGCAAGGAGCGGGCTCAACAACCACGTCGGAGCCCAACTCCAGGTCCTCAGGATCATCGCCAGAGCAGGGCAATAATAATAATAATAATAATAATAATAATAATAATAATAATAATAATAATAATAATAATAATAATAATAATAATAATAATAATAATAATAATAATAATAATAATAATAATAATAATAATAATAATAATAATAATAATAATAATAATAATAATAATTTTAATTTTAATTTTAATTTTAATTTTAATTCAGTACCGCAATTCTCTACCTTTGCAGTTTTTTGTTGTTGTTCAGTCGCACAGTCGATTCCGACCCATTGCGACCCTATAGAACATCATCCTCCAGGGATCTCTGTCCTCCGGAACGCCGGAGTAGCAGCTGACAAGCCTCGCCGTGACTCTCCCGAGCCCCCACCATCGGCCCGGGGTGGGAGTCAGCTGCGGCAACAGGCCCCGCCTCCCTCCAGCCCTCACCTCACCTCCACCAACGCCGGGGCAGGGAGGCCGCACGGAGCTCGACCGGCAGTGGCGGGGAAAGAAAGAACTTGCTGCACTTGGGGCTCGCCTCTCCGACGAGTTCTTTCTTCCCTGCCTCCTCTGGCCGGCTGCCGGTCGAACTCCATGCGGCCTCCCAGCCCCAGCGTCGGTGGGGTCTGTTGGAGGCAGGGAGCCACTTTTGGGGCCAAGGAGAGGCAAGCTCCAAGTGCGGCGAGTTCTTTCTTTCCCCGCCTCCAACGGACCCCACCGAAGCCAGGGCTGGGAGGCTGCACGGAGCTCGACCGGCAGCCGGCCGGAGGAGGCGGGAAACATAAGAACAGCCTTGCTGGAACAGACCACAGCCCATCCAGTCTAGCATTCTGTCTCACACAGTGGCTCACCATTTCCTTCAGGGTATTCCCAAGCAGTTGCCTTCACCTGCTTAGGATTCCCTGGAAATGGCATTGAGAGATATCCTGCCTATCTCTCCAACCCCGAGGTTGTCCTTAAGTATCCATAATTATAGCCATTGATACCCTTGTCCTCCATGAACTTGTCTAATCCTTTCTTAAAGCTGTCAAGACTGACAGCTGTCACCACTTCTTCTGGCATGGAGTTCCATAGACCAGTAATTATCTGGGTGAAAAAGTACTTTCTCTTATTTGTTTGAGAACTAGTACCCAAAAGTTTCATGGAGTGCCCCCTAGTTCTAGTGTTATGCGATAGGGAAAACAGTTTTTCCTTATCTACTTTGTCCACACCGTGCATGATTTTATAAACTTCAATCAGGTCACCTCTTAGACGCCGTCGTTCAAGAGTGAAAAGGCCCAACCGTTGCAGCCTAAGATGGTAAGGAAGGTGTTCCAGTCCCCTAATCATTTTGGTTGCCCTCCTCTGCACTTTTTCCAGCTCCATAATATCCTTCTGGAGGTATGGCGACCAGAACTGTACACAGTATTCCAGATGGGGCCTCACCATAGATTTATAAAGAGGCAAAATGACACTTGCTGACTTATTTTCTATACCCTTCCTAATGATCCCTAGCATTGAGTTTGCTTTTTTCACTGCTGAGGCACACTGGGTTGACACTTTCATTGAGCTGTCCACCAGGACACCAAGGTCCCTTTCCTGGTTTGTCGCCGAGTTCAGAACCCATCAGTTTATAAATGTAGTTGATTTTTTTTGCCCCAACATGCATCACTCTGCACTTACTAATGTTGAAGCTCATTTGCCACTGTTTTGCCCACTCCCCCAGTGTCAAGAGATCCCTCTGGAGCGCCTCATAATCTCTCACAGTTTTCACTACCCTGTATAATTTAGTGTCGTCAGCAAATTTGGCTACCTTGCTATTTACTCCTACTTCTAGATCATTTATGAAGAGGTTGAAAAGCAGGGGTCCCAGTACTGAACCTTGGGGGACCCCACTCTTTACTTCCCTCCACTTGGAGAAGTGTCCATTTAGTGCTACCCTCTGTTTAATGTCACTTAGCCAGTTGCTGATCCAGGACAAGACCTGTCCCTTTATTCCATGACTGGTAAGTTTATTCAAGAGCCTTTGGTGCGGGACCTTGTCAAAAGCCTTCTGAAAGTCCAGATAAACAATGTCAACTGGATCCCCCTTATCCACATGCTTGTTGACACTCTCAAAAAATTCCAACAGATTAGTGAGGCATGATTTGCCCTTGCAAAAGCCATGTTGGCTCTCCTTTAGCAGCGCCTTCTCTTCTATGTGCCTATTAATTCTATCTTTTAGGATGGTTTCCATCACTTTACCTGGGACACATGTCAAACTGACAGGTCGGTAATTTCCTGGATCACCCCTGGATCCTTTTTTGAAAATTGGTGTTACATTCGCTACCTTCCAGTCATCAGGCACAAAGCCTGATTTGAGGGAAAGATTATATATTTTGGCTAGGAGATCAACAATTTCATCTTTAAGTTCCCTGAGACTTGTGGATGGATGCCATCTGGTCCTGGTGATTTGTTAGTGTTTAGTTTAACAAGACATGCAAGGACCTCCTCCCTGGTTATTTCTATCTTGCTTAATTCTTCGGTTTCCCTCCCTACGTAGATAGGCTCTGTTTTGGGCATGTGGTCTCTGTCTTCTTCAGTGAATACTGAAGCAAAGAATTCATTGAGTCTCTCTGCAATCTCTGTTTCCTCTTTAATAACCCCTTGCCTTCCATTGTCATCTAATGGTCCAATGGCCTTCCTTGTTGGGTTCTTACTTCTAATGTACTTAAAGAAGTCTTTTTTATTTCTCTGAGTAATTTTAGCTATACGCTCCTCAAAGTCTTGCTTTGCTTTCCTGATTGTTGCCTTGCATTTGTTCTGCCAGAATTTATGTTTCTGCCTGCTGTCCTCATTCGGACAAGCCTTCCATCTTCTAAATGAGCTTTTCTTGCTTTTGATCACTTCCCAAACAGCTCCTGTAAGCCACATCGGAGTCCTCTTGGACCTGGCAGTGCCCTTTTTCCTTTTGGATATGCATTCCAATTGGGCCTCTGTTATTGTTTTTGTAAACAGCCTCCATGCCTCTTGGAGTGTTTGTATTCTCTCAATTTTCTCTTTCAGTTTCTTTTATACCAGTTTTCTCATTTTTTGGGAAATTTCCTTTTTGAAAATTTAAGATCTCTGTGTTAGATTTTATCAGTGACTTGCGGTCTATGATCAAGTTAAACATAATTGAGTTGTGGTCACTGTTCCCTATTGGATCAGTCACATTAACATCTTGCACCAGTATTACTCAGGATCAAGTCAAGGATTCTTGTACCTCTAGTTGGGTCTTCAACCATCTGTCCCAGGGAACAATCATTTAGCATACCTAGGAACTTTATCTCTTTATCATGTGCTGAACAACAGTTCACCCAGTCTATGTGAGGGTAATTGAAGTCCCCCATTATAACCAGACTTCCCTTCTTGGATGCCTCCTTTACAACATTCTCCAACTGCCAGTCTCCCTCAGGAGTTTGGGTCGGAGGCCGATAGTATTTGCCTACTGTTAGACCATCCTTGTGGCCTGGTACTCTTACCCACAGAGTTTCTAATGGTGACTCCAAATCACCCAGATATTCCAATTCATACAATTTTATCACTTCTTTGACATACAAGGCTACACCACCTCCCGTTTGCCCCTTCCTATCCTTCCTGTACAGTTTGTAGCCTGGGATAACTGTATCCCATTGGTTATCATCCATCCACCATGTTTCAGTGATGCCAATAATATCAATATTCTTATCTATTGCTAAGTATTCCAGCTCCCCTATTTTGTTCCGGAGGCTTCTGGCATTTGTATACAAGCACTTATATATGCTTTCCTGATACAGTCTTTTGAGTCCAGTTGCCTTGTTAGACTGCCTCTTGCATCCTTCTGCTAGAGTGCTGGTGACTAGCTCCTTGCTCTGCTCAGGAAGAAAGAACTCGCCGGAGAGGCGAGCCCCAAGTGTGGCGAGTTCTTTCTTTCCCCGCCACTGCTGGTCGAGCTCCGTGCGGCCTCCCAGCCACGGCGTCGGTGGACATGCGCAGTTGCTCAACAGTGACTCTGCTCACAAAGAAGTTTTTAAAATCTAACTGGCTGTGTACCTATTCCGTTCTGTCAGTTTATTAATGTCCCTGACCACCAAAGACAAATATTAACAATGAATGAAAACAAAAATAACTATGATTTGAACAATGAATTCACCAAGCTTAAAGTGACAGGTAACAATATATTTGAATGGGCACAACTATTTCAATTATTACTTATGAGAGATAATGCATTATTTCTCATACAAAATTCACCACCAAAACCTTGGAGTCTAGAATTAGATTACCTACATCATAAAATATTCTATTTATTACTCAGTTCTATCGAACCAGCACTGTACCCCCGTATTCCCAGTGGCCTTACTGTGTCAGAAATTTGGAACAAACTATGCAATATACTCTATAGCAAAAATAGGAGTACAACATCTAGAATTTCAAGGGAATTTCATTCCTACTAACTACGACCAGGAATAGCTATGGGGGAACACCTGTCACATTTAATTGGGATGCGATCTCAACTGATACAAAGAAGTGAACACATAACTGATGAGAGTCTCATTAGTGTAATTATTAACTCTCTAGATCCCAATTGGGACAGTTTTGTAAGTCAATTAGATAATATTAGTTATGGGAACATATCATTAGAATCATTATCAAGTAGACTTATTGCAGAAGATAATTTGAGAAAGGATAGGACAATTGTACACAAAGATTCCAGATCAACAAAAAGGGTAGATTTCAATATTAATGCAAATACACATCAAACATGTTATATTTGTGGTTCAAGGTATCACCTAAAAAAACATTGCCCCAAGATCGCAAAAAATTATGACACCAAAGAAAAACCACCATCATACAAAACAGACTACCAAGATAGGTGCATGCAAAATCACAACTACTACCGATCATATACATCAAGATCACCTAGCTCTAGAAGAGATGATAAATTCAGAAGGGTATATAATAAAACTGAACATAACTCGGTCAATAGGGTTAAATTTGAAGGAGATAATCCAGAACTATATGATAAAGACCTACATTGGTTGTTAGATTCAGGAGCCACTGCTCATACATCACACAATAGAAAGTTGTTTCAATCTTTTGTGGCAACATCATTTAAAATTAGAATGGCAAATCAAAATTTTTCCAAGGTACTAGGCAAAGGAAATATTTTTATTCCAGGTTTGGGAATTTTGAATGCTGTATTTTATGTTCCAGAAATACCTATTAATGTATTAGCAATAGTTAAATTATCAAAGGAAATAAATGTAAAAGTGTTGTTCCAAAAGGGAATGATAAAGGTCACAAAAATGGTAAAAATGTTGAAAAAATTGAAACAATAGACGGGTTACCATATTTGATATACTTGAATGAAAACAAAGAAAGGGTGTGTGCTAACTCTGTTGACATCAATAACGATGCTGGGTCCGAATTGGAAGAGGAAGGTGAAATTACAGATAGTACTAAACCTTATAAGAAAGGAGAAGCAGAAGTAATTGTGGAAAATGAGAAACAAGATAAATTTGAAGGTACAAAAATTGAAGTTAATGAAAAAAAGTTAATTTTTGGGAAACCAGTTCATGATGAGTGTACAAACATGCTCCATAGAAGACTTGGACATGTGAGTTTTCCTGTAATTGGGGAAATGTTGTGTTGTTCTGATGGGTTAAAAATTAAAAGATGTAAAAATTATCTCGAATGTTCCATATGCAAATGTTCAAAAACAAAAACTTCACCCATACCAAAAACTTCATTAAGAAATACTTCCCAACCATTTCAACTCATTCACTTAGATCTGGTAGGACCACTAAAGGAATCATTAGGAAAAAAGAAATTTTTTTTGACAATAGTTGATGACTATAGCAGGTATGGGTTTGACTAGACCCTCAAAAACAAGGCAGAAACATTTACCAAATTTAAGGAATTCTATAAAAGAGTTGAAACACAAAATGATACTAAGATTAAACAAATTATGACATACCGGGCATCTGAGTTCTTATCAGGTGAATTCAGGGCATGGACCATCAAACAAGGTATCATACATTATACTACTTCCCCATTCTCTGCATTTCAAAATGGCATTGCTGAAAGGAGAAATGGGGTATTACAAACAATGCTAAGATGCGTATTAGAGGATGCAAATTCGAATCAGTCATATTGGGGTGAAGCCATACTTTACTGCAACTATACTTTGAACAGGGTGTGGTCTAGTGTAATAAATATGACACCGTACGAGGCATTGTACAGACGCAAACCCAGGCTATCTCATCTGCATGTATTTGGTGTATCGGCTGAAGTTCTAATACCAAAACAGATGAGGAGAAAAGGGGATAAAATATGCAAAAGATTAATATTTATGGGTTATGAACCTGGGTCCAAAGCGTACAGATTTTTAGACAAACAAGGGAAAGTAATAGTTTCCAGGTCTGCAGTATTCTATGAAAACAGCAACTGGAGTAAAATTCATTCCAATGAAATAATTACCCTGTTTCCCCGAATATAGGACCTCCTCCCATAATAGGACACCCCCCTTTTTTCCCCCTGCCTTTGAAATATAAGGCCCCATCCAAAAATAAGACCTCCTTACCTCCTGGCTGTAAGGCGGCATGGCCCATAAGAAAGCCTGCCGCATCGGAGTCTCAATTGCCTCCCCGCTCACAACCAAGAGAAGTTTCCCCTGGTGAGAGCGGGATCGAGACTCCGACGCGGCAGGCCTTCTTATGGGCCATGCCAGCCGCCTCACAGCTGAGGCCAGTCTCGATCGCGCTTCCCCACTCACAACCAAGGGAAGCGTCCCTTGGTTGTGAGTGGGGAAGCACGATCGCGACTGGTATTCTTCTTCATGGAAAAATAAGACATCCCCTGAAAATAAGACCTTGTGCTAATTTTGGAGTTTTTAAAAATATAAGACAGTGTCTTATATTTGGGGAAACACGATATAAACGAACATGACATCAACAGTAATAGTAAAAAAAGAAAGACACACTCTAGTGTTACACAAGAAAGCCAAACAGATGAGGTTGACTTGTATACTGAAACTACAAATAATTCAATTGATATAACCCCCGAAAATGATAAATTTAGTCAACAAACAGATAATAATTTAACTAATTCATACCCAAGAGTGTCCGCCAGAATAAACAAAGGTCAATTATCCAAAGAGTTTGAAGATTATGTGATGACAATTAAACATTCTTACATCACCCCAAATAATTATCAAGACATATTAAGACTTCCCCCAGACAAACAACAAAATTGGAAATTGGCTATGCAGAGAGAAATGAACAGCTTAAAGGAAATGCAAGTATATACACCTGTGAAAAATAATCCTGAAGAAAAAAAACTGATAGGAACAAGGTGGATACAGTATTTAAAATTAAACTTCTTGATAAAGGTTGGGAATCCCCGCTTTGACATTTCTCAAGCTCAAGGAAACAGCAATATATTTAAGGTTACTTCTATTTCTCAACTTTGCCCTATCAAGCTCGAGGCTGCTGTTGCTTTAGAATGGTGGCATGCATTCAAGTGTCAGCAAGACTACATAAGCAAAGACAAACACCTGCCCATTATGAATCCTTATCATTAATAAAATCCATTGTTGCAATACACCCTTCCCTGGTATCTGTTCACCTTTCAAGACCTGCCCAGCTACCTACCCACTCACTCACTCACTCACTCACACACACACACACACACACACACACACACACACACACACACACACACACATACACACACACACACACACACACACAGGAGTTCATATTTGTAATGCAAGGAATGGGGTAATAGTGCAAAAAAGCATATTTTTAAAAACACAATGCCTGCTGTCACTGAAAAAGCTTAGCATAAACAGAGACCACCAACCTTTGCAAAACTGGGCTCTAATCAATGGTCATGTCTTCTTAGATTATGAAACAAAATAGGTAAGTGTCTGTTATGAAGATTACACTTTCAGATAAGACTCTGTCACAATGAAGACATGTCAGCATCTCAATGAAACAGAAGCAGCTCATGATAATTGTATCTTTTCAATGGGTAAATCCCCAAGTAAAGAACGTTCTTTCATAAAAGAGAAGGTCCAATCATCTATTTCATAAGAAAGAGACACAACTAAGAAACACACAATGAAATAATCACTTCTGTATATGCAAACTTGTACTGAGATGACCCTGAGGAAAAATATGAGATTCTACTGCCTTATTATACTTCCAAAGGCCAGCTGAGATGCCAAATGAATCTTATTTCAATGGGGGGAGGGGTGTCAGATAGTGCTTGCAGCTATACTTGAGGTAACAAATTAGTTGATGATTTCAGGTTGCAACCTCACATCAACCAGCAGGTAAAATTTCACAGAGAGAGCCTCCTCAAAGATTGTGGCAATGACAAACCTCTTGTGTCAGCTAATCTTTCTCACACAAAGTCAGGCAAAAGGAATTATGGAATGAATTCACAAAATAGTGGCTTCATTTTGGCAGTTTCACCTCTGGCCTAGACACAGAAGAAAAATAAGAATAGGTGTGTGTGGTATCCGCGCACACAATTGGTATACTGGCCCTGACAGAACCCCGGTGATGGGTGATCACCTCGTTACCAGGAGTTCCCGAAGGGACAGAAATTGGGGGAGCGGAATATTAGATAGGGTTTAATTCACCTACAGCTGACCTGACAAGCAGCTCGGACAATAGGAAGCTAATGACTAACTCGCTAGTCATGTAATAGGTAATCTCGCATCTGCGGATTACTCTAAACCTAAAACCAATACCAGCCACATGTTTACCCCAGATAGCTTGGAACAATGGAGTTCCCCTGTCATTGATTAAGTTAGTTAATTAACTCCCCTGAAGAGTTTCCCCATTAACTCGTGTAAACACGGCATATGGATTCTGTCAGATCGCAGTTCTTTTGCATGCAGCCTGTACATGATAAATACTGATGATTTGCCCTCATTAAATTACTGGTCTTCGCTCCATCTTGCCTCGTGTCTCATTGCTTGAGCAGATCAACTTAAAAGAGTCAGTCACCCTTGTAGAATTGCAACAGATTCTGGGGAATATTAATTGGGCCAGACCGTATTTTAGACTAGATACGGATCTTTTGAAACCGCTCTTCTCGCTGCTAACGCTAGGTAAGCAGCCAGCAGACCGAATACACATCCCTCGAGAGGCACGCTTGACTCTCGAAAAGGTCAACCAAGTTCTCAGCCAGAGATGGGTGGACAGGATTAGTCAGGGGCCATATGCTCCGATTCTAAACCTTTATATCGTTTGGACCGGATCCATGTTTAGCGGAGCCCTAGGGGTGGACTCCGAGCGGGGGGCGAGTATCGTGGAATGGGTGTATTTACCACACACCTCTTCCCGGAACATCGTTCCTCTGCAGAAACTGGTCTCCGCGGTGATTTACCAAGGAAGGCTGAGAGCTAGGGACATCTCAGGGCACGATTTAGCAAAAATTGTGGTCCCATTCACAAAAGAGCAAATTCAGCAACTGATGCAGCTCAGTGACTCGGTTCTGATTGCTTTGGAGAGATTCACTGGATGCTTGGCATACCATTTGCCGAAATACCCCAGACTCGTCTCGCTTCAAACACAGACAGTCAGTTTGTGTGAGTTAACGTCACTGGTTCCACTTCAGGGGGCTCGGACAGTTTTCACTGATGGGGGTCGCACATATGGTGTTCTGACTTGGCAAGAGGACCAAGCTTGGCGCACGCTTCTAACTCTTCCACAGAAGTCCACACAGGGGGCAGAGTTGGCAGCGGTGAACCTCGCCTTGCGTACCTTTGCCAAAGAACACTTAAACATAATTACTGACAGCCAGTATGTTAGGAATTTGCTTCACAGTCTACTGGGAGCGTATATCACTCCCGCGATAGACAAAAACTTGTTGAGACTTTTTCTCACAACTCAATTTCACTTGCGGAACCACACCGAAGCACTCTATATCGCCCACATCAGAAGCCACCAGGACTTGCCTGGTTCGATTTCCACGGGCAATAGCAGAGCGGATGCAGCCGCAAAGGAAATTCAGCAATGGTCAGTTTTGGGAGTCTACACAACTCCAATTCAAAGTCATGCATTCTTTCATCAGAACGCCAAAGCACTCGCACGGCAGTTCAACCTGTCACTTTCCCAAGCCCAAGGCATAGTCCGTTCCTGTCCGCATTGTGCAGGGGCGGTAGGGGGGACCTCATGGGGGGTCAACCCACGAGGGACAGAGGCCAACCAGGTGTGGCAGATGGATGTCACACATGTTCCGCAGTTTGGCAGATGGCAGTACATGCACGTTTGCATTGACACCTTTTCACAGTTTGTTTGGGCTACAGCGCAGAAGGGAAAAATGGCTTCCCATGTGGAGCAGCATCTCCTTTCCTGCTTCGCGGCCATGGGCAAACCATGGCACATGAAGACCGACAATGCTCCAGCTTATAGCTCCAGACAGCTGGCCACCTTCATGGCCACCTGGGACATTAAGCACACCTTTGGCGTTCCGTACAATCTGTAAGGGCAAGCGATTGTGGAACGGGTCAATCGGACACTTAAGTCCTACATTGAAAATCAAACAGAAAGGGGGGAACCACCAGCCCCCCAAAAAAATCAGGGTCAGGCACAGCATTGTCTGGACAAGGTATTGTTTACGTACAATCACCTTAATGTTTTTTTCAGATTGCACTCCGCAGGAGAAGCACTTCCGTCGCACGGAGGCTCTCCCGCGGCCAATGGTGTGTTACTGAGTGCCACCGGATCCTTCCTGGAAGGGCCCGGCGCCACTCATAACATGGGAAAGAGGGTATGCTGCAATTATGTCTCCTACAGGCGTCATCTGGATTCCAGCCCGGTGTGTCAAGCCTCACTTTGAGTCCAATGGCGTGGACCCAGGCAGTTCCAGACCCGATCCCGGAGATGGAGGAACTCACCCTGATGGGGAGAGCCAAGCGAAGGAGGCGGTGACAGCAGATGACAGCGCTGAAGATCACCTGGGGGATGGCCAAGTCCCTGTGCCAGGAGGCGGTGGACGCCGTTCGGCGGGAGGACAAGGAGCCGACACCGGAGCACATCTTGATTGCAGCCTTTTCCCTGATTACAGCTAATTCCATGATGACCACCATCATCTTGATCCTTTCCCTGCTTGCGGGGGGAGGCGTTCAAGCAGCTTCACTGGAAGCCAACAACCTGATGCCAGGTGGAGATCTCTCTGCCTGGCTGCAGTACCACGTTTGGGAAAGATTGGCGAACCTCGTCAATCAGTCCGTTTTTTGCCTGAGGCAGACCACCGCTTCTGCCTCTATCCTGAGCACTTGTCTCATCCCAGTGTGTCACTCCCCAGATGCGCGCATCAGGAACGGTGACTGGTTGGTGAAGCGGATATTTGGTCCATTTTACAAGACTGCCTTTTCAACGTACACACACTGGGGAACCCAAGTTTATTTTTATTTATTTATTTATTTATTTATTTATTTATTGTTAAATTTTTATACTGCCCACTCAGCCAAAGCCGACTCCGGGCGGTTCACAATAGTGGGTAAAAACAGATAAAAACAAATAAAACAGATAAAAACCAGCAATAAGAACCCACCCCTAAAAAGAGAGGGGTGCAGGAACTGAAGAAACCATGGGGCAGGCATCCTCCCCTATATTAACCACCCAACGGAAGCCACCCCTCCACCTGCACCCCAAACTTGGCCCGCCAGCCAGGTTTTTAGTTCTTTTCTAAAGGGCAACAACTCCGTCTGGAGACGCAGTTCCACAGGCAGCAGGTTCCAAAGGGCAGGTGTGGACACAGAGAAGGCTCTCCTCCTTGTGCCAGAGAGGCGAGCCCCCCTGGCCGATGGCACTATTAGAGAGCCCCTCCGGTCCACTCTGGTTGGACGGACAGACGTCCTTAGGGCGATGCGGTCTCTAAGGAAACCTGGCCCACTACCATATAGGGCTTTAAAGGTCAAAACCAGCACCTTGAATTGCACCCGGAGGCAAATGGGTAACCAGTGCAGCTCCCACAGCAGTGGTGAGGTATGGGCATAACGTCCACACCCCATCACCACCTGGGCCGCCGCATTCTGGACCAGCTGCAGCCTCTGAATGGTCATCAAGGGCAGCCCCATGTAGAGCGCATTACAAGTCACCAAAGTCCTACTGGCTGATGCGGACACTCTCTACACTCCCCGAGTGGCGGTCAGCCCGAACTCTACTTGTGCTCGTATGAAGGCTGTTCCGTGGTCGAAGGGCCACAGCGCCGTTGCCTCGACCCCGGCAACAGCAACTGGATTTGCAATAACCAAGAGACTATTAACTCAATGTATGCTCATGTTACTTTGCCTTCAGGATGGTTTTTTACATGTAACCAGTATACTTGGAACTACATTCCTGCAAATGTATCTGATTCCCTTTGCTGTATCAGTCGTTTGACATTGTTGCTTCCCACTAGAGACATGGTTGCACCAAGCATAAATGTACCTTCACACATATGGCACGCTCGTGCCACCCAGTTAGACAGCTCATGTGATAGCAACATTAGGATTCTGAGTAAAGCTGAGTATGTTTCGTTAGCAGTCAGCTTGTTTGGCGTGCCAGGCTTAGCCGTAGGCAACGCTCGGAGAATTGGTCAATTGGCTTGCGCTTTGGCAAAAGCCATTAACCACACCTCCTCGGTGATAGCGCTGCTTAATCAAGAGCAGACAGAGCTTCACCATTCCATACTGGATAATCGAGCAGCTATCGATTACCTCTTGCTGTTACATCATTTGGGTTGCGAGTCTGTCCATGGCATGTGTTGTTTTAACCTCACGGACAACTCGCGCAAGGTACAGAGTCAACTCACAGACCTCCATACCTTGGTTAAAAACATCAAGGAAGATGGGTGTGGGCGTGGTGGAATTCGTTATGGTCCTGGTTCCCATGGGGTTGGCTACAAATGATGCTCAAGGTGATTGTGGGGGTGATAATATTGGGAACGACTGTGTGTTGTTTCACGCAATGTATTCCCTCGCTGATGTCAAGATGTCCCCCATGGAGAGAACCCTGGAATGTCCTCACTCCACGTCAGCTGATGCCACTCCTACGTTGAGCCGTCTGTCAGGTCCAATTAAACAAATAAAGGGGGAGTGTGGTATCCACACACACAATTGGTATACTGGCCCTGACAGAACCCCGGTGATGGGTGATCACCTCGTTACCAGGGGTTCCCAAAGGGACAGAAATTGGGGGAGCGGAATATTAGATAGGATTTAATTCACCTACAGCTGACCTGACAAGCAGCTCGGACAATAGGAAGCTAATGACTAACTCGCTAGTCATGTAATAGGTAATCTCGCATCTGCGGATTACTCTAAATCCTAAAACCAATACCAGCCACATGTTTACCCCAGATAGCTTGGAACAATGGAGTTCCCCTGTCATTGATTAAGTTAGTTAATTAACTCCCCTGAAGAGTTTCCCCATTAACTCGTGTAAACATGGCATATGGATTCTGTCAGATCGCAGTTCTTTTGCATGCAGCCTGTACATGATAAATACTGATGATTTGCCCTCATTAAATTACTGGTCTTCGCTCCATCTTGCCTCGTGTTTCATTGCTTGACCAGTCTCCTCCGGGACCCAACAGCCGCTTCGCGGCCCCGATCCAACAGGTGTGCAACCTGCCCCTCTTCCTGCTGTGAATATATTACTATACAGTATCTATATCAGGGGTTCCCAACCTCCCCCCCCCCCCTGCCATGTTCCACCTAAGCATCTCTGACACATACACTCTGTGACATATAATTCTTATTCAAAAAGTGAACTATTCACTGGAGGAAGCGTAAAAGGCCATTAACTTGGTCTAAACTCATTCTTAAATTGTCCACCCTTAAAAATCCAATTGTCCCCTTGCAGGGCATGTACCCAAGCCCCATGTTGGAAACCATAAGAACATAAAAACATAAGAACAGCCTTGCTGGAACAGGCCACAGCCCATCCAGTCCAGCATTCTGTCTCACACGGTGGCTCACCATTTCCTTCAGGGTATTCCCAAGGAGATGCCTTAACCTGCTTAGGATTCCCTGGAAATGGCATTGAGAGATATCCTGCCTATCTCTCCAACCCCGAGGTTGTCCTTAAGTATCCATAATTATAGCCATTGATACCCTTGTCCTCCATGAACTTGTCTAATCCTTTCTTAAAGCTGTCAAGCTTTATATAGCTTCACCATGAAGCTATACATTAAAAATTATATCCTACTTTTCCACCCATAAACTCAAATATAAGGCTATATTTTCCTCCCATGTTTATCATTACAATCCCAACTCAATGAGGTAACTCAGGTTGAAGGAGAGTGGGCCAATTTAACCCACTAAGTATGGCCAGCTCAGATAGCAGAGTGTTATATTAATTTCTGAAGACTTTGTCCAAATTCACAAATTGATATGGAAAGAACTTAATCATAGTAAACTCAAATTTGAGTTAAACTATATTTAACTTTTAAAAAATAAAATGAAGGAGAAATATACAACAGTTGAATGGTCTGAATATACTGTATTTATGGTATTCAAAGCTGTAGTATTTGGAACAGAGATAACCATGTTTGTATTAACAGAAAGAGAGCCAGGTTGTTTTGATGGTTACAGTACTGGACTTGGGTACTCGGTAGTCCAACAATGCTGACATGTTCTTGGACTGTTAAGAGGAGTTCAGTCTGTAGAAATCAGCAGGTTATGTTTTTCAATGCTTGAAGGTATGCATTGACAACGGCTAATACTGTCATAACATTAAAAGTCATGAACAAAAGCCAAGTGCAATTAACTAACATACTTGGATCAAAACAATAGAGGGCCCTGTTGCCTGAACTTGAAAATGATATTTTGGCTTTTATTTGGTGACTGAACTATGTTGGCTGGAGAATTCTGGGAGTTAACCCTTCAAAAAAGTAACATTTTCATGCTCGGTGGTACCTTCGAGACTATTACCTTGTGTAGCCTAAGCTTTCATTGACTTCATCCCACTTCATTAGATGCCTCACACTCAAATCAAGGAGAGCTCTGGATCCACTAGGTTACACAAGAGACAAGTTCCACCTAACCACTTTCAAAGACTTAACTGCTAGGACAGTTCCCACAACCAGCCTTAAGAGGATTATAATAAAGCATTTTCACAAGGCAAATATAGGGAACAGAATACTCTGGTCATGTAAACATGGGCAGAAAAGAGGAAATGTATCACCAAAGGAAAGAGGACAGTAGTTTACATATGATAATTTTTAGGTACAGATGTGTGTTTAGAAATAATTACTGTAATTAAGCAGCAATACAATACCATATCGGCTAAGACTTATTTATAAACAAATTACCCATATGCCTCCTCTGCTTGCTGTTGTCTAAATGCTAAGAATTGATGAGCATCTTCCAGGTCCTTCTTGCTCTCTTTGGTAATAGTTCCTCTTATCTAAAATGGAGGAGGACTGGATGTTCCTTCACTCACATGATGACTTTGTAATAGTTCTTTAAAAAGCAAATAGGGCAGATAGCCACTATTTGAGAGAGAGAGAGAGAGAGAGAGAGAGAGAGAGAGAGAAACATGTATCACATTCAAGTTGCAGATAATAGAGTTTGAAAAAAGTACAAGTGATACCTCATACAACGTCCAAACTTGGTTCCACAAGTTTGGACTTTATACGGATTTGGACTTTGTATGAGGCATGCAAAATCCTAGCCGCGATGCCTCATACAACGTCGCTTCCATAGAGATACATTGTACCGTAACAGCACAGACTTCAGGGCAAAGTCAAGGAAACTGACAGGACTTTTAGAAATCATTGTCTAAAGGCTAAATACATTACAAAAACATGTCAAACAACACTGATTTTAGGGGACAAATCATACAATAAGTTTTTAACTTTTGAAAACTTTAGGAAGTGCAGGTTTAAAAGTTAACATGTCCCATCATGCAGCACAGTGTTAATCTGCAGCCATTTTGTACAAGCTACTGTAAACAATTACTGGATGGAAGCAAGGACAAAATGGATACCAACATTTCCCATCATGCAGCACAGTGTTCATCATCCAAATAGCAGCAAACACCAAACAATTGCCCACCTTTAGTGTTCAAGAACCAAGACAATAGAAACAGCCGAAGTCTGGCTTAATTCATCTTTATTGCATGATGGTCAGGGGGAACATGTGGTAATGGCGGACAGATAGCTCATTACATACAGTGGCTATACATTTGAATGTGGCTCCTCAGTAGCTCATTGGCTACTGTCTGCGTGACGTCACCCTTAGTCACGCCCTTCTTGTCCAGGTGAGGCAGCGGCGGGAATCTTCCCGCGGCTGTAGGCATTTGGAGAATTTGTACCATGTGAGCTGGACGCTCGCTACTGCCCCCAGTGGTCACTAGCTCGCGTCCTCATACAGAAGGTTACAGTGTTACTTTTAGAGATTGTTACATTCACTCATTCGTGTGGTTACATTTACTTAAAGGCACATTACAATCCATACACAACACCCCTCCCCCCTAGGATGAGACAAAGTCTCTCATCCAATGTGGTTTACTGCATGAGCGTTTTGGGCGCAAGGCTGGCTGGCTTGTCCCGGGGAAGCTATCGCTTCTGTGTTCCCTGGGCTCTTGTCCTGCAACAGAAGAGGGAGACTCGTTAGCGACTTGCTGCAGTTCTGCAGCTTTTGGGGTGGGGTAAACTCCATTGTGGGAAAACCGGGGGCATTGGGGACTAATGAAAAACCCCACTCCTCGCTTGGACGGGTGGGGGACCACTCCGAAAAACTCCCCCGGTTTTGTAACTCAAAGTCAAACTCATGTTCTGGGAAATCTGTGGGGGCATCCACCAGGATATCTGCGGGGACAAACTTATTCCCTTTCCCCCTTGGTGGGGACCGCTGGCCCCCCTCTCCTCCCCCTTGGGCTAAACGGGTGGGGGAGAACCCTAACACTGAGTCCTGATGCGCAGTTTCCGCGTCCTGGCTACCGGGAACCCATCGCCGGAGTTGGTCTGCATGTCACCTCCAGAGTAGACCTGTGCTGGTCTCAACGCAGAATGACATAGGTCCAGTTTGCCCAATGACTACCCCCGGAACCCAGGCTGGTCCTGTGGTTGCGTAATTTCTGCAATGGACTGGGGCGCCTATTTCGAAAGTCTTGGTGCCCGCTATCCCAATGTTCCTCCCAGTGTCTTCCACCCTGTGGGGTCTAGCCTGGTCAGTATCATGGTCAGCTTCCTGCGCATGAGGAGTTCCGCGGGCGAGTAACCTGAGACCAGCGGTGTCACCCTATAACCCAGCAGGAATTGGCATAACTGTAGATTCAGGTCCCCGGGGCCCATGCGCCTCAGCGCTTCCTTTGTTGTACGCACAAGGCGTTCTACCTGTCCGTTCGTTGCTGGGTGAAAAGGTGCGGAGGTGATGTGCCATATGGCGTTTATGTAAATGAATGCCCGGAACTCGGCGGACGTGAAACTACTCGCGTTATCACTCACAAGTACATCGGGTATACCGAACGAGCTGAACACCTTGAGCAATTGCTTAATGGTTGCAGCTGATGAGGTGTTTGCCACTGGGATAACTTCTAACCACTTGGAATAAGCATCCACTATGAGGAGGAAAAATGAACCTCTGAAGGGGCCTGCGAAATCTATGTGCAGGCGAGACCACGGCCCTTTAGCTGCATCCCATTCTCTGTGTGGAAGTCGGGCCTGTTCGGGCCGAGAGCTTTGGCAACTCTCGCAAGTGCTCACCATGTGCTCTATGTCAGCACCTAACTGGGGCCACCAGAAATAGCTCCTAGCCAAAGCCTTGGAGCGGACAATTCCCGGATGGCTGACGTGCAGTAGCTTGAGCACCCTTGCTCTCAAAGATTCTGGGACGACCACCTGCTGGCCCCAAAGGAGGCAACCCCTCTCCATGGACAGTTCTAACCTATTCCTAAAAAATGGGGCAAATTCTGCCGCTGGGGCAGACGTTGGCCACCCTTTTTGCACCCAGGAGCTCACTAGGGCCAACGTCTTATCTCTCCCTGATGCCTTGGCAATTTCCGCGGGTACTATTGGGGGTGAATCCAGAACCTCTATCAGGAGCACTTGATGATCTTGTTCCACTTCACACGTGGGGTTGCCGACGTGGGGCAGGGGTGACCTCGAGAGTGCGTCTGCA
Source organism: Bradypodion pumilum (assembly GCA_035047305.1). Taxonomy (NCBI): domain Eukaryota; kingdom Metazoa; phylum Chordata; class Lepidosauria; order Squamata; family Chamaeleonidae; genus Bradypodion; species Bradypodion pumilum. Next base: position 445,226,930 of record JAWDJD010000002.1, on the reverse strand, counting down.
TGGCTTATGTCCTTTCCGGGGCGATAAACCAGCGTGTTCTGGTACGCGTTTAGAAAAATGGCCCACCTCAGCATTCTGGAGGACAGAATCTGCGGTATGGGCTTGTCTGCAGTGAAAATGCCTAGCAGGGGCTTGTGGTCAGTCACGATGGTGAAGGGGCGGCCATATAGAAAGTCATGAAACTTCTTTGTTCCAGTGATTATTGCAAGTGCCTCCCTGTCTGTCTGTGCATAATTACGCTCTGCTTTTGACAGGGATCTGGAATAGAACGCCACTGGGTCTTCCCACCCGCTGTCCAACACGTGGCACAGGACCGCCCCCACCCCCACTGGTGAGGCATCGCATACCAGAACCACTGGCTTCTTGGGATCGAAATGGGTCAGGATGGCCTCTGAGGATAAGAGTTGTTTCAGCTCATTGAATGCTCTCTCCTGATTCTCGCCCCATCGCCAAACCTCATCCTTCTTTAATAATCTATGAAGTGGCTCCGCCACCGATGCCTTCCTAGGCAGGAAGGAATGGTAAAAATTTAGGAGCCCCAGGAACGATTGCAATTCGGGCTTGGTGGTGGGGCAAGGAGCATTTTGAACAGTGGCCACCTTTGATTCAGAGGGTTTTATGCCAACTGGGGTTACCCGGAAACCTAGGAACTCTACCTCTTTTGCGAAGAAAACACATTTGTCTTTCCGCAGCCTCAAACCAGCTTTTTCGAATACTGTCAGTACTCTGTCTAGCCTTTCAGCCAATTCTGACTCGCTCCCCTCGTTATCAATACGTTGTCAAAATATGGCAAGACCCCCTCCAAACCCTTCAAAAGACGCTCCACTAATGATTGGAAGATGCCTGGAGCCGAGTTTACTCCAAACTGTAGGCGCGTCACCTTAAAGTTGTGGGTGACTATCGTCTGTGCAGCAGCTGCAGCTGGGGTTACCAAGAGTTGCTGATAAGCCTGCACCAGGTCCAGCTTCGCAAAACACTTTCCCCCATGTAACCTGGCCAACAAGTGGCTGACTACTGGCACCGGATACGCATTTGGGCGTATTGCCTTATTAATGGTACATTTGTAATCAGCGCAAATTCGAACCTCCCCGTTAGCCTTTAGCGCTGTTACAATCGGAGTTTCCCGCTCCGCAGAATCAACTGGGACTAGAATTCCCTGGCCCACCAACTTGTCCAGTTCCGCCTCTATTTTGTCCTTTAGTGCAAAAGGCACCCTTCGCGGTTTGAGTCTTATCGGCCGGATCTCCGGATCCAGGTCGAACGCAACTGGGGGCCCCTTGAATTTTCCGAGTCCCTTCTTGAATACCTCGGGATGCACGTTACACACCTCCTGAATTGGATCAGTTCCGATAGTATGCACCCCCCCCCTATGAACAAACCCAGGGGCTTAAACCATTGTGTTCCCAGGAGGCAACAGCCCCCCCCTGAGAACAACCAGAGGGAGCTCCGAGGCGTGTTGCTTGTACTGGACCTTGAATTTTCCCACCCCCAACACCGGAATGCTATTTCCCTGCACGTCTCACAAAGTAGACTTCAGTGCTTTGAGTTTGGGCCGCATGTTGGGGTAAATTTGCAAAAATTCACTCTGGGAAATAATGGAATATGAGGAACCCGAGTCTCTCTCCACCTTAATGGGGACCCCTTGCAACAGTACCTCTACAAAGTAACGTGGGTGTCCCAAGAACATGCTTTGGACCGCCACGTTGTCGTCGCTGGGGACTCGCCGGTGCACTCCATGTACCTCGACGTTGCTGTCGTCGGAGACTCGGCCCACGCCGTCCTGCTTCCTCGAGGGCTGGACGCCATCCTGCTTCCTTGGGGAATGGTCTGTTGAGCCCTTGTGGTCTCCGCGCTGTTGCCTGCAAACCTTGGTGATGTGGCCCCGCCATCCGCAGTTGTGGCACTTGGCCTTCCAGAACGGGCACTTGCTGCGGTCGTGGGATGCCCCGCAGCTGTCGCAACGTCGGCCGTCCTTCCGCACCTTCCGGATGTCCTCGTCCTCACTACTCTCCGTGGAGGAGTGTGGCGCCCGCCTGGCCATTTGCACCGGGGCTGCTGCCCTGTCGGGTTGTGGAAGCCTTGTTCTGAACCCCTTAACCCCGGCCCTCGTGGCTTCTGCCGCCTGTGCCTCCTTCAGTACCTCTTGTAACGTTGGGGGTGGCTCTTTGTTCATCAGCTTTCGCTGGGTCTCCTCGTCCCACAGGCCGTATAGCATGCGGTCCCTGAGGGCGATTTCCAGGTTCTCCAACTTGCATGGGCCGGCAGCCAAACGGAGGGCCGTTGCAAAGGCAGCCACGGACTCACCAGGAGACTGGACCCTCTTCCAGAAGGCGTCCCGAGCCGAGAACATTGAGACCATGGGCTGGAAATGGTCCCGCAGGGCTTTCAGGAGCTGCTTGACCGGGACCTCGTCTACTTTCCTTGGAGACACCAGGTCCACCAAAATCTTCATGGCCGGGAAACCGAGCATCCTGATGAGGGTGGCCCTTTTCTTCCCCTCGTCCGAGATGTCGGACACCATCAGTGCGCTTTTGAAATCCATCTCGAACAGTTCCCATTCCTCCAGTTTGTTGATGTCGAAACCGGCCTGTGTTGTCTTGATTCTGTGGGAAGCCATCATCCCACCTTCGTCGCCAATTTAGTGTTCAAGAACCAAGACAATAGAAACAGCCGAAGTCTGGCTTAACTCATCTTTATTGCATGATGGTCTGGGGGAACATGTGGTAATGGCGGACGAACAGCTCATTATAGACAGTGGCTATACATTTGAATGTGGCTCCTCGGCAGCTTGTTGGTTACTGTCTGCGTGACGTCACCCTTAGTCACGCCCTTCTTGTCCAGGTGAGGGAGTGGTGGGAATCTTCCCGTGGCTGTAGGCATTTGGAGAATTTGTACCATGTGAGCTGGACGCTCGCTACTGCCCCCAGTGGTCACTAGCTCGTGTCCTCATACAGAAGGTTACTGTGTTACTTTTAGAGATTGTTACATTCACTCATTCATGTGGTTTACTTAAAGGCACATTACAATCCATACACAACACCACTCCACCAAAAAATTGCCCTTCCCCATCCACCTCTCTACCCCATGCCAATCAGAAACAGAAAACCTAATTTACCTACCTTTCCACTGTGCCAAATAATGGTCCAAGAACCCGAAGAATGCTGCAAAAATCCCAGGAATGCTTCCAAAAATTCTGAAGAAAAAATTCAAAAAAATCCAAAAGCATGCTCAAAATCACTCCTAAACACTCTTCGCTTCGTGCAAAACCCACAAGAGAAATGCACACATGCATTCTGCCTTTTATACTGCCCAGGCACAATGCAACCTGGGAAAAACCACAATGCCTCATACAAAGTCGCAGCGACTTTGTATGAGTCAACTTTTTTCAAGGAATTTGGCGATGTTGTATGAATTCGATGTTGTACGAAATGGACATTGTATGAGTTATTACTGTAACTTGATTGGAGTCTAATTTCCATAATCTCGTCAGATAATTTTTCTAAAATCTAGAATGCAGGAAGAGTTGGAATTTATGCTCTCACTGCCATCCCAGAATCCATCCCAAACCGATGTTCTCAGCTACTATCAGAACATGTGCAACAATGTAGAGCCACAACACTTCCCCTACTTAAAATGCTTTTTTATGTCATTCCTGTGTAAACTTACTTCCAACAAGAAAGTTACATACAGTATGTTTATTTGATTTGGGGTGAATTGCAAGCATGGAATTTGTTGGATTTTGAGTTGCATTTTACTTGTAACAAATTTAATGCAATTATTATAATTTTCAAAGAAGTGGTCATCTTAGTATGTGCAAGCATATCTGACCAAAAAACAAAACAAAACAAAAAGCCCCAAGAGACAAATATATTGTGGCACCTGAAAGATTAATTCTGTATTTTAATCTGAGATTACATGTATCAAGTTTATTTCTTCCATGAAACACACATGATTCATAAAAGCTCATATTAAAATACAGTATAGCAATTATTCTTTAAGATGCCACAACATTTTTGTCCCTTGGGGGCTTTTTTTTGTCTAATACGCTCTCTCTCTTTTTTTTTAATTGGGGTTTTATCTGGCATTAATTATTAATAGTATTATCTTTAGCTGTTAATTTGGAGCCATTACTAGAACCTCCTGTATACTGTGTAATAATAATTTTGTGTCAGAAATTATTCTGGGTTGAAAGGATTTTTGCGGAAGAAACTCTGCTCAGGGAATGCCCAAATGAGGCTCTCCTGTATACTGAAGAATCATATTATGATTTCATACAGCATTCTCTATGTTCCTGTAATTTTGGGTTGAAATATCATTTAAATTCTTATTTGTAACTTTTATAACTAAAGGTTTATAAATGAAATTGTGTTTCTCACAAGTTCTGCCTACAATTTAAGTTTTGCTTTTGGGTTATTTCCTTTGGCAACTTATCAGCTTTTCACAAGCTGCAAGAAGGAATTTCTGTTTCAGCATTTTGAACCTGCAGTTTTCATAGCCGTGAGACTGATTTTTTCATAATTGAGTTGGCTTGCAACTTTCTTTTTAAAAACAGTTACATGTTTTCAATAACTTTTGGATTGTTGTGCATAAGAGCCAAGGTAAATGAAAAAAGCCCATAGAATTATGCAAGCTGATGTAGCCTGAATAATTTTTCTATGCAGGAAGAATAAACTTTGTATGGCAAAGATGCCTGGACAAAACCTATTTCACCATAAATGAAACAATGGTTTAAAATACAATACTTATACCTTGATAACCAGATGAACAGCAATATGATTGAAATGTTTATCTGATTCCACATTGGAATTAACCGTTTCAGGTTTCATCCCAGAAACCCTAGTCTGCACTGCCAATGATAAAGGTCTGTAAGAGTTGAAGTCCCAAGCATCTGAAGTGCCAAAGGCCCAGGTCTTAGAGGGCGTAGTGGGGAATTGAGCTCCTCAACTCTGGTTCTACAACCCGGTGCTCGAACTCACTGAGCTTACAAGTCAGGTGAATTCAAAGAAACAGGTAGATAATTTAAGAGAATACACAGTTCAAGGATTGCTCCAGTTCAGAAGGGATACAGGAGAGAACTTATACTTTTAGAGATCCACTTGTTGGACACAACCAGATGATGTGTTTAAGCAAAGCATCAGGAGCATCGCAACTTGAACAATTCCTGGACCAGCCAAAGCTTTCACTGAAATGTCATTGTCATGTCCAGGATACACAACTTGATTTTATTCCTGAATAAGCAGCATCTTGAGATCCATAGGTAGAAGCGTATGGAAGCCAACCACAGATTAGGCAAACAGGACAATCCAATGCTTTATTCCATTTGTTTCAAAACCTTATACTGTACTGTATATCATATTTGTTAACCAATATGAGTTGGCTAGGTGGCTCAGTAAGATAGGAACTGTTGAATTCCTCATGGTTCCTCCTGGGAATAGACCTAGACTGAATAGCCTTGGGCAAGCTCCACAACTCCAGGGAATCCCCCAGAAGGCTGAAAATGGTAAACCATATCTGAGTATTCTCCACCTAGAAAACCTTAGGAAGGGTTAATATTGCTGTTACCAATATTAAATATTGTATTTATACTCACGTTTTGTAGGCTTCTTTTCCCTTTAATGTTTAAATAAGCATTCCCAAAAAAGGAAGAAATGGGCATTAAAGAAATAATGTGTAAATTGCCACACCTGTCCTACAACTGCAGTGACTGGAAGCAGACCACACCCTCCGGGTTAAATGCCCCAATGACTTATACAGGAACGTGGAACAATGAAAAAGTTATTTTCTGGCCTTAATAGCTTTTCCCATAATAGCCTCCTAATCTACAGCAGCTTGTTTTCCCCTGTGGTGATGAGTCAACCCATGGATTGATGGCAATTGCACTCTCCCCCTCATGACTCAGCGCATTAATTTCTTGGATTATTTCCTGGTGCATAACAATTGCAGCAGTCACAGCCAACACTTTAGGTAGGAAAGAGCTGTTACTTATATATACACAGAAGGATTGCTTGGCTAGATAGATCTGAGCAGAAGGAAAGCTGTGCAGGATCAGAGCAAAGGAACATCTAGCCCAATGTAGCCTTTGCAGGCGCACCCCCCCAATAACGGACACAGACAACAATGAAAGTGGATAACAGCAAAGGGCCACATTTATTGATTCAATGCCCTAGTCCGAATTATAAATTTGTATTGGTAAAACGACCAATCATAATTCCTAAGGCAAGCAGGCCGAAGTAACACTGGTAAGGTACCACCCCAAAATTGCCAACGGCAATTGGTTACAATGTATCAAATTGTATCAATTTGTTTGTTAACAACAAACAAATTGTTGACCGTAGTCAATAACTAACTCATGACCCCACCCTCTGACGCGTATCCGTGAAATCACAGGGGTGATGCATGCTGGTTAGCAATCATCATCACCCCATCGCCTGATTCGTCGTTGACCGGACAACGTTTAACTACTTTATTCCTGTCTAGTGTTGTCCAGTCAATTGCGAACCTGCCGGATACTTGTGGGTCATACTGTTTACCTTACCAGTGCTACCCGCCCATGTGACCAAAGTCAACAGTAGGAACGAAGAAAGACCCCTATATCAAACCATAGCAACAGTGTGGGATGGGCAAAAAAGCCAGGACCCGAAGCCAATGTGGGTCCCAACCAAAAATTCCCACCCGGCCCCGAAGCGACCATAATCACACTGTTAACTAGGGAGGGGGTGGAGGGGAAAAACTTCTCCGCTCCGTCGCTGAGGCAAAATGGCAGCGCGGCTGCCTCGTGGCCACCCCTTTTATAAGGGAGCTGGCCACGCCCCTAACTACCCGGATTCTCTGTCCTGTGGGGGGGGGGCCCGCAAAGGGCGCGGCGGCCATTTTGGCGCCGCGCTTGCATTGCAGGCGCACCCCCCCCAATAACGGACACAGACAACATTGAAAGTGGATAACAGCAAAGGGCCACATTTATTGATTCAATGCCCTAGTCCGAATTATAAATTTGTATTGGTAAAACGACCAATCATAATTCCTAAGGCAAGCAGGCCGAAGTAACACTGGTAAGGTACCACCCCAAAATTGCCAACGGCAATTGGTTACAATGTATCAAATTGTATCAATTTGTTTGTTAACAACAAACAAATTGTTGACCGTAGTCAATAACTAACTCATGACCCCACCCTCTGACGCGTATCCGTGAAATCACAGGGGTGATGCATGCTGGTTAGCAATCATCATCACCCCATCGCCTGATTCGTCGTTGACCGGACAACGTTTAACTACTTTATTCCTGTCTAGTGTTGTCCAGTCAATTGCGAACCTGCCGGATACTTGTGGGTCATACTGTTTACCTTACCAGTGCTACCCGCCACACGGAGGGGCTTCACAGAAGACCTGACGCCCCCCCCCCCAGACCGTCAGCTCGGTCAACAGGCCTGCTCGCCAGTCACCCAACAGGAGGTCCATACCTCCTCGCGACAGATGGGCCCCATCCCCTGCATACAAGTCACAATTTTGTAGACTAATATCGGGGTGATGACTAACCCGTCCCCACGCCCTGGTGGTGAGAAACCGCGCCACTGCCTTATTGACCGCGCGCCTAGCTCGGTCAAGGGCCAGGAGGTTAACGCCCCCTCTGTAAGAGTGGCGCGGAACAATGTCCGACCAAACCAGGGCTGTGGCAGGCCAGACATAATGCAAGTAGGCGAGGTCCTCGCAAATCGCATGCTTGAGCGATAAGCCGGTGACCTGGCCCAAATCATTGCCCCCCAAGTGGATGATTAGAATGTCAGGCGGGTCAGCCCCCAGGCCAGAAAAAAGGAAAGGCCGCAGCTCCCGCCATAACATCCCAGGCTTACCGTGCCATGAGAGACTGGCGTGGTCACCCAGTCCCAGTCGGGGTCCCCACTCTGTCGCCGCAGCGTAACGCGCTGCCCTGAGCACATAGCTGTGGCCCACCAGCCATACTGTCACCGGTGTAATACGACACCCAGGGTCTGTAAGAAAATTGAGAAAAATGAAGGTAAGGTGACTGGATTGGTACTCATGGCGGGAGTGGGCGCACATAAAACTGAAAACATTGTGAGCCCCACCTCCCCATGCTACGTATGTCAGCCCCAGAGTACCCAAAAGCAGCTGCTGTAGAGGCTGCGCCAATACGGAACGAATGTGTGCCATAACGGGCACCTGGTAGTCCCACCCTGGTGAGGGCTCTGGCTGTCACCTTCCAAAACTGAAATTTAGTAAGGGGAGACCCATCTTGGTGACAGAAAAACGGGCCGTGGTGCCAGCCACGCAGTGCCAGGTATTCATGTAGGGCACCAACCGGACAGATGTCTGCCAAAGAACACCGTAGCAGTCTTACTCCACTGCCTACGCCATGCTGATCTGTTTTGGAGGAGCGAATCCTCAACTGGGCCCAGTCTTTGGCAACATATACATCTCCGAGTTCCAGTGCCCTACCACTTGCATCCGCCTTAGACAGCATCACGAGTTCGCTGATGCGGAGCGCTCCAAAAAATGCCACCGTTGTGGCTGCATGAAAAAGGGCTGCCTCATAATGATCAAAACAGAGGCCTGGCCAGCCCCGGGCCAACTGGGTAAGAACCCCTGGGGAAATAGGGTGCCGGTCATCCGGGCAACGCCCGCGCTCGCGCACCCACCCCTCCAAAACGTGTCTCACACGGAAGTCAGAGGTGGTATCCACATGACCCCCTACTTTGGCCATAAAAGCCAACGCCGAGAGCTTGGATGCTATGGTGCGAGGTGCAAGGCCCTGTGCATGCAGGTGAACCATGAACCGCAGAACATGGTCCACCGGGATGGGCCAGGTCTCTGGCCATTGAAATCGAGTAGCAAAAGCCCTATACAAATTGAATGCTTGTTGATACGCCTTACGCGTGCGTGGCGCTAGTGACAGGCCAATCGCCCGGTTCACCTCTCCTTGCCAATAGTCCACATCTCGTCCGGGAGTGGCGAGGGAAATTCCTCCGCATCCGGGGCCAAGGCGCGGAACCGGGAGATCTGCAGGCGGGACAAAGCGTCAGCAATATCGTTATTAACCCCTGGGACATGCCTGGCCCTGAACAAGACGTTGAGGCGCAGGCAGCGCAGCACAAAATGGCGCACTAGAACCATGACCCTGGGCGATTTAGAAGTCTGTGCATTGACAATGTGCACCACGGCAGCATTGTCTCACCAGAAATGCACCACCGAATTAGCCCACTGTTCGCCCCATAGCATCAAAGCCCCCAGAATGGGAAAAAATTCCAGGTATGTGAGATCCCGCAGGCGACCTGTGCCTGCCCATGCCGGTGGCCACCCACCATAGGCCCACTTCCCATTGAAGTACATCCCATAAACCAGGGATCCTGAGGCATCAGACTGGATCTGGAAATTGGGGGATGCCAGGAGGTCAGACCTCCAAAATGAGACCCCATTAAACTCCCTCAGGAATTGCAACCAGACAAACATGTCTGCCCTGATACCCCGGGTAAGCCTGACTCTGTGGTGGGGCCTGGATAACCCTGCCATGGCGTCGCATAAGCGCCGGGCGAAAGCCCTGCCCGGTGCGACCACCCTGCAGGCAAAATTGAGGTGCCCATGTAGCACCTGCAGTTCCCTCAGGGATGCCTTACGCTTAGCCAGCAATTCCGAGATAAGGGTCACTATCCTGGACACCTTATCACCCGGTAACCTAGAAGCCTGTACTACTGTATCAATCTCAACCCCCAGGAATACTAGTTTGGTCGACGGGCCCTCGGTCTTTTCGGGCGCTAAAGGGACACCCAGTTCCTGCATTAGCGTCTGAAATGTATTGAGGAGACGTGCACACGTGTCCCAGCCCCGTTCACCCCCGAATAAAAAGTCATCCAGGTAATGGGCTACAGACCGGGACCCTGACCTGCGGACGAAAGCCCACTCTAGGAAGGTACTAAAACGCTCGAAAGCCGAGCATGATATGGAGCAGCCAAAAGGCATGGCCTTATCAAAATAATACTCCCCTTTAAATTTAAAACCCAGCAATTCAAAGTCGCCCGGGTGCACCGGCAAGAGGCGAAAAGCTGACTTAATGTCGCACTTGGCCAGCAAGGCACCCGGGCCACACGAGCGCACCATGCGCAGCGCATGGTCGAACGATGTATACCTGACCGAACAAAGGTCATCAGGTATCGCATCGTTGACCGATCGGCCGGCTGGGTAGGACAAATGATGAATAAGGTGAAACTCACCTAGGGACTTTTTAGGAACCAAACCCAATGGTGAAACCTTAAGGTTGGGAAAAGGGGGTGCGGGAAAAGGTCCGTCGACCCTGCCCGCGTCTAACTCCTTTTTAATGCTGGCCTCGGCTACCTCCTCCCTTCCTCTGAGGGATAAAAGGTTGGGAGCATCCTGAGGAGATCTATCACCCATAAAAGGGATACGAAATCCCTGCTTAAAACCTTGGATGAGGTACTCCCTGTCCTCTCCCCTTGGGTACGATGCGAGCCAGCGCTCCAGCATGTCCACCTTAATTGGGGAGGGGGCCTTTCGGAGAACTAGCTCCATCCGTGGCAGGCTTGCCAGCCCACTGTCCACCCCTCCCTCTGCCTCGCACCCCCCCAGGCTTGGGACAAGCAGAGGCTGCATGGGGACCAGAACATGTGGGACACTCGTGCTTATACCTGCAGTTCTTCCGACTGCAGGAACCATTGGACGAGAAAGTCCAGCACAGCAGGCGGGCTGGAACCCCCTGCCCCGCCATTTGGCGGGTAACCTGCGCTGGAGCTGCTCGCTGGACCGCATGTCCACAATGGTATCTATCCCCCGGGGCAGGACGTGTGGGTGTCATATACAAGAGCCACAGTCTCTGGCACGGCTCATCCCATCTCATCTCGGGGTGCAGGGGAATCCTCATACGGAATTCCTCATCATATGCTAGCCATGAGGGGCCCGGGAAATCTACCATCGCCCTGTATATGTTGTCCAAATATTGGACCATGGGAATAGCTAGATCCGGCCGCGCCCTCAAATACACCGCCATGTATATCAAATAAGCGGGGAGCCAGTTAGCCCAGGTACGCGGCGGCTTACGGCGGCGTGCCTGCTCCTTGTCCTTCTCATCCTGACCCTCCCTTTCTTCCTTAGTGGGCTCTCTGTTCAGGAGTGAGAAGATATCCACGTACTCCCCTCGCCATATCTTTTCTCTGGTAGCCTGAGCCAAGTGATCACCCAATGGCAGGGAATACCCTGCCGTCGGCAAAGCCGAAAAGGGGATAGCTGGCCTACCCAAAGGGGCCTGAGTTAACCCTGCCACCCCAAGTACGTTCCCAGCAGTGTAATAACCAATGCCCACCCCAGCGGGCATGGTGGCAGTAGTTGTCGCCGGGTGGGTCGCCAGCGGCGTAGCCCCTGCACCACCCGCGCGAGGCCAAGGCCACTGAAAGGTCCCCCCTATATTGGGAATGTGTGTGGATGTACTCGTTTGCACCATATACTCACATGCTGCACCCCCGCGGGCCGCCCCCAACGGGGGTTCCGGCCCACTGGGGGCGTCGGAGCTCACGACCGGTGTAGAGCTCATCACCGGGGCTTGACCCGCGCCAGGTTGCTGGCTGGGGAGCTGCGAGGCAGTGGCCGGAGCCGCGCCACCCGCCTGCAGCAGCTCAACCCTCCCCGCCGGCCGTTGTCCTGCTGCCGATAGCGCCTCCAAAGGTACCCCGAAAGGGGCACCTGCCTGACTGGCCCGGGCCAAAGACTCCTCTAAGGCCGCAATACGGGCCAGTAAGGTGTCTACAGTAACCATGGGTAAAGAGCCGGCCGGCCCACCTGACCCTTGCATGGGGACAGTTCCCTGCACCCCATGGCCCAGATATGGCCATTGGCCAGGGCCGAAGCCCGGTAGGGCTGGTGAGGAAACCTGCCAAGGCGGGGCACCGGGCCACCCCCCAAGGCTAGAGGGCCCCGGGAGAGGTTGCGGCCCAGAAGTAGTCGGCCCAACGGGTTGGGCGGAAGGAGGAGCGGTGTCCACCGCTCGCGGGCCGCGGGCCGGAGCGCCCTCCGCGCCCGCACTCTGAACGGGCCAAGGTGCGATAGACCCCAAGCCACTAGCCCCGGCCGGGGATGGCAACGGTGGCTGTTGAGGAGGCGGCACCGCGGTCCTCCGACCTGGGTTGCGCCTCCTAACAGCCCGAGCTGAATTCGCAGCAGCCTTCTTTTTGGCAGGCATCTCGAGCAAAAAAGGGAAGCTAGCTAAGCAAAATCGACCCAAAAGGCTTCCCGGCAATACCAACGAGCGACGGAGGCGCAGGGGGAAAAACTTCTCCGCTCCGTCGCTGAGGCAAAATGGCAGCGCGGCTGCCTCGTGGCCACCCCTTTTATAAGGGAGCTGGCCACGCCCCTAACTACCCGGATTCTCTGTCCTGTGGGGGGGGGGCCCGCAAAGGGCGCGGCGGCCATTTTGGCGCCGCGCTTGCATTCTCACACTTCACCCTACACCCCCAGTCACTGTGCCGCAGCCACCCCAGGCAGCAAGCTGTGGACATCCTAAAAGGGCAGCACACAGGTTATTTGATTTTTAAATTATTGGTCAGAATCATAGTGGCTACCTGTATACAAGCAAGAGGAAATGTGCAAGTTCCTGAATCTAATTTGTGAGATTCTGGTGGCTTATCAGTTGCATGTCTTTCAAAAGAAAGCTAATTACAGGAGGGCTTTCATTGACCCAACTGCAGCCTACGGTACTATCAATCATATACTGTACTACTGCTCCATGAAATAAATAATCTTACGAGAGATACCAAGCTTACTAGGATCATTGGCAGCTTCCTCCAGAACTGTAGATGGAGGTAGCAGAAGAACGGACTACCCCAAGGAAGTGTATTGTCTCCAACATTGTATAATATATACACAAATTATCAAACAGTTCCTGGCCAGGTTATCCTGCTATGGTAATAGAGTAGACCAGTGATGGTGAACCTTGGCACTCCAGGTGTTCTTGAACTTCATTTCAAAAGCCCTGATCAGCAGGAGTGCTGACTTGGGCTTTTGGTAATTGAAATCCAAGAACACCTGGAGTGCCAAGGTTCACCATCACAGCAGTAGACCATACTGCCAGTGACTCAATGCTGTGTGTCATGCGGCAGTTAACCCTGACAACCCTGAAGACTAATGGCCTTGGGTGCCAAAGTCCACAGGGAAGGGTGATGGTCCCCAAGTGGATTAAATCCCACTTGAATCCATCTTGATGGAGGGCAGCATCTTCATCAATACTGGCATGGGGCTGCTGGGAACTGGATCAGTGGTACAGGTGTGCACACTGCAATGTGGAAGGCAGATGAAGGGCCACTGCATTATTTTCTCAGGACAGTCTTCGTGGCTGATCACCACGATTATCATCAATACTGTATTCAGAATCGGATACAGTAAACAAAGATGAATGTGGATGACATGGCAATAGCTATTCAAGGATCAAGCTTTGATGAGGTAGCTGGAAAAATTACCGGAGCACTTGAAGATTTAGGACAGTACTGTATTATATTATCAACCATTTGAAATCCACCTGAGCAAGACTCAAATGTGTGCTTTCCACCTTTGAAAGCAAGAGGCAAGGGGTTGAGCTGGATGTTACTGTACATCCTAAGGGAATAAATTACAACATTGTTCAGTATCAAAATATCTTGGTGTGACACTTGACAGAATGCTCTCTTTTAAGCAGCACAGCCTGAATACCAAAGCTAAAGTTAGTACAAGTAATAATATCATCAGGAAACTCACAAACTATAAATGGAGAACAAAACCATCCACGCTGCATGCAACAGCTTTGATCCTGATCATCTCTGCGGTAGAGTATGCTGCTCCAGTATGGAGCGCATGCGCATCCATATATGTGGGAAAAGTCTACATTGTTGTTAATGAAACAATGTGCATAGTGTCAGGTTGCCTCAAACCTACACCAGTTGAGAAAATCTATCCTCTTGTTGGTATTGCTCCACCTAAGATAAGGAGAGAAGTAGCAGTGGATGCCAAGAGAACTAAACAAGAGAATGACCCTCGACGGCCTCTGGATGGATATGTGCATCAAATTCACCAACTCATATCCAGGAAGAGCTTTATGGCAAGGACAAACATTCTTGAGTGCACACAAGAGCAAAACCAAATTAGAAGATGAAGGATGGAGCTCAATGGACATGGAACAACATTAAAGGAGGATATAGCTGAGGTACTCGACTTTCCCTATGTCACTTGGAGAACCCTGAACAGGCTGAGGATCAGAGTGGTTAAATGTAAGACCAACATGCTCAAGTGGAAGCTTCTGGCAGACTACAAGACACTATGTAAATGTGGATAGATACAGAATCCAGTTCATTTACTGGTCTGCTGGTCTACAACCAGAAACATGTACCAAGAAGGTGGCTTCATTTTGACAGTCCGAAGTTTGATCTGGGCACAAAAGCACAAGAAGTTACATGTCTCATTCTGCACTCAGCATGAGTTCAGCAATGTATTAATGAGGTGCAATTAGCTGCAACAATTTCTGCAAATTTCTCTCATGTGTTTAAATTTTGTTGTTGTTCAGTCGCACAGTCGATTCCGACTCTTTGCGACCCTGTGGACCATCGCTCTCCAGGCACCTCTGTCCTCCACCATCCTCCTTAGTCCACACAGCCCCGTGCCCATTGTGTCTACAATACCATCTAGCCATCTCATCTTTGGCCGTCCCCTTCTTCTTTTGCCCTCCACCTTCCCCAGCATCAAGGCCTTCTCAAGTGAATCCTCTCTTCTCATTTGATGTCCAAAATACTTCAACTTCATCTTTGTTATTTGTCCTTCTAAGGAGCACTCAGGGCTAATCTCTTCTAATATTGACCTATTTGTTCTCCTCGCTGTCCAGGGGACTCTCACAACTCTCCTCCAGCACCACATCTCAAAGGCATCTATTTTTCTTCGCTCAGCCTTTCTAATGGTCCAGCTCTCACAGCCATACATTACCACCGGAAATACCATTGCTTTGACTATGCAGACCTTTGTTTGCAGTGAGATATCTCTACTTTTCACTATGTTCCCCAGGTTTTTCATAGCTTGTCTCCCAAGAATCAGTCGCCTTTTTATTTCATGGCTGCAACCCCCATCTGCAGAGATCTTGGATCCTAAGAAAGTAAAATCTGTTACTGCTTCTACTTCTTCCCCATCTATTTTCCAGGGACTGATATGGCCTGTTGCCATTATCTTGGTTTTCTTGATATTGAGTCTCAGGCCAGCTTTTGCACTCTCTTCTTTCAACCTAATCAGGAGCTTCTTTAGATCTTCTTCACTTTCTGCCATTAGGGTGGTATCATCTGCATATCTCAAATTGTTGATGTTTCTCCCAGCAATTTTGATCCCATATGGTGATTCCTCCATCCCTGCATTGCGCATTATGTGCTCTGTGTATAAGTTGAATAAGCAGGGTGACAGAATGCAGCCTTGTCTTACTCCTTTTCCTATTCCAAACCACTCCGTCATTCCATACTCTGTCCTAACTGTTGCTTCTTGACTCATGTACAGATTTCTCATGAGACATATGAGGTGTTCTGGTATTCCCATCTCTTTAATTACTTGCCACATTTTGTTGTGGTCCACACAATCAAAGGCCTTGGTGTAGTCAATGAAACAGAAGTAAGCTTGTTTCTGGTATTCCTTTGTTTTCTCCATGATCCAACGTATGTTGGCAATGTGATCTCTGGTCCCCCTGCCTCTTCTGAATCCAGCCTGCACCTCTGGTAGTTCTCTTTCTACATGCTGCTGTAGTCTATCCTATATCTTGAGCATCACTTTGCTAGCTTGTGGGATGAGCGCAATTGTTCGATAATTTGAACATTCTTTGGCATTGCCCTTTTTTGGGATTGGGACATATACTGATCTTTTCCAATCCTGTGGCCACTGTTTCGTTTTCCAAATCTGCTGGCATATAGCATGTAGTAGCTTGATTCCATCATCTTTTAGGGCTTTGAAGAATTCAACTGGGATACCATCATATCCACTGGCTTTGTTGTTTGCCGTGCTTTTTAGGGCCTTTCTGACTTCACTCTCTAGGATGTCTGGTTCAAGTTCAATTTCCCCCTCATTGTTATTATCCGCAGTGTTTAGGTCTTTTTTGTAAAGTTCCTCTGTGTACTCTTTCCATCTTTTCTTTATCTCTTCTGCATCCTCTAACTCTTTGCCATCTTTGTCTTTTATCGTGATCATTTTTGCTTTGAACGTTCCCTTGACTTCCCCAATTTTTTTAAAGAGATTTCTAGTCCTGCCTTTTGTGTTGTTTTCCTCTATTTCTTTGCACTGTTCATTTAGGTAGCTTTCCTTATCTCTCCTTGCTTTTCTTTGAAATTCTTTATTTAAGTGATTGTATTTTTTCCTTTCTCCTTTGCCTTTTGCGTTCCTTCTTTCCTCTGCTATTTTAAGAGCCTCATCCGACAACCACTTTGCTTTCTTGCGCTTCTTTTCTTTTGGTATAGTTTTCCTTGCTGCCTCCTGCATAATGTCTCTCATCTCTGTCCATAATTCCTCTGGTACTCTGTCTATCTGGTCCAGACCATTGAATCTGTTCCTCACCTCCACCGTGTATTCCTTGGGTATGTTGTCTAGATCATATCTATCCGGCCTATTAGTTTTCCCTATTTTCTTCAGTCTGAGCCTGAATTTTGCAATCAGTAGATTGTGATCTGAGCCACAATCCGCTCCAGGTCTTGTTTTTGCTGACTGTATGGAGGTTCTCCATCTTTGGCTGCAGAGTATGTAGTCAATTTGGTTTCGATGTTGGCCATCTGGTGATGTCCATGTGTAGAGTCTCCTCTTGTGTTGCTGGAAAAGGGTGTTTGCTATGACTAGTGTGTTATCTTGGCAGAACTCTATCAGTCTTTGCCGTGCTTCGTTTTGTGTTCCCAGACCAAACTTGCCTGTTATTCCGTCCACTTTTTGATTTCCTACTTTTGCATTCCAGTCTCCTAAGATAATGTGGACATCGTTTCTTGGTGTCTGTTCTATAAGATGTTGTAGGTCCTCATAGAACTGGTCTACTGTGGCTTGATCTGCACTGGTAGTTGGTGCATATATTTGGATTACAGTGATATTAAATGGTTTGCCTTGTAGTCTGACTGACATCATTCTATCATTTTTGAGATTGTATCCCATTACTGCTTTTCTCACTCTTTTATTTACAATTATGGCCACTCTATTTCTTCTGAGGTTTTCTTGTCCACAGTAGTAGATATGATGGTTTCCAGAGCTGAATTCGCCCATACCTGTCCATTTTAGCTCACTGATTCCCAAGATGTCAATACTTATTCTTTCCATTTCCTTTTTTTACCACTTCCAGCTTTCCTTGGTTCATAGATCTTACATTCCATGTCCCTATGCAATATTGTTCCTTACAACACTGTATTTCTCTTCCCCCTTTCCTGCCCATCCCTTTCTGTCCATCTAATGTGCTGAGCATCCTTCCTGTTTCCTCTGATTTGTCCCTTTGTTTTGCCTTTGCTTTGGTCAATAGGGTTTTCTTGGCAAACTCCCTGGCGTGCTTTGCCGGTTTCTACGCCATCCCCCCCATCATACATATTATCACAGTTTAAAACAAGGTAACATCATCATGCATATTATCACAGTTTAGAACACAGTATCAGTTTAGAACTGATGTCAGCCAGCTCTAAACTGACACAGTGACACAGTCACTATGTCAGTTGCTATAAGTCATCTATGTTCAGTCAACTATATTATTTCAGTTCGATTACTGATCCCTTACATGCATGCAGCAGCTCTCGCCTCCCTTGGGCTGCAGAAAGTTGGTTAAAGGCGCCAACTCAGGCCTCACTGTGATGGTGGCTACGGATGGTGTCTTCTGGGGGTGGTTGAGGGTCTCCTGTGTCTGCAGTGTCTGTAGTGTCAGCGCGGCCCTTCCTCTTTGCCCTCTGGGGTGTTGCTACTCTAGGAGGACTCCCGTGGGCCTCTGGATGGTTACTGGGCAGTTGGGGCCTGTGTCCTTCTCTGCCTTTTCCTTCCTGTGTCCTTCTCTGCCTTTTCCTTCCTTGCACCCAGGTTTTAGGATGGGGTGGGGGGAAGGGGCCGATTCTTCACTCACCTCCCCCAAAGGCCTCCGGATGGTAACTGGTCAGTTGAGGCCTAGGTCTTTCTCTGCCTCTTCCTTCCTTGCACCCAGGTTTTAGGATGGGGTGGGGGGGAGGGGCCGATTCTTCACTCACCTCCCCCAAAGGCCTCCGGATGGTAACTGGTCAGTTGAGGCCTAGGTCTTTCTCTGCCTCTTCCTTCCTTGCACCCAGGTTTTAGGATGGGGTGGGGGGGAGGGGCCGATTCTTCACTCACCTCCCCCAAAGGCCTCTGGATGGTAACTGGTCAGTTGAGGCCTAGGTCTTTCTCTGCCTCTTCCTTCCTTGCACCCAGGTTTTAGGATGGGGTGGGGGGGAGGGGCCGATTCTTCACTCACCTCCCCCAAAGGCCTCCGGATGGTAACTGGTCAGTTGAGGCCTAGGTCTTTCTCTGCCTCTTCCTTCCTTGCACCCAGGTTTTAGGATGGGGTGGGGGGGGAGGGGCCGATTCTTCACTCACCTCCCCCAAAGGCCTCCGGATGGTAACTAGTCAGTTGAGGCCTAGGTCTTTCTCTGCCTCTTCCTTCCTTGCACCCAGGTTTTAGGATGGGGTGGGGGGAGGGGCCGATTCTTCACTCACCTCCCCCAAAGGCCTCTGGATGGTAACTGGTCAGTTGAGGCCTAGGTCTTTCTCTGCCTCTTCCTTCCTTGCACCCAGGTTTTAGGATGGGGTGGGGGGGAGGAGCCGATTCTTCACTCACCTCCCCCAAAGGCCTCTGGATGGTAACTGGTCAGTTGAGCCCTAGGTCTTTCTCTGCCTCTTCCTTCCTTGCACCCAGGTTTTAGGATGGGGTGGGGGGGAGGGGCCGATTCTTCACTCACCTCCCCCAAAGGCCTCCGGATGGTAACTAGTCAGTTGAGGCCAACAGGATTTTAAATACCTGGGTGTTTAAATACCCAACAGGATTTTGTCCATTGCATTTTTATTGCCAAAGACAGAAGCAAGAACGGTCATCCTGGGGTTTTCTGCCTCATGTCCTGACATAATTTGGCTGGTTATGGGTACTAAGCCCCTTGCCATATGTGGCCCTATTGGTTTCGCCTGGGATGCCAAGATATCTTGGGCTAGCCCTAGGCTGACCGGTTGCCTCAGTGGGAAGCTGTTATGTATGTATGCATGTTCATTATACTGTAAGGCAAGATTGTAACCACTCCAGATACAAACGATATCAGCTGTAAAGGAACGCGAGCAGACAGCCTATAGAGGGCAGCTGCGAGCGTTCACTCTCACATGGTTCACATTGCTCAATCACGGACAGCCGCGGGAAAACCTTCCCCGCATTCAGCAGCTGAAGAAAGACCTGCATTCAGCAGCTGAAGAAAGGAGGCGTGCCTGGGCGAGGCCACGCCGGTAGCAACCAATCAGCTACCGTGCTACAAGATTCAAATGTAGAGAGCTACTGTATATATTGAGATGTATCACCGCCATTACCTCATGCTTAACTGGAACCTCATGCAATAAACCTGTGTTAAACCAACCCTTCGGTTGTCCGGTCGTCTTTGGTCCCATACACTAAATTGGCGACGAAGGTGGGATATGGCTGCCCACGGGACCAAGACATGCGCCGGCTACGAGATCAGGAAGCCGGGAGACTTGGAGCTGTTTGAGATAGACTTCAACGCTGCGCTGGTGGAGCTCGAAGTCTCCGACGAGGCCAAAAAGAGGGCCATCTTCGTCCGCATGCTCGGACAAGAAACCAAGAGGACCTTGGTGGACCTGATCGCGCCGAGGAAGGTGGGCGACCTCAAGGCCACAGAGCTCCTGGCGGCGCTGCGCGCCCATCTCCGGCCGGCAATAGCGATGTTCCCCGCTCGGAGCGCGTTCTGGAGGCGAGTCCAGGCACCCGGAGAATCGGTCGATGAGTTCGCCGCGGCCCTGCGGTTGGCCGCCGGCCCCTGCAAGTGGGAACTCCCCGACGTCACCCTCCGGGACTGCCTGCTCTGCGGTCTGAGGGACACAGAGACTCAGCGCGCGCTGATGAAAAGGGAGCCGCCTCCCACGTGGCAACAAGTCCTCGACGCGGCACAGGCCGCAGAGGCCACGTCGGCCGGGGTGCACGAACTTCAGGACTGGCGCCCGAAGACCGCCAAGGCAGAGAGCTCGGTGCGCGCGGCCCAGCGGACTTCGAACTCGTCTGCAGAGAGCAGCGACGACGAGGACGTCCGGAGGGTCCAGAGAGAGGGCCGGCGCTGCGATGGCTGCGGCGCCGCCCACGCCCGCACCAAATGCCCATTCCGCAAGGCCGAGTGCCACAACTGCGGCCGGCGCGGGCACATCGCCAAGGTCTGCCGGAAACGACGCGAGGCCACCCGGAGTTCTCCAGACCGCTCGGCGAGGCAGGACCGCACCACGAGGCAGGACCGCACCACGAGGCCGAAGGACGGCACCCGGACCACGAGGACGCGGGACGGAGTAGGGCGAGTCTCAGACGACAGCGAGGACGACGCGCCGGTTTGCAGCGTTTCCACGGAGCACCCCCGTTACTTCGTTGAGGTAGTAATACAAGGGGCCCCTGTTAGAATGGAGGTGGACTCGGGTTCTTCATACTCCATTATTTCCCAGGGGGAGTTCATGAAAATCGCCCCCCGCGTGCGGCCCAAGCTCAAGGCGTTGAGGGCCACGCTGAAGGACGTGCAAGGGAACCGCATCCCAGTGTTGGGGGTCGGGAAGTTTCAGGTCCAGTTCAAAAAGTACACCGCAACGCTTCCCTTAGTCGTCCTCAAGGGGGGAAAATGCAGCCTCCTCGGGACTCAATGGTTCCAGCCCCTGGGGTTGTTCATTGGGGGGGTGCACGCCGTGGGAGCACACGCCGCCGGGACTGATCCAATACAGAGCGTGTGCGACGCGCACCCCGAGGTTTTTAAAAAGGGGCTAGGAAAATTCAAGGGCCCCCCAGTGACTTTCGACCTGGACCCTGGAGTGCGTCCAATCAGACTTAAACCGCGCAGAGTGCCTTTCGCACTAAAGGACAAAATAGAGGCGGAATTGGACAAATTAGTGGGCCAGGGGATTCTTGTTCCTGTTGATTCTGCGGAGTGGGAAACTCCAATTGTAACAGCGCTCAAGGCCAACGGGGAAGTCCGAATATGCGCTGATTACAAGTGCACCATCAATAAGGCGATCCGCCCTAATGCGTATCCGGTGCCGGTAGTCAGCCACTTGTTGGCCAGGTTACACGGGGGGAGGTGTTTCGCCAAACTCGACCTGGCCCAAGCCTACCAGCAACTCCCGGTGACCCCCGCCGCAGCTGCCGCACAAACCATAGTCACCCACAAAGGGGCGTTCCAGGTTTCGCGCCTCCAATTCGGCGTGAATTCGGCGCCCGGGATTTTCCAGTCATTGGTGGAACGCCTCCTGAAGGGGTTGGAGGGGGTGTTACCCTATTTTGATGACGTATTAATTACAGGGGGGAGCTGGGCCGAATTAGCAACAAGGTTGGGAAAGGTCCTGTCAATATTCGAAAAGGCGGGGTTGAGGTTGCGGAAAGACAAATGCGTCTTCTTCGCTACAGAGGTTGAGTTCCTAGGGTTCCGTGTTACTCCCGAGGGAATTAGGCCAGCCCAATCCAAGGTAGCCGCCATCAAAAAGGCCCCTCGCCCCACCTCCAAGCCCGAGTTGCAGTCGTTCCTCGGACTGCTCAACTTCTACCACTCCTTCCTCCCGCGGAAGGCAGCCGTGGCAGAACCGCTACACAAATTGTTAAAAAAGGACGAGGCATGGAAGTGGGGCGACGACCAGGAAAAGGCTTTCAATGACCTGAAGCGACTCCTGGCATCAGATGCTGTACTGACCCACTTCAATCCCAAACGCCCGGTGGTCCTGATATGCGATGCATCCCCGGTGGGGGTGGGGGCGGTGCTTTGCCACGTGCTGGAGAACGGTAGGGAGGCCCCGATAGCTTTCTACTCTAGATCCCTGTCCCAAGCGGAGAGGAATTATGCTCAGACAGACAGGGAGGCGCTAGCAATAATTGCGGGGACCAAGAAATTTCATGATTTCGTGTACGGCCGCCCCTTCACCATAGTGACTGACCACAAGCCGTTGCTGGGCATCTTCACCGCAGACAAGCCCACACCCCAGATCCTGTCCCCGAGAATGCTCAGATGGGCCATTTTTCTCAACGCGTATCAGCACGCGTTGGTATACCGGCCCGGGAGGGAAATAAGCCATGCCGACGCTCTGTCGAGGTCCCCCATTCCCCGGGATTGCTGCCACGTGGGCGGAGTAGAGAGGGACCACCAGGTCTTAATGATAGAGGTCCTAGACTCCCCTCCAGTAGTACCGGCCGAAATCGCCAAAGCGACAGGCAAGGACAAAGCGCTGGCCACAGTTTGCTCCTGGGTGCAGAAAGGGTGGCCCGTGTCTTCCCCAGCAGCGGAATTCGACACATTTTTCAAAAAGAGATTGGAGTTGTCCCTGGAGAGGGGTTGCCTCTTGTGGGGACAGCGGGTAGTGATCCCCACGTCTCTCAGGCCGAGGGTGCTTAAACTGCTGCACGTCAGCCACCCGGGGATCGTACGCTCTAAGGCACTAGCCCGCAGTTATTTTTGGTGGCCCCAGTTAGACGCCGACATCGAACACATGGTCGGCACTTGCGAGGCGTGCCAAAGCTCTAGGCCAGAAGAGGCTCGCTCGCCACCTAGGGAATGGGACGCTGCGAGGGGACCCTGGTCCCGAGTTCACGTAGACTTTGCTGGCCCATTCAGGGGAACGCTTTTCCTCCTCGTGGTGGACGCGTTCTCTAAGTGGTTGGAGGTCATTCCAGTCTCGAGCACCTCCTCGACCACAACCATTAAACAGTTAAGGAGGGTCTTTTCCACGTTCGGTTTACCCGACACCCTCGTCAGCGATAACGCTAGCTGTTTCACGTCCGCCGAGTTCAGGGCATTCATGGAACGCAACGCCATTCGGCACGTCACCTCCGCCCCCTTTCACCCGGCCACCAATGGCCAAGTAGAGCGCCTCGTGCGCACCACGAAAGACGCGCTACTGCGCATGGGTCCCGGAGACCTCGACCTGAAATTGTGCCAATTCCTGCTGAGATACAGGGTCACCCCCTTAGCGTCAGGGTACTCCCCCGCAGAGCTGTTGATGCGCAGGAAGCTGGCCACGGGGATATCCAAGCTAGACCCCACGAGAGTAGAGGACAAAGGGCGGAACATAGGGGTGGAACCCACAAAGAGTTTCAGCATAGGCGCCCCAGTACACTGCAGGAATTACGCCAGCGCGGGGCCAGCCTGGGTGCCGGGCACCGTAGTAGAGCAAACCGGCCCCGTCTCATACCGCGTAGAGACCAGTACAGGTTTCCTGTGGAGGCGACACGTGGACCAACTCAGGCGTAGGGTCCCCGGAGAGCAAGACGCGGATGAGACCGGCATTGAATCAGCGTTAGGGTACTCCCCCACCCGTTTAGCCCAAGGGGGAGGAAAAGGGGAGCATGGGTCCCCACCAAGGGGGGAGGAAAGGGAATCGATCCACGGAAATCTTTTGCGGGAGTCCCCGCCAGAGAGGAGGAGCCCCGGGCTGCGGGAGTCCCCGTCAGAAAGGAGGAGCCCCAACCACACTCATACCCCGCGCAAGCCGCGGAAGTCCCCCCGAGGCTCAAAGGCCCATAGAGGTTTAGACGTTGATTTACAGTACCAGGGGGAGTTAGCGGAGTGGTCCCCCACCCGTCCTAGCGAAAAGAGGGGTTTCAGTTCAGCCCCTGGTACCTCCAGTCCCAGTAGCCCCTGTGAGTTAGAATGCAACATAGCGCCCATGTTCCGGAGACCGACACCTCCAAGACCGGAGGCATCAGCGAGTCCGCCCACCACCACAGTCTTAAGGTCCCCCGAGCAGGGATCAGAAGGTAGCCATTCCCCAAGGGCGACCTCATCGGTGCCGCGGTTCACACTAGGAGGGTCCCCGGGGTCCGAGGGCAATAGGCAGGGATTTACCTCCCAACTGTTCATCCCATTCCCTTCCCCAAGCGCAAGGCAGGCACGGACGCCCCACAGAGCCACTAACGAATCCCCGTTTCCCGTTGCAGGACAAGCTCCCGCGGAGTCAGGGATCACAGGCTCTCCAGAATTAGGGCAGGCGCAAGCACGCCCCAAGCGAACGTGCGGCAAGCCACAATGGTTGCGGGACTTCGTCCCATCCTAGGGGGGAGGGATGTTATGTATGTATGCATGTTCATTATACTGTAAGGCAAGATTGTAACCACTCCAGATACAAACGATATCAGCTGTAAAGGAACGCGAGCAGACAGCCTATAGAGGGCAGCTGCGAGCGTTCACTCTCACATGGTTCACATTGCTCAATCACGGACAGCCGCGGGAAAACCTTCCCCGCATTCAGCAGCTGAAGAAAGACCTGCATTCAGCAGCTGAAGAAAGGAGGCGTGCCTGGGCGAGGCCACGCCGGTAGCAACCAATCAGCTACCGTGCTACAAGATTCAAATGTAGAGAGCTACTGTATATATTGAGATGTATCACCGCCATTACCTCATGCTTAACTGGAACCTCATGCAATAAACCTGTGTTAAACCAACCCTTCGGTTGTCCGGTCGTCTTTGGTCCCATACACTAAAGAAGCCCAGTAGCCTATGAAGAACATGAGAACCTTCCTGGCTGTTGCTCATCAGCTGCTGACATTTAAGCTTGACATGCCCAAGATATTTTGCTATGTGAGGTGAAGGGAAAGCAGCTTCTCTCTCTGCCACCCACTTTCGGAAGCCAAATACTGTAGTTGAATTAATACTGACATAGAGATAATGATGCTCTCCACCTACACCTACACCTGACAGCAGTAGGTCAGTGAATAGGAATAGGAAGATATGGAACTGCCATGCTGAGTCACTCAGAACCTGGGACCATGTACTCCAGTAATATCAGTTCTCACTGGAAGTTGGACCACCAGAGTTTCAGACATGATTCTTTCTGAGTCCTGTCTGGAGGCATTGCTACTTAGCTACTGCCCTTGTACAGGCTGTTCAAAAGAAGGTACAGCCTATCTGTCCTTCAAAAGAAAGAAACAAAGAAAAGAGAAAGAAAGAAATTGTTATTTATGTTAGCAGAGTACAATGGACTAGTGCTGAATGCATGCTTATTAAACAGAAATAACTACTATGAGAACTCATAATAGTTAAAGAGGGGCTGCAGTGGTTCAGTAGTTAAGAAGCTCAACTTGTTAGTTGGAAGGCCGGCAAGTTGACAGTTCGAGACCCGGGTACTGCATGATAGCTTGAGCGCCCGTCTCTATCCCAACTCTTGGAGACATGAAAGGAGCCTCATTTGGGCATTCCCCGAGCTGAGTTTCTTTGGCAAAAATCCTTTCAACCCAGAATAATTTCTGACACAAAATTGTCAGCTGCTTACCTTTTAGATGTAACTGAGAGTACTATCTAGTTATCACCACTGGCAGTTGTTGTTGTTGTTGTTGCTGCTGCTGTTGCTACTGCTGCTGTTGTTGTTGTTATTGTTGTAGCAGCTGAAAGTAAAGGTCTCCCTTGCTTGAAAGCCAGTCAGGAGTGGTGTTCATCTCCATTTAGAACCAAAAAGCCAGTGCTGTCTGAGTTGGCAGACGTTTCCGTGATCATGTGGAAATCATGACTTGACCCTGGAGTGCATGGAACACTGTTACCCTTCCCACAGAAGTGGTACCTATTTATCTACTTGCAATTTTTTGCTTTTGAGCTGCTAGGTTGGCAGGAACTGAAACAGAGACAGGAGCTCACGCCATCATGCATTAATAGGATCTCTAAATGCTGATCTGCCAACCTTTCGTCAAGCTCAGTGTTTAACCACTAACCCACCACAGCCTAAACTCAGAATAGGGTGATAGTTGAAAAAATACATTATTTGCTTAAGGGAATCCATTCAGGCACATTGCAGAAAATAGCATCATAACCTGGATTAAATTTGGACAATTCTCTTCAGTCTTTTGGGAGAATCACTGTGAGACTGCTTCTTCCTAGCTTAAAGAAGGGGAAAGCAAGAAGTAAGCTCAGAGCATGAGGAGATGAGACTAACAGTAACACTCAGTCTAGAAAACAAAGTGGATGTGTAGGGAGGTGTTGTGTATGTAACAGTATTACTTTAAGAATGTATGAATGTAACCTGACAATGATTACAATGTAACCCAGCTGTTAAAGGAACGCGAGCTAGCTACCCATAGAGGGCAGCTGCGAGCGTTCAGCTCACATGGTTCAAATTCCCCCAATCACTGGCAGCCACGGGAACCTTCCCGCACAAGGATCACCTGGAAGAAGATGGGCGTGACTCAGAGTGACGTCACGCAGGTAGCAGCCAATGAGCTACAGTGCAACCCTTTTCAAATGCATTACTGCAGTATAAAATGAGCTGTACCTCCGCCATTACCACATGTTCATCCTGACCATCATGAAATAAACCTGTGTTTTAGCCCTCACTGCGGCTCCTTCTTTATCTTCCGTGTCTTCCGTGCAAGACACTAAATTGGTGGTGAAGGTGGGATACATGGCGTGTCCCAAGATCAAACCTCACCAGTTTGATATCAGCGATCCAGAACAATGGGAGCTGTACGAGTGCCAGTTTCGGCATGCAATGGATGCTGCAGGCATCGACGACGAGGGGAAGATGCGCTCGCACTTGCTAGCCCAGGTGGGGCCGGCCACGCTGCGCATCCTGATGAACCTGGTGGCTCCCTGGAAGGTAGACGTGGTGCCCATCGACCGCATCCTTGCGCTACTGAGGGAGCAATTCCAGCCGCCCGTTTCCATTTTTCCGGCCCGGGTCGCGTTCCACTGGCGGGACCAGCACCCGGGAGAATCCGTATCTGCCTACGCGGCAGCCCTCAGGCTGGCGGCCGTCAATTGCCAATGGGAGGACCTGGACACGGCCCTCCAAGACCGCATGCTGTGTGGCCTGAGGGACGAGGAGGTCCAGAGGAAGTTGATGACCCGCGACCATCGCCTCACGTTCAACGAGGTACTGCGGGAGGCCCAAGCGGCCGAGGCAGCGAGGAGCGGGGTTAGAGTTTTCAAGTCCCGAGGGGCCGCGCCTGAGAGGGCTAAGTCACCCGTGCAAGCGGCCCGGCGGACTTCGGCGAAAACGGCCTGGCGGGCACCCCGGTCGCCCACAGGCACCCCAGCAACCTCCGAGGAGTCTTCCACGACGGCGGACTCCTGCTCCAGCGAGGAGGAGGACGTACAGAAGGTAAAGAAGCACGGAGAGAGGCGCCAGACCAGCGAGCGAGGAAGCCACCATTGCGATGGCTGCGGGGCATCTCACGACTGAAGCTGAAAGGGAAAATTGAGAGAGTCCAAACACTCCAAGAGGCATGGAGGCTGTTTACAAAAACAATAACAGAGGCTCAATTGGAATGCATACCCAAAAGGAAAAAGGGCACTGCCAGGTCCAAGAGGACTCCGATGTGGCTTACAGGAGCTGTTCGGGAAGTGATCAAGAGCAAGAAAAGCTCATTTAGAAGATGGAAGGCTTGTCCGAATGAGGACAGCAGGCAGAAACATAAAATCTGGCAGAACAAATGCAAGGCAACAATCAGGAAAGGAAAGCAAGACTTTGAGGAGTGTATAGCTAAAAATACTCAGAGAAATAACAAAGACTTCTTTAAGTACATTAGAAGTAAGAACCCAACTAGGAAGGCCATTGGACCATTAGATGACAACGGAAGGCAAGGGGTTATTAAAGAGGAAACAGAGATTGCAGAGAGACTCAATGAATTCTTTGCTTCAGTATTCACTGAAGAAGACAGAGGCCACATGCCCAAAACAGAGCCTATCTTTGTAGGGAGGGAAACCGAAGAATTAAGCCAGATAGAAATAACCAGGGAGGAGGTCCTTGCATGTCTTGTTAAACTAAACACTAACAAATCACCAGGACCAGATGGCATCCATCCACGAGTTCTCAGGGAACTTAAAGATGAAATTGCTGATCTCCTAGCCAAAATATATAATCTTTCCCTCAAATCGGGCTTTGTGCCTGATGACTGGAAGGTAGCGAATGTAACACCAATTTTCAAAAAAGGATCCAGGGGTGATCCAGGAAATTACCGACCTGTCAGTTTGACATGTGTCCCAGGTAAAGTGATGGAAACCATCCTAAAAGATAGAATTAATAGGCACATAGAAGAGAAGACACTGCTAAAGGAGAGCCAACATGGCTTTTGCAAGGGCAAATCATGCCTCACTAATCTGTTGGAATTTTTTGAGAGTGTCAACAAACATGTGGATAAGGGGGATCCAGTTGACATTGTTTATCTGGACTTTCAGAAGGCTTTTGACAAGGTCCCACACCAAAGGCTCTTGAATAAACTTACCAGTCATGGAATAAAGGGACAGGTCTTGTCCTGGATCAGCAACTGGCTAAGGGACAGGAAACAGAGGGTAGCACTAAATGGACACTTCTCCAAGTGGAGGGAAGTAAAGAGTGGGGTCCCCCAAGGTTCAGTACTGGGACCCCTGCTTTTCAACCTCTTCATAAATGATCTAGAGGTAGGAGTAAAAAGCAAGGTAGCCAAATTTGCTGACGACACTAAATTATACAGGGTAGTGAAAACTGTGAGAGATTGTGAGGAGCTCCAGAGGGATCTCTTGACACTGGGGGAGTGGGCAAAACAGTGGCAAATGAGTTTCAACATTAGTAAGTGCAGAGTGATGCATGTTGGGGCAAAGAACCCCAATTACATTTATAAACTGATGGGGTCTGAACTCTCTGCGACAAACCAGGAAAGGGACCTTGGTGTCCTGGTGGACAACTCAATGAAGGTGTCAACCCAGTGTGCCTCAGCAGTGAAAAAAGCAAACTCAATGCTAGGGATCATTAGGAAGGGTATAGAAAATAAGTCAGCAAGTGTCATTTTGCCTCTTTATAAATCTATGGTGAGGCCCCATCTGGAATACTGTGTACAGTTCTGGTCGCCATACCTCCAGAAGGATATTATGGAGCTGGAAAAAGTGCAGAGGAGGGCAACCAGAATGATTAGGGGACTGGAACACCTTCCTTACCATCTGAGGCTGCAACGGTTGGGCCTCTTCACTCTTGAACGACGACGTCTAAGAGGTGACCTGATTGAAGTTTATAAAATCATGCATGGTGTGGACAAAGTAGATAAGGAAAAACTGTTTTCCCTATCGCATAACACTAGAACTAGGGGACACTCCATGAAACTTTTGGGTACTAGTTCTCAAACAAATAAGAGAAAGTACTTTTTCACCCAGAGGATTACTGGTCTATGGAACTCCCTGCCAGAAGAAGTGGTGACAGCTGTCAGTCTTGACAGCTTTAAGAAAGGATTAGACAAGTTCATGGAGGACAAGAATATCAATGGCTATAATTATGGATACTTAAGGAGAACCTCCGGGTTGGAGAGATAGGCAGGATATCTCTCAATATCATTTCCAGGGAATCCTAAGCAGGTGAAGGCATCTGCTTGGGAATACCCTGAAGGAAATGGTGAGCCACTGTGTGAGACAGAATGCTGGACTGGATGGGCTGTGGCCTGTTCCAGCAAGGCTGTTCTTATTTTCTTATGTTCTTATGACTGGATGAGATGCCCATTCCGGAGGGCCGAGTGCCACAACTGCGGCCAGAAGGGCCACATCGCCAGAGTCTGCAGGCGCGGGGGAACCAAGGACAAGGGCGCACCTAGACACCCTCAAGCACACCAACGCAAGGCAGCCGGCATCGGAAAGGTCTCAGCCAACAATGGCGCGGAAGGCGTGAACAGCGTGGGCCTGGAGCACCGGTGCTTCTACGTAGAGGTACTATTACAAGGGGTTCCAGTGAGGATGGAAATAGACTCGGGGTCGTCCTACTCCATCCTGTCCCAGAAGGAGTTCATGCGCATTCCCCCAAATGCGCGGCCCAAGTTGCGGGCTATGAAGTCACACTTACGGGACGTGCAGGGTTACAGGATCCCAGTGTTGGGGGTGGGGAACTTCTCGGTGAAGTTTAAAAATTACACAGAAAAACTGCCCTTAGTGGTTCTCAAGGGGGGAAGATGTTGCCTTTTGGGAACCCAGTGGTTTGCTCCCCTGGGAATTGAACTGTCCGGCATTAATGCCATAGAGACTGACCCAATTCGGGACATGTGCGATGCGCATCCGGACATTTTCAAAAAGGGCTCGGGACTTACAAGGGGCCCCCAGTTTCTTTTGACTTGGACCCAGAAATCCGGCCCATACGTCTCAAGCCAAGAAGAGTTCCCTTCGCCCTCAAGGACAAGATTGAGGCGGAACTGGACAAATTGGTGGGGCAGGGGATTTTGGTTCCACTTGATTCAGCAGAGTGGGAAACTCCAATTGTAACAGCCTTAAAATCCAACAGAAAGGTCAGGATTTGCGCTGACTACAAATGTACAATTAACAAGGCCATTCGGCCAAATGCATATCCGGTGCCAGTGGTCAGCCACTTACTGGCCACGTTGCATGGGGGGAGGTGTTTTGCCAAGCTAGACCTGGCGCAGGCGTATCAGCAGCTCACAGTAACCCCAGCTGCTGCCGCTGCGCAAACTATCGTTACACATTAGGGGGCATTCATGGTAACGCGCCTACAGTTTGGCGTAAATTCGGCCCCCGGGATCTTCCAGTCCCTTGTGGAATGCCTTTTAAAGGGGCTTCTAGGCGTGCTCCCATATTTTGACGATGTCTTGACAACAGCAAGGAGAGAATCGGAACTAGCAAAGAGGCTAGACAGGGTCCTCTCGGTGTTCGAGAGAGCGGGACTTAGGCTGAGAAGGGACAAATGTGTGTTCTTTGCGAGGGAGGTTGAGTTTCTCGGGTTCAAGATAACCCCGGAGGGCATCAAGCCTTCCGAGTCCAAGGTTGCAGCTGTGCAAAACGCCCCTCGCCCCACCGCGAAACCGGAGCTACAGTCATTCCTAGGGCTCCTGAATTTTTACCATTCCTTTTTACCAAGGAAGGCATCTGTTGCAGAGCCACTGCACAGGCTACTTAAGAAAGAAGCGGTTTGGCGGTGGGGAGATAGGCAGGAGAAAGCATTCAAAGAGCTCAAGGCGCTCCTATCCTCAGATGCTGTTCTGACTCATTTTGACCCGAGGAAACCAGTAGTTTTGGTCTGTGATGCATCACCAGTGGGGGTGGGGGCGGTGCTGTGCCACGTGTTAGAGAGCGGGCGGGAAGCCCCGGTTGCCTACTATTCCAGGTCACTTTCAAAGGCAGAGCGCAACTACGCGCAGACAGATAGGGAGGCCCAGGCCATAATCGCGGGAACAAAGAAGTTCCACGATTTCCTATACGGCTGTGAGTTCACGATTGTGACTGACCATAAGCCCCTTTTGGGAATTTTTACTACAGGCAAGCCCACCCCACAAAATTCTGTCCCCCAGAATGCTGCGTTGGGCGATTTTCCTTAACGCCTACCGGTATGAGCTGGTCTATCACCCAGGGAAGGAGATCTCCCATGCGGACGCGCTGTCCCGGTCTCCCCTCCCTAGTTTTGGGGACCCCGAATGCGAGGTAGAGCAGGACCACCAAGTCCTGCTGATTGAGTCTCTCGACTCGCCCCCCATAGTTCCGGCAGACCTCGCCAAAGCCACAGCGGCCGATAAAATCATGTCCCAAGTCAGTTCCTGGGTAAGGAAAGGGTGGCCCACAACTCCCCCGGAGGAGCATTTCAAATCATTTTTCAGGTGCAGAGTAGAGCTTTCCCTTAAAAGGGGCTGCCTGCTCTGGGGCCAGTGGGTAGTCATCCCAGAGAAGTTACGAGCTAAGGTGCTGAGGCTCCTGCATACCAGCCACCTGGGAATAATGCGTTCCAAAGCACTGGCCAGAAGCTACTTCTGGTGGCCTCAGATAGACGCGGATATAGAGCATTTGCTCATCTGCTGCAATCATTGTGCAAGGTGTTCAGTTGCTTTGGACTGCCGGACATCCTTGTGAGTGATAATGCCAGTACTTTCACGTCTGTGGAATTCAAGGCATTCATCGAGAGAAATGCCATCCGGCACATCACCTCTGTCCCGTTTCACCCCGCCACAAACGGTCAGGTAGAGCACCAAGTGCGCACTACGAAAGACGCACTGCGGCGCATGGGTCCTGGTGAGTTGAACCTCCAACTGTGTCAGTTCCTCATCTGTTATAGGGCAACTCCCCTAGCTTCAGGACTTTCGCCGGCCGAACTCTTCATGAGGAGGAGGCCGGTAACACTCTTTGATTGGTTGGATCCCACCAGGGTGGAGGATGAGGGGAGAAATATAGAGATAGAGAGCTCCAAAAGTTTTGCGGTAGGGGACCCGGTTCACTGCAGAAACTACGCGACCTCGGGACCAACGTGGGTTCCAGGAACGGTCATCGAGCAAACGGGGCCAGTATCTTATAGGGTTGAGACTAGCACAGGCCTACTCTGGAGAAGGCATGCTGACCAACTCAGAAGGCAAGTTACCAGTGAAAGGGAGTCAGCGTTAGGGTCCTCCCCCACCTGCGTAACCCAAGGGGGAGATACCGGGACATCCGCGGGTACAAATTTATACCCTGGATTCTCAGATGAGGAGGAGGATACTTTGAAAGAGTGGATTGAGTTTGATTTTATGTTACCGTTCCAGGGGGGTGTCGCGGAGTGGTCCCCCACCCGTCCGAGCAAGAAGAGGGGTTTTAGTTCAGCCCCTGGTACCTCCAGTCCTCCCAGTCCTTTTGTTTTAGAGTATACCCTATCACCAAGACCCCCGAACCAGGCAGCAGGGGGAAGTTCACCCTCTCCATCCCCAAGAACTCTGAGTCAGGCAGCAGGGGGTAGCGCAAGTACGCCGGTTGCAGGCGCAAGAGACCGGGGCGAGACAACAAGGGTCTCCTCGTCGGTTCCGAGGTTCGTGCTGGGGGGGGGTCCCCAGGCACCACGAGCAACAGGCAGGGGTTCACATCTCAGCTGCATGTTCCGTTCCCTTCTCCCAACGCAAGGTTGTCACAGAGTCCCCGTCAGTCGACTAATGAGTCCCCCCTTTCCATTGCAGGATGAGAGTCGGCAGAACTCGGAGCCCATAGTTCCCCTGAGCTCAACCAAGCAGTCGTAAGCCCCAAGCGTACATGCAGGAAGCCACAATGGTTGAGGGACTTCGTCCCATCCTAGGGGGGAGGAGTGTTGTGTATGTAACAGTATTACTTTAAGAATGTATGAATGTAACCTGACAATGATTACAATGTAACCCAGCTGTTAAAGGAACGCGAGCTAGCTACCCATAGAGGGCAGCTGCGAGCGTTCAGCTCACATGGTTCAAATTCCCCCAATCACTGGCAGCCGCGGGAAACTTCCCGCGCAAGGATCACTTGGAAGAAGATGGGCGTGACTCAGAATGGCGTCATGCAGGTAGCCAATGAGCTACTGTGCAACCCTTTTCAAATGTATTACTGCAGTATAAAATGAGCTGTATCTCCGCCATTACCACATGTTCATCCTGACCATCATGAAATAAACCTGTGTTTTAGCCCTCACTGCGGCTACTTCTTTGTCTTCCGTGCAAGACACTAAAGGAGGGGAGGATACATCTGAGCTATCCATCTGCCTATTCCACATGTACCCACAGTTCTGTGTGTTGGTGTCATATTTTAATGAGCCCAAACTGCATGCAGACATTTTGAGAAGAAGGGAAACACTGTTGGCTGATTAGTTGTCTAGATTAACTCAATTGATCCTGCCTAGACTAAGAGTAAAAAATTACTAAGTGAGATAATTTAAGGCACTAACTGTACCGATTAGTTCCAAACTGGCCCTATCATTAGGCACCGAGGAAGCTTCTTCAGGCAGCAGGTGTAGAGGAGAGTAGGTTCCTCATAAACTAGCTAGCTAGCTGATTACTTTTTAGATGTAACTGAGAGGACTATCCATGGCAAGCAGGTAGCAATATAGAATAGAATAGAATAGAATTTTATTTGTATACCGCCTTCCTCGGCCCAATGGTCAACACAAAGCGGTTTACAGACATTTAAAGGTACAATATAACAAAGGGCAAAGATACAATATTATAAAACACAATACAAGGTACAATAAAAACCATAACAGTAACAACTCGGTAATATCCCCGTACAACTCACTGCAACCCCAGGCAAGTCCCAAAGAAAAGCAAAAACGCTGCCATCTCAGTGGCTTCTGAAGTCCTCATTGAGGGGCAAGGTCTGGAGAAGGACGGCGGGAGCAAATCTTCACTGCTCAGCCTCCGCAACTGTGGCTGCTCTTCCTCTCCTACGGCGATGTCAGGACTGAAGGTGGGCAGCGTGAGCGTCCCGAGACAGGAGCCATGGCTGGCTTTTTATCCCTCTCCAGGTGGGCTGGGCCTGGAGAAGGACGGCGAGAGCGAATCTCCACCGCCCAGCCTCCGCAGCTGTGGCCACTCTTCCTCTCCTCCGCCGATGTCGAGGCTGAAGGTGGGTGGCGGGAGCTATAAGTCTAAATAAGTAATAAATCTATATCTATAAGGAAGGGGGTTGGGCCATGCGTGTCCGGCATGCGTGGCCACACCCGTCCCTACTATCCCGTAATGAGCTGTCAACACTTACCTTTTGACCCTGCAAGCATTGCCGCAAGGGTCCAGAAGCCGAGAGTGGGGCCAACACCCCACAAACCTGAACAAAAAAACTATGTTTCTTAGCGTCCTCCATGCCATGCCACCCTTCAGCCTTATTGGCTGAAAGACGCAAGCGCGGAGGAGGCGGGGCAGCCGGCGTGCACGTAAAAAAAAAAAAGCCCGATGTGTGATCGCCTTGGAAATGAACCACTTCCCTCCAGGAGACAAAGGCCTGGTTACAGATCTGAAGCTTCTGCTGCCTGGAGGACCAGCACTCTTACAAACACACTGACTGCATATCCAGCATTATTTAATCAGTGGTGAATCACAGAACTCAGCCACATGTTTTTCAAAACTACATTTTTAGCTTGGTTCAGTGTTACCTGGATAGATTGGTAGACAATAATGAAAGGCATTTGTTGGCTGTGTGGGACTGCACTTCTCACTATTCACAACCAGGATGGCTTTTAGCAAGGGCTCAAAGATTGGGGCTGACCAAGAGAGTTTGGTGCCTGAGGCAAAGGGCAAAATGGTACTGCATGCCATGTACAAAATGTCAATAGTAGGAGGGAGCCTTCCATACCATAAAGCAACAGACAGGCTTATAGGATACAGGATGAGCTGGGCACTGTACTGTTGTGTTCTAATGGTTTTACCTTCCACAATGTATCTGAACCAATGTAACCTTGCCTATATCAACAATGTAACCTTCAGCTGCATCATATGAACCCTGTAAGAGGACGCGAGCTAATGACCACCAGCTGGCAGCAGCGAGCGTCCAAGCTCCCTTGGTCCAAACTCATCAAAGGCAACAGCGCGGGAAGTTTTCCCGCCATCACCACACCTGGACAAGAAGGGCGTGACCCGCAATGACGTCACGCAGACAGTAGCCAATGGGCTACCATGGAACCACGTTCAAATGTATTACTACTGTATATAAAGAGCTATCGATCCGCCATTACCTCATGTTCCCTCTGTCCACGATGCAATAAACCTGAGTTAACCCAGCCCGAGGCTGTGTCCTGTGTCTTGGTTTGCATACATCAAATTGGCGACGAGGATGGGATCATGGATCCCCACGGAACAGCCAGGGCACAGAGCGGGTTCAACATCACCAAACCGCAAGACTGGGAGCTGCTTGAGATGGACTTCCAGGCGGCACTGGTGGAACTCAAAGTCAAAGGAGACGACGAGGAGAGGAAGAGGGCCATCCTCACCAGAATGCTCGGGATGGAAACCAAGCGGACGCTGGTGGGCATCATCGCTCCGAAGAAGGTGAGCGAATTTAAGGCGGACGACATCATGAAGCTGCTGCGAGAGCGCTTCCGTCCCTCGAGGGCCATGTTTCCCGCTCGGAGCGCGTTTTGGAGGCGAGTCCAGGCGCCGGACGAGTCGGTTGAGGCATTCGTGGCCGCCATGAGGATAGCCGCCGCTCCCTGCAAATGGGACAACATCCTAGAGATGGCCCTCAGGGACGGCGTGCTGTGTGGCCTGAAAGACAAGGAGGTGCAGCGCAGCTTGATGAACAAGGAGCCGCCACCCACGCTGGCAGAGGTCGTAGAGGCCGCGGAAGCCGCAGAGTCCACGAATGCTGGAGTGGACGAGATGCACCAGTGGCGTGAGTGGCGTCCGAGAGCCGGCAAGGCGGAAAATTCGGTGCACGGGAAGTCCGGACAGTCGGTGCACGCAACTCGACGGGCCTCAAAGTCGTCTACGGAAGGCAGCGACGGCGAGGAAGTCCAGAAGGTCCGAAGGGGTGGTCGACGCTGCGATGGTTGCGGAGCGGCCCATGAGCGCGCGAGATGCCCATTCAGGAAGGCCGAGTGTTACACCTGCGGCCGTCGGGGGCACATCGCCAAGGCATGCAGAAAACGGAAGGAGGGCCGGAGGCAGTCACAAGACCGTTCGGCCAGACCGGACCGTCCAGCGAGGCCCAAAGATGGCGCCCAGACCACGAGGAAGCAGGATGGCGTGGGCCGCGTCTCGGACGACAGCGAGGACGACGCCCCAGTGTTCAGCGTGTCCGCGGGACAGTCCCATTACTTCGTTGAGGTACTAGTACAAGGGGCCCCTATTAGGATGGAAATTGACTCGGGGTCCTCCTATTCTATAATTCCCCAGAAAGAGTTCTTGAAAATCGACCCCCACGTGCGGCCCAAACTTAAAACGCTGAGGTCCACGCTACGAGACGTACAGGGAAACAGCATTCCGGTGTTGGGGGTCGGGAAATTTCGGGTCAATTTTAAGAGACATTCTGCGGAACTGCCCCTAGTTGTCCTTAAGGGGGGAAGTTGTAGCCTCCTAGGGACGCAGTGGTTTCAGCCCTTAGGTTTGTTCATAGGGGGAGTGCATACAGTGGGGGTGGACCCAATACAAGCGGTTTGCGATGCACATCCCGCCGTTTTTAAGAAAGGACTCGGAAAGTTCAAGGGACCCCCTGTAGCCTTCGACCTAGACCCGGAGGTCCGCCCGATAAGACTCAAACCGCGCAGGGTGCCGTTCGCACTCAAGGACAAGATAGAGGCGGAACTGGACAAACTGGTGGGCCAGGGGATTCTTATTCCTGTTGATTCCGCGGAGTGGGAAACTCCAATTGTAACGGCTCTAAAGGCTAACGGGGAGGTGCGCATTTGCGCTGATTATAAGTGTACAATTAACAAGGCGATCCGCCCTAATGCATACCCGGTGCCGGTGATCAGCCACCTTTTGGCCAGGCTGAATGGGGGAAAGTGTTTCGCTAAACTCGATTTGGCACAAGCCTATCAGCAACTTCCTGTGACCCCTGCCACGGCCGCGGCACAAACGATAGTTACACATAAAGGGGCGTTCCAGGTGTCGCGTTTACAGTTCGGCGTGAACTCGGCACCCGGCCTTTTTCAGTCGCTTGTGGAACGCCTCCTGAAGGGACTGGAGGGGGTGTTGCCTTATTTTGATGATGTGTTGATAACAGGGGGGAGTGAGGCTGAACTGGCAAAGAGATTGGACAAAGTACTAACCGTGTTCGAGAAAGCGGGGCTGAGACTGAGGAAGGACAAATGTGTTTTTTTTCGAAACTGAGGTCGAGTTTTTAGGGTTCCGGATTACACCCGAGGGGATTAAGCCGTCTAAATCCAAAGTAGCAGCCATAAAGAAGGCCCCTCGCCCCACATCCAAAACCGAGCTACAGTCTTTCCTGGGGCTCCTCAATTTTTACCATACATTCCTCCCGCGGAAGGCGTCCGTGGCCGAACCGCTCCATCGGTTACTTAAAAAGGAGGAGACATGGATGTGGGGTGACGAGCACGAGAGGGCGTTCAAAGAACTAAAGCAACTCTTAACATCTGAGGCAATCCTGACGCATTTCGACCCCAAACGGCCAGTGGTCTTAATCTGTGATGCATCCCCGGTGGGGGTGGGGGCGGTGCTTTGCCACGTGTTGGATGACGGAAGGGAGGCCCCGGTAGCGTTTTATTCAAGGTCTCTGTCCCAAGCGGAGCGCAATTACGCACAAACCGACAGGGAGGCATTAGCAATAGTAGCGGGAACCAAAAAATTTCACGATTTTTTGTATGGCCGCCCGTTCAAAATCGTGACTGATCACAAGCCACTGTTAGGGATTTTCACGGCAAGCAAGCCCACGCCGCAGATCCTGTCCCCGAGAATGCTGCGATGGGCTATTTTTCTCAACGCATACCAACATGAGTTGGAGTACCGGCCCGGAAAGGAGATCAGCCATGCTGATGCACTTTCGAGATCTCCTTTGCCCTTGTCGGACGACCAAAAGGCGAGAGTAGACAGAGACCGCCAGGTGTTGCTAATTGAGGTCTTAGACGCACCCCCAATAGTACCAGCCGACATTGCTAGGGCGACAGGCAAGGACAGAACGCTGGAGAAAGTTAGTTCATGGGTACAGAAGGGGTGGCCGGCATCGTCCCCAAGCACAGAATTCGACCCATTTTTTCGGAAAAAGCTAGAGTTGTCCCTAGAGAGGGGGTGCCTTTTGTGGGGCCAACGGGTGGTGGTCCCTACGTCCCTGCGGCCGAGGGTGCTCGAATTGCTGCACGTCAGCCACCCGGGCATAGTTCGTTCAAAGGCGCTGGCCCGGAGTTACTTCTGGTGGCCACAGCTGGACGCGGACATTGAGCACATGGTCGGCACTTGTGACGCATGCCAGGGATCCCGACCAGAGGCGGCCCGTCTTCCGCATAGGGAATGGGACACAGCAAGGGGGCCATGGTCCAGAGTGCACGTAGATTTCGCTGGCCCATTCCGAGGAACCATGTTTCTCCTGGTGGTGGATGCGTTCTCCAAGTGGCTGGAGGTTATCCCAGTAAAGAGCACGTCCTCCGCCACGACAATTAGCCAGCTAAGGAGAGTCTTTTCCACGTTCGGTTTACCCGACACTTTAGTCAGCGATAACGCTAGTTGTTTCACCTCCGCTGAGTTCGGGGCATTCATGGAGGCAAACGCCATTCGGCATGTCACATCCGCGCCGTTTCACCCGGCCACGAATGGCCAAGTGGAACGGCTGGTGCGTACAACAAAGGACGCGCTGCGGCGCATGGGCCCGGGGGACCTAAATCACCAAGTATGCCAGTTCCTCTTAGCGTATAGGGTGACCCCCTTAGCGTCAGGCTACTCGCCGGCAGAGCTCTTGATGCGGCGAAAACTGACCACGATCCTGTCCAGGCTAGACCCGACGAGAGTCGAGGATAAAGGGAAAAACATAGGGTTGGCAGTCTCGAAAGGTTTCACCGCCGGCGACCCTGTTCACTGCAGGAACTATTCCAGCGCAGGGCCAGCCTGGGTACCAGGGACGGTTGTAGAACAGACGGGGCCAGTGTCGTACCGGGTCGAGACTAACACCGGCCTCCTCTGGAGGAGGCACGCAGACCAACTGAGGCACCGAGTGAGTAGGCCAGTCAGTGGGGCTCAGCAACAGGATTCAGCGTTAGGGTTCTCCCCCACCCGCTTAACCCAAGGGGGAGACAGCAGCGGACAACAGTCCCAAGCAAGGGGGGAAGGCAGAAGCAGCGGCCCCGACTCATACCCTTTTGATACACCAGTCCTATCAGAGGCCGGGGAAGGGGGAGAGGAGTTCGCGACCGCTGCCCCCGAATGTAATTTTGATTTTGATTTTGCGAGCCGGGGGGGTTTTCAGGAGTGTTCCCCCACCCATCCAAGCGAGAAGAGGGGTTTTTCGTTAGCCCCCAGTGCCCCCGGTTCCTCCCTAAGAAAGAGCACACCTCCCAATAACGCCGCGGAGCCGCGGCAAGTCACTAACGAGTCTCCCTCTCCAATTACAGGACAGGAAACCAGGGGACAAAGAGAAGGTAGCAAACCCGGGGAAAGGCAGCCCGCATCGAGACCCCAGCGTGTTCGAAATAAGCCATCTTGGCTGAGAGACTTTGTCTCCTAGGGGGGGGGAGTGTGTTTAAGTGTGGGCTCGAGACGTTGTCTCGTCCTAGGGGGGAGGGGTGTTGTG
Organism: Bradypodion pumilum; assembly: GCA_035047305.1. Classification (NCBI taxonomy): domain Eukaryota; kingdom Metazoa; phylum Chordata; class Lepidosauria; order Squamata; family Chamaeleonidae; genus Bradypodion; species Bradypodion pumilum. Next base: position 445,186,864 of record JAWDJD010000002.1, on the reverse strand, counting down.
TTCTAATGGTTTTACCTTCCACAATGTATCTGAACCAATGTAACCTTGCCTATATCAACAATGTAACCTTCAGCTGCATCATATGAACCCTGTAAGAGGACGCGAGCTAATGACCACCAGCTGGCAGCAGCGAGCGTCCAAGCTCCCTTGGTCCAAACTCATCAAAGGCAACAGCGCGGGAAGTTTTCCCGCCATCACCACACCTGGACAAGAAGGGCGTGACCCGCAATGACGTCACGCAGACAGTAGCCAATGGGCTACCATGGAACCACGTTCAAATGTATTACTACTGTATATAAAGAGCTATCGATCCGCCATTACCTCATGTTCCCTCTGTCCACGATGCAATAAACCTGAGTTAACCCAGCCCGAGGCTGTGTCCTGTGTCTTGGTTTGCATACACCAAAGTACACAGAAAGCTCTGTTACTAAGGAAAGCCACAGGAGGAAGGGCTAGGGGGCTTGTTGCTGCCTCTGGTCTTTGCCTCACTCTGCCTTATGGTAGAGCTGGCTATGCTGGTGATGATGGGCATTATACAGTAATACCTCATACAATGTCTGCTTCATACAACATTGGATCCATACAACGTCACCCAATTCTGGGGGAAAAGTTGCCTCATACAACGTCACCGGACGTTGTATAAGGTATTAGGGTTTTTACCGCGGGAGTTTGGACTTGCAGCTTGGAGGCCCCACGGAGTTCAACTGGCAGCCGGCTGGAGGAGGCGGGGAAAGAAAGAACTCGCCACACTTGGGGCTCGCCTCTCCACGGCCCCAAAAGCAGATTCCCCGCCTCCAACGGACCCCACCGACGCCGGGGCTGGGAGGCCCCATGGAGTTGGGCCTGCAGCCGGCCAGAGGAGGCAGGGAAAGAAAGAACTCGCTGTACTTGGGGCTCACCTCTCCAGCGAGTTCTTTCTTCCCCGCCTCCTCCAGCTGGCTGCCAGTCGAACTCCGTGGGGCCTCCCAGCCCCGGAATTGGTGGGGTTCGTTGGAGGTGGGGAGCCACTTTTGGGGCCGTGGAGAGGCGAGCCCCAGGTGCGGCGATTTCTTTCTTTCCTCCGCCTCCTCTGGCCGGCTGCCGATTGAACTCCATGGGGCTTCCCAGCCCTGGCGTCAGTGGGGTCCATTGGAGGTGGGGAGCTGCTTTTGGGACCGGCAGCCAGCCAGAGGAGGCGGGGAAGAAAGAACTCACCACACCTGGGGCTCACCTCGCTGCAGCCCCAAAAGCGGCTCCCTGCCTTCAGAGATGTAAACCGCACTGAGTCTCCCTTTGGGCAGAGAATTGCAGTACAGTATATAAATTATTATTATTATTATTATCATCATCATCATCATCATCATCATCCCCCCCTTGCTGGTGGAGAAATGCACCCCTCTGGCCCCTCTTAAAGTTCTGTTAGTTTCCTGTGTTTCTTTGACTTTGCCCTGCAGTTTGTGCTGTTACAATGTATCTCTATGGGAACGACGTTATACAAAGCATCGGTGGCAATGATTTGGACATTGTATGAGGCATCGCGGCTAGGATTTTGCATGCCTCATACAAAGTCAGAATTCATACAACGTCCTAACTTGTGGAGGTATTACTGTAGTTCAAAACTGCAGAATGTGGAAAAGCTTTTTTAAAATGATCCATCATATTATAGAGCTACAGATGTCTTTGGAGCTAAGCACATGAAAATGAAAATGTTCTTTCTCAAAGGAACAATTGCTAAAGAACCTCAAAAATAGAGTAACAGTGATAGAATCATCAAATTATAGAATCATGCATGAGTTGGAAGGGGCCTTTTAGGCCATTGAGTCTAAACCCACTGCTCAATACAGGAGTTCGAATCAAAGCAGATACAGTATGACAGATGGTTATCCAATTCTCTCTTGAGTGCTTCCATTTTTGGAAAGGTCACCACCTCTTGATGCAGTTGGTTCCACTGTTATATTGCAATAACCATTTATTTATTACTCACATTTCTACCGCCGCCCCCTCGCCAAGGCAACTCTGAGTGGTTTACCCATAAAACGAATTTTAAAAATTACAAAAGCATTTAAAAAGCATTAAAATTAAATTTGTTAAAATTTTAAAAATTTTAAATGCCCTCCAATGCCACATTACAAGATTTTTTCAAAAGCTGTCAGGTTTCCCGTAATACAGTATATCTGTTTTTCTGTAGTTTCAGCCCATTATCATGCATCCTGCACTCTGGGATAATAGAGAACAGATCCTTTCTGATTATGTTTCAGGTAGTTGAAGCGTGCTATCATATCCCCCCTCAGTCTCCTTTTCTCAAGGCTAAACATGCCCAGTTCTTTCAGTCTTCCCTCATAGGGCTTGGTTTCCATTCCTCTGATCATCCTTGTTGTCCTTCTCTGTACCTGCTCTAATTTGTTTGCATCTTTCTTAATGTTGCGATGGCTGCCAGATGTTGGAGTGGCTGGCTGCAAGGAAGACACGTGAGACAATCGTGCGGAGAAGTTCAGCCCCGATCTGGGTCGGGTGGCACGTATTTATTACCCTGCCTTGTGGTGATGCACGCGTGACCCCCTAATACATAAGGCTTGTATACGTGGTGTTTCCCGGTGGTCCAGCTACAATGCCAGCTCTTGGAAGTTACCCTGGAGTTAATAGACAACTTGCACCTAATTACCTTGGGCTGGCGAAACCCATTGTTCCTGCCCTAATCTCGGAGTCTATGTATATTGACTCCGGGTACCTAATTGTTCTGCTGTCTGGCGCGGCTTGTTTGCCTAACTTAATCTGTAGCCAGAAGCGGAGGATTGTGTATTTCCTTTAGAGTCATCATCTTTGGTTCTTGCCCTGTTTCTATCGTAGCCATCAGCCAAGGCTTTATGGTTTGCCCCCCAAACTAGCTAGCTAGCCCGTATCCCAATTGCCTTTTCTGCAAAGTCCAGGTGGTCCCCGGATCTGTTGAAGGCTCCTGCCAGCCTAGCAGTTCGAAAGCAAGAAATTGCAAGTAGATAAATAGGGATCACTTCAGTGGGAAGGTAACAGCGTTCCGTGTGCTCCGGTGTCTAGTCATGCCTGCCACATGACTACGGAAACGTCTGCAGAAGCAGACAGCGCTGGTTCTTTGGCTTAGAAACAGAGATGAGCACTGCACCCTAGAGTCGGATACAACTGGCTTTCGGGCAAGGGAAACCTTTACCTTTACCTTACCATATTTTCATATATTTTGATTATTAAAACTCACTAGCAGCTGCTGCATTTCCCACCCTCAGCTTATACTTGGCTCAATCTTTTTTCCTGGGTTTTCAGGTCAAAATTAGGTACCTCAACTTATATTTGGGTCAGCTTATACTCAAGTATATACGGGTAATAGCACTATTAGAAGATCTTAGCCAACTTCAACATGAGTATCACCAAAACTAACCAATTAACATAAGACTTTCAAATCTGAAAATATGTCCAGGGCAGACCTAAAATAATCAGAAACTAGAATAATATGTGATTAAGTTTAGCAAAAATCAAATTACTGCATGTCCTCACTCTAGTGCCTGGTAATGAAGAATTGCCTCACCTTGACAAACTGATAATGTTTCATGAGATGGTAGACTAACCTCATACTCAACCCATCTCTGCACTGATGAAAGAAGTTAATGCCCGAATGTTTGACTGAGTATGGTTTGATTCTAGAAGTGTCATTTTCCAGAATTAACGTTTCCAGACTCTAATTGCATAAGTCTTTATATCCAGATCTTAACAAAATTACTTTTGGAAATAACTCCCAGATCATTGCCATGTTGACTAGAGAGTTCCGGGAGTTGTAGACTATTTCCACATGATTCATTTCTCACTTTGCCTTTCTTTGAAGAAACTCATGAGACATTCAATCCTCCCTCCTAATATTATCTCCAAAACAAATAGAAAAAGAGCATCATGTCCAGAGCTAGCCAGGGAACTCCAGAGCTGTGTGAGGATTTAAACCCATACGTCCTTTATTATGCTAGGCCGACATTTTCCCCAACCCTCCCCCATATTCCCTCTTCACCTACAGCAGAATTTTGCTGAGAATGATGGGGATTATAGTGTGGGTAATCTTCTGAAGGCATCAGATTGGGGAAGACTATGCATAAAGTGGTGTTTAAGCTATTTTCAGCTATTCAGAATTATCAACTGACTAGCATATTTTGCCCGGCCTTGCTGGGCAGGTATAAATTGTGTGTTGATGGTTAGGGTTGGTTTTAGTGGTGGTGACTAAATTTGGAAGAATGGGGGATTTTAAAAGTTTTTTCTGTTGTTTTTTGTTTGTGGGGAGATTTTTTATGAAATAAATTAGCTTTTCTGGTTGTGGATTTTGTCTTTGTTGTATTTATTTGATTTTTTATCAGTTTGGTTAATTTTATTTGGATTTTTTGTAATATTTATTCACCTGTAGGGGCTGTGATTTAGAGTTTGATTTTCTTTGTTTCTTCAGTTCTGCTATGGAGGCATGGTGAGAGGACCTGTTTCGTAAGTTGTCTTGGTTTTTTTCTCATTTTGTTGGGATTTGGGGGTGTTGGGCTGGGAGGTTTAAGTAGAGTGTTTGTGTATTTAATTAAGTGTTTTTGCTTGTTGTTTAGTATTGCTTTAGGTTTTTCTATGCATTTTTTTGGTTAAATATTTCTGGTTGTTATTTCTTATTTTGATTTTTTCCGTATTTATTTTTGTACATTGTGTTGTTTTTGAATTTTGAGTAAGGTATTTTCATGTTGTTGTTATGTTGTAGATAGGTGTTTTTAGTGAGTTTTCATGTTTTTTCGTTAGCTTTGCGTATTTTTGGATTGTTTTGTTGTTTATTGTTTTGTTGTTTACTGGGTTTACTTGCATTATTTGTTTATTTATTTGTGTTTGTATTTTTGATGGTTTGTGTTGTTTTTAAACTGATTTGTTTTGTTGTGGTTGTATTTTCCGGGGTGAAGTCTGTCGTTGCCTCTTTTCGCCATTGTTGTTTCGAGATTAGCTTTCAATACAGCGATGGGGAAAATGAAGAGCCGGCAGTCAGCTCGCACTTAATCCAGTAATGTTCATTAGATCAGTCAGGGGAATCTATCTGGTTCACGATAGTTTTCTCCTCTCGGCCTCCTTTTCCCCTGGCTTTCCTAATGGGAGATCTGTGTTTTTGGTTGTGAAGCTGTTTATTTTGTAAAATTGTAGTGTGACAGGCAATGATCCGTAAGGGGTGGTGCTCTTCCTTGCGGATTGCTGGCTGCTGCTTTTCTATTACCTCCACCGCTGTTTCGTGCTAGTTCTCGAAACAGTGGCGTGGGTAATACAAAGGCAGCAGCCAGTCATTCGTCAGGGAGTGTGCCTCCCCTGATGAAGTACTGCCTGCTGCTGGTCCCCCCCCGCCTCAACTTACCTTGAGGCCAGTGGTGGTCTTGTCGTGTCTTCGGCAGGGTAGTGGTGAGTCCCTCTTCTCCCCATTGCTCCGGGGAAGGCCGGCGATGGCCTTGTCGTGGCTTTGGCGGGTTTGGGGTAGCGAGAGTGTGAGGCGCTGCATACACCTTCAGCGACCTTGCGCTCCCGTTGCATGAGGCACTGCGTTCGCCTTTGGCGTGAGGCGTTATTTTATTTTATTTTTTGCACGCCGGCTTTTCCAACGTTCTACGCGCTCACGCCCGTCAGCCTGATTGGCTGATTGGTCATGGCACGGAGGACACTGGAACTTGTAGTTGTTGTTTTTCTGTCCACATTCGTGGGGCAGCTGCCCCACTCGCGGCTGCCGGACCCTTGCGGCGATGATCGGACGGTGGAAAGGCAAGTTTAGGGGGCTCGGTACGGGATAGTAGGGACAGGTGCAGGCATGCATGCCGGACACCAACAGTTAATGCACCATTTTATAGGTAAAGATTTGTGGTTTATCCTAGAATATGTACATATTGTAAGTACAGTACTGTATCAGGAAAAGTAAGGTAGAGCATTGAAGTAAATTGCTTACCACTAATCAATGAACAAATTGCAGGTTCTCCTCTATGAAAACAAGGTAAGTAGGAACATGCATGACAATAGGAGGAATACAGTACTTTGTTTCTTTGGCTGAAATCCTGTCCCACAGATGCTAATTGAAGTAGCAGAAATCATTGTGCCAAGGTGGAAGCAGTATTCACAAAGGAGTGCTGTAGGTGTGTCGTGCAACAGTCGTGAGGTGAACCACATGATTAGTGCGCAATTAAACAACACAATGCTGACAGCCTAGAGATAACATATGCACACACTTCTGATAGGAGTAATGTTACATTAAGAGAATTCAAGGTAATTTCAGCCAAAACCTAGATATATGAAGTCGCAGTTTTAATATAAACACAGAGACAAATAATCTTCTAGATATAAGGAGTGGGTTGAGCACAACATTATGTGAACTAAAAGGGCCTGCTATGCATTCTCTGAAGCAATGAGTAGCTCCCAGGACAGCACAAGCAGGTCTGTTTCCTTTTACTGTGGCATTTAGTTCCTTTCTTTTAGTCTCCCAATATTTTGTGTGTTTGTGGGGGGGGGGTATTTAAGCCCCCCAACCACTTATCTGGGATCTTAAACTCTTTCTTCCTAACCTTTCTCTCCTTAAGATGCCTCATAGGGTTACATAGGGTGGGGGATGTGTAAGAAGAACTACATAAAATCATTCCTGAACTCCTGAAAGAAAGAGGATTACAAATGTAAGAAATCAGCAAAACTATATCATCCTATTCAAGCAATGTTGCAGAATTTGAGAAAGATTTTAAGATTATTATTACAGTTCCTGGAATCTCTGGCCACACTGCTTAGGAGTTTCCAGGAACTGTAATCTAAAGCATAAGCAAGCAAGCAACACCTGAACACCTTTTCGAGCTCTGCTTTCTACACATACCCTTTTAGCTTAGGATTTGGGGCTTTCATATTAATGGAATAAAGGGAATCTTCTCCAACTTGGTGCCCTCCTAGATGTTTCTTTTTCCCCAGTCATTGTGATCTTAATGACCATAACAGCTAAACAGTGCCAAGACAACATCTGAAAGGCCATTGGACCATTAGATGACAATGGAAGGCAAGGGGTTATTAAAGAGGAAACAGAAATTGCAGAGAGACTCAATGAATTCTTTGCTTCAGTATTCACTGAAGAAGACAGAGACCACATGCCCAAAACAGAGCCTATCTTCGTAGGGAGGGAAAGCGAAGAATTAAGCAAGATAGAAATAACCAGGGAGGAGGTCCTTGCATGTCTTGTTAAGCTAAACACTAACAAATCACCAGGACCAGATGGCATCCATCCACGAGTCTCAGGGAACTTAAAGATGAAATTGCTGATCTCCTAGCCAAAATATATAATCTTTCCCTCAAATCAGGCTTTGTACCTGATGACTGGAAGGTAGCGAATGTAACACCAATTTTCAAAAAAGGATCCAGGGGTGATCCAGGAAATTACATGTGTCCCAGGTAAAGTGATGGAAACCATCCTAAAAGATAGAATTAATAGGCACATAGAAGAGAAGGCGCTGCTAAAGGAGAGCCAACATGGCTTTTACAAGGGCAAATCATGCCTCACTAATCTGTTGGAATTTTTTGAGAGTGTCAACAAGCATGTGGATAAGGGGGATCCAGTTGACATTGTTTATCTGGACTTTCAGAAGGCTTTTGACAAGGTCCCACACCAAAGGCTCTTGAATAAACTTACCAGTCATGGAATAAAGGGACAGGTCTTGTCCTGGATCAGCAACTGGCTAAGGGACAGGAAACAGAGGGTAGCACTAAATGGACACTTCTCCAAGTGGAGGGAAGTAAAGAGTGGGGTCCCCCAAGGTTCAGTACTGGGACCCCTGCTTTTCAACCTCTTCATAAATGATCTAGAAGTAGGAGTAAAAAGCAAGGTAGCCAAATTTGCTGACAACACTAAATTATACAGGGTAGTGAAAACTGTGAGAGATTGTGAGGAGCTCCAGAGGGATCTCTCGACACTGGGGGAGTGGGCAAAACAGTGGCAAATGAGTTTCAACATTAGTAAGTGCAGAGTGATGCATGTTGGGGCAAAGAACCCCAATTACATTTATAAACTGATGGGGTCTGAACTCTCTGCGACAAACCAGGAAAGGGACCTTGGTGTCCTGGTGGACAACTCAATGAAGGTGTCAACCCAGTGTGCCTCAGCAGTGAAAAAAGCAAACTCAATGCTAGGGATCATTAGGAAGGGTATAGAAAATAAGTCAGCAAGTGTCATTTTGCCTCTTTATAAATCTATGGTGAGGCCCCATCTGGAATACTGTGTACAGTTCTGGTCGCCATACCTCCAGAAGGATATTATGGAGCTGGAAAAAGTGCAGAGGAGGGCAACCAAAATGATTAGGGGACTGGAACACCTTCCTTACCATCTGAGGCTGCAACGGTTGGGCCTCTTCACTCTTGAACGACGACGTCTAAGAGGTGACCTGATTGAAGTTTATAAAATCATGCATGGTGTGGACAAAGTAGATAAGGAAAAACTGTTTTCCCTATCGCATAACACTAGAACTAGGGGACACTCCATGAAACTTTTGGGTACTAGTTCTCAAACAAATACGAGAAAGTACTTTTTCACCCAGAGGATTACTGGTCTATGGAACTCCCTGCCAGAAGAAGTGGTGACAGCTGTCAGTCTTGACAGCTTTAAGAAAGGATTAGACAAGTTCATGGAGGACAAGGGTATCCATGGCTATAATTATGGATACTTAAGGACAACCTCCGGGTTGGAGAGATAGGCAGGATATCTCTCAACATCATTTCCAGGGAATCCTAAGCAGGGGAAGGCATCTGCTTAGGAATACCCTGAAGGAAATGGTGAGTCACTGTGTGAGACAGAATGCTGGACTGGATGGGCTGTGGTCTGTTCCAGCAAGGCTGTTCTTATGTTCTTATGAAATGAAAAAACTGTATATACGGGTACAAACTTTATTCTGTCCCTGTCCCCCAGTTCCTTTTATGTCCATGTATGGTTTTTATTTTACACATACAGTATAAACAATTTCCAGTTGTTTCACTGCTATAAATTTATATATAAACTTAAACATTCTCTAAAGACATGTTTCAACAAAGGTATGGGGTATAGAGGGTAAGTTTTAAAAATCATGAAGTAAGAGATATGCAATCAGGGTTCAAACAAAAATGCGTAAGAGCCATACCTGTCAAGTATCCCAGCTTGGCTGGGATTTCCCGTATTTCCGCGCCGATTTTCTCCATTTCCCGCCCGGAGCTGCTGCTACCCCGTAATTTGGCAGCGGGTGGAAAGGAGTTACTGTGCATCCCTTCTGCACAGGTCCTTTCTACGCATGCGCAGAACCCTTCTACGCATGCATAGAAGGCTTCTGTGCAGAAGAGGATGCGTAGAAGCCTTCTACGCATTCGTAGAAGTGACCTGCGCATAACGGTTCTATGCAGGTCCATTCTACACATGCGTAAAAGCCTTCTACGCATGCATAAAAGCCTTCTATACATGCATGGGTAGAATGGACCTGCGCAGAAACTTTCTGCGCAGGTCCCGTAATCTCCGGAGCTGCGCTTGACAGGTATGATAGGAGCTCAAGAAGGGCAATAAAAACTCAGTCATCAGATATCAATGAGGCTCCAGCTGTTGTTACTTGCCTCTTTTGAACATGCATAGAGACACACTCTATATTGGATGAAGAGTCACCAATCAGAAAATATCACAGCCAGTTATTCATACCTGTCAAGCTCAGCTCCGGAGATTACGGGCTTTTACGCATGCGAAGAAGGCTTTTACGCATGCGTAGAATGGACCTGCGCAGAACCATTCTGTGCAGGTCACTTCTACGCATGTGTAGAAGGCTTCTACACATCCCCTTCTGCACAGAAGCCTCTACGCATGCATAGAAGGGTTCTATGCATGCGTAGAAGGGTTCTACGCATGTGTAGAAGGGTTCTACGCATGCTTAGAAGGGTTCTACACATTCGTAGAAAGGACGTGCGCAGAAGGGATGCACAGTAACTCCTTGACAGGTATGCAGTTATTACATTCCATCTGGTGCCATTAAAACTGCATTCTTAAAGGGATTAAAATAAGATACCCACAGGCAAAAAGCACAAAGTAACTTAAGAACATAAGAACATAAGAACATAAGAACAGCCTTGCTGGAACAGGCCACAGCCCATCCAGTCCAGCATTCTGTCTCACACAGTGGCTCACCATTTCCTTCAGGGTATTCCCAAGGAGATGCCTTCACCTGCTTAGGATTCCCTGGAAATGGCATTGAGAGATATCCTGCCTATCTCTCCAACCCGGAGGTTGTCCTTAGCTGGCCATAATTATAGCCATTGATAGCCTTGTCCTCCATGAACTTGTCTAATCCTTTCTTAAAGCTGTCAAGACTGACAGCTGTCACCACTTCTTCTGGCAGGGAGTTCCATAGACCAGTAATCCTCTGGGTGAAAAAGTACTTTCTCTTATTTGTTTGAGAACTAGTACCCAAAAGTTTCATGGAGTGTCCCCTAGTTCTAGTGTTGTGCGATAGGGAAAACAGTTTTTCCTTATCCACTTTGTCCACACCGTGCATGATTTTATAAACTTCAATCAGGTCACCTCTTAGACGCCGTCGTTCAAGAGTGAAAAGGCCCAACCGTTGCAGCCTCAGATGGTAAGGAAGGTGTTCCAGTCCCCTAATCATTCTGGTTGCCCTCCTCTGTACTTTCACCAACTCCATAATATCCTTCTGGAGGTATGGCGACCAGAACTGTACACAGTATTCCAGATGGGGCCTCACCATAGATTTATAAAGAGGCAAAATAACACTTGCTGACTTATTTTCTATACCCTTCCTAATGATCCCTAACATTGAGTTTGCTTTTTTCACTGCTGAGGCACACTGGGTTGACACCTTCATTGAGCTGTCCACCAGGACACCAAGGTCCCTTTCCTGGTTTGTCGCAGAGAGTTCAGACCCCATCAGTTTATAAATGTAATTGGGGTTCTTTGCCCCAACATGCATCACTCTGCACTTACTAATGTTGAAGCTCATTTGCCACTGTTTTGCCCACTCCCCCAGTGTCAAGAGATCCCTCTGGAGCTCCTCACAATCTCTCACAGTTTTCACTACCCTGTATAATTTAGTGTCGTCAGCAAATTTGGCTACCTTGCTTTTTACTCCTACCTCTAGATCATTTATGAAGAGGTTGAAAAGCAGGGGTCCCAGTACTGAACCTTGGGGGACCCCACTCTTTACTTCCCTCCACTTGGAGAAGTGTCCATTTAGTGCTACCCTCTGTTTCCTGTCCCTTAGCCAGTTGCTGATCCAGGACAAGACCTGTCCCTTTATTCCATGACTGGTAAGTTTATTCAAGAGCCTTTGGTGTGGGACCTTGTCAAAAGCCTTCTGAAAGTCCAGATAAACAATGTCAACTGGATCCCCCTTATCCACATGCTTGTTGACACTCTCAAAAAATTCCAACAGATTAGTGAGGCATGATTTGCCCTTGCAAAAGCCATGCTGGCTCTCCTTTAGCAGCGCCTCCTCTTCTATGTACCTATTAATTCTATCTTTTAGGATGGTTTCCATCACTTTACCTGGGACACATGTCAAACTGACACTTCTTGCTTTTTGGGGGTCATTTTTCCAACCCTCTGTTGTGTGAAAATGTTAAAGCAGTCATTTCTAAATACAGATATGCATTCCTTTTGATAAGCTAGGGTTTATTTTCAGACTGAGGTCCAAAATAGTAGATTTTAAAATATTACTTTTCTGGGCTAAAACTTCCACAACTCTGCAAGCCCTGTTCCAAAAGAATCCCATATCTGATCTATTATAAGGGTGGGCAGCACAAGGTCTTTTTCTTGGTGGTTCCACAGTTTTAGAACGTTCTAGTGACTCCATCAGAAGCTACAACGAACCCCATCTCTTCCTGCATTTAACCACTGGTGAAGCTGTTGCCTTTGCTATTGCAGTTGTTACTACTCCTAACAGAGTCTTTTTAGATATATTCTATATTGATTCTTATTTACCCCGATGTCTTATTTTACTGCTGCTCTTAATCTGCAAGTTGCAGACAGTCTCTGCGTAGACTGCAACAGTCACAGGTTGCATCATTTTGGAACTCATTTTTAAAGCATCCATATAAACAGTTCAATAAATGAATATAACAATCTTCAAAGTGCTACAGCGTTTTTGTTTTTGTTTATTCTCTGATATGCTTGAATACCTGGTGTTATCCATTCTGCTGACCACTCTTAGAAAAGTACTATAGACTCTTTCAGCCATTAACTGCCGTATGCCAAGCTCCAGTTTCATTCATTCATCCAATCCAATGGATCTTCTTCGATATCCAAAATATCTTTTCCATAGTTGGATATAAAATTAGTGGGAAAAGCTGCTGAATGAAGAAGGCTCTGCTCAGTTCCAGACTCTGTGGTTCTATCGCTCTACAATTTAAGCCACACACATGAGTGCTTATTATACACACACTAGCTGATTCAGCTAGAAACCTGCAACAATATACTGTAAATCAGTTGGGTAACTTTAGAACAGAAGTAGGTTTTTACCAAGGAAAAAATTGACTGTCTGCATTTTAAGTTTCCTAGTTTGGCCTGCCAATCCCCAAACCCTCTACCATTTCCCATGGAGACAGAAGCTTCTGGGAGCTGAAGTCAAAATATTTGGAGGGCCTAAGTTTTCCAACACTGCTTCAGAACTTACATTTACAAACCAGAACCCTATTGGTGTACATGTGTAGTTTGCAATGGCTAAGACACACCCCACTATCTTATCATCCAGGGACAGTTAGCTGTGGCAGGCTACACAAACAGCACCAATGGAAATCTACCCAAAAATCTCACACAACTCTCCATGACATTGGCTGAAATGTAGCAGTATAACATATGCTGCATAGGGACGATGACATCATCACCCCTGGTGAGTTTTCAGCAATTAAACATTTCCAATTCCTCCCTCAAAGGTCAGGATGCTCCAGTAGGTAATTTTATTGGTGGCAGCAGTGGCAATTTACAGAACTTCCCTGTGATAATGGAGTTTGCCAAGGTCAAATTGGACTCAGAACAGGAAATAGCATCTCCTATGCAAAAATGCACAGTAGATACTTATGCTCTACCCTTATACAGTAAAACCCCGAGTTACGAATGCCTCGAGTTATGAAAGGGTTTTTTGGGTAAATTGGTGTCCCAATTTATGCAAACTCCCCCCTCCCCGACTTATGAAAGGGGTTTTACTGTATTTAATTCAAAATTTTAGCACTTAAAATGGTGGCGCCACCATTTTGCACACTAAAAATCCACCCCCGCTCTACCCACCCCCACTGCTAGAAGTGTAAACAAATCACTTACCGGCAGTGGAGGCCTTTGTGGCAACCGAAAACGTGGGGATGGACTTTTTTGGTTGCAGCGAAGATTCTGGGCTTCAGAGAATGGTGGGGATCAAAGGAATCCCCCCCCAACCCTTGTGGAGCCTGCTGGGCCAGTGGATGGCCCAGGAACAGTGGCAGAAACACCTTCCCGTCAGCGCCTTAGCCACTTGGTAAAGGTAAAAAGGTCTCCCTTGCTTGAAAGCCAGTCGTGTCCAACTCTAGGTTTTGGTGCTCATCTTTGTTTACAGCCAAAGGGCCAGCGCTGTCTGTGTCTGCAGATAATGCTGAACTTGATGTCCAGAAGGTCGGCAGGCCAGGTGTTCGACACCTGAGTGCTGCATGACAGAGAGAGCTTCCATCATCTGCCCAGGCTCCTGCCAACCTAGCAGTTTGAAAGCAAGACATTGCAAGTAGATAGTTACCACTTCAGCGGAGAAGGTAACAGCATTCCATGCTCTTTGGTGTCTAGTCATGCCTGCCACATGTCCACCAAAACGTCTGCAGATGCAGACAGCGGTGGCTCTTTGACTATAAATGGAGATGAGTCGGATAGGACTGGTTTGCCTAAGCCTTGTTGATGCAGCATTTACCCAGGAAATAAAACCGTGTGAATTAATTTCTCTTATGTTTCCCCCCTCTTTTTCCATCCCATTTTCTTCGGCTCACCTTACAGAGCACCAAATCCCACGTGACCTTCTTCGAGGAACTCTAGCCAGCCAGCTCTGATTCTGAGCCAGCGCCCATCCGTGAAATATCCTTTTGAGGAGGAGAGCCATCACCGGCCACGGATTTCTCTGTTGCACCTCTGGCCCTCAACACGCGTGCCCAGGTGGCAAAACCCCAGTGTTTGGCTGTCGAAAGACTATAGTGTGGTCCTTTCTAGCTTTTATTTATTTATTTATTTATTCAATTTATATCCCGCCCACTCAACACAAGGCCGACTCTGGGCGGCTAACAACATAAAAAGTAACCCCAGGGCAACCCAAGGAGTTTACAGACAATATTCACAAATACAACAATAATCCTAAAAACAGTTAAAACAGTAAAAAAAAAGTTAAGACTACCCACCCCCTAAAAAGCAAGGGCTGCAGGATCGAAAAGGCACCATGGTAAAGGTAAAAAGGTCTCCCTTGCTTGAAAGCCAGTCGTGTCCAACTCTTCTTGTTTTATATTTTTAATCCCCCTTTGTATAATACTCAGCTGTGATAGACTCTTTCACTTTCTTTCATATTTTTAAAACCCAGTGTTTGTATGGATTGTGACTTATATTATGCTCCCACAACAGGAGGCTTCAAACCGTTGGTGGGACCCGGAGTTCGGCGGTGATGTCTTCAACTGCCCGCAAGGCCATGGCAGCTCTCTCACTGTTGTGTATGTACAATGTTGCTTTAAGAAATGTATGAATGTAACCTGACCACAATTACAATGTAGCTCAGCTGTTAAGGAACGCGAGTAAGCTGCCTATAGAGGGCAGCTGCGAGCGTTCAGCTCACATGGTTCACATTCCCCAAATCACCGGCAGCCGCAGGAACCTTTCCCGTGCGAGGATCACCTGGAGAAGATGGGCGTGACTCAGAATGACGTCACGCCGGTAGCAGCCAATAAGCTACCGTGCAACGAGATTCAAATGTATGTACTGCAGTATATAATGAGCTGTACCTCCGCCATTACCACATGTTCATCCTGATCATCACCCAATAAACCTGTGTTTAGCCCTCACTGCGGCTCCTTCTTTGTCTTCCGTGCAAGACACTAAATTGGCGACGAAGGTGGGATCAATGGCGAATCCCAAGGTCAAGCCTTACCACTTCGATATCAGTGACCCAGAGCAATGGGAGCTGTATGAGTGCCAGTTTCGGCATGCGATGGAAGCTGCAGGCGTCGACGACGACGTGAAGATGCGCTCACACTTTCTAGCCCAGGTGGGGCCGGCCACGCTGCGCATCCTGATGAACCTGGTGGCCCCCCGGAAGGTGGACGTGGTGCCCCTCGACCGCATCCTAGAGTTACTGCGCGATCATTTCCAGCCCCCCGTGTCGATCTTCCCGGCCAGGGTCGCGTTCCACAGGTGAGACCAATGCCCGGGAGAGTCCATGTCCGCCTATGCGGCGGCCCTCAGGCTGGCAGCGGTGCACTGCCAGTGGGAAGACCTGGACACGGCACTCCGAGACCGCATGCTGTGTGGCCTGAGCAACGAGGAGGTCCAGAGAAAGTTGATGACCCGCGACTATCGCCTCACGTTCAACGAGGTACTGCGGGAGGCCCAGGCAGCCGAGGCGGCCAGGAGCGGGGTCAGAGTGTTCAAGTCCCGAGGGGCCACATCCGAAAGGGCCAAGTCACCAGTACAGGCGGCCCAGCGGACATCGGCGAAGACGGCCTGGTGGGCCCCCAAGTCGCCCGCCGGCACACCAGCGACGTCTGAGGAGTCGTCCGCGACGACAGACTCCTGCTCCAGCGAGGACGACGACGTCCAGAGAGTAAAGAAACGCGGGGAGAAGCGACAGACCCGCGAACGGCAAGACCGCCGCTGCGACGGGTGTGGGGCGTCCCACAACCGGACGAGGTGCCCGTTCCGGAAGGCCGAGTGTCACAACTGCGGCCGAAAAGGGCACATCGCCAGAGTATGCAGGCGCGGTTGAGCTGAGGACAAGGGTGCCTCGAGCCACCCCCAGGCACACCAACGGAAGGCGGCCGGCACCAGGAAGATCTCAACCAGCTTCAGCGAGGAAGGCGTGAACTGCGTGGGCCTGGAGCACCGGCGCTTTTTCATAGAGGTACTGTTACAGGGGCTCCCGGTGAGGATGGAGATAGACTCGGGGTCGTCCTATTCCATCCTGTCCCAAAAAGAGTTTATGCGCATTCCCCCAGATGTGCGGCCCAAACTGCGGGCCATGAAGTCTCACTTACGGGACATGCAGGGGAATGGGATCCCAGTGTTGGGGGTGGGGAACTTCAAGGTGAAGTTCAAGAGTTACTCCGAGAAACTGCCCCTAGTGGTACTCAAGGGGGGAAGATGCTGCCTTTTGGGAATGCAGTGGTTTGCTCCCCTGGGAATTGAACTGTCCTGCATTAACGCCATCGAGACTGACCCAATGCGGGACGTGTGCAATGCACACCCGGACGTTTTCAAGAAGGGGCTCGGGACGTACAAGGGCCCCCCGGTTTCCTTTGAGCTGGACCCAGAAATCCGGCCCATCCGCCTCAAGCCAAGGAGAGTGCCCTTCGCCCTCAAGGACAAGATCGAGGCCGAACTGGACAAATTGGTGGGGCAGGGGATTTTGGTTCCAGTTGATTCTGCGGAGTGGGAAACGCCGATTGTTACGGCTCTTAAATCAAACGGGGAGGTCAGGATTTGTGCGGACTATAAATGTACGATCAATAAGGCCATTTGGCCAAATGCATATCCGGTGCCCGTGGTCAGCCATTTACTGGCCACGTTACATGGGGGGAGGTGTTTTGCCAAGCTAGATCTGGCACAGGCATATCAGCAGCTCTCCGTAACCCCAGCTGCTGCCGCTGTGCAAACCATCGTCACGCACAAGGGGGCATTTAAGGTAACGCGCCTACAGTTCGGCGTAAATTCGGCCCCCGGGATCTTCCAGTCCCTCGTGGAACGCCTTCTAAAGGGACTTCCAGGCGTCCTCCCATATTTTGACGATGTGTTGATAACAGCTGGGAGCGAATTAGAGTTAGCAAAGAGGCTAGACGGGGTCCTTTCAGTATTCGAGAAAGCGGGACTTCGACTGAGAAGGGACAAATGTGTATTCTTTGCGAGGGAGGTTGAGTTCCTCGGGTTCAAGATAACCCTGGAGGGCATCAAGCCCTCCGAGTCCAAGGTTGCGGCTGTGCAAAACGCCCCTCGCCCCACCGCGAAACCGGAGCTGCAGTCATTTCTAGGGCTTTTAAATTTTTACCATTCCTTCCTGCCAAGGAAGGCATCCGTTGCGGAGCCACTGCACGCACTATTAAAGAAAGAGGCGGTTTGGCGGTGGGGAGATAGGCAAGAGAAAGCTTTCAGGGAGCTAAAGGCCCTTTTATCCTCGGATGCTGTCCTGACCCACTTTGACCCGAGGAGACCAGTAGTTTTAGTCTGTGATGCGTCCCCAGTGGGGGTGGGGGCGGTGCTGTGCCACGTGTTGGAGAGCGGGCGGGAAGCCCCAGTTGCATACTACTCCAGGTCCCTTTCAAAGGCCAAGCGCAACTACGCGCAAACAGATAGGGAGGCCCTGGCCATAATCGCGGGAACCAAGAAGTTCCACGATTTCTTATACGGCTGCAAGTTTACGGTGGTGACTGATCACAAGCCTCTCCTGGGAATCTTCACCACAGGCAAGCCCACCCCTCAAATCCTTTCCCCCCGAATGCTACGTTGGGCGATTTTCCTTAACGCCTACCAGTATGAGCTGGTCTATCGCCCAGGGAAGGAGATCTCCCATGCGGACGCGCTGTCCCGGTCCCCCCTCCCTAGTTTAGGAGACCCCGCATGCGAGGTAGAGCAGGACTACCAAGTTCTGCTGATCGAGTCCCTCGACTCACCCCCCATCGTCCCGGCCGACCTCGCCAAGGCCACAGCGGCCGACAAGATGCTGGCCCAAGTTAGTTCCTGGGTTAGGAAAGGGTGGCCCACTGCTCCCCCCGAGGAACATTTCAAGCCATTTTTCAGGCGTAGAGTAGAGCTGTCCCTGGAAAGGGGCTGCTTACTCTGGGGCCAGCGGGTAGTCATCCCCGAGAAGCTGAGGGCCAAGGTACTGAAGCTACTGCATACCAGTCACCCGGGAATAGTGCGCTCCAAGGCGCTGGCCAAGAGTTTCTTTTGGTGGCCCCAGATAGACGCGGACATAGAGCGATTAGTGGGCACGTGCGAGAGTTGCCAGAGCTCCCGGCCCGAGGAATCCCGGCTACCCCATAGGGAATGGGACACGGCCCGCGGGCCATGATCCCGGATTCATGTCGACTTCGCTGGCCCCTTCCACGGGGCCATGTTTCTGCTAATAGTCGACTCCTATTCCAAGTGGTTGGAAGTAATCCCCATGAACAGCACCTCCTCTGCGGCAACCATTAAACAGTTGCGCAAGGTCTTTGCCTGTTTCGGCCTGTCGGACATCTTTGTTAGCGATAACGCTAGTACATTCACGTCGGCGGAGTTCAAGACCTTTATTGAAAGAAACGCCATCAGGCATATTGCCGCTGCCCCATTTCACCCCGCCACAAACGGTCAGGTAGAGCGCCAAGTGCGCACTACGAAAGACGCACTGTGGCGCATGGGTCCCGGCGAGTTAAACCTCCATCTGTGTCAGTTCCTCATCTGCTACAGGACAACCCCCCTAGCGTCAGGGCTTTCGCCAGCCGAACTCCTCATGAGGAGACGTCCGGCAACACTTTTTGACCGGATGGACCCGTCCAGGGTGGAGGATGAAGGGAGAAATATAGATATCGGGGTAGGAAGCTCCAAAAGTTTTTCGGTAGGGGATCCGGTTCACTGCAGGAACTACGCAGCCTCCGGGCCAGCGTGGGTACCAGGGACGATCATTGAGCAGATGGGGCCAGTATCCTATAGAGTTGAGACTAGCTCGGGTCTACTCTGGAGAACTCAGAAGGCGGGTCACCAGTGACGGGGAATCAGCATTAGGGTCCTCCCCCACCCGCGTTACCCAAGGGGGAGACACGGCGGAATCCGCGGGTACAAATGCATACCCTGGATCCTCAGCCACAGAGGAGGATACTTTGAAAGAGAGGGATGAGTTTGAGTATGATTTGCAGTACCAGGGGGGTGTAGCGGAGTGGTCCCCCACCCGTCCTAGCAAAAAGAGGGGTTTCAGTTCAGCCCCTGGTACCTCCAGTCCCCCCAGCCCTTTTGTTTTAGAATATACCATAACTCCAGCCCCCCGGAGACAGACACCCCCGAGACAGGCAGCAGGGGGGAATCCGCCCGCCTCAGCCTCTAGAACGCCCGGACAGGCAACAGGGGGTGGCGAGACCACGAGGGCCTCATCGTCAGTCCCGAGATTCGTGCTGGGGGGAACCCCAAGCTCCTCAAGCGGCAGGCAGGGGTTCACGTCCCAACTGTTCATTCCATTCCCATCCCCCAATGCAAGGTTGTCGCAGAGCCCCCACCGAGCCACTAATGAGTCCCCCCTTTCTGTTGCAGGACAGGACTCCGCGGAACCAGGAGCCCCCGGCTCCCCTATGTTAAGTCAAGCGGCCGCGCGCCCCAGACGCACGTGCGGCAAGCCACAATGGTTGAGGGACTTCGTCCCATCCTAGGGGGGAGGAGTGTTGTGTATGTACAATGTTGCTTTAAGAAAGGTATGAATGTAACCTGACCACAATTACAATGTAGCTCAGCTGTTAAGGAACGCGAGTAATCTGCCTATAGAGGGCAGCTGCGAGCGTTCAGCTCACATGGTTCACATTCCCCAAATCACCAGCAGCCGCGGGAACCTTTCCCGCGCGAGGATCACCTGGAGAAGATGGGCGTGACTCAGAATGACGTCACGCCGGTAGCAGCCAATAAGCTACCGTGCAACGAGATTCAAATGTATGTACTGCAGTATATAATGAGCTGTACCTCCGCCATTACCACATGTTCATCCTGATCATCACCCAATAAACCTGCGTTTAGCCCTCACTGCGGCTCCTTCTTTGTCTTCCGTGCAAGACACTAAACTCACCCATTTGGCCATTGGCGGGGCCTGGAGGTCTGCAAGGCTACGGCGGCTCTCTCACCCCTCCGGCCATTGGTGGGGTCCAGAGGTCTGCGAGGCCATGGCAGCTCTCTTGCCCCTCTAGCCGTTGGTGGATTCGAGATGGCCGCAGCTGCTCCTTTGCATGGTCCATGGGGGAAATGCCCCATCTGCCTGAAGTATTTCCAAGATCCAGTCCTGGCTGACTGTGGACACATATTTTGCTGCGCCTGCCTGGCTGAAAGCTGGGAAGGAGTGCAAAGCAGAAATCACTTTTGCCCTCAATGCAGGATGCAAGTCCAGAGGAAAGTTATCCCCTGTCTGGTGCAGGCACTGGGAGGCATTGCAGAATTAACCCACAAGCACCGTGTTGAAGGGAGGGGAGCCCAGGGACAGAGGGGGGAGTCTGTGAGAAATACAAGAAGGCCATGAATGTCTTCTGCTAGGACGAGGAAGCCCTGTTCTGTGTGTTATGCGAGGAAATCAAAGAGCATCAGGATCATGATGTGGTTACTCTGGGGGAGGCAACCCACAAATACCATGTAAGAAGGGCATAATTAGGGTGGTGGGTTTGATGTTCGAAGATTGATACACGGTAGGCAGCATTCAGGGGGCCAAACACATCTTTATTGCAAGGTATGCAATATGAACATGAGGTAATGGCGGAGACGCAGCTCCTTATATATGCTTGCAGTACATTTGAATTTCGCCCCACGGGCGCCTATTGGTTGTGGTATCAGTGACGTCATTGGGGGCATACTGAATACCTTACAAGGTTTACCTGTGGCGGGAATGTTTCCCGCGCTACTCAGTGATTGTGTGAACTGAACCATGTGGGCTGATGTTGTGTATGTAACAGTATTACTTTAAGAATGTATGAATGTAACCTGACAATGATTACAATGTAACCCAGCTGTTTAAGGAACGCGAGTAAGCTGCCCATAGAGGGCAGCTGCGAGCGTTTAGCTCACATGGTTCACATTTCCCAAATCACCGGCAGCCGCAGGAACCTTTCCCGCGCGAGGATCACCTGGAGAAGATGGGCGTGACTCAGAATGACGTCACGCCGGTAGCAGCCAATGAGCTACCGTGCAACGATATTCAAATGTATTTACTGCAGTATATAATGAGCTGTACCTCCGCCATTACCACATGTTCATCTTGACCACCATGAAATAAACCTGTGTTTAGCCCCCTACTGCGGCTCCTTCTTTGTCTTCCGTGCAAGACACTAAATTGGCGACGAAGGTAGGATACATGGCGCATCACAAGGTCAAGAATCATCAATTTGATATCAGCGACCCAGAACAATGGGAGCTGTACGAGTGCCAGTTTCGGCACGCGATGGATGCTGCAGGCATCGACGACGACGCCAAGATGCGCTCGCACTTCCTTGCCCAGGTGGGGCCGGCCACGCTGCATATCCTGATGAACCTGGTGGCTCCCCGGAAGGTAGACGTAGTGCCCATCGACCGCATCCTGGCGCTACTGGGCGAACACTTCCAGCCTCCAGTCTCGATTTTCCCGGCCAGGGTCGCATTCCACAGACGGGATCAGCGCCCGGGAGAGTCCGTGTCCGCCTACGCGGCGGCCCTCAGGCTCACGGCGGTCAACTGCCAGTGGGAGGACCTGGACACGGCCCTCCGAGACCGCATGCTGTGTGGCCTGAGGGACGAGGAGGTCCAGAGGAAGCTGATGACCCGCGACCATCGCCTCACGTTCAACGAGGTACTGCGGGAAGCCCAAGCAGCCGAGGTGGCCAGGAGCGGGGTCAGAGTGTTCAAGTCCCGAGGGGCCGCAACCGAGAGGGCCAAGTCACCCGTGCAAGCGGCCCGGCGGACGTCGGCGAAGACGGCCTGGCGGGCACCCCGGTCGCCCGCAGGCACGCCAGCGACCTCCGAGGAGTCGTCCACGACGGCGGACTCCTGTTCCAGCGAGGACGACGACGTCCAGAAGGTAAAGAAACGTGGGGAGAAGCACCAGACCAGCGAGCGACAAGGCCGCCGTTGCGATGGCTGTGGGGCATCTCACGACCGGACGAGATGCCCATTCCGGAAGGCCGAGTGCCACAACTGTGGTCGGAAGGGCCACATTGCCAGAGTCTGCAGGGGTGGGCGAACCGAGGACAAGGGTGCATCGAAACACCCTCAAGCACATCAGCGGAAGGCGGCCGGCATCGGAAAAGTCTCAGCCAACGACGGCGCGGAAGGCGTGAACCGCGTGGGCCTGGAGCACCAGCGTTTCTACGTAGAGGTACTGTTACAAGGGGTTCCAGTGAGGATGGAAATAGACTCGGGGTCGTCCTACTCCATCCTGTCCCAAAAGGAGTTCATGCGCATTTCCCCAAATGCGCGGCCCAAGCTGCGGGCCATGAAGTCAAACTTGCGGGACGTGCAGGGCTACGGGATCCCAGTGTTGGGGGTGGGGAACTTCACAGTGAAGTTCAAAAATTACACAGAGAAACTGCCCTTAGTGGTTCTCAAGGGGGGAAGATGTTGCCTTTTGGGAACCCAGTGGTTTGCCCCCCTGGGAATTGAACTGTTCGGCATTAACGCCATAGAGACTGACCCAATGCGGGACGTGTGCGATGCGCACCCGGACGTTTTCAAGAAGGGGCTCGGGACTTACAAGGGGCCCCCAGTTTCCTTTGAATTGGACCCAGAAATCTGACCCATACGCCTCAAGCCAAGAAGAGTGCCTTTCGCCCTCAAGGACAAGATTGAGGCAGAGCTGGACAAATTGGTGGGGCAGAGGATTTTGGTTCCAGTTGATTCAGCGGAGTGGGAGACTCCAATTGTTACGGCCCTAAAATCAAACGGGGAGGTCAGGATTTGCGCTGACTACAAATGTACAATTAACAAGGCCATTCGGCCAAATGCATATCCGGTGCCGGTGGTTAGCCATTTACTGGCCACGTTGCATGGGGGGAGGTGTTTCGCTAAGCTAGACCTGGCACAAGCGTATCAGCAGCTCACAGTAACCCCAGCTGCTGCTGCCGCGCAAACCATCGTTACGCACAAGGGGGCATTTAAAGTAACGCGCCTGCAGTTCGGCGTGAATTCGGCCCCCGGGATCTTTCAGTCCCTTGTAGAACGCCTTTTAAAGGGGCTTCCAGGCGTGCTCCCATATTTGGACGACGTCTTGATAACAGCGGGGAGCGAATCAGAGCTAGCGAAGAGGCTAGACGGGGTCCTTTCAGTATTCGAGAAAGCGGGACTTCGACTAAGAAGGGACAAATGTGTATTTTTTTGCGAGGGAGGTTGAGTTTCTCGGGTTCAAGGTAACCCCGGAGGGCATCAAGCCTTCCGAGTCCAAGGTTGCGGCTGTACATAAGAACATAAGAACATAAGAACAGCCTTGCTGGAACAGGCCACAGCCCATCCAGTCCAGCATTCTGTCTCACACAGTGGCTCACCATTTCAGGGTATTCCCAAGCAGATGCCTTCACCTGCTTAGGATTCCCTGGAAATGATATTGAGAGATATCCTGCCTATCTCTCCAACCCGGAGGTTGTCCTTAAGTATCCATAATTATAGCCATTGATACTCTTGTCCTCCATGAACTTGTCTAATCCTTTCTTAAAGCTGTCAAGACTGACAGCTGTCACCACTTCTTCTGGCAGGGAGTTCCATAGACCAGTAATCCTCTGGGTGAAAAAGTACTTTCTCTTATTTGTTTGAGAACTAGTACCCAAAAGTTTCATGGAGTGTCCCCTAGTTCTAGTGTTATGCGATAGGGAAAACAGTTTTTCCTTATCTACTTTGTCCACACCGTGCATGATTTTATAAACTTCAATCAGGTCACCTCTTAGACGTCGTCGTTCAAGAGTGAAGAGGCCCAACCGTTGCAGCCTCAGATGGTAAGGAAGGTGTTCCAGTCCCCTAATCATTCTGGTTGCCCTCCTCTGCACTTTTTCCAGCTCCATAATATCCTTCTGGAGGTATGGCGACCAGAACTGTACACAGTATTCCAGATGGGGCCTCACCATAGATTTATAAAGAGGCAAAATGACACTTGCTGACTTATTTTCTATACCCTTCCTAATGATCCCTAGCATTGAGTTTGCTTTTTTCACTGCTGAGGCACACTGGGTTGACACCTTCATTGAGTTGTCCACCAGGACACCAAGGTCCCTTTCCTGGTTTGTCGCAGAGAGTTCAGACCCCATCAGTTTATAAGTGTAATTGGGGTTCTTTGCCCCAACATGCATCACTCTGCACTTACTAATGTTGAAACTCATTTGCCACTGTTTTGCCCACTCCCCCAGTGTCGAGAGATCCCTCTGGAGCTCCTCACAATCTCTCACAGTTTTCACTACCCTGTATAATTTAGTGTCGTCAGCAAATTTGGCTACCTTGCTTTTTACTCCTACTTCTAGATCATTTATGAAGAGGTTGAAAAGCAGGGGTCCCAGTACTGAACCTTGGGGGACCCCACTCTTTACTTCCCTCCACTTGGAGAAGTGTCCATTTAGTGCTACCCTCTGTTTCCTGTCCCTTAGCCAGTTGCTGATCCAGGACAAGACCTGTCCCTTTATTCCATGACTGGTAAGTTTATTCAAGAGCCTTTGGTGTGGGACCTTGTCAAAAGCCTTCTGAAAGTCCAGATAAACAATGTCAACTGGATCCCCCTTATCCACATGCTTGTTGACACTCTCAAAAAATTCCAACAGATTAGTGAGGCATGATTTGCCCTTGCAAAAGCCATGTTGGCTCTCCTTTAGCAGCGCCTTCTCTTCTATGTGCCTATTAATTCTATCTTTTAGAATGGTTTCCATCAATTTACCTGGGACACATGTCAAACTGACAGGTCGGTAATTTCCTGGATCGCCCCTGGATCCTTTTTTGAAAATTGGTGTTACATTCGCTACCTTCCAGTCATCAGGCACAAAGCCCGATTTGAGGGAAAGATTATATATTTTGGCTAGGAGATCAGCAATTTCATCTTTAAGTTCCCTGAGAACTCGTGGATGGATGCCATCTGGTCCTGGTGATTTGTTAGTGTTTAGTTTAACAAGACATGCAAGGACCTCCTCCCTGGTTATTTCTATCTGGCTTAATTCTTCGGTTTCCCTCCCTACGAAGATAGGCTCTGTTTTGGGCATGTGGCCTCTCTCTTCTTCAGTGAATACTGAAGCAAAGAATTCATTGAGTCTCTCTGCAATCTCTGTTTCCTCTTTAATAACCCCTTGCCTTCCATTGTCATCTAATGGTCCAATGGCCTTCCTAGTTGGGTTCTTACTTCTAATGTACTTAAAGAAGTCTTTGTTATTTCTCTGAGTATTTTTAGCTATACGCTCCTCAAAGTCTTGCTTTGCTTTCCTGATTGTTGCCTTGCATTTGTTCTGCCAGAATTTATGTTGCTGCCTGCTGTCCTCATTCGGACAAGCCTTCCATCTTCTAAATGAGCTTTTCTTGCTCTTGATCACTTCCCGAACAGCTCCTGTAAGCCACATTGGAGTCCTCTTGGACCTGGCAGTGCCCTTTTTCCTTTTGGGTATGCATTCCAATTGAGCCTCTGTTATTGTTTTTGTAAACAGCCTCCATGCCTCTTGGAGTGTATGGACTCTCTCAATTTTCCCTTTCAGCTTCTTTTTACTAGTTTCCTCAACTTTGGGAAATTTCCTTTTTGAAAATTTAAGGTCTCTGTGTTAGATTTTATCAGTGACTTGCGGTCTATGATCAAGTTAAACATAATTGAGTTGTGGTCACTGTTCCCTATTGGATCAGTCACGTTAACATCTTGCACCAGATCCTGAGTATTACTCAGGATCAAGTCAAGGATTCTTGTACCTCTAGTTGGGTCTTCAACCATCTGTCCCAGGGAACAATCATTTAGCATATCTAGGAACTTTAAAGTACTACAAAACGCCCATCGCCCCACCGTGAAACCGGAGCTGCAGTCATTCCTGGGGCTCCTCAACTTTTACCACTCCTTTTTGCCAAGGAAGGCATCTGTTGCAGAGCCACTGCACGTGCTACTAAAGAAAGAGGCGGTTTGGAGGTGGGGAGACAGGCAAGAGAAAGCGTTCAAGGAGCTCAAAACGCTTCTGTCCTCGGATGCGGTACTGACCCATTTTGACCCGAGGAGGCCAGTGGTTTTAGTCTGTGATGCATCCCCAGTGGGGGTGGGGGCGGTGTTGTGCCACGTGTTAGAGAGCGGGCGGGAAGCCCCAGTTGCGTACTACTCCAGGTCCCTTTCAAAGGCAGAGTGCAACTATGCACAAACAGATAGGGAGGCCCTAGCCATCATCGCGGGAACAAAAAAGTTCCACGATTTCCTATACGGCCGCGAGTTTACGGTTGTGACGGATCACAAGCCTCTCCTGGGAATCTTTACCATGGGCAAACCCACCCCACAAATCCTATCCCCCCGAATGCTACGCTGGGCGATTTTCCTTAATGCCTACCAGTATGAGCTAGTCTATCGCCCAGGGAAGGAGATCTCTCACGCAGACGCACTGTCCCGGTCTCCTCTCCCTAGTTTAGGCGATCCCGCATGCGAGGTAGAGCAGGACCACCAAGTCCTGCTGATCAAGTCCCTCGACTCACCCCCCATAGTGCCGGCAAACCTCGCCAAAGCCACGGCGGCCGACAAGATCCTGGCCCAAGTCAGTTCCTGGGTAAGGAAAGGGTGGCCAGCAACTCCCCCCGAGGAGCATTTCAAGGCATTTTTCAGGCGTAGAGTAGAGCTTTCCCTTGAAAGGGGCTGCTTGCTCTGGGACCAACGGGTGGTTATCCCCGAAAAGTTGCGGGCGAAGGTGCTGAGGCTACTGCATACCAGCCACCCGGGAATAGTGCGCTCCAAGGCGCTGGCTAGGAGTTACTTTTGGTGGCCCCAGATAGATGCTGAGATAGAGCATTTAGTGGGCACGTGTGAGAGCTGCCAGAGCTCTCGGCCCAAGGAATCCAGGCTGCCCCATAGGGAATGGGACATGGCCCGGGGGCCATGGTCCCGGATACACGTCGACTTCGCTGGCCCCTTCCGTGGGTCCATGTTTCTGCTGATATTCGACTCGTATTCCAAATGGTTGGAAGTGATCCCCATGACTAGCACCTCATCTGCCGCCACCATTAAACACTTGCGCAGGGTGTTAAGTTGTTTCGGCCTTCCGGACATCCTCGTTAGCGATAACGCTAGTACCTTCACTTCTGCGGAATTCAAGGCATTTATTGAGAGGAATGCCATCCACCACATTACCGCTGCCCCATTTCACCCCGCCACAAATGGTCAGGTAGAGCGCCAAGTGCGCACTACGAAGGACGCACTGCGGCACATGGGTCCCGGTGAGTTGAACCTCCAACTGTGTCAGTTCCTCATCTGTTATAGGGCAACTCCCCTAGCTTCTGGACTTTCGCCAACGGAGCTCCTCATGAGGAGGCGGCCGGTAACACTTTTTGATCGGTTGGATCTGACCAGGGTGGAGGATGAAGGGAGGAATATAGTGGTAGAGAGTTCCAAAAGTTTTTCAGTAGGGGACCCGGTGTACTGCAGAAACTATGCGGGTTTGGGACCAACGTGGGTTTCAGGGACGATCATTGAACAAACGGGGCCAGTGTCCTATAGGGTCGAGACTCGCACAGGTCTACTCTGGAGAAGGCACGCTGACCAACTCAGAAGGCGAGTCACTAGTGAAGGGGAATCAGCGTTAGGGTCCTCCCCCACCCGCGTAACCCAAGGGGGAGACATGGCGGTGTCCTTGGGTACAAATGCATACCCTAGATTCTCACCTGAGGAGGATGATACTGTGCAAGAGTGGGATGAGTTTGATTTTATGTTACCGTACCAGGGGGTGTCGCAGAGTGGTCCCCCACCCGTCCGAGCGAGAAGAGGGGTTTCAGTTCAGCCCCTGGTACCTCCAGTCCCCCCAGCCCTTTTGTTTTAGAATATACCATATCACCAAGGCCCCTGAGCCAGGCAGCAGGGGGAAATTCGCTCTCCGCATCCCCTAGAACTCCGGGTCAGGCAGCAGGGGGTGGCACAAGCATGCCGGTTGCAGGCGCAAGGAACCGGGGGGAGGCAACAAGGGTCTCCTCGTCGGTCCCGAGGTTCGTACTGGGGGGGTCCCCAGGCGCCACAAGCAACAGGCAGGGGTTCACATCTCAGCTGTATGTTCCGTTCCCTTCTCCCAATGCAAGGTTGTCGCAGAGTCCCCGCCAAACGACTAACGAGTCCCCCCTTTCCATTGCAGGACGAGACTCTGCGGAACTCGGAGCCCCTAGTTCCCCTGTGCTAAACCAAGCAGCCGCACGCCCCAAGCGCACGTGCGGGAAGCCACAATGGTTGAGGGACTTCGTCCCATCCTAGGGGGGAGGAGTGTTGTGTATGTAACAGTATTACTTTAAGAATGTATGAATGTAACCTGACAATGATTACAATGTAACCCAGCTGTTTAAGGAACGCGAGTAAGCTGCCCGTAGAGGGCAGCTGCGAGCGTTTAGCTCACATGGTTCACATTTCCCAAATCACCGGCAGCCGCGGGAACCTTTCCCGCGCGAGGATCACCTGGAGAAGATGGGCGTGACTCAGAATGACGTCACGCCGGTAGCAGACAATGAGCTACCGTGCAACGATATTCAAATGTATTTACTGCAGTATATAATGAGCTGTACCTCCGCCATTACCACATGTTCATCTTGACCACCATGAAATAAACCTGTGTTTAGCGCCCTACTGCGGCTCCTTCTTTGTCTTCCGTGCAAGACACTAAAGCTGCGCTCTCCAGCTGCATCTGGTGGCAGCTGAATCGCTAGCAAGGACAGCTGAGTTACATTGTAATCACCGGGACTCATTCACAGTTCATTTGGATACAAGGTTACTTAGAAGACAAGGTTACAAGGTCACAAGTTCCATACACAACATCGGGGCAAGAGTGCTCCTGAACATTGAAAGATTTCTTCCCAATCCCAGTGAAGCAGATGCGAGGACACTTTGAACTTCCAATATTTGGGACTTGCAGCCCCTTGGATCAGAGGACACGCGGCACGTGTGTTTGGGGGAGGGAGGAAATCCACAATTCTGCTTGAAATGTCTGGCCCCTCAAAAGTTTGTGGGAGCATGAACTGACCCCTGACTTTAAAAGTTTGGGGGGCCCTTTTATAGACAGTGTATGTTTGTGTGTATGCATTTGTGCAAGTACTGGTACGTGTGCCTGTGATTAAGAGCAAGAAAGAAGGTTTAACATGGAAGACATCCAACATTTCAAGAGGGGATGATTATGCCAAGTGGTAGTAGGGACCAGTTCCTTGGTCCCAATAGCTTATCAGAGGCAAAAGGAGAGCCGTCTCTTCCCATAAATAGAGAGCAAGCTTGGGCTTCAGTTATCTTTTGAATCTGAATTAAGAAAAGGACTTCTCTTTTCCCTTCAGGGTCTCATCTGTAGCCACCTGGAACTTCTTGAGAAGAAGAGAGGAAACCTTCTTGCACCGAAAGCTGAAACACAAGGAAAAAATTGACATGTTACTTGTAAGTATTAATATCACTTTTAAAAAGGGAACCAGTTCTTCATCTTAACCTATAAAGCCAAGGGTTAACCATTGGAACTTGCTATAGGTTCCTAAGCCTCGCCCTAATGACCCGCACCCACCATTCGTGCACATGGCCAAACTGGGTCTGCAGGTCAACGAAGGATTGAGAAAACTGGCAGTGGGGCAACAGCCCCACAAATGCAAAAAAATGGAAACAACTTCATTTCCCAACATTCTTTGCGCAGCACCGTGCCACAGCCAATCAGGCTAAGAGGTACGACCACAAAGAACATTGAGAAACATGCCGCGGCCAATCAAAATCAAGCCGCAGAAAAAAAATGCACCACAACCACAAATCACAAACCCATAACTACAAGCCCCAGAGTCCTGTGCGACATGAGTGCACAGAACGCTGAGGAAGCCGGCACCCGAATTTTTTTAAAAAAAACAACTCACCACCTCACAGCCACGCAAACACCAACCGCCCTTCTTTCCCTCACCAACGGCGCCTGAAGGTCCCGACTGGAGTTTCTCCTTTAATATCAGTAGGTGGGGGGTTGTGATCCCCCTCTCCGCTGGCTCCCCTGGTGTTGGGAGGTTTGTGGGGACAAAAGGGGTATGTCACCCCAACCCTTCTGGACCCAGGAGAACAGGGAGAGGGGATTGATCCACCCCCCTAAAAAACTCCATCTTTAAAGAGAAGAAACCAAGCGGTTTCTTCTCTTTAAAAACAGAGTTGTTTTAAGGAGGGGGCGATTCGATCCACTCTCCCTGGTCTCCTGGGTCCAGAAGGGTTGGGGGGGAACATACCCCTTTTGTCCCCCCCCCCCAACCCTCACAGACCCACTGGACCTGAGAGAGGAGATCGATCCCAACCCAACCCCCTGATATTAAAAGGGAAAATCCAATCGGAGTTTACCCTTTAATATCAGTAAGTGGGGGGTGGCGATCTCCCTCTGCGCTGGCTCACCTGGGGTTGGGAGGTTTGTGGGGACAAAAGGGATCTGTCCCCCCAACCCTTCTGGACCCAGTAGACCAAGGAGAGGGAATCGAATCCACCCCCCACCCCCCATAAAAACTCCGTATTTAAAGAGAAGAAACCAAGCGGTTTCTTCTCTTTAAAAACAGAGATTTTTTAAGGGGGGGGATCAATCCACTCTACCTGGTCCCCTGGGTCCAGAAGGGTTGGGGGGACATACCCCTTTTGTCCCCCCAAACCTCCCAACCCCAGGAGAGCCAGCGGAGAGGAGGGTCTCAACCCCCACCCACTGATATTAAAGGGGAACCCCAATCTACTTTCACGACTCCACGCAATCAAAGCACCATAACACAATAAAGCCCCCCTCCCCACCACCTAGCCCACCCTTCCTAACCCCGACCGACCATGCCCCCCTCCCCACCACCTAGCCCACCCTTCCTAACCCCCACTGACCATGCCCCCTCCCCACCACCTAGCCCACCCTTCCTAACCCCCACTGACCACGCCCCCTCCCTACCACCTAGCCCACCCTTCCTAACTCCCAATGACCATGCCCCCTCCCTACCACCTGGCCCACCCTTCCTAACCCCCAATGACCATGCCCCCCTCTGCACCACCTAGCCCACCCTTCCTAACCCCCAACGACCATGCCCCCTCCCTACTACCTAGCCCACCCTTCCTAACCCCCAACGACCACACCCCCATCCCCACCACCTAGCCCACCCTTCCTAACCCCCAATGACCACGCCCCCTCCCCACCACCAAATTAAAAAAATATTTTTTAAAAAAATTACACAGCTGTGGGGAGCTCCGCCCTTCCTTCCCTGTTCCTCTGCAGGGAGGATAAAGGGCTGTGGGCTACCAGGCTGAGCTGAAGACCTGCTGCTGCCTGAGGACTGCTGCCACAGCTGTGGGGAGCTCCACCCTTCCTTCCCTGTTCCTCTGCAGGGAAAATAAAGGGCTGTGGGCTACCAGGCTGAGCTGAAGACCTGCTGCTGCCTGAGGACTGCTGCCACAGCTGTGGGGAGCTCTGCCCTTCCTTCCCTATTCCTCTGCAGGGAGGATAAAGGGCTGTGGGCTACCAGGCTGAGCTGAAGACCTGCTGCTGCCTGAGGACTGCTGCCACAGCTGTGGGGAGCTCCACCCTTCCTTCCCAGTCCATCTGTGGGGAGGATAAAGGGCTGTGGGCTACCAGGCTGAGCCAAAGACCTGCTGCCGCCTGAGGACTGCTCCCACAGCTGTGGGGAGCTCTGCCCTTCTTTAGTGTTTGGGAATCAAGACAATGGAAGCAGCTGTAGACTAGCCTAACACATTTTTATTGCAGGCATCAGGGCAGCCTCCAACACCGGCGTCCTGAGCCCTCCCTTCCTCCTCCTCCCTCTGCCTTGGCCTTGAGCAGGGGCTTAAAGGGAGGCTATGCTGGAGGGGCTTCTCCATTGCCTGGGACTCTGGAGGCCAGCTGGAACAACAACTGCAGGCATCAGGGCAGACTTCAACACCGGCGTCCTGAGCCCTCCCTTCCTCCTCCTCCCTCTGCCTTGGCCTTGAGCAGGGGCTTAAAGGGAGGCTATGCTGGAGGGGCTTCTCCATTGCCTGGGACTCTGGAGGCCAGCTGGAACAACAACTGCAGGCATCAGGGCAGACTTCAACACTGGCGTCCTGAGCCCTCCCTTCCTCCTCCTCCCTCTGCCTTTGCCTTGCGCAGGGGCTTAAAGGGAGGCTATGCTGGAGGGGCTTCTCCATTGCCTGGGACTCTGGAAGCCAGCTGGAACAACTGAAGGCATCAGGGCAGCCTCCAACACCGGCGTCCTGAGCCCTCCCTTCCTCCTCCTCCCTATGCCTTGAGTGGAGGAGGCGGGGAGTTGAAAGTTCTACGGCCCACTGGGGGCGATGGGGGAAGATATGGGCCAAAAGGGGGGGGAGGAGATGGTGGAGGGAGGGAGGGAGGGAGAGTTAGAAGGATTGAGGGACTAACTTGCCTGCCAGGGAATAGCAGCAGCAGTCTGTCTGGGGCTGGCTTGGAGGTCCATGGGGATAAAATTAAGGTGACGATTCGAGATGGCTTTGAAAAGCCGACCCACCGTCGTTGCTACTGCGGGTGGAATGTCTCACCCCAGTTGAGGGTTCAAGGTAGATTTGGAAGAATGCCCCATCACTTCCATCACCACCGGAGCTTTGCGGAGGGTGGGGGGGAGTGGGGGGGGCGGTTTTATATGGGGGAGGGAGGGAGGGAGAGACTGCCCGGCCAGCCAGGAAGGAGAGGCAGCATTCTGTCCAAGGCAATCAGGGAGGCTCCGGGGGCCAATATAGAGGTTGTGATGGGCATGGGGCGATATAGCGGGTACCGAGGGGCGGGCCGCACTCGGGGAATGCAGGGCAGATGCTTAGTATCTGTCCCTCGTTCCAGGCCCCCGGTTACACCTCTAGGTCCTGAGCAGCTGACCCAGGGTGACCCTGCCCTTAGGCTGCTGATGATGAATGCGAGGTCGGTATGTAATAAGGCCCCCCTGATACAAGATTCCATTATGGGGGAGCGGGCCAACCTGGCATGTATCACTGAGACCTGGCTGAGACCAGAGGATGGGGTTCCTCTGTCAAGAAATGTGTCTAGCTGGGTTCAGTATTTGGCACCAGCCTAGGGATGAGGGTAAGGGCGGTGGCGTTGCCATCATAGCCAGGGAGTCACTGGGAGTCGCCAGGGCTACCGCTCCACAAATTCTGGGTTGTGAGGCTCTGCTTCTGCGTCTGGGCTCTAAGGGTCAGTTGGGAGTCTTACTCCTGTACCTGCCCCCTTGCAGGGTAAGGGACTCCCTGCCTGAGCTCCTCGAGGCCGTCTCAGCGTTGGTGTTGGAGTTCCCTAGACTGATGGTTCTGGGGGACTTCAATTTGCCTTAGCTGGGGACTGGCTCCGAGGTGGCTCAGGAGTTCATGGCTTCCATGGCAGCTATGGACCTGATTCAGGTAATTCAGGGCCCGAGCAGGGGCAGTGGCCACACACCAGATTTAATCTTTTTGTCGGAGCGGTGGCAGAGTGATCTGAGACTACGGAAATTAGACATAACACCTGTGCCATGGTCAGATCATTATTTGGTGGCTCTAGACTTCTTGGGTGCGACGCTTCATCGTAGGGAGGCAGGGCCTATTAGAATGGCCCGCCCCCGGCAACTGATGGATCCTGATGGATTTCAGAGGGAACTGGGGGATTTCCCTCTGGATCGGCAACACGATTCGCCCGAGGCACTGGTTGACCTGTGGAACAGGATGACAACAGCGGCCTTGGATGAAATCGCACCACTACGGCCTCTCAGAGCTCATGGAGCTAGGTCATCTCCGTGGTTCACAGATGAACTGCGGGAGCTCAAATGGGCAAAGAGACGCCTAGAGCGCCGCTGGGTGAAGACCCAGAGAGACTCCGATTGGACACTAGCTAGAGCCGCTATTAGGGCCTATCTAGTGGCGATGGAGGTGGTGAGGCGGCAATACTTCACCACCCTTATTGCCTCTGCTGATAATCACCCAGCCACCCTGTTCCGGGTTACCAGGTCTCTCCTTGGTAGAGGGACCCCGGTGCCTGGTTGGCAGGGGTCGGCTGAGGATTTTGCTGACCATCTAGTGGAAAAAATTGATCGGATTCGCTCGGGGTTTAATCCTGGCGTGGATGGGGAGAGTCCAGAGGGAGCTGGAGCACAGTCTTGCCATACCATCTGGTACTAGTTTGATCCAGTTGCCCCTGATGAAGTGGACAGGCTCTTTGCAGCTGTGCGCGCCACAACCTGCCCATTGGACCCCTGTCCCACCTGGTTGGTGAAAGCCTCCAAGGCGGTGACAGGTGGCTGGGTTGGGGCTATGATCAATGCATCATTGCAGGAGGGGGTGTTTCCTGCACCTTTAAAACATGCCTTGGTGCGCCCCCTCCTGAAGAAACCTTCCCTCGACCCAGCTGTCCTAACCAACTATAGGCCTGTCTCCAACCTCCCCTTTTTAGGGAAGGTGTTGGAGAAGGCAGTGGCGCATCGGCTGCAGGGGGTACTGGATGAAGCGGATTACCTGGACCCCTTTCAGTCAGGATTCAGGCCTGGATATGGTACCGAGACGGCATTGGTCACACTGATGGATGATCTCTGGCGGGAGCAGGACGGTGGTCACCCATCCGTCCTTGCTCTTCTTGACCTCTCAGCGGCTTTCGATACCGTTGACCACGGTATCCTTCTGGAACGGCTCCGAGGATTGGGAATCCAGGGCACTGTGTGGTCCTGGTTTTCCTCATTTCTGAGGGGTCGGACCCAGTTGGTGTGGTTGGAGAGTGAGAGGTCCAGTCCTAGGCCCCTCAAATGGGGGGTGCCTCATGGCTCGGTGCTCTCTCCTCTCCTATTTAACATCTACATGAAGCCGCTGGGTGAGATCATTCGTTCCCATGGGGTGCGGTACCATCAGTACGCGGATGACACTCAGTTGTACATCTCGGCCCATGGGGACCCCAGTGATGCCGTCAAAGTCCTTTCCAGGTGCCTGGAAGCTGTTGGGGTCTGGATGGGGGCTAACGGGCTACAACTGAATCCCAGCAAGACTGAGTGGCTATGGATAAGGGGTCCTGCGTTAACCCGGGAGCTACCATCTTTGGTTCTGGATGGGGCTATTTTGCCCCAGACAGACCCGGTGCGCAACTTGGGGGTCCTCCTGGATTCACGGCTACTGCTAAAAGAACAGGTGGCGGCTGTGACCAGGAGGGCTTTCGCCCAACTTCGGGTGATTCGCCAGTTGCGCCCACTCCTGGACCGGGTCTCCTTGCTCATGGTCACTCACGCTCTGGTCACCTCCAGACTAGATTATTGCAATGCGCTCTACATAGGGCTGCCCTTGACAACCATTCAGAGGCTACAGCTGGTACAGAATGCGGCATCCCGAGTGGTTATGGGGTGTGGGCGTTATGCCCGTGCTTTGCCACTGCTCCGGGAGCTGCACTGGTTGCCAGTTTGTCTCCGGGTGCAATTCAAGGTGCTGTTTTTGACCTTTAAAGCCCTATATGGTAGTGGGCCGGGTTACCTAAGAGACCGCATCGCCCTGAGGACGTCTGTCCATCCAACCAGAGCGGACCGGAGGGGCTCTCTAATTGTTCCATCAGCCAGGGGGGCTCGCCTCTCTGGCACAAGGAGGAGAGCCTTTTCTGTGTCTGCACCGGCCCTCTGGAACCTCCTGCCAACAGAGCTACGTCTCCGGACGGAATTGCTGCCTTTCAGAAAAGAACTTAAAACCTGGCTGGCGGATCAAGTGTGGGGTGCAGGTGGAAGGGTAACCTCCATTGGGTGGTTGGTGTAGAAGAACTCCTCCCCATGGTGCCTTTGGATCCTGCACCCCTTGTTTTTAGGGGGTGGGTAGTTTTAACTGTTTTTAACATGTGTTTTTTTAATTTTTACTGTGAACCGCCCTGAGTTGGCTTTGGCCGAGTGAGCGGTATATAAATGTGACAATTAAATTAAATTAAATTAAAAACACAGTAAAAAACATCAAAAATACACAAAAACAAACAAAAACAACACCAAGAAACAATACAAAGTAAACAAAAACACAATCAAAAACAAAACAACAGACGCAAAATACAAATTCCAACACACACACACACACACACACACACACACACACACACACAAGAAAGAAAACAAGCTAACTTACCAAAAGATATCCTACCTCCACGAGGACCGGAAAAGAAATGAATAAAGAAAGAGACTACTTACCAGAAGAAGCTCCACCCAGAGGCCAGGAGAGAAAAAACAGTCAAAATACAATAACCCCTACCAGCACCACCTGCTGGCCACAATAGTAAAAACAATTCAAAAACACACAACAGCCCCCAAACAAAAGGCCACAAGAGTAAAAACAAATCAAAAACAATACAAATTCACAATTTTACACAAAAGGTCACACCAATAAAAACAAGTAAAAAAATTACACTAAAACACACTTTAACACAAATCACAAACATATGTCAATAAAATACAATAGAAACTTTTAAAAATCCTGTGCTGAGTTTTAACTCATATTAAAACACAAAACATCTAAACACATTTTTAAAAAATTGAATGTAAAAAACATTTACTTTTACATTATTAAAATTATTACCTATGGTACAACTAATTTAAAAAATTCAAAAAAACTAAAACATTATTCGCTTACATAAAACAATTTGAAAAAATTACATCATACTTTGTTTTTTTATTAATCCTCAGAAAAACCCAAAAAAGCAGATCACAGTTAATAACAGCCAAGCCAAAAAAATTTACATAAATAAACATTTTTAAAATTAAAATTACAGACTAAGCAATTTTTAAAAACATTAACACAATTTAACTTTTCAACACAATTTAAAACAGCCCGGCAACGCCGGGCAACCTCTGCTAGTTTATTATATAGAAATGGAAGATAAAATGCAACACAGCCCAGAGCCCTATGGCAACCTTTATTACTCAGAAGAGCTTCATATGTACAGTAATTAAACAGTTAGTGAATGGACATTTGAAAAGTGAGTTCCCAGATCTGGGGTAGGCAAATTCCAGAAATGTGGAAACTATACATGGATTTGATTGCCATTTCAGTCCTGGAAGCTTACTGTGTGGTAGTGGGCCAGGATACTTAAGAGACCGCATCACCCCAAGGATAACTGCCCGTCCCACTAGAGCGGACCGGAGGGGCTCTTTAAAAATACTAACTGCTAGAGAGGCTCGCCTCTCTAGCACTAGAAGAAGAGCCTTTTCAGTATCCGTTCTGGCATACCTGTCAAGTATCCCGTATTGGCTGGGATTTCCCGTAATTCAGTGCTGCTTTTTCTACTTTCCCACCCGTAGCCGCCGCCATCCTGTAATTTGACGACAGGGGAAAGTAGTTACTGGACATCCCCTTCTGCACAGAACCCTTCTATGCATGCACAGAACCCTTTTACGCATGTGCAGAACCCTTCTACACATGCGCAGAAGGGTTCTGCGCAGATGGGGATGTGCAGAAGCCTTCTGCGCAGGTCCCTTATTGTCCGGAACCGCGTCTGACAGGTATGCGCTCTGGCCCTATGGAACCACCTGCCAGTTGAACTGTGTAACCAAACAATGCTGCTGCCCTTCAGGAAAGAGTTGAAAACCTGGCTGCAGGGCAGGTGTGGGGAGGTGGAGAGGGAGCAACCACACACACACACACACTGGCTCATTTAGAGGAGGATCACTCATATTTTTAAAAGTTCTAAACTAGATTTTTAATTGGTGCCGGTGGGGGGTAGTTTTTCGGTGTTTTTAGGAATTTTAAGGGTTTCTAAAGTTTAAACGTTGGGGATTTTATGTACACCGGCCAGAGTTGCATGTCGATTGGGGCAGCTATACATATTGAATAAATAACTAAATAAATAAATATCTGTCTCTATCTATCTCTCTATATAGATATAACTAGCATTAAAATGGCTGCTTGTACAGAGTTGCTGTGGTGTGTTAATGATACAGTCGTACCATATTTCTTCTCTCACCTACTTCACCTTTCTTTCTCTTCTGCTCCTTCTCTCTTTTTGTCCTTTATAGACAAATAAAAAATAAAATAAATAAATCACACTGTAGACATTATATTTTAAAAAGTCAGGAAAATACACATATTTAAACTACACATTGCAAATGCAGTAAAAAAATATTGTTCTCTTTAAAAAACACCATATTTAACTTGGCATGCTTGCTTGAGTTCAGTTATAAAATTTTACTTCATAACCTTGTCAAAAATTCAGGTGTGTTACAGGTTGTTTTACCCTCGGATTAGTATCCTTGTTTGTAAATTGAAGATAGGAGGACCTGTTCAGTCCCTAGCATCTCTAGCCAGGGCTGGGGAAACGCCAGCATGAAACCATGGAGAGTGGCTTCAAGTTGGTGTTGACAATACAGGGTTAGAAAGGCAAAAATCTTATGCAGGCACCTGTCTGTATTCCCATTGAATGATGGATGAATGAAGGCTAAGAAACATTATTCTTGTCCACTTTGGGATTTGACTATTACGCATTCGCAAACAGCCACACGTGTCTGAGAGAATGTGGCCAAGGCCCACCCCTCTGTATTCCTGTGGGTGTTATGTGCATCACCTCCAAAATATCATATGGCCATGCTCAGCTCTTGCAAACCTATCTGTACTCCTATTCCGGCAACATATATTTGAGAAAACAAAACAGAGATCCAAGTATTGACTGAAACAGTGTCCCAAGAACTTTTGTTTTAAATGAATAAATAAATAAATACAGGTACAAAGTGACATCCAATTCCCATTTAAAGCCAGCAAGTTGGTACCCATACTTATCCTATGTAATAGGTAGTTTAATTATGTCATCTGCACCTAAATATA
This sequence comes from Bradypodion pumilum, assembly GCA_035047305.1. Lineage (NCBI taxonomy): Eukaryota > Metazoa > Chordata > Lepidosauria > Squamata > Chamaeleonidae > Bradypodion > Bradypodion pumilum. The sequence goes on along the minus strand of JAWDJD010000002.1, from coordinate 445,148,075 downwards.
TTGGTTTGGGTGTGATTATGTTAAACCTAATTGCCTCATGTACCTTACCCAATGCTCCTTGGTATAACCATATTTGATTCACGGGACCAGTCTGAAGTTTAAGATAAGCTCCCCATATGTTTCATTCCTTTCTCAAATTTGGCTACCTAGCCTTTAGGCACATCTAAACTGTGACATAAGCTGTTCTATTCATTTCTTGCTTTTATTTCTAAACAACTTTCAGTTAAGCATTAATAAGTTTATAAAGGATCTCTAAAAGCCAGGGATGCATGCCATTGTTACTTCAAGTATCTATGATTTACCCACCTACACAAGTCACCAGGTCCCTAGTTTGTCCTGTATATATCATGTTTTCCATGATTGTGAAAGTTCAAACAGTAACTCCACCCATCTGCTTCATTTGTGGTTACTACCCAAAGTGGGAGGGCAGAAGGCTCTACATAAACAACCTGAGATTCTCAGAGGGTTGAGATAATCACCAGGAGAAGACATCCAAGCCACCAGAGACAACATTGCTTAGTAAGTCAGAAGTTCTTTAGTCACTGAGAGAATAATGGATGAGAAGTTGAGTTTGGTTTCAGGTCTGAGCAGCGAGATGGATGTTTATTAATGAAAAACAAGAGTAGATAAGTAGGCAAACTAAATATGTTGGGGGAAAGGAATGGATAGAGAAAGAAGATCTTAAGTCAGAAAGACCAGTGACGCCATGAAGTCGATTTTTAGAGGGGAAAGTATAAAGTTGGCGAGTATAAAGTACAGAAGATATAAGGCAGATCAGGTGGAAAAAGAAAAAGAAATAAAACAATTACAGGAAGATCACTCAAAAAAGAAGGATAAAATTTTTTCACTAAATTACAAAGACTTAAGGCAGAATTAATGGGTAAGGATATAGATAAAGTTAAAAGAGATTTGATATATTTAAATAGAGAGTATTTTGAATTTAGCAATAAAAATTCAAGATTATTAGCAAGAGCGGCTAAAGCTAAAAAGGAAAAAAGGGAAATTGGGGTGTTGGTTAACAAACAAGGGATAAGGTGCATTAAGATTAGCGACAAATGTAAAATTGTGAAGGAATTCTATCAAGCATTATACGCAAAAAAAGAGATAGACGTTGGGAAGCTTAAAGGGATATTGGAGAGGCAGTTAGGGAATGGAATAAAACAGGAACACCAGGAAAAATGGAGGAACGGGTTACTGATAAAGAGGTAAAAGAGGTAATTAGTGGCCTGAAGTTGGGGAAAGCCCCGGGAGATGAAGGATTATCGACAGAGTTTTATAAGGAATTTAAAGATGTTGTGGTTCCAAAGTTAGTGAAGTTATATAACTATATTTTAGACGGTGGACAAATTCCAACTTCATGGTATAGGACTATAATCGTTCTGCTGCCAAAATCAGGAAAGAATTTGGAAAAGGTGGACTCATATAGACCAATTTCTCTTATAAATCAGGATGCCAAGATCTTCACAGCAATGCTGGCTAATCGGTTAAATAGATTTATGGGGGAATATATAAATGTTGAGCAAGTTGGTTTTTTAAAAGGAAGGCATATGTCTGATTTGACTAGGAGGGTGTTAGACTTAATTGATAATGTTAATCAGACGAAGGAAAAGGTGGTTCTATTATCTTTAGATATTTTTAAGGCATTTGATTTGTTACAATGGTCTTCGATCAAGGAAATAGTTAGAAATTATGGATTTGGGGCTAGATTTAGAAGGATAATTGATTTATTATATCAAAAAGAGAGCGCTAGGATCAGAGTAAATGAAGAGGTTACGGATGAGGTAAAGCTTGAGGCAGGCACTAGGCAGGGTTGTCCACTATCTCCTATCTTGTTTATTATGGCAATGGAAATTTTAGCTAAAAATATAAGGGAGGATTCAAGTATAGAAGGGATATTGGGTAATAAAGTGAGTATGTATGCAGATGATACATTGTTAATGGTGAAACACCCAGAGGCGGTAATGGATAGGATTAAAGAACAAATAGAGGAATTTGAGGCTATAACCGGATTGATGATAAATTGGGATAAATCAGAAATGATGTTGTGCAATATGGGGGAAGAGGAGAGGGAAAAGATGGCGGGGTTATCTAATATACAAATTAAAGAAAAGTTGAAATATTTGGGGATAATTATTTTAAACAGATTGGAAGAATTTAAAAGACTGAACTATGACAGCTTGAAAGCAGAATTTAAGAATAAAATACAAAGTTTTCAGAAGTTGAAGTTGTCATGGTTTGGGAGGATTGCAATTTGCAAAATGATGTTGTTGCCGAGGATCAATTTTCTATTTGATGCACTTGCAATCCAACTGAAGGAAAAGGAGATTAATGAGTTCCAAAAGATGTTCAATAATTTTTGTAACGGAGGTAAAAACTCTAGACTTTCAAAGAAACTCTGGTATCTGCCTCAGAAAGAAGGGGGTTTGGGAATGCCAAATTTGTTAGCGTATTGTAGGAATCGGGGCCACTGGGGTGGCCTTAAGGTCCCGGAGGAGACTGATCAAGTGACGACACGAGGCAAATGGAGCGAGATCAGATCAGTACTTTATTGGAAAAAGGCAACATCATTTATAGGGGGAAAAGCGCAACGGTGGCGAAACCGTCATCGGACAGGAAAATTACCTAACTCACATATCCGGGTTAATGGGGAACCTCTCAAAGGGAAGTTGATTAACTTGGGCAAACACGGGGCAAGGAAGACCATTGTTTAGGGTTTAAGCAAGGGTAAATATGGCTGATATTTACACCGGGGATTACCTTGGCCAGAGGATGAGTGATTACTCTAATGGATAACTGGGGTCTGCGAGATGCTTGCTCGGCAGAATCGTCGGTCAGGCTACAAGCGGCCGAATTAATCCCTATCATTAATTCACCCCCCTTACGCCCTGACAAGGGCCAGAGGCCAGGAGTTTGCTCACTGGTTTAACCTCTGCCAGAAGCCACTGATGCCCAACCAGGCACGGGGAATCTTCAGCGTATTATCGAGCATTTCAAATTAAGAATGTTGTGAAGATCTTGGCAAGAGAAAAAGTAATTTGGGAGGAAATGGAGATGAAAGATTATAAGAATATCGGTAAAATGATTTTTTTGGGGACTAAGGTTAAAATGATAAATACAAGTAACACTATGATGAGGGGACTCATGAGAGTGTGGAAAAGATTAAAGAAAGATTTGATCCCAGATCTCTCTCCAATTTTGGAATTGGCAGATATGGTGTGTTTTCCGATAAAAATAGACACAAAAAAAGGAAATATTGGATAAAAATGAAGTTTTCCTGGTGAAGGAATGGCTATTTGAACAGTTAAAATTGGATTGGTTTCAGATATTGAAGGTTGATAATTGGAATAAAAAATATAGAAGAGAACTAGGTATAGACAGAGAAAAGACCGAATTTGAAGAATTGGTTTTAAAGATTAGAAAAGGTGAGAAAAGTGTCAAGGGTCTAGTAAGTAAACTTTATATTTTAATAAACAAGGGTAGTGATCCACAGAAAGATTTGAAATTGAAGTGGGAACAGGACTTGAATATAAAGCTAGGAAATTATGAATGGAGAAATAAGTGGAAAAAGAGGATAATGAGAACAATGTCAGTAGGATTAAGGAACATAACTATAAAATGTTGTGGCAATGGTACTGGACACCACTGAGGTTGCATCAGATTGATAATAAAAGGGATAATTTATGTTGGAGATGTAAAGAAACTGTTGGAATTTATGAGCATATGTGGTGGAGTTGTAAAATGATAAATGAATTTTGGAGAAGAATAGAAGGAGAGATAGGGGAAATAATGGGTAAGAAAATTAAGCTGGCGTCAGGTACCATTTTGCTAACAGATGTGGAAGGTATGTGTTTGAATAAGGCGGAAAAAGAGCTATTAGAAATAATGTTAACTACTGGTAGACAATGTATCGCTAGAAATTGGGAAAATGATGTAACTATACAGACGGGAGAGTGGTACAAGGAAATGTGGAATTTAGCATTGAATGACAAATTGACATGGGAGATAAAAGTAAAAAGGGATAAATTGAAGGAAAATAGATTTTGGAGTATTTGGAAGCCGTTTGTTGATCACTCTCTTATGGGTAGGGATAGTTTTAGACCTGTACCATCTCAAAGTGGTTTTTGGAGATGATACAGACACTAAACTTTCCGGGGCAATGTAAATATTTACTGGGTGACTTGTAATTTGAAAAGAAGGAGTTTGATGGTTGTTAACAAATAATTGTAATATTGATAGCTTTTATGAAGGTTATGGTTACAGTACTAACCTACAATGTGGACATCTAATTGTGTGTGTACCATGACAAATAATCAGTTCAACTATCATGTATGTGCTATTTTTTTATGAGTTTTATGTATTATTGTCATGATGTATTGTTTTTTTGTATGTTTGTTTTTTCTTTTGAAAATAAATAAAAAATATATTTTTTAAAAAAGAAAGACCAGTGACCATGGGCAATTTTATCTTCTACACAGAGACTGGATTGGATCTTTCATCAGAGTCACCTAAAACCATCAGCTCTGTTGACAACATTCCACACCATCTCCCATTTATAACTGGGACTACAAATATTTTTTAGAAATATTGATTAGACAAATCTTAGCATGGTAGAATAATTCCCAGCCAGTGTGGCATGCCTGTCCACCTGAAGACTGCACATCAAGATGTGTGGTTAGAGGGGAAAGGGCATATTTAATGTCAAACATATTTTACTGATACAAATCTATGAAGATTGCAGTATTTTCCCCACTAAATTTGCAGATGGTTTGATTTGTTTTTTAGCTGCAATATTTCAAACTTCAAATATTTTTTTTCCAGAAGGCAAGTTTGAAGGGGGGAAATGAAATGTTTATCCTTCATAAAAGGAGACATGTTTTGGAGGTGGTTTTTTAGTTGAGAAATACTACCAAAATACATACAGTCTAACCATCTGTTTTTCTTCTCTGATGTTTCCCTTGAAAAAATATGCTGCTGCCTCCTCCTCCTCCTCCCTTCTTTCTTCTTCTTCCTCCTCCTCTTTCTTTTTTTGTGTGTCTAGATCAGACATTAAACTGCCAAAATGAAGCCACCTTTTGGCAAATTCATTCCATAGTTCGTTTTGCCTGATCTAGTGTGAGAAAAAAATAGCTAGCACAACAAGGGTGCTGTTGCCTGACAATTTGACAACTAGTGTGCCACATTCAAGATTGGGTGTTGCCAGATGGAGTACCACACTCAACGGTTGGACACCCAACAGGGAAAAATTATTTACAGAGGAGAAAGACAAAAGGAGATTGTCTGCAGTGGAGACAGAGGCAACCAATGTTTCTATCCTTTAGGTCATGCATGACTCGCTATCTTCTAAAACTTTTTCTCTGTGTTAGATTTCTTCTTCTTCTTCAGGTGCTGTATCTGTTCCAGGTATTGGCTATCATCATGGCGAAAGTCTTTTCTTAACTCCTCGGAAAAGTTCAGAAAGGGAACTTTATAGATCCTTCAGAGTCAGAGCTTTGGCTGTTGACAGTGAAGTGTAACATGTAACCCAATTCCTTTAGGTTGAGACTGATTTCAGATTAAAGATATTATTTCTAAACAACATGAATATGATAATTTATTGAAAACAGGGTGTGGAATACGTATCTGGGATGAGCCTGACAGGATGATCAGAGTGCTAATTAGTATCATTAAGACCCGTGAAGCAGGTATTAAGAGTGTAAACAAGAGGGACGGTACAGCATCTACAGATCATCCAGCAGCTGTTATAGTTCAAAAGCAGTTTCTGACTCACCATTATGTTACTGCTTAGATATTGGGAAACTGATCTCAGATAGCAAATACATGCATAGCTTTGTTTTCAGGGAGAAAGAGAAAACAGCAAATCTACATGGCATTACTATGATTTATCAAACAGGTCTGTTTTATAGAGTTGACGCCCTTGCTCCCACAATAATATCTCATACTGTGTAGAAATTCCAATGTGGCCATGACACTATCAAAAGTGATATGGAATTACTCAATGTAGGAATTGGTGCCTCCATACAGGGGTGTACACAGAACTACTGTGATTTTCAAACAAGGAGCTTGGGGTGGGAGAAAACATGCATGGTTTGCTTTTTCCTGCCTTCAAAAGGGACTGTGGCAACTTGAGTGCTTAGGATGCTGAACTTGCTAACTGGAAGGTCAGAGTTTGATTCCTGAGTACTGCATGATGGAGTGAGCGCCCGTCTCTGTCCCAGCTCCTGCCAACCTAGCAGTTTGAAACCAAGAAATTGCAAGTAGATAAATAGGTACCTCTTCGGTGGGAAGGTAAACAGCATTCCATACACTTTGGCATCTAGTCATGCCTGCCACATGACCATGGAAATGTCTGCAGACATTAACAGAGATGAGCATTGAATCCTAGAGTTGGATACGAGTGGCTTTTGAGCAAAGGGTGTCCTTTACCTTTACTAATGTTTAAAAGCAAAAGTTCACTCTGACCTGAATGTGAAGGCTTTCCCCCATTTTAATAATGAACTGAAGTAATGTCCTTGCGATTTGCACCAGTCAAATTTCAAGCTATTTGCAGCCTTGTGGTGGTCAGATTGTATATGCCTGCCATATAGACATTGATGAAGGGAACAATGGTAATTCTAAGAAAGAAAGAGAGAGGTGGCAATGCAATTCAGTGCTAACATGATTGAACATACAGAGGTTCAACTCCAGATTTTCAAGCACTACCCATTCAGAACCTTGAGCCAAGATTTTGGTTGGTTTCCCCCAATATTTTTTTTTAAAAAATCTCAAATTCCTTGCCATCCCAAAGTATGGGGGGAAATTGTCAGTTTCAGCTGTTAAAAAAAAATCTTTGAAAAGAATTGATGTAAAATCATTTCCATTTCTTACACATCTGTCACTGCAGCAGGTGATTATAAAAAAATCACTGTATAGGATGGCCTGTAATTCCCTACCCGTCCATATATCTTATGTTTCCAGTGTATCTGTGTGCTGTTCCTCATTCTCACTCCATAATATTTTGTGTACTTGTCACAATACGATCTTAAAGTGTGAATGGGCTTATATTGGCCATATTTATCTGGGGGGAAAACAAAAAATACATGCATAAATTGAATATAACATACTGTAATAACATATGGACAGGTAGGGACCTACGGGCCACCCAGAGTTTCCCAAATAATGCCCAGCCTTTGTGCTACTGCATTCTGAGCATCTTCTAGTTCATATAGCCAGTGCCTCATCCGATCCTGGTTGTGTCTCTTGCATTCCATAGGAGTTCCATACATTTCTTGATTCCACTGTGTGGGACTTTCTGGTTGCATGAATCAGGAGTCGAAATATTCCAAACATTATCTTAAACCAGTCTGTGGTTTAAGATGATGGTCTCTGAAGAAGGATTTAGGGAGGTAAAACAAAGTCATTGGGCTGAGGGAGAAGATTGCATGCAATGTTACCTAGCACCGTGAATGTTCTGGAGCTGCTCTGACACACCTTATCCCATTTGTGCATACAGGTCAAGCTGACAAGATGTGTAACCTGGATTGTGTTGCCGATGCATTCAGGTGTGTGTTTAGGACACTGAAAGGTATATTCGACAAGGCAAAAGGTAAGAACTTAGAATGATGGAAGAGAATGTAGCACTACACTATACAGTATTGTAGATACAAAAACTTATAATAATACACTTATCAAAATCATAAAATAATTCTGTCTATGGTTGCATTTAAACTGGACTTAAGTTTTAAAAGGACTGCAGTGACACAAGTGGTTAAGAAACTGAACTTGATGACTGGAAGGTGGGCAGGTCAGCAGTTCGAGACATGTGTACTGCAGGACAGAATGAGGTCTCATCTTGGTCTCAGCTCCTGCCAACCTAGCAGTTCAAAAGCAAGAAATTACAAGTAGATAAATAGGTACAATTTCGGTGGGAAGGTAAACAGCATTCCGTGCACTCTGGTGTCAAGGCATGTCTGCCACATATCCATGGAAACGTCTCCAAATGCAGACAGTGTATGTAAACAGAGATGAGCACTGAACCCTAGGGTCTGATACGACTGACTTTTGAGCAAGGGCACCTTTAAGTTTTAAATATTAGGGGTTTATTTTTTCTAATGTAAGTCTTCTGTTTAAGCTTCTCTTTAATAATTGCTTGTATACTTATTTCATTATAACAAGGAAAACTCACCAGTTGAACTTTATGCCTGCTTCTCACCAACACCACCTTTTTTTGTTTGTTTGTTCTTTATCTTTAAGATAGGACAGGATTGAACATCCCTTCAAGTAGAGGATTGTTCTCTGTATGCTGGCTTCATATTTTTTATTTTATCTGATATTCAGTTTTAATTTTATTGCACTTAATGGAACATCATCTTTTGCTGCAACCTGCTCTGTAACCACATAGCTGCAGAGTAGAAATTATTCATATAATTAATAAGTGTAAGCTCTATCCAATTAATCAAACCTTACATAATTCAAAAGAACTTAGTATCAACTTTAAAATTTCATTAAGTATTTTTCAGTAGTAATAATTTAGGTATTGGATCATTTAGGTATTGATGGGTAAGATACAAATATCTCAACTAAAATAGAACCATACCTGGTATCCTAAAACATCAAAACAACCAGACATGTTTCCATCATCTGTATAAAAATGTTAATACTGTATCCTTATATTTTTGAGTAGAGCTTATTTATGTCATTCATTTTATTCCATGCCTTTCCCCAGTATGATTCCCAAAGTGGCAAATGCAAAATAATGATATGACAGTAAAGTTCAAAACTGTTACAGTAGCCATGAATCCAAATTTGTTGCTGAAATAGTGAAAAGAGAAATGAAAGGCACTAAAATGAGAAACACATATAAAATGCCTGAAACGATCCAAGCAGACTCATCTTGTGTCTAAAATATGTTGTTCTAAGTGCTAAGTGAACTTCTGTGGTAGGGGCATTCCCTAGAAGTGTAGGAGGGGTTTATCACTATGAAAATAATTTTACTCAAATTGTCCAGTCAACATAGAGACCTAATCTCTCTCCCCCCCCCCCTCCATCCCCTCTGTTGAGAACAAGGAAGAGAAACCGAGGTAGCTATTCATTTAGCAAGTACAGTAAAAAACCCGAGTTCCTTGGCCTTTTTCGTAATTCATTTTTTTTCGTAACTCAAGACATCCCCATTGGGAGGCATAAGGAAAAAACACAATTTTTTTTAAAGTGGAACAATGTTCTTATCTTTGTTGCTGCTTCCTCCTGCTTCTCCAGAGTGGGAACCGTGCTGTTGCTGCTGCTGCTGCTGCAGCTCCGCCACTCCTGGGAAAGTCAGGGGACCTGATCCAGGCAGTTTCCAACGTCTCCCGACCTTCCCAGGTGGTACTGCAAGGCAAAGCCTGCAGCCGATGAAGAAGTCCCCCCCACCCCGGCCTTTTGCCTTGCAGCACCGCCCAGAGACCAGCCGCCTCTACCACTTTGATCTCTAAAGACTTGCGTCAGGGTTTTTGCTTAATTTTGTAAATTGGGGCATTTTCATAAATTGGGGCATGAAATTCAGCACAAAACCCTTTCGTCAGTCGAATCATCCGTAACTCGAGGCATTCGTAAGTCGGGGTTTTACTATACAGTATTTGCACAACCCAATGGAGGATGTGATTATATGGGGAAAGAGATCTCAGTTTGGGTCACTTGTGGAATGGCCCAGTGAGATCTATTTCCCACTGACCACTTGCTGTACAAGGATGAGGGAGTGTAGGGAATAATTATCAAATTTGCGGATGACACAAAATGGCTTAAACATTGAGCTGAAAACAACAGAATAAAATTTAACAAGGATAAATGCAAAGTTTTACACCCAGGGAACAAAGACCAGGTTCACAGTTACAAGATGGTTTAGTACTACTAAAACCAAGAAGGATCTTGGAGTTGTTGTACATCACAAGCTGAGTATGAGCCATCAATGTGATGTGGCTACAAAAAAGGCCAATTCTATTTTCGGCTACATTATTATCTGCAAAAACCCATGAAGTACTAGTCCCTCTCCATTCAGCACTAGTTAGGCCTCATCTAGAGACACTGCACTTCTGGAAATTGCACTTTAAGAGGATACTAACAAACCGGAATACATTGAGTGAAGGCAAGAAAAAGATCATGGGATTAGAAACCAAATACTGTGAGGAAATACTGAAAGAACTAGGCATGTTTAGCCTTGAGAAAAGACACTGAGAGGGGATATGATAGCACTTTTCAAATACATGAAAAATAGTAATAAAAAGAAACGGCAGGATCTGTTCTCAGCCATCCCAAAGTGAAGAATACATAATAATGGGCTCAAGTTAAGAAGCTTGCCTTGTTAACTGGAAGGCAGGCAAATCGGCAGTTTGAGACTAGGGTATTGTATGATGGTTTGAATGCCCGTTTCTGTCCCAGCTCCTGCCAACCTAGCAGTTTGAAGCAAGAAATTGCAAGTAGAAAAGACTTTGGGGTCATGAAAAGAGCCTCATTCGGGTGTCCCATGAGTGGAGTTTCTCCAGCAGAAATCCTTTCAACCCAGAATAATTTCTGACATGAAATTATTATTACTGCTCAACAGAAGCACTGGAGCTGGAGAAATTCCACCTGGTGCATTGGGCAAGACCCTGTGCCCTTTCTCCTGACTTCAGCCAGCTGATGAATTGCCTGAGGGGAAGATCTGGTTCCCTCCTTTAAATGTTACCCCTTTCCTGGTACAAAAATTAAGTTCTAGTAGGGCTCCTCTCATCCCTCACAATCAACTAGGCCTGTCCTCCACAGTCCTTTCAGAGGGTCCACTATTTTTTTTTTTTTGGTGAAGCCCCCCCCCTTTTTTTTTTAAATAAAAAAACATAAAGAGAGAACCACTCTCTCAGATGAAAAAGGTTTCTTTAAGGCAGGGGTGCCAAAACTATGGCCTGCAAGCTGGATCTAGCCCCCAACGCCAATTCATCCGGCCTGTGCCACCCTCATCACTCCCGGAAACGGAAGTAAAATGCATTTTACCTCCGCTTCCAGGAGCGATGAGGGCAGCGCGGGTCAGATGAATCAGTGTTGGGGGCCAGATCCAGCCCACAGGCCATAGTTTGGGCACCCCTGGTTTACGCAGAGAAAATGGCAGCTTAAAATCTATCTCATCCTATTGCAAAACAGATTGCAAGGTGTGTTTTACTTCCACTTCCGGTGGAAGGAATCACATGACCGGCCCACTGAACCACGAAACCGGCCTATGGCCCAAAAAGTTTGGGCACCTCTGCCTTAAGGCTTTCATTTACCAATAAATATTCTTACTGTAAATTTATTTTATTTCCTAACCTGTTCCCTATTACTCTTCCCTGTGCACGTTTCTTTTACAGAAGTGGTTGAACATCCGTTTGATTCACCGTCAAAGCCAGATAAAGAAGACTGATTACGAAGGCTGCATTTCCTAATTTTCTTCTGTGATGGACTCAACCATTTCCTTCTCATCCGATCCTGGCAATGGCAGGGATGTTCCTTTTATTGTTAAGTGTTAACAAGGATATAAAATGTCAAGGGATAATAAAGCTCATATGAGTTTGAACCTTTGTATTTGGGTTTTTATTTCTCCATGAATTTTAGTGGTAACACTTAAAATTGGTGATAAGCTGAGAATGGAGGAATAGGCAGGTGGATGGATAGAAGTGGTTTGATTACCAGGTTGCTTACTCGAATTTTTTTTAAACTAGTCTTCTAGTCGACATTGTTTATCTGGACTTTCAGAAGGCTTTTGACAAGGTCCCACACCAAAGGCTCTTGAATAATCTTGCCAGTCATGGAATAAAGGGACAGGTCTTGTCCTGGATCAGCAACTGGCTAAGGGACAGGAAACAGAGGGTAGCACTAAATGGACACTTCTCCAAGTGGAGAGAAGTAAAGAGTGGGGTCCCCCAAGGTTCATACTGGGACCACTGCTTTTCAACCTCTTCATAAATGATCTAGAAGTAGGAGTAAATAGCAAGGTAGCCAAATTTGCTGACGGCACTAAATTATACAGGGTAGTTAAAACTGTGAGAGATGGTGAGGAGCTCCAGAGGGATCTCTTGACACTGGGCGAGTGGGCAAAACAGTGGCAAATGAGCTTCAACACTAGTAAGTGCAGAGTGATGCATGTTGGGGCAAAAAAAACCAAATACATTTATAAACTGATGGGTTCTGAACTCTCTGCGACAAACCAGGAAAGGGACCTTGGTGTCCTGGTGGACAGCTCAATGAAGGTGTAAACCCAGTGTGCCTTAGCAGTGAAAAAAGCAAACACAATGCTAGGGATCATTAGGAAGGGTATAGAAAATTAGTCAGCAAGTGTCATTTTGCCTCTTTATAAATTTATGATGAGGCCCCATCTGGAATATTGGGTACAGTTCTGGTTGCCATACCTCCAGAAGGATATTATGGAGCTCAAAAAAGTGCAGAGGAGGGTAACAAGAATGATTAGGGGACTGGAACATCTTCCTTACCATCTGAGGTTGCAACGGTTGAGTCTCTTCACTCTTGAACGACGGCGTCTAAGAGGTGACCTGATTGAAGTTTATAAAATCATGCACGGTGTGGACAAAGTAGATAAGGAAAAACTAGGGGACATTCCATGAAACTTTTGGTCTATGGAACTCCCTGCCAGAAAAAGTGGTGATAGCTGTCAGTTTTTTTTGTTTTTTTTAATTTTATTTTAAAAACTTTATACATTAAATACAAACATTGCGGATTCCCCATGCCCATCTGGCATGGAACAGCCCCGGCGGAGGCTGCTTAGGTGAGAAGGCTCCTGGCGGTGGCTTCTGCGGGCAGCTAAATTAAGGGGGGTGAATAAATGATAGGGTTTGATTCACCCAATTACATGACCTGACCGACGATTCTGCAAGGTAGGCAGATCGCTAACTCCAGTGACTGATTAGGTAAACACTCATCTCCTGGCCAAGGAAATCCCCGGTGCAAATAGTGAATATGTTTACCCCTGTCTAAGCCCTAAACAATGGTTTCCCTCATCCCGTGTTTGTCTGAAATAATTAACTTCCCTTCGAGAGGTTTCCCAATTAACCTGAGTAAACAGGTGATGTGATTGACTCCCGGGTGATGGTTTTTTCTACCTGCCTTCTGATCTATAAAAGGTGTATGCATTTTTCCAATAAACCACTGATCTGATCTCACTCCTGTTGCCTCGTGTTGTCATTGATCAGTCTCCTCCGGGACCTAGCGCCGCCCTAGCGGCCCAACATCGCTACAGCTGGTGACCCCGACGTGATTTACTCGTGAGTAAGAGACCCCGGAGAGGTCTACTCGTGAGTAGCGATTCACGCGGTCCGGTTCTACGCTTGAACCGCGACCCATCATCCTGGAGGACAGCGCGGTGCTGCGGCGAGGCATCCCAGAGAGACATTCCTACCGCTTACTCCCCGCTTTCGAGGAGGGTTGCCATAGAGGGAAACGCGTTCCGCTCAGGGCAGCTGTGAGCCCCTGACATCGCAGAGGCCATTGAAGGGCCCGTGGCAGAAGGTCCACGCTCCGAGGTCTACCCCAGACACCCGACGCCCGAACCTGTTGCCTGCAAAGACGCGTCGACCCGTCCCGAGGAGGAATCTTCCGGAGACCCAATCGCAGGTAATATGGGGACTTGCTCTCATCGACCAGGTCCGTCCGCTAGCCGACAAAACTCGTGAGGAAGAGTTTAAAATCCTGGCCAGGGTATTTAAGTTACGCTTTCACAGCAGGAAATTAGCGAGACTTTTGGCGTACCTCAGGGGACACTGCCTACTTTACCCAGAAGTAGGTACGTTAACCCTGCAGCTCTGGGATCAGATAGGAGACTGTATTCAGCAACCCCCGAAAGCTCCAGGAGGGATAGTTCGTACTTGGAGAAAGTGTAGGAAACTCTTAGCAGAGATCGAGCCAGTCCGGGTAGAGGCCAAAGAACCCCCGTTAGTCGAACCATCAGGCAAGCCAGTCGAACCGACTGCGCCCACGGCACTCTATCCGTCAATTAGCTATCGGCAGAGTAGCATAGGGAGCGTTCCCGCGGTGACAGCTGCAGACGTCACCGAAGGAATGAGAAGCGCAGGCGCTCCTCTGACAGCTCCAGGCTCCCTAGTCGTGAAGAGTGCCCTTCAGCGCACAGCTGAGATAGAACTTAAAAAGGGGGAACTGTCAGTTGAACAACTAGCTGAACTCAGACAGATTTGTCCAATCCGCTTGGAGATGGACGCGCTCACGGGCGCGCAGCAGATAGTACACTCCCCAGTCCCGTACAAGCTTCTCATGGCTTTACGGAAAGCAATTTCAGAGACAGGGCTCCAGAGTCGTTTTACGAGAGGCACGCTTCAGCAAGTGTGCGAAACCACCATGTGGATTCCTCATGATTGGAAAGCCGTCATGAGGATGATGCTAACCCACAGCCAGTACATGATTTGGGACAGCGAGTTTCGCCTAGAGGCCCAAGCTCGAGCTGCCAGGATGGGAGGCGCAGTACTTCCTGACCAGTTGTATGGTTCAGGTGCCTTTGAGCCCATCAACGCTCAAATTAACTTGCCTCTCGCCACTCTAGAAATGTCAGCCGAAGCTGCCTACAGGGCATACTTCAAGGTCCCAGCGTCTGGCAAAACGGCTAAAAATTACACTGCTATCAAGCAGGGAGCCCAGGAGCCCTACATGGACTTCATCAATCGCCTGGAGGAAGCAATTAGCAGGCAGATTGACAATGAGCAGGCCCAACAAGAGCTTATGATCAAGCTAGCTAAGGACAACGCCAACCTGGACTGCCGTAAAATCTTGCAGTCCCTGGGCAATTGCCCTGACTTGACCTTAACGGACATGATCCGAGCATGCTCCGATGTTGGCACAGACTCCTACAAGATGGGGCTGCTAGCGGCCGCGGTGCAGGGGGGAAGAAGACCTCAGGGCAACGGCAAGATCAAAGGGGCATGCCACACTTGTGGCAAGGTCGGACACTTCGCCAGGGAGTGCCGATCCAAGGGAGGCGGACAAAAATCCGGCCGTCCCAAGGCTCCGAACACCCCCTGCCCGAAGTGCAAGAAAGGCTATCATTGGGCCAGGTATTGTCCGAGTTCGGGAAACCGGAATCCGGGCACGTCTCTGGCCCCAGTCCAAACAGAGGCTTCCTTCACCCAGATCCAGAACTCCCCAGAACTGGACTAGGTTCCAGGCACATTCCAGGCACTGCGAGGGCGCAGGCCAGCCCCAAGGGTAGCACCGGACTAGAATTGGCTTGCCAGGCGGACGTTACATGCGATCTGCCGGGCACAGTCTATCTAGTCGATTCCCAGTACATGGGTCCACTGCCCAAGGGCCTTATAGGTTTAGTTTTGCCCCGCAGCGTAGCTGGAGCACGCGGAATTTTCATAATTCCAGGAGTCGTTGACTCGAATTTTTCAGGCGTCCTCCAAGTCTAGCTTTGGACACACCTACCCCAAACTATCCACAAAGGAGACACCTTAGCGCAACTGATCTTGGTTCCTTGTCACTCGCCAGCAGGCAGCCAGAAAAGGCTCAGTGCCAGCTCAGAGTCCGGTTCAGCAGACCGCTCAAGCGCGGGTGAGGCAGTGCAGGGATACCAGGTCTTGGCGACAGTGGAGACCAACATTGAGTGGAAGCAGCGCCCCGTTATCGAGGTATTTTTGAACAAAAGTGTTCTCAGGGTTACTCGATACCGGAGCGGATGTGACCGTGATAAGCAGAAGCCAGTGGCCGAGGGAGTGGGCCATTGAGCCGGTCTCCGATGTGTGGGGGGTAGGCGGCGTCCAGGAAGCGTTTAGAAGCCGAGAGTGGGTAGAAGTCACAATCCCAAGGGCTGACGGCACGGCGGTGATACGGCCACACATTCTTGACGTGCACGTCAATCTTTGGGGACGGGACATTCTACAGCAGTACGGTGCCACGCTTACCTTTGGGTAATGGCGTTGCCACTTAAATGGCTCACCGACACTCCGGTTTGGGTAGAACAATGGCCGGTAGTGGGGGAGAAATTAGTTGCCCTCAAGCAGCTAGTTAAGGAACAGCTAGACGCAGGACATATAGAACGGTCCACGAGCCCTTGGAATTCGCCAATTTTTGTTATTAAGAAGAAGTCGGGGAAGTGGCGACTCCTCCACGATCTCAGAGAGATCAATAAATGCATACAGCCAATGGGTCCGCTTCAATGCGGCATCCCGAATCCGAACATGATTCCCGAGGGGTGGGAGATTCTAGTCGTAGATCTCAAGGATTGCTTTTATACAATCCCCTTAGACCCCAGGGACCGGGAGAGGTTTGCCTTTACGGTGCCGGTCGTGAACCACAGTGAGCCCACGCTCCGTTACGCGTGGAAATTTTTGCCACAGGGCATGCTCAATTCGCCCACCTTGTGCCAAATTTACGTTCACGACGCGCTGGCAAAGTTTCGAAACCTCTACCCACAAGCCATAGTTTGTCACTTTATGGACGATATTTTGGTAGCGTTGCCACAGCTTGGCAGCGAAATGTTTTCAGACCTCCAGGCCAGCCTGGAGGACAAAGGTTTACTCATTGCCCCGGAGAAAGTGCAGAGAACCGAGCCCTTCTCATACTTGGGCCATCGGCTTCTCCGCTCTTTCGCCGCACCGGTTTTACCTCAGATAAACTTACAAGACTCAGTCACCCTCGTAGAATTGCAGCAAGTTTTGGGGAATATCAATTGGGCCAGACCGTATTTTCGCTTGGATACGGATCTTCTAAAGCTGCTCTTCTCGCTGCTAACCTTAGGTAAGCAGCCGGCAGACCGGATAAAAATCTCTCGAGACGCGCGCTTGGCGCTCGAGAAAGTGAACCAAGTTCTCAGCCAGAGGTGGGTGGATAGGATCGCCCAGGGGCCATATGCCCCGATCCTGAATTTGTACATCGTACGGTCGGGATCCATGTTCACTGGGGCACTAGGAGTAGACTCAGAAAAGGGAGCGAAAATTGTGGAGTGGGTGTACTTGCCTAACACCTCATCTCGGAACATTGTTCCGCCCCAAGAACTGGTCTCCGCGGTGATCTACCGCGGCAGGCTGAGAGCTAGGGACATTTCTGGGCACGATTTAGCTAAGATCATAGTCCCGTTCACCAAGGAACAAATTCATCAGTTGATGCAGCTAGGTGACTCGCTTCCGATAGCTTTGGAAGGATTCACTGGAAGCTTGGCATACCACTTGCCTAAAGACCCCAGACTTGTCTCGCTTCAAACAGGAACAGTCAGCTTGTTCGAATTGCTTTCGCTGGTCCCACTTCAGGGGGCCAAGACAGTCTTTACCGATGGTGGACGCACATATGGTGTCTTGACCTGGCAGGAGGGCGAAGCTTGGCACACGCGGTTGACTCTCCCACAGACGTCCGCGCAGCGGGCGGAGTTGGCAGCCGTGAACCTTGCTTTGCGCACCTTCGCCAAGGAATGTTTAAACATCATAACTGACAGTCTGTACATTAGGAATTTGCTCCACAGTCTACCAGGAGCTTACATTACCCCCGCGATAGACAAGAATCTGCTTAGTCTGTTTCTCACTGCTCAATTTCATTTGCGTAACCGCACGGAGCCACTCTATATTGCCCACATCCGAAGTCATCAGGACCTACCGGGTCCGATTTCGGCGGGCAATAGCAGAGCGGATGCGGCGGCAAAGGAAATTCAGCAACGTTCAGTTTTGGGAGTTTTCACTACTCCAATTCAAAGTCATGCATTTTTTCACCAAAACGCCAAGGCACTCGCCAGACAGTTCAATCTGCCACTTTCTCAAGCCCAAGGTATAGTACGCTCTTGCCAGCATTGCACAGGGGCGCCGGGGGGGCCCTCGTGGGGGGTCAACCCACGAGGGACAGAGGCCAATCAAGTGTGGCAGATGGACGTCATGCATGTGCCGCAGTTTGGCAGATGGCAGTACATGCATGTCTGCATTGACACCTTTTCTCAGTTCGTTTGGGCGACAGCGCAGAAGGGGGAGACTGCCACCCACGTGGAGCAGCACCTCCTTTCCTGCATTGCGGCGATGGGCAAGCCGCGGCACGTGAAAACGGATAACGCCCCGCCCTACAGCTCTAGGCAGTTGGCCGCCTTCATGGCCACCTGGGACATCAAGCACACATTTGGCATTCCCTACAATCCGCAAGGGCAGGCGATTGTAGAACGGGTCAATCGGACACTAAAGTCCTATATTGACAAACAAACAAGAAAGGGGGGAGCCACCAGCCCTCCCCAAATCACAGGGAGAAGCACAGTTTTGTCTGAATAAGGTATTGTTCACATACAATCACCTCAATGTTTTTTCGGACTGTACGCCGCAGGAGAAGCACTTCCGCCGTTCGGAAGCCCTCCCGCGACCTATGGTCCGGTGCCGAGGGCCACCAGACCCTTCTTGGAGGGGCCCGGTGCCGCTCATAACCTGGGGAAGAGGGTATGCTGCAGTTATGTCTCCTACAGGTGTCGTTTGGATTCCAGCTCGGTGCGTCAAGCCTCACTTGGAACCACATGGCGTGGACCCAGGCCGACCCGAGTCCGATCCCGGAGATGCAGGATCTCGCCCTGACCGAGGGGACCCGCCGGGAGAGACAGCAGTCGCAGACGACAGCACCGAAGATCACCTGGGGGATGGTCAAGGCCCTCTGCCATGATGCCCAGGACGCCATCCAGCGCGAGGGGGAGGAACTGACTCCAGAGAGCTTTGCGGTTGCGATTTTCGCCCGAATTCACGCCAACTCCATGGCAGTCACCATCATCCTGGCCCTCTCCCTGCTTTTGGGGGGAGGCGCTCAGGCCGCCTCACTGGAGGCCAGCGACTTAATGCCAGGCGGAGACCTCTCTGCCCGGATGCAGTACAACATTTGGGAAAGGTTGGCTACCCTTGTCAACCAGTCCGATTTTTGCCTCAGGCAGGACGTCGGCTCTGCCTCGATCCTCAGCACCTGCCTTGTCCCGGTGTGCCATTCTCCAGGCGCACACCCCCGGGATGGGGACTGGCTGGTGAGGCGACTCTTCAGCCCATACATCCCATCAGCTTCCTCAGAATATGCCCGTTGGGAGATGCGGCTAACCATGACTTTACCGGCTGATGTGGCCACTCTCCACACTCCTCGAGTGGCGGTCAGCCCGAACTCTACCTGCGGCCGAATACACGGTTGCTCCGGACCCGGCCGAGCCCGGCGCCGTTGCCTCGATGTAGGCAGCGGCAATTGGGCTTGCAATAACCCAGTGTCACTTGGCTCGAAGTATGCACATATCACCCTGCCATCTGGATGGTTCTTTACGTGTAACCAGTATACGTTTAACTACATTCCGGCTAATATTACAGACTCTATATGTTGTATCAGTCGTTTGACACTGTTGCTCCCCACTAAGGATATGATTGCCCCACGCACTAATATCCCCAATGTTTCCAATGGCTCCAATGTTCCCTCACTCATACGGCACACTCGCACCACCCTGTTAGACAGCTCATGTGAGAGTAGCTTTAGGGTAATGAGACCTGCCGAATACCTCTCCTTGGCAGTCAGCATCTTTGGCGTGCCAGGCTTAGCCGTCGGCAACGCAAAGAGGATTGGTCGCTTGGCCTGCGGTTTAGCAAAGGCCATTAACCATACCTCCTCAGCGATAGCGCTCCTTAATCAAGAGCAGGCAGAGCTTCGCCATGCCATTCTCAATAATCGAGCGGCTATCGACTACCTCCTACTATTGCACCACTTGGGCTGCGAGTCCTTTCACGGTATGTGCTGCTTCAACCTTACTGACAACTCCCGGAAAATTCAAAGCCAGATCACAGATCTCCACACCATAGTCGCAGGCATCACAGAGGGCTCTGCGTGGGGGGCTTGGTGGAGTTCTCTGTGGAAGTGGATGTGGTCGTGGATCCCATGGGGGTGGCTCCAGACGGTGCTTAAGGTAGTGGTGGGGGTAGTCCTACTGGGCATAGCAATTTGCTGTCTCACTCAATACATTCCCTCACTGATCTCGAGGTGCCGCCTCAGAAGGAAACCCCGTGACATCACTCCCGACCAACAGCTGGTGCCGCTCCTGCGCAAAATCGCTGGTCAGGCTCTTAATATTAAAAAGTAAGGGGAGATGCGGATTCCCCATGCCCATCTGGCATGGAACAGCCCCGGCGGAGGCTGCTTAGGTGAGAAGGCTCCTGGCGGTGGCTTCTGCGGGCAGCTAAATTAAGGGGGGTGAATAAATGATAGGGTTTGATTCACCCAATTACATGACCTGACCGACGATTCTGCAAGGTAGGCAGATCGCTAACTCCAGTGACTGATTAGGTAAACACTCATCTCCTGGCCAAGGAAATCCCCGGTGCAAATAGTGAATATGTTTACCCCTGTCTAAGCCCTAAACAATGGTTTCCCTCATCCCGTGTTTGTCTGAAATAATTAACTTCCCTTCGAGAGGTTTCCCAATTAACCTGAGTAAACAGGTGATGTGATTGACTCCCGGGTGATGGTTTTTTCTACCTGCCTTCTGATCTATAAAAGGTGTATGCATTTTTCCAATAAACCACTGATCTGATCTCGCTCCTGTTGCCTCGTGTTGTCATTGATCAGTCTCCTCCGGGACCTAGCGCCGCCCTAGCGGCCCAACATCGCTACAAAACATCAAACAAAATGACATACTATGACCTAAAACCCATAACCTACACCCCTCCACCCTCCTTCCCCCACCCTGTGTTAAACTTAATAATACCAGCCATTTACATTCCCTTATGAACTATAAATTCGCCCAAAATTTGCTCTCTTCCTGTGTAGGTTTTATTCCATCCTTGCTTAACATATCATATTCTACCCAAGGTCTCCAAATTTGCCAAAAAAACACTATTCTTGACCTCTCCTCTTTCTACTTTCATTTCAGATGTTAATTTATCATTTAATGCCAACTGCCATATCTGCCTAAACCATCTTTCTCTACTAATATTTATCTTATTTTTCCATTCTAAGGCAATTATCTGCCTTGTAGCTGTGAGTAGGATAGCTATTAACTCCTTCTTTTTATGTTCTATATTTACATCATCCATCTGTCCCAACAAAGCAATTTTTGGATTTAATATTATGTTTTTGTTCAGAATGTTACCTAACTCCTTTTCGACCATCTGCCAACATTTCTGTGTGTATTCGCACTGCCACCACATATGGACATATGTACCCAAAGATTTGTTACACCTCCAGCACTTGTTTGACTTTGCCTTGTCCATGTGGTGTAAAATGATCAGGGTCAAATATCACTTCCAAATTAGTTTAAAGTTATGCTCTCTTTCCCTTATTGATAACTGTTTCATTACTCTTTGCTTCCATATTCCATTCCATGTTTGCTCATTTATTTTTATATTCAATTCCTCTTCCCATCCGTTTCTTATCAATCGTTGGGGGTCTTCCTTTTTATTTAACATTTTATATAATTTACTTATCATTCCTTTCTTACCCACAATCCCCTTTCTTACATTATAAACGAGTTCTTCAAATTCTGAAACCTCTCTAACTGTCTGTCTTTTCTTCCTTACTTTTTTGTCCCATTTTTCAACCCGAATCTTTTGTAACCAATTTAACTTTAATGTTTGATAAATTTCTTCTCTCTTTTGGTATGTTGACCCCTTCAAAATCCACTCATTAATTTGTATTAAATTGTTTGACCTTAACTTCTGTTCTATTTCTTTCATCTTGTTAAACGGGCAGTCCATTAAATCTATCACTTCCAAAATTGGAGAGTCTCCTATTACTAACTCGTCTTTTATTCCTTTCCAAAATTGGTAAGATTCCCTCAATGTCCTGGTCTTGAATTGTATTTTCTTATCTTGGGTACACAAAAATAGACTCCCTTTATATTTCTTATATTCATTCTGTTTTATGCCTTCGACTTCATTGTTATTTTGTATTAGTAAATTTATAATTCTATTCAAGTGGAATGCCTTATAGTAGTTTATTATGTTTGGGATTCCCAGCCCTCCATCTCCCTGACTTTGATACCACAATGACTTCACTATTCTGGGTCTCCTACCTCCATTGCAAAACTTATCAAGCATTTTTTGCCATTCCTTTAATTGTTTTTTTACAAATCTTTAATGGGAGATTTCCTATTACGAAATTTATTTTTGGTAAAATTTTCATTCACCCCAGACTTATTCTCCCAAACCATATTCCGCGGCGGCGGCAGTGGTGGCTTTTCACCCCTCCAGCCAAGTGTGGCTCGGAGGGGGCAGCGGCAGCGGTGGGCGCAGGTGGGCTCAATCCCCGAGCGATGGTGTGGCTGCGGGATGAGCGCGGGCCTCTCTGCGGCGGCGGTGGCTTTTCACCCCTCCAGCCAAGTGTGGCTCGGAGGGGGTGGCGGCAGTGGCGGGCGCAGGTGGGCTCAATCTCCGAGCGATGGTGTGGCTGCATGGTCTGATTCCCTAATTATTCCAATTTCTGCAGTCCTTCAGTCGTCCCACTAAATTGCTTGATACCAACAGGTAATCAATTCTCGAATACAATTTGTGCATTTGGGGGGGGGGGAAGTATATGCCCGCTCTGTCCCTCTTAGAACTCTCCGTGTGTCTTTAATTCCTAAATTCTCAATCCATTTTTCAAATCCTGGATTTTTTGTTCTTCTTCCTACATTACCTTTCGTGGATGTATCCAGATGAGTTGCTATCATGTTAAAGTCTCCACCTATTATCAAGTTTTGTATATCCTCTTTTTGTACCATTGATCCTATTTTCTCCAAATAACCCTCTTGCATTTGATTTGGTGCATAGATATTAACCAGGGTTATTTCCTCTTCTCCAAGCTTTCCCTTTACTAACAAAAATCTCCCCTCTTCATCTTTTACCAATTTGACTATAGAAAAATTTAAATTTTTGGAGATGAGAATAGCAACCCCTCTTGCTTTTGAGGATCCAAATGATTTTTCATATATTTCCATCCAACCCAGGTAGAGATTACTGACGTTATCCATTTTTTGATGTGTTTCGTGCAAGAATAGAATATCCGGCTTCTCTTTTTTAAACGCATTTTCAATTCTTTTTCTCTTTATCACTGTCCCAAACCTTTTACATTCCATGATGCTATTTTTATTACGTTTGACATAAGTAAACTTGAGCGAATTAATTCAGTGCAGACAAACAAAACACAAATATACAAATATATATATTTACCTTCACCCACCTCTTATCTATATCTTTCCTCTCTGCTGTCCTCAGGCAACCGCCTTCTAGTGCAGAAGTTTGAGAGGGATAGAACCTCTGTTCTAGTTTACCCACACCTTTAAGGGTGGGATTAAGTTGAGCAGAACTCACTCACATCTTCGTAGTATCTCCAATAAGGAGTTGCTTGCTTTCGAATATCCTCACCCTTCTATTTTTTATGTAACAGGGTTGTATCTTTGTAACATATCAGCCACTAAACTAGAATTTTTTGTTGGAGAAAACCTTTTAAATGTAATTTTATTCATTCAGAGTTGATTTTCAGCTCATGGGATTAAACAAATATTGATGGCTAGCAAAATTACTTAGGACTACGCCCTCCTGTTCTAGTTAAGTCCTCCTTCGATTTACCCCAATCGACCATTCCCTCTAAAATGTCCATACTGTCAATTTGCTTATTTACTACCGAAGTTTTCCCTGCATAAAAGAATCTTAATTTTTGAGGTGGTTGCCAGTTGTATTTTACCCCTTGCGAGGATAGGAAGCTGGTAATTGGTTTTATTTTAGCTCTCCATTGTCTTTCTTCTTTTGGGATGTCTTGGTATACCTCTATGTTTCTCGATTCAAATTTCAATGCTTCCTTTCCTTGCATTCTTATGTGTTTCGTTATTCTTGTCTTCACTTCAAGACTAGAGAACCTAACCACCACATGTCTATTTGTGTCCCCCTGAATTTTCTGTCCTATCCGAAAAACAGTCACAATCTCCTCTTCACATATTTTTTTGTCTAGTTTCATTTCCTTTAACCATTTAGTTATTCTTGATCTTAACTGATCTGGGTTTTTCCCTGGAAATTTTTCACAATAATATTTTTTGTCTCATCAAATTTTCTAAGTTGTACAATCTTTCTTCTTGAATTTCCATTTTTTTCTCCTGTTCCTTATTCTGCTCTGCTATCTGTCTAACTTCATCCTTCATTTCTTCAACTGTTTTAACCTCTTCTTCTACCAATTTAATCTTTGACTCCATCTTTTCAAACTTTGATTCTATGTTTTGGTAAAATTAGACATCAAATCTTTCATTCCTTGTAACCCCTGCAGTACTTATTTTGAGTCCTGACGTCTTGCTTCCTCATTTTTGGGGGAAAATTTCTCCAAACTATCAATTCTTAAGTTAATCTGTCCCAGAGTTTCCATGGTCTCAGAAAGGGTATCAATGGCTATAATTATGGATATCTAAGGACAACCTCCGGGTTGGGGAGATAGGCAGGATATCTCCCAATGCCATTTCCAGGGAATCCTAAGCAGGTGAAGCAAATGGTGAGCCACTGTGTGAAGCAGAATGCTGGACTGGATGGGCTGTGGCCTGTTCCTGCAAGGCTGTTCTTATGTTCTTACTAGCATATTTGTGCCCGGCCAACCGGGCAGTTTTTATTTGTGATTTTTTTTGTTTTGTTGTTAAGGGTGGTTTGGGTGGGGTTGTTTTGCATTTGTGGTTTGTGAGGTTTTTTTAATCTATTTTATTAGATGTATTTGTGATTTTGATTTATTTCTTATTTTTTTATTTGTTTTTACTCTTGTGGCCTCTAGGTGGGGCTGTTAGCAAGAGGGCTGCTTTGCATTTTTTGACTTGTTTTTAATCTTTTGGCCTGCAGGTGGGGCTGTTTGTAATAGTGTTGGATTATTTTTTTGTTTGACTTGTTTTTTCTCTCCTGGCCTCTAGGTGGGGCTTCTTCTGGTAAGTAGTCTTTGTTTCTTCATTTCTGTTCCGGAGTTGTGGAGGAAGGACATGCTGGTGAGTTCTCTGGGTTTTTTTATCTGGTTTTTTTTTGTTTTTGTTTTTTGTTTTTTTTGGGGGGGGTGTTGAGTTGATAGCTGTTTCTGTTTCTTCTTTTGTAGTTTTTTTGGGTTTTAGATGTGTTTAATTGTTTTGTTTATTTCTGGTTGTTTTTTATGTTTCTGATTTCTTTTGTGTTTATTTGTTTAATTTGTGGTATTTTTGTTGTTTGAGTTAGGTATTTTCGTGTTGTAGTTAGGTGTTTTTTCTGTGCTTTCATGGTATTTTGGGTGTTTTTGTTTGTAGATTTTGTTGTTTATTGTTTTGTTGGTTAATGTGTTTTTTAAATTATTTATGTTTTATTAATTTTGGTGGTTGGCCTTTTTAGGTAAATGTTTGGTTTTGTTGTTGTTTTGTTGTTTTGCATGAAGAACAGCCTGTCTGTTGGTTCCTCTTTTCCCCAATGCTGCTTCGAAATTTGGTTTCGATGCAGCAATGGGGAAAAGGAGGAGCTGGCAGTCAGCCTGCTCTTTGTCTGGTAAGGTTTGTTAGGTAGGTTGGGTGAAAAGGAGGCAGAGAAGAGCTATCTGCCTGATGATGGTTCTCTCCTCTCTGTCTCATTTTTCTCCTGGCTTACCTAACCGGAGATTGTCAGGCAGCGATCCGTAAGGGGTGGTGCTCTTCCTTGCAGATTGCTGGCTGCTGCTTTTGTATTACCTCCACCGCTGTTTTGTGCTAGTTCTCAAAACAGTGGTGTCAGTAGTACAAACGCAGCAGCCAATCATTCGCCAGGGAGTGTGCTTCCCCTGACGAACTGCTGCCTGCTGCTGGTCTTTTTTCCCACCCCGGCTCAACTTACCTTGAGTGGTGGTCTCACCGTGTCTTCGGCGGGGCAGCGGGGAGGAGAGGGAGTCCCTCTTCTCCCCATTGCTCCAGGAAAGAAGGTCGGCGGGTGTCTCGCCGTGGTTTTTTGTGGGTGTTTGTTTGCGAGGCTGTGAGGCGCTGCGCTCCTGTTGTTGGAGGCCGGTGTGTTTTTATTTTATTTTTCACGCACCAGTTTTTCAGCGTTCTGCGCGCTCGTGCCCTTCAGCCTTATTGGCTAAAGTGCTCATGGCGCGTAGGACACTGGGACTTGGAATTTTGTTTGATTTGTTTGCGTTCGTGCAGCAGTTTTTTTCCTGAGGCTCGATTTCAATTGGGCGCGCGGTGTTTCCCAACTTTCCTTTTGCTTGCGCCTCTCAGCCTGATTGGCTTTGATGCAGCGTGGTGCAAAGGACATTGGGAATTGAAGTTGTTTCCCTTTGTTCCCGTTCGTGGGGCTGTTGCCCCACTGCTGGCTTCGGTAACCATGCAGCGTTCTGGGGTCTGGGTTCGGTCGAGTGCAGGCGGCTCGGTACGGGATATGATAGTCGGGTGCAGGCGTGTATACCGGAGTCCAACGGTTAACACCCCTCTTTATAGGTAAAGATGTGAGCACAGCTGGCTATAAGTTGGTCAGTAATAGAAGAAGACAAGTGTCCCAGTCTAGGTTAGTGAAAGGGGAAACACCAGTCACCTGTGACATGATCCTGAATGAACATGCTGGGCTGGCCGACATTATGGAGACTGGTTTGGGAGAAGCTGGGGGAATTAGTGTTTCTCAGCTTTGCCCCCTTGGTTCTTTGTGCAACATCAGGCCAGACCTGGGAGATGGAGAGGTGGAGTTGCTGTATGCTGTAGTCCAAGGGTTCCCAGCCTTTTCAAGCCAGGGGCCGGGTCATGCTCTCTCAGTCAGCTTTGAGGGCCAGACGGCCATTTTGCCCTGCCTACACAATGTTCCCCAACAGCTTCAAATGGGTGGCCATTTTGTTTATTGAATGCTGTTGGAGGGGGTGGGGCACATGGAATGGAACCATGGGCCAGATCTGGCCCACAAGCCTTAGGTTGGGAACCCCTGCTGTAGTCTATCATGATTCTATCTTCCTCACCAGGTACCCTGTCACCAAGTTCGAGTGCATATGTGGAACATTGTTTTGATCTGGCCCACTGGCCATAGGTTGAGAACTCCTGCTTTAAAGGAATAGGAGTTCTTTTACTTTGCATTTTGTCACCCCAGTACAAATGTCCAAAAAGCCTGTTCTAATGTGTCCTATAATAAAAAGGTTTATCCACATGATCACACAGTCAAAGCTGCCATTTGCAGTAAATCACCACACAATGATTGAAGTGACAGTGAATTCACCTTATTCTCTGAAAAGCAGTCCCATTAATTCAGTGGGTTTACACTAACTGTTAAATTAAACCTTCATGCTTAAACTTTTATACTAAGAAAGTTCTTTAAGACTGCCTTTCTGCTCTAGGTTTTATGCAAGGTTTGTCAGTTACAATTACCTTCATGCATTCATGTTTTTATAAGGAAATTATTTCAGTCCTATATATTGATCCATCATATTTATCTCATCTGTACTTCTCGCACCATTTTACCGTGAAATATCAGAAATTCTGGGAAAGTACTTGTTTTGGATTTCATAGCTGGGATGATTTTATTTCGGAGACTTCAGCTGGTCCAGAATGCAGCTGCCCGGGTAGTGATGCTCTGGGAGCTGCACTGGTTGCCAGTGTCTCTCTGGGTGCAATTCAAGGTGCTGGATTTGACCTTTAAAGCCCTTCATGGTATTGGGTCAGGCTACTTAAGAGACCACTTCATCACAAGAAATTCAGCCCATCCTACCAGGGCAGACAAGAGGGGCTCAGTGGTGGTCCCATCAATGAGAGAGGAACATCTGATTGGGGCCAGGAAGAGAGCCTTCTCCGTGTCTGCCCCAGCCCTGTGGAACCTCCTTCCACCTGAGGTGCGCCTGCAGACGGAACTGCTCCCCTTTAGGAAGATGCTGAAGACATGGTTGTTTCAGCATGAGTAGGGCATGAGTGCCCCCCACCTCTCAGGCCTGCTGGCTTGTCTAGCCGGGGAGACGGACCTGTTCTGTCTTGGATCTCAGTTTTAATTGTGGGTGGTGGGTGGTGAGGATTGTTTTTCTGAATGTTTACATAGGTTTTATGTGTTTTGATGTGGATTTTAGCTGGGATTTTTAGCTGTGAATGTTTTTTAATTTGTTTTATATTGTATTCTATTTTCTCCCTCTTTCCTCTGTTGTTGTTAGCTGCCCTGAGTGGTGTTTCCCACCAGGAGGGCGGGATATAAATTACATAAATCAATCAATAAATAATTTTAATTATTTACTGTGTTCATTTAAAGTTTGAAATGCCTATGTTACTATTCTGCTTTCATTTCGCTAGTTTGTTTAACTTTGCTTAGCCTAAACGGGTCCATTTTGGAAAGCTACAATAGCCAGAAGCAGACTTCTGACCAATTAAAAGCAGCAGGTCAGGCCAACCTCCGTTCACAGACAGCGAAGCTGAGAAAGTGTCTGTTCTCAGAATAATTACCTGGGAGAAGCACGATTCTCAGACGAGCCACCTGTTGGTAGACGTGAAACGTATGTCTTTTAGATGGGAACTCAGATAAAATGTTCTGGTCTCATACTGGACAGCAAAAGAGTTGTCTGTCACTCAAGAGAACTCCGCAAGCGTTCTCACCGGAGAACGGTATAAATATTGAGGCTCTATGCCCCGATGAGAATAGAACAGATAGAGCAAATCAACTATCTTGATTTCATCTCAATATGCTGACCGTTTGCCTCCAGAGTGGATCCACACGCTGAACCCGTATGGGCAGCTTTCAGACGCACTTCTTTCAGATATGTATTGCTTTTTGAAACACTACTTTTCTTGCTTAGAAAATGTATTTTTCATAGATTAGTTTAGTTAGGATTTTATTCTATATTTTGGAATTATCTTTTTATTCCAATTAAATCTTTAAACGGACTTATTTTGTCAAGAGCGGTTTTTTCTAACTCTTCTCAGCCAGGAGAGAGTTGAAAGGAAATTTTTCAGATAAGGCCTTGTTACTTTGCAACACGGACTCTTTGTTATTTCGGCCAGAGCAGCTGGGCCCGATAAACAAGGAAGGTAGAGAGGGAGAGAGATTTCGGGAGTCTCGCCTTCCCAGAACTGAGCTTTCTTCCCCCTCACCTAGCTGCTACATCGAAGGCCAAATTCCCATAAGAAAGCCGTGATAAGGGTGGAAAAGATCTAATGGATGAAGCCGCTACCAGTCCCAGAGGGCTTTGCAGAAACTTTTTATCTGTGACATTTTATAAGGCACCACCATTACCCATTAGATCCCCATTTTCTTTGTCGGTTTCCCCTCCCTGCTCAAGCAAACTGCGCTAAGACACTCTTTTGCAACGCTACCAAAAGTCCGCTTTGCTTTCTCTTGCTGAGTCGGGAAACTGTTCCGTTAGTCCGGAAATGAGGTGACCAGTTCCAGCCAATCTGTGAGGACAGGTGGAGTGGCACTCATTGTGAGGCCCAGGTCTCGTGTTGGCGGGAGTTGGGACAAGCCGAGACCTGGTGCCGTGTACGATAGTACTTTTCCTGCAAAATAATGTTTTGCATGATTTTTATATAATATGTATTTTATTAATACTTGTTTAATATAAAAGAAGCAAAAATACAGTGTAATTCTTCCCTTTTAATTTTTCCTTTCTGCTAATGGAACTTTCGTATTAGTACTTGTTGTTTCCATCACTACATCAATAACTAACACTCTCATGAAAAGGAAGATGAAGCTATATTTCCCTCTATTCCCTCTCCCTGCCGTTCCATTGCTATGGAAACACAAGGAATCAAGCTGGAGAAATTTATGGTTGGGCAACCAGGAGAGATGGTTGCTACAGCAACCATTGGTGTGGAAGAAAAGTAGAGATACAGTGCTAGGCGATGCTACTTTGCTAGGCCTCACTAGATGGGGAGAGGACTAGGGGTAATGTCACTTATTTTCCTGGCACAAAAAATCTGCCCATCAGAGAAGAATATTTGCACCACTTGGGCACTGAACAGATGAAGACTTTGCCCATCTTTGCATTGCCCTGTCAGCATTATAAACAGCTGTTGGACTTCTACCTGTTGAACATAGCTATCACAATCATAGAACATCTATGAAAAGACAGGACAAAACCATTGCAATTCTTCCTACGTTACAGACAGAAACTAGGTTTTTAGGGCTCTTTTCAGCCATGGAAGGGCAACTGAAATAACCCAAAAGTGGTGTGAAACTGATGCCACCTAAGTGGTGGTGGTGGTGCTTCCTTCTTACACCGAGTGTCAATAGAGAGACAAGGTTCTTGCTCTGGCACTTCTAGCAGCTTCCACCCACATTATTTGGTGTTCTTGTACTGTTCATACCTGTCAAGTATCCCGTTTTCCCTGGGAAAATCCCTTATTTTTACCCCTCTTCCTGCCCCCTCCCGTTTTATTAATTTCCCCGTAATATCCCTTTTATAAAAAAATCCTGACCAGAGCCCTCACAGGCGAAGCTGCAATATGTTTTTCCAACCACCAGAGGTCACTGTGTAGCTTTTCGCTTGTGGAAGGGGAGAGAGAGAAGGTGGTGGGGGCATTCTGTAGTTTCTCTTTCATTTCCCTTCCCTGCCACATGGTCATGGAGGCTTTGTTTTTGCTGCTGCTGTTCAGAGCCACCATGGGACGGGAGTCTATTCTAGAGGTGAGCAATATTTCATATATGCAGGGGCAAATCAGTGAGAGACTTCTCTCTCACTTTCATGGTTTATTGAGCTGTTTCTGCCCAGCCTCCTGGCTGGAGGATTTCGTTTCTGTTCTAGAGTTAACTTGGGAGGGGGGGATGTTGCTTGATCACTATATGAGAGAGTGAGAGAGAGCACCCCAACTTCTAACAAACCATCTGGAGGGAGATTAACTCCTCAGCTGCTGGGAGGCTTGGAAACTACAGAGGTTGCTTTTTACTTTACTAATTTCCTTCCTTAAGCTGGATCCGACATTCTCAGGTGTTGGTGCTTCAACTGGTTGCAGTGAGGAACAAATAGATTGTTTAATTTGGGGGAATTAATCCCTTGCTCCTCCACCCTAATTGGGGAGTGGTGGTGTCTAGCCATGTGAAGGGCTAGTTCATTAAAACCAAGCTGCTTACAATCAGTTGGTAACCCTAGGGGGCTGGTTTACTATTCTGCACTTTCTTTGTTTCCCAGGGAAAAAAATTAATTAAAAATGAGTAAGGGAAAGGTAAAGGTTTCCCTTGCTCGAAAGCCAGTCGTATCCGACTCTAGGGTTCAGTGCTCATCTCTGTTTCAAAGCCGAAGAGCCAGCTTTGTCTGCGTCTGCAGACATTTCTGTGGTCATGTGGCAGGCATGACTAGACACCAGAGCGCATGGAACGCTGTTACCTTCCCACCAAAGTGGTCCCTATTTATCTACTTGCAATTTCTTGCTTTCGAGCTGCTAGGATGGCAAGAGCTGGGACAAAGACGGGAGCTCCTTCCAGCCTGCAGTACTCGGGAATCGAATTGCTGACCTTCTGCCTCCCAGTCAGCATCTTAGTCACTTAAGCCACTGAGTAAGCAAGAAAGAAAACAAAACAAAAGTCCCCCAAGAAGATGAGGAAAAGGTTCTTTGGCCCACACAGCTTTGTGCCCATTGCATCTACAATACCATCTAGCCATCTTATTTTTGGCCACCCCCTTCTTTTGTCCTCCACCTTTCCCAGCATCAAGGCCTTCTCAAGTGAATCCTCTATTCTCATTTGATGTCCAAAGTACTTTAGCGTCATCTTTACTATTTGACCTTTAATGAGCAGTCATGGTTGATTTCTTCTAGGATCGACCTATTTCTAACACCACGTTTCAAAGGCATCTATTTTTCTGCGCTCAGCTTTCCTAATGGTCCAGCTCTCACACCCATACATTACCACCGGGAATACCATTGCTTTGACTATGCAATTTTTTGTTTGCAAGGTGATGCCTCTACTTTTAACTATGTTCCCCAGGTTTCTCATAGCTTGTTTCCCAAGCATCAGTCACCTTTTTATTTCACGGCTGCAATCACCATCTGCAGAGATCTTTGATCATAAGAAAGTAAAATCTGCCAGTCGTATCCAACTCTAGGGTGCAGTGCTCATCTCCATTTACAGCCAAATAGCCAGTGCTGTCTGTGTTTGCAGACATTTTCATGGCCATGTGGCAGGCATGACTAGAGCCCAGCAAGTCACATGGCTATATTTGGCCACGCCCACAGATTTGGCTACATCCACAGAGGGGTGTGGCCAAAATTTCCCTTATTTTCAAATCCAAAACTAGACAGGTATGATACTGTTTCTTTGATATTATCTCTCCACCTTCCTCTGGGTTTCCCACATGGTCTTTGTCCTTCTACTCTTTTCACATTAGCCTTGTAGGGTATTGAATTTCAAAACATTCCAAATGGGCAAACCACTTTATTTGTTGTCTCTGGTGATATAGTTTAAGATTGGTTCTATTCCAATTCTTTCCCTTATAATCTCATTCCTGATTTTATCCTGCGGATTCCCCATGCCCCGCGGGGCATGGAACGGCCCGCCAGAGGCCACCGCGGTGAGAGACGCTCCCAGCCCGTGGGCTCTGCAGCCGCCAAATTAAGGGGGGTGAATAAAATATAGGGTTTGATTCACCCAATTACCGTGACCTGACCTACGACTCTGCCAAGTAAGCAGATAGCTGACTCCTGTCAAACATTAAGTGCATAGCTCATCTCCCGGCTCGGGGGAAATCCCTGGCGCAAATAAGCCATGTTTGTCCCTGCCTAATCCCCAAGACAATGAGGCTCCTAAGTCCATGTTTGCCCCAGTTAATTAACTTCCCTTTGAGGTATTCCCCATTGACCCGGGTACGTGGGTGAGGTAATTTTCCTGCCAGATGACAGCTTGCCACCGTTGCTCTTTTCCCCCTATAAATGATGCTGCCTTTCCTCAATAAAGTACTGATCTGATCCTGTTTCCTTGCCTCGTGTCGTTACTTGATCAGTCCTCCTCCGGGCGCCCCGGCCCTCAGTGGCCCTGATTCCTTCATCTGGTGACCCCGCGACGTGATTTACTCGTGAGTAAAGGGACCCTGGAGAGGTCTACTCGCGAGTAACGATCCACGCGGTCCGGCTCTGCGCTTGAACCGCGACCAAAACCAGCCCGGAGGACAGCGCGGCACTCTGGTCGGCAGCCAGCCGGACAGAGAGACGGCCAGCGGCGAGGCATTCCAAAGAGGCATTCCTATGGCTTGCTCCCAGCTTTCGGGGAGGCTTGCGCAAAGGGAAAAACGCGTTCCGCTCAGGGCAGGCTGTGAGCCCCTGACAGCGCAGAGGCCGCCGAGGGCCCGTGGCAGAAGGTCCATGCTCCGAGGTCTACCCCAGACACCCGACGCCCGAACCTGTTGCCTGCAAAGACGCGTCGATCTTCGTCCCGAGGAGGAAACTTCAGAGGACCATCGCAGGTAATATGGGGACTTTTTCTCATAGACCAAGTCCGTCCGCTAGCCAAAGAACTCGGGAGCAAGAGTTCAAAATCCTGGCCAGGGTATTTCAGT
The DNA here is from genome assembly GCA_035047305.1 of Bradypodion pumilum. Lineage (NCBI taxonomy): Eukaryota > Metazoa > Chordata > Lepidosauria > Squamata > Chamaeleonidae > Bradypodion > Bradypodion pumilum. Next base: position 445,114,748 of record JAWDJD010000002.1, on the reverse strand, counting down.
TACGATTTCACAGCAGGGAACTAGCGAGACTTCTGGCGTACCTCAGGGAACACTGCCTACTTTACCCAGAAGTAGGTACGTTAACCCTGCAGCTCTGGGATCAGATAGGAGACTGCATTCAGCAGCCCCCCAAAGCTCCAGGAGGGATAGTTCGTACTTGGAGGAAGTGTAGGAAGCTCTTAGAACAGATCGAGCCAGTCCGGATAGAGGCCAATGAACCCCCGTTAGAGAAGTCATCAGGCAGGCCAGTCGAGCCGACTGCGCCCACGGCACTCTATCCGTCAATTAGCTATCGGCAGAGTAGCATAGGGAGCCTTCCCGCGGTGACAGCTGCAGACGTCACCGAAGGAATGCAAGAAATGAGAAGCGCTGGCGCTCCTCTGACAGCTCCAGGTTCCCTAGTCGTGAAGAGTGCCCTTCAGCGCACAGCCGAGATAGAACTTAAAAAGGGGGAATTGACAGCGGAAGAACTAGCTGAGCTTAGACAGATATGCCCAATCCGAATGGAGATGGACGCGCTCACAGGCGCTCAACAAATCGTCCATTCCCCAGTCCCGTACAAGCTTCTCATGGCTTTGCGGAAAGCAATCTCAGAGACAGGGCTCCAAAGCCGTTTTACCAGGGGCACGCTTCAGCAGGCGTGCGAGACCACCATGTGGATTCCCCATGACTGGAAAGCTGTCATGAGGATGATGCTAACCCCCAGCCAATACATGATCTGGGACAGCGAGTATCGGCTCGAGGCTCAGGCAAGAGCCGCTAGGATGGGAGGCGCGGTAATTGCTGAACAGCTATATGGTTCAGGTGCCTTTGAGTCCATCCAGGCCCAGATCGCCTTACCACTAGCCACCCTAGAGATGTCGGCCGAAGCCGCCTATAGGGCATACTTCAAGGTCCCAGCGACTGGCAAAACGGCCAAAAATTACACTGCGATCAAGCAGGGAGCCCAGGAGCCCTACATGGACTTCATCAATCGCTTGGAAGAAGCAATCACCAGGCAGATTGATAATGAGCAAGCCCAGCAAGAGCTCATGATTAAGCTAGCCAAGGACAACGCCAACTTGGACTGCCGTAAGGTCTTGCAGTCGCTAGGCAATCGTCCTGACTTGACCTTAACGGACATGATCCGAGCATGTGCTGACGTTGGCACAGATTCCTATAAAATGGGTCTGCTAGCGGCAGCCGTGCAAGGGGGTAGAAGATCTCATCCTAATGGAAAGACCAAAGGGGCATGTCACACTTGTGGCAAGGTCGGTCACTTCGCTAGGGAGTGCCGATCCAAGGGAGGCGGACAAAAGTCCGGCCATTCCAAGGCTCCGAATACCCTCTGTCCGAAGTGCAAGAAAGGCTATCATTGGGCCAGGTTTTGTCCGAGTTCGGGAAACCGGAATCCGGGCACGTCTCTGGCCCCAGTCCAAACAGAGGCTTCCTTCACCCAGATCCAGAACTCCCCAGAACTAGACTAGATTCTAGGCACATTCCAGGCACTGCGAGGGCGCAGGCCAGCCCCAAGGGTAGTACAGGGCTAGAATTGACTTGCCAGGCGGACGTCACATGCGACCTGCCAGGCACAGTCTATTCGGTCGATTCTCAGTACATGGGACCCCTGCCCCGAGGCTTTCTAGGGTTAGTTTTGCCCCGTAGTGTAGCTGGTGCACGTGGAATTTTCATAATTCCAGGAGTCATTGACTCGAATTTTTCAGGCGTTCTCCAGGTCCAGCTTTGGACACACCTGCCCCAAACAAGCCATAAGGGAGACACCTTAGCGCAACTGATCATGGTTCCTTGTCACTCGTCAGCAGGCAGCCAGGGAAGGCTCAGTGACAGCGCAAGTGAGGCAGTGCAAGGATACCAGGTCTTAGCGACAGTGGAGACCAACATTGAGTGGAAACAGCGCCCCGTTATCGAGGTATTTTTGAACAAAAGAGTGTTCTCAGGGTTACTCGATACCGGAGCGGATGTGAGCATGGTAAGCAGGAGTCAGTGGCCTAGGGAGTGGGCCATTGAGCCGGTCTCCGATGTGTGGGGGGTAGGTGGAGTTCAGGAAGCGTTTAGGAGCCGAGAGTGGGTAGAGGTCACAATCCCAAAGGCTGAGGGCACAGCGGTAATTCGCCCGCACATTCTTGACGTGCACGTCAACCTTTGGGGGCGAGACATTCTCCAGCAGTACGGTGCCACCCTTACCTTCGGGTAATGGCGTTGCCACTTAAATGGCTCACCGACACTCCGGTCTGGGTAGAACAATGGCCGGTAGTGGGAGAGAAATTAGTTGCTCTCAAGCAGCTAGTGAAAGAACAGCTAGACGCAGGACATATAGAGCAGTCCACGAGTCCCTGGAACTCGCCAATTTTTGTTATTAAGAAGAAGTCGGGGAAGTGGCGACTCCTCCACGATCTCAGAGAGATCAATAAATGTATTCAGCCGATGGGTCCGCTTCAATGCGGCATCCCTAATCCTAATATGATTCCCGAGGGGTGGGAGATTCTAGTCGTAGATCTCAAGGATTGCTTTTATACAATCCCCTTAGACCCCAGGGACCGGGAGAGGTTTGCCTTTACGGTGCCGGTCGTGAACCACAGTGAGCCCACGCTCCGTTACGCGTGGAAATTTTTGCCACAGGGCATGCTCAATTCGCCCACCCTGTGCCAAATTTATGTTCACGACGCACTGGCAAAGTTCCGAAACCTCTACCCACAAGCTATTGTGTGTCACTTCATGGATGATATTTTAGTAGCGTTGCCGCAGCTTGGCAGCGAAATGTTTTCTGACCTCCAGGCCAGCCTGGGGGACAAAGGTTTACTCATTGCCCCTGAGAAAGTGCAGAGAACCGAGCCCTTCTCATACTTGGGCCATCGGCTTCTCCGCTCTTTCGCAGCGCCAGTTTTGCCTCAGATAAACCTACAGGACTCAGTCACCTTGGTAGAATTACAGCAGATTTTAGGGAACATTAATTGGGCCAGACCGTATTTCCGATTGGATACGGATCTTCTAAAACCGCTCTTCTCGCTGCTAACTTTAGGTAAGCAGCCGGCAGACCGGATAAAAATCTCTCGAGACGCGCGTTTGGCGCTCGAGAAAGTGAACCAGGCTCTCAGCCAGAGGTGGGTGGATAGAATCGCCCAGGGGCCGTATGCCCCGATCCTGAATCTGTACATCGTACGGTCAGGATCCATGTTCACTGGGGCACTAGGAGTGGACTCAGAGAAAGGAGCGAAAATTGTGGAATGGGTCTACTTGCCTAATACATCTTCACGGAACATCGTTCCGCCCCAAGAGCTGGTTTCCGCGGTTATCTACCGCGGCAGGCTGAGAGCTAGGGACATCTCAGGAAATGATTTGGCCAAAATTGTGGTCCCGTTCACCAAGGAACAAATTCATCAGTTAATGCAGCTAGGCGACTCGCTTCCGATAGCCTTGGAAGGTTTCACTGGGAGTTTAGCATATCATTTGCCCAAGGACCCCAGACTTGTTTCACTGCAAACAGGAACGGTCAGCTTGTTCGAATTGCTCTCGCTGGTCCCGCTTCAGGGGGCCAGAACAGTTTTCTCTGATGGAGGTCGCACCTATGGTGTTCTGACCTGGCAGGAGGGCGAAGCTTGGCACACGCTGTTAACCCTTCCCCAGAAGTCCGCTCAGCGGGCAGAGTTGGCAGCCGTGAACCTTGCCTTGCGCACCTTCGCCAAAGAACGGTTAAATATCATTACTGACAGTCTGTATGTAAGGAATTTGCTTCACAGTCTACCGGGAGCTTACATCACTCCCGCGATAGACCGAAATTTGCTTAGTTTGTTTCTCACTGCTCAATTTCATTTGCGAAACCGCACGGAGCCGCTCTATATTGCCCACATTCGAAGTCACCAAGACCTACCGGGTCCGATTTCCGCGGGCAATAGCAGAGCGGACGCGGCGGCAAAGGAAATTCAGCAACGTTCAGTTTTGGGAGTTTTTACCACTCCAATCCAGAGTCATGCCTTTTTTCACCAGAACGCCAAGGCACTCGCCAGACAGTTCAATCTGCCACTTTCTCAAGCCCAAGGCATAGTTCGCTCTTGCCAGCATTGTGCAGGGGCACCGGGGGGGCCCTCGTGGGGGGTCAACCCACGAGGGACAGAGGCTAACCAGGTGTGGCAGATGGATGTCACGCATGTGCCGCAGTTTGGCAGGTGGCAATACATGCATGTCTGCATAGATACATTTTCACAGTTCGTTTGGGCTACGGCGCAGAAGGGGGAAACTGCGACCCATGTGGAGCAGCACCTCCTTTCCTGCATTGCTGCCATGGGCAAACCACGGCACGTGAAAACGGACAACGCGCCATCTTACTGCTCTAGGCAGTTAGCCGCCTTCATGGCAACATGGGACATCAAGCATACTTTTGGAATTCCCTACAATCCGCAAGGGCAAGCGATTGTAGAGCGGGTCAATCGGACGCTAAAGTCCTATATTGACAAACAAACAGAAAGGGGGGAGCCACCAGCCCTCCCCAAGTCACAGGGAGAAGCACAGATGTGTCTCAACAAGGTATTGTTCACTTACAATCACCTTAATGTTTTTTCGGATTGCACGCCGCAGGAGAGGCACTTCCGCCGTTCGGAAGCTCTCCCGCGACCTATGGTCCGGTACTGAGTGCCACCAGACCCTTCTTGGAGGGGCCCGGTGCCGCTCATAACCTGGGGAAGAGGGTATGCTGCAGTTATGTCTCCTACAGGTGTCGTTTGGATTCCAGCCCGGTGCGTCAAGCCCCACTTGGAACCGCATGGCGTGGAACCAGGCCGGCCCGAGTCCGATCCCGGAGATGGAGGACCTCACCCTGACCGAGAGGACCCGACGGAGGAAACGGCCGCCGGTGCCCAAGATCACCTGGGGGATGGTCAAGACTCTTTGCAGTGACGCCCAGGACGCCGTTCAGCGCGAGGAGAAAGAGCCGACACCGGAGAACCTCACAGCTGCAGTTTTTGCCCAGATTCACGCCAACACAGCGGCGATCACCATCATCCTGGCCCTTTCCCTGCTTTTGGGGGGAGGCGTTCAGGCTACTCCAATCCAGGCCGACGGCTTGCCGCCTGGCGAAGATCTTTCCGCATGAATGCGGTACAACTTGTGGGAAAGGTTGGCGGGTCTCGTCAACCAGTCCGATTTTTGCCTACAGCAGGACATTGGTTCTGCATCTATCCTCAGCACCTGTCTCATCCCCGTGTGCCACACTCTGGACGCGCGCACCAAGGATGGCGACTGGTTGTTGAAGGCGTTCTTTGGCCCACACACTCCTACCACCTTCTCAGCATATGCACGCTGGGGGGGATTGCGACTTGCATCAACCTTGCCAGCTGACGCAGCCACTCTTCATACCCCTCGAGTGGCGGTCAGCCCGGACGCTGCTTGCACCCGAATGACCGGCTGCACCTCAGGCGGTCAGACTCGGCGTCGCTGCATTAACCCCGGCAGCGGCAAGTGGACTTGTAATAAACCAGAGACACTCATTTCGCTGTACGCTCATGTCACCCTACCTTCAGGGTGGTTTTTCACCTGCAACCAGTTCACATGGAACTATATTCCTGCGAATCTGTCGGACTCAATGTGTTGTATCAGTCGTTTGACACTGTTACTTCCTACTAAGGACATGATTGCCCCAAGTATAAATGACACGAATGTACCAAATGTTGATATTTCCTCACTCATACGGCACACACGCACAACCCAGTTAGACAGCTCTTGTGACAGCAGCTTTAGGGTAATGAGTCCCGCTGAGTATGTATCACTAGCAGTCAGCCTTGTCGGCGTGCCAGGCTTGGCCGTCGGCAACGCACAGAGGATTGGCCGCTTGGCTTGCGGTTTGGCCAAAGCCATCAACCATACCTCCACAGCGATAGCGCTCCTCAATCAGGAGCAGGCAGAACTTCGCCATGCAGTTCTTGACAATCGAGCGGCTATCGACTACCTCCTCTTGCTGCACCACCTGGGTTGCGAATCTTTTCATGGAATGTGTTGTTTCAATCTTACTGATAACTCCCGTAAGATCCAAAGCCAGATCACGAACCTCCACACCATAGTCCAGGGTATTACTGAGGGTTCCGCATGGGGAGCTTGGTGGAGTTCCCTGTGGAATTGGATGTGGTCATGGATCCCCTGGGGGTGGCTGCAAACGGTGCTTAAGGTAGTGGTGGGGATAGCCATACTAGGCATTACGCTTTGCTGTTTTGCTCAGTGTATTCCCTCGCTGATCTCCAAGTGCCGCCCCAGAGAGAAATTCCGTGACGTCATACCCGCTCAACAGCTGATGCCGCTCTTGCGCAAGGTCGCCGGTCAGGTCCTTAAATAGAAAATAAAGGGGAGATGCGGATTCCCCATGCCCCGCGGGGCATGGAACGGCCCGCCAGAGGCCACCGCGGTGAGAGACGCTCCCAGCCCGTGGGCTCTGCGGCCGCCAAATTAAGGGGGGTGAATAAAATATAGGGTTTGATTCACCCAATTACCGTGACCTGACCTACGACTCTGCCAAGTAAGCAGATAGCTGACTCCTGTCAAACATTAAGTGCATAGCTCATCTCCCGGCTCGGGGGAAATCCCTGGCGCAAATAAGCCATGTTTGTCCCTGCCTAATCCCCAAGACAATGAGGCTCCTAAGTCCATGTTTGCCCCAGTTAATTAACTTCCCTTTGAGGTGTTCCCCATTGACCCGGGTACGTGGGTGAGGTAATTTTCCTGCCAGATGACAGCTTGCCACCGTTGCTCTTTTTCCCCTATAAATGATGCTGCCTTTCCTCAATAAAGTACTGATCTGATCCTGTTTCCTTGCCTCGTGTCGTTACTTGATCAGTCCTCCTCCGGGCGCCCCGGCCCTCAGTGGCCCTGATTCCTTCATTATCCCTTCCTCAGACATCTCATTTCCGTTGTGACCAACCTTTATTTATGCTTTGTTGTAAGTGGCCATCTTTGGCACTGATAACATAAGCATGGTTGCAGCAGCTTGATCACTGTTGCATGGCTTCCTTGATCAGCCTGCTGATTGACGGCAGTGTGCCTCTAGTCGCTATTTCCTAGTTGATTACTAGCGGCGCTTCTATAACTGCAATGGCAGCATTGCTGCTGATCATCTGTGAATTCTGGAAGCCATGCACCATAGATCAGCCCTGCTGCAGCCGTCCTTGCTCGCTGCTTTGATGCACCCGAACAGAGATCAGCTACCTAAAGGGGGGAAACTTACATTTCCTTGACTGTCCCCCAGAAGAAGAAAAATAAGTAATTAAGTTTTCAGATCTGCAACAGCTCACAAGCCACTGCAAGATACATAAGATTACACAGGAAGCAGTTCTAACAGCACATACGCTGGGAGCGGGGGGGGGGGGGGGGAATACAGCACCACATTTTAGGAGATCCTCTAACGGGCTCAAAATGGGACAGTTTGGGGCTAATTGACCTGCTCTAGCACACAAGATGTGTTCACAATTATTTTTAATGCAGATCAATACAGCCCACACCAAAAACACCCAAAGAGTGGTCAATTATGTCAAAATAGACAACTTCTAAGAGGCTGGGGAAAATGCCCATTTTACACATAGAGTACACAAGTGATATTCCATTTTATCAATATTCTCAATATTTTCCATTAACAGAGGTAAAACATAAATACAAGAACAACATAAATACAAGAACAATAAAATAATAATAACCAACCAGACTGAGCCTTTTAAATAAACTTTTAATGCTCATGTAACTGTATTTAATCAAACTGGTATAGCAGAGTGAGACAGAGCATCTGGTTGTGGAGCTGGACCAGCAATTCACATCCCCAATACCTGTCCAACTTCTATAAATAAAGGGTAAAGGTCAAGGTCACCCTTGCTTGAAGCCAGTTGTATCTGACTCTAGGGTTTAGGGTTCATCTCCATTAATTTTTATTTATTTTATTTATTTATTTAAAATATTTATATCCCACTTCCCTCACTCAAGAGTGACCCGAAGCAGCTAAACAACATAAATTAAAACAGCAATAAAAATAACTTAACAACCCCCTTTAAAAAGCCATTTAAAACCTACTAAAAACCCTCCCTTCCCAGTACTGTTAAAAAGAATCAGGACAAAACCCAAATTGGGCTAAATGAGCCAGCGGGACTGGGATGTTGATGCATCCATGTCCCATGCCTGCTGGCATAGCCATGTTTTCAGTTGTTTTCTAAAGGGGAGCAGCTCCATCTGGAGGCGAAGTTCGAGTGGCAAGAGGGCCAAAGGGCTGGGGCTGACATGGAGAAGGCCCTCCTCCTGGTCCCTGCAAGGTGGGCTTCTTTCGCTGAAGAAACCATAACCGAGCCCCTCTGGTCTGCCCTCGTAGGATGGGTATAACACCTTGGGGTTATGCGATCTCTAAGATAACCTGGACCACTGCCATGAAGGGTTTTAAAGGTCAAAGCCAGCACCTTGAATTGCACCTGGAGGCACACTGGCAACCAGTGCAGCTCCTGGAGCAGCGGTGAGGCACGAGCATAACGCCTCCGCCCCTTTAGCACCCGGGCAGCTGCGTTCTGGACGTGCTGAAGCCTCCGAATGGTCATCAAGGACAGCCCCATGTAGAGCGCATTACAATAATCCAATCTGGAGGTGACCAGGGCATGAGTGACCGTGAGCAAGGAGTCCTGGTCCAGGAGTGGGCGTAATTGGTAGATGACACGAAGCTGTGCAAAGGCCCTCCTAGCCACAGCTGCCACCTGCTCTTCGAGCAGTAGCTGGGAGTCCAGGAGGACCCCCAAGTTACGCACCGGGTCTGTTTGGGGCAATGATGCCCCATCCAAGACCAAAGCTGGAAGCTCCCGGGATAGCACGGGGCCCCTAACCCACAGCCACTCAGTCTTGCCAGGATTCAGCAGAAGCCCGTTGACCCCCATCCAGACCCAAACAGCCTCTAGGCACCTGGTTAGGACTTTGACTGCATCACTCGCGTCCCCACGGGCCGAGGTGTACAACTGGGTATCATCTGCATACTGATGATACCTCACCCCGTGGGAACGAATGATCTCACAGCTGTCTGCTTCTGCAGACATTTCTGTGGCCATGTGGCAGGCATGACTAGTCTCCGGAGTGTACAGAATGCTGTTACTTTTCCCATCAGTACCTATTTATTTCCTTGCAATTTCTTACTTTCATACTGCTAGGTTGGCAGGAGCTGGGACAGAGATGGGAGCTCACTCTGTCATGCAGCGCTTGGGTCTCGAACTGCTGACCTGCCGAACTTCCAGTCATCAAGTTCAGCATCTTAACTACTAAGTCACCATAGTCCTACACCCAACTTCTATAGGCTTGGGCAAACTTTACAATCCAAGATAGTCCTCAGAAAGACCAACTTGTAAACTACTTCTAACTACTTTATACCAAGAAAACCCTGGGAAGGACAGTCATAAGTCAGAATTGACATGATACATTCCTTAAACTAAGTAGGTAGGCAGACTGTCAGGCCCCTAATCTCCCCTGAATCCATGGAGACTGAAACCCCATGTAGACCAGTAGCCTTGGCTCAAAGCTTTACTTCTGAGTGGAGAGAAAAACAAGAGGCACTGTTAGATCTGTTGTTGTTGTTCAGTCGCACACTCGATTCTGACCCTTTGTGATCCTATGGACGATTGTCCTCCAGGCACCTCTGTCCTCCACCATCCTCTTCAACCCACGCAGTTCTGTGCCCATTGCGTCTACAATACCATCTAGCCATCTCATTTTGGCCACCCCCTTCTTCTTTTGCCCTTCACCTTTCCCAGCATCAAGGTTTTCTCAAGAGAATCCTCTCTTCTCATTTGATGTCCAAAGTATTTAGCTTCATCTTTATTATTTGACCTTCTAAGGAGCAGTCAAGGTTGATTTCTTCTAAGATCGACTTATTTGTTCTCCTCGTTGTCCAGGGGACTTTCAAAACTCTGTAGTAGTGTCTTATACCCAGCTATAATAGACCTAAATACATGAAGCTGGCATAATTTGCATGATTTTCACCTGCACTAATTTTTAGATGTCAGCTTTATTTTTAGATGTCAGACTTCTAATCTTATGCATTTTATGAGGTACAGTACAACAAAAATGTGTGCTGGAGTGACTAGAAGGGATAAAATCAGAAATGAGATTATAAAGGATAGAATTAGAATAGAACCAATCTTAAACTATATACAAATGCAACAAATAAAGTAGTTTGCCCATTTGGAAAGAATGTCTTGGAATTCCATACCATACAAGGCCTAGGTGAAAAGAGGAAAAGGACAAAGAGTACAAGGCAGACCCAGAGGAAGGTAGAGAGTTAACATCAAAGCACATCAGATAATACTGATGGAGGCCACCAGAAGTGCCAGAACAAGAACCTTGTATCTCCGTCAACACCTGAAGGGGAAAAAGAGGTTGTAAAGAAGACAACAAAATGTGTGTTTCTTTTAAAATTAATGGTTCTCCTGCTATTATAACTAGGTTTTGAGTATAACAATTATGTGTATCAATGAAGAAATAGAAGCAAATTTGAATTGTCTGATCACTAGGAATGATTTCTTCATAAAAACCCATAAATTATTTGTTCAGGTGTGAATGAATATTGATTGATTCAAAGCAATAATTTGATAAGAACATAAGAACAGCCTTGCTGAAACAGGCCACAGCCCATCCAGTCCAGCATTCTATCTCACACAGTGGCTCTCCATTTGCTTCAGGGTATTCCCAAGCAGATGCCTTCACCTGCTTAGGATTCCCTGGAAATGGCATTGAGAGATATCCTGCCTATCTCTCCAACCCCGAGGGTGTCCTTAAGTATCCATAATTATAGCCATTGATACCCTTGTCCTCCATGAACTTGTCTAATCCTTTCTTAAAGCTGTCAAGACTGACAGCTGTCACCACTTCTTCTGGCAGGGAGTTCCATAGACCAGTAATCCTCTGAGTGAAAAAGTACTTTCTCTTATTTGTTTTAGAACTAGTACCCAAAGGTTTCATGGAGTGTCCCCTAGTTCTAGTGTTGTGCGATAGGGAAAACAGTTTTTCCTTATCTACTTTGTCCATACCATGCATGATTTTATAAACTTCAATCAGGTCACCTCTTAGATGTCGTCGTTCAAGAGTGAAGAGGCCCAACCGTTGCAGCCTCAGATGGTAAGGAAGGTGTTCCAGTCCCCTAATCATTCTGGTTGCCCTCCTCTGCACTTTTTCCAGCTCCATAATATCCTTCTGGAGGTATGGCGACCAGAACTGTACACAGTATTCCAGATGGGGCCTCACCATAGATTTATAAAGAGGCAAAATGACACTTGCTGACTTATTTTCTATACCCTTCCTAATGATCCCTAGCATTGAGTTTGCTTTTTTCACTGCTGAGGCACACTGGGTTGACACCTTCATTGAGTTGTCCACCAGGACACCAAGGTCCCTTTCCTGGTTTGTCGCAGAGAATTCAGACCCCATCAGTTTATAAACGTAATTGGGGTTCTTTGCCCCAACATGCATCACTCTGCACTTACTAATGTTGAAGCTCATTTGCCACTGTTTTGCTCACTCCCCCAGTGTCAAGAGATCCCTCTGGAGCTCCTCACAATCTCTCACAGTTTTCACTACCCTGTATAATTTAGTGTCGTCAGCAAATTTGGCTACCTTGCTTTTTACTCCTACCTCTAGATCATTTATGAAGAGGTTGAAAAGCAGGGGTCCCAGTACTGAACCTTGGGGGACCCCACTCTTTACTTCCCTCCACTTGGAGAAGTGTCCATTTAGTGCTACCCTCTGTTTCCTGTCCCTTAGCCAGTTGCTGATCCAGGACAAGACCTGTCCCTTTATTCCATGACTGGTAAGTTTATTCAAGAGCCTTTGGTGTGGGACCTTGTCAAAAGCCTTCTGAAAGTCCAGATAAACAATGTCAACTGGATCCCCCTTATCCACATGCTTGTTGACACTGTCAAAAAATTCCAACAGATTAGTGAGGCATGATTTGCCCTTGCAAAAGCCATGTTGGCTCTCCTTTAGCAGCGCCTTCTCTTCTATGTGCCTATTAATTCTATCTTTTAGGCTGGTTTCCATCACTTTACCTGGTACACATGTCAAACTGACAGATCGGTAATTTCCTGGATCACCCCTGGATCACTGTTCCCTATTGGATCAGTCACATTAACATCTTGCCCCAGGATCAATTCAAGGATTCTTGTACCTCGAGTTGGGTCGTCAACCAATTGTCCCAGGGAACAATCATTTAGCATATCTAGGAACTTTATCTCTTTATCATGTGCTGAACAACAGTTCACCCAGTCTATGTGAGGGTAATTAAAGTCCCCCATTGTAACTAGGCTTCCCTTCTTGGATGCCTCCTTTACAACATTCTCCAACTGCCAGTCTCCCTCAGGAGTTTGGGTCGGAGGCTGATAGTATATGCCTACTGTTAGACCATCCTTGTGGCCTGGTACTCTTACCCTCAGAGTTTCTAATGGCGACTCCAAATCACCTAGATATTCCAATTCATACAATTTTATCACTTCTTTGACATACAAGGCTACACCACCTCCCGTTTGCCCCTTCCTATCCTTCCTGTACAGTTTGTAGCCTGGGATAACTGTATCCCATTGGTTATCATCCGTCCACCAGGCTTCAGTGATACCAATAATATCAATATTCTTATCTATTGCTAAGTATTCTAGCTCCCCTATTTTGTTCCGGAGGCTTCTGGCATTTGTATACAAGCATTTATATATGCTTTCCTGATACAGTCTTTTGAGTCCAGTTGCATTGTTAGACTACCTCTTGCATCCTTCTGCTAGAGTACTGGTGATTAGCTCCTTGCTCTGCTCAGTAATTTTTGCATCCTCCTCACTACTCAAGTACACACTTTCGCGAACCGGATGCTGCCCAGCTCCTGTCGGCTTTCCCCCAGTTATCAGTTTAAAAGCTGCTCTGCAGCCTTTTTGATGTTGAGTGCCAGCAATCTGGTCCCATCATGGTTCAAATGCAACCCATCCCTCCTGAACAGATTTGGCTTGACCCAAAATGTTCTCCAGTTCCTGAGAAATCTGAAGCCCTTCTCTCGACACCACCGCCTCATCCATGCATTGAGGCTTCTGAGCTCTGCCTGCCTGGTAGGTCCTGCATGAGGGACAGGCAGCACTTCTGAAAATGCTACCTTGGAAGTCCAGGACTTCAATCTTCTTCCTAACAACCTGAATTTGGCTTCCAGGACAGACCGCTTGGCCTTCCCAACATCATTGGTACCAACATGTACCATGACAACTGGCTCGTTCCCAGTTCTCTCTAACAATCTATCTAGATTTCTTGTGATGTCTGCAACTTTTGCACCTGGCAGGCAAGTCACCATACGGTTATCATGTGCATCACAAATCCATTTCTCTGTATTTCTAATTATTGAATCGCCTAGTACAAGGAGCCTCTCTCCTGCAATCTGTTCATCTACATGCACCTCATCAACCATATTAAGGGAGAGAAACTCAGTTTGTTCCTGTTGTTTATATAATTTAGGTTACAGTCTGAAATAGAGAAAATGCCATAATAGGGAGATGGAACAACTCTACAAGGAGCCTAACATTTTTGGACTGATGAAAAGTCGAAGACTTGAATGGGTGGAACATGTGGTAAGAATGAAGGATGAGTGGTGGCCAAATATATTGATGGATATTAATTCCATTGGGCAGGAGACCAGTGGGAAGACATAAAAAGAGGCGAATGAATGAAGTAACAGAGAATCTGCTGCATCTGCGAGCTTGGAAGAAGCAGATGGCAGAGGACTGAGATCGATGGAGAGCCTTATTTGTGACATCATGTGGATCTCTGGGACTAATCGTGTAAGGCTGGTGGTGAATATTGTACAGTGAGACGGACTGATCTCATTCGGATCATAAACTGCTTGGACTTACTTCTGAGTACACAATCTTAGAAGAGATCAGTCCTGACTGCTCCCTTGAAGGACAAATAGTAAAGATGAAGGTGAAGTACTTTGGACGTCAAATGAGAAGAGAGGATTCACTTGAGAAAGCCTTGATGCTGGGGAAGGTGGAGGGCAAAAGAAGAAGGGGGCAGCCAAAGATGAGATGGCTAGATGGGGTTGTAGATACAGTAGGCACAGGGCTGGGCAAGGATAGTGGAGGACAGGGATGCCTGGAGGGCGGTGGTCCATGGGGTTGCAAAGAGTCGGAATCGACTGTGCGACTGAACAACACAAGCATAGGGTTCAACTGTTAGGCTACTTTGAACTCAGAACTCTGCTATTCTAGAACTGAAATGCAGCTGAGTGGAACTGTGACAAGAATCATTAAATGCACAATTGCTCTTGTATTAATTAGTAAAGGTAAAGGTTTCCCTTGCTCGAAAGCCAGTCATATCTGACTCTAGGGTTCAGTGCTCATCTCTGTTTCAGAGCCGAAGAGCCAGCGCTGTCTGCTGGTGCAGACGTTTCTGTGGTCATGTGGCAGGCATGACTAGACACCGGAGCGCACGGAATGCTGTTACCTTCCCACCGAAGTGGTCCCTATTTATCTACTTGCAATTTCTTGCTTTTGAACTGCTAGGTAGGCAGGAGCTGGGACAAAGATGGGAGCTCATTCTGTCCTGCAGTACTCCGGAATCGAACTGCTGACTTTCCGCCTCCCAATCAGCGTCTTAGCCACTTGAGCCACTGCAGTCCCTATTGTATTATGCTGATGAAAATAAGAGGGCAATCTTATTTTGGAGTTGGAGAAAGTGCAGAGGAGGGCAACCAGAATGATTAGAGGACTGGAACACCTTCCTTACCATCTGAGGCTGCAACGGTTGGGCCTTTTCACTCTTGAACGATGGCGTCTAAGAGATGACCTGATTGAAGTTTATAAAATCATGCATGGTGTGGACAAAGTAGATAAGGAAAAACTGTTTTCCCTATCGCACAACACTAGAACTAGGGGACACTCCATGAAACTTTTGGGTACTAGTTCTCAAACAAATAAGAGAAAGTACTTTTTCACCCAGAGGATTACTGGTCTATGGAACTCCCTGCCAGAAGAAGTGGTGACAGCTGTCAGTCTTGACAGCTTTAAGAAAGGATTAGACAAGTTCATGGAGGACAAGGGTATCAATGGCTATAATTATGGATACTTAAGGACAACCTCGGGGTTGGAGAGATAGGCAGGATATCTCTCAATGCCATTTCCAGGGAATCCTAAACAGGTGAAGGCATCTGCTTGGGAATACCCTGAAGGAAATGGTGAGCCACTGTGTGAGACAGAATGCTGGACTGGATGGGCTGTGGCCTGTTCCAGCAAGGCTGTTCTTATGTTCTTATGTTCTATGTTCTTATTCATGTATTCTTGAAAGTTAGTTCTATTGGTTTAAATGAAATTTATTCCCTAGTAAATGAACTTGCTGACTGGAAGGTCGGAGTTTGATTCCCGGGCGCAGCATGATGGACTGAGTTTCCAACCCTGTCCTAGCTCCTGCCAACCCAGCAGTTTGAAAGCAAGAAATTGCAAGTAGATAAATAGGGACCACTTTGGTGGGAAGGTAAACATCATTCTGTGCACTCTGGTGTTGAGTCATGCCTGCCATATGTCCATGGAAACATCTGCAGACCCAGACAGCACTGGCTCTTTGGCTATAAACAGAAATGAGCACTGGACCCTAGAGTTGGATATGACTCACCTTCGAGCAAGGGTGACCTTTACCTTTTCCTAAATGAATATGGAACTGTAGCCCATGTTTTATGTCTGTCTGCATAAATGGACCTTTATTTTTGTTGTGTGCTGTCAAGTCAACAATGACTTACATTATAGCAATCCTAATAGGGCTTTCAGGGTAAGTCAAGTATTTTAGGAATGGCTTTACCAGTTCCACCCTGGTCTGAGATGAGTATTGAACCCAGGCCTCCAGAGTCCCAGTCTATATCTCAATCCACGGGGTTTCCCAACCTTGGAACCCCAGCTGTTCTTGGAATTCAATTTCCAGAAGCCCTGATCAGCAGGTGCACTGACTTGGGCTTCTGGTCATTGAAGTCCCAAAACAGCCTGAGGCCTGAGGTTGAGAAACCCAGCACTATACCAAATTGTGTACCTCTAACTGACCTATAGAGAAATGATATAAATACATATGTTTCTGAGATATTAAACATCTTGTATGCGTGCATTTGCTGACACTTTATATGTGTATCAATTTCATCTGTTGTAGTCTCAACAAAGGGGACTGCAGTGGCTTAGTAGTTAAGATGCTGAACTTGATGGTCAGAAGGTCAGAAGGTCAAGACCTGAGTGCTGCATGACGGAGTTAACTCCCGTCTCAGTCCCAGCTGCTGCAAAACTAGCAGTTCAAAAGCAAGAAGTTGCAAGTAGATAAATAGGGACCACTTCGGTGGGAAGGTAACAGCATTCCGTGCACTCTGGTGTGTAGTCATGCCTGCCACATGACCATGGAAACATCTGCAGCACTGGCTTCTTAAGCTATAAATAGAGATGAGTACCGAACACTAGAGTCGGATAGGACTGGCTTTCAAACAAGGGTGACCTTAACGTTTAGCTGTTCTCAACATGTCATACAGGTTACAGATAATAGCTCTATCCTTTAGAAGAACACCAATGACATAAAAATATTTATAAAATATCCCATGATCTCAACTGGAAAAGGGGAACAATGAATAAATTCTGGAATGTATTTATACAACTTTCAAGGGGTGGCTGCATGGGTGTAAGAACGGGAAGGGTAACACAACTGAATGTCCCTACACCAGGTAGGGACCTGGCAATAACTAAGCTTAGCTCGGCCATTCATACAGTATTATCCATTCTGCCTCTCCATCTGATTAACTTGTCAATCAACCCAAGTATCCATCCATCAACCTGTCCACACTCTCCGCCCCCGCGAGCTCTCAAGAAACGGGGGACCTGGTCCCTCCGCTCAGTTCTTCACCCCCTTAATCCTCTCCACCCTCCCACCCAGAGAGTTCATTCATAAAGATCCGCAGTCCCCCGTTCTCTCCCCCCTCCCCCTCCCCCGTCTTCTCACGCATCCGGCTAGATGCCAGCAGCTGTAAAGGGGAACAACCCCTTGCTATAGCTGGAGACGGGGGGGGCGGGGGGCGCTACTCAACCCCCACCCACCCTCGCACGATCCGTCCACATTCTTTGGGCCGGGAAGGGACATGTTGAGCCAAGCGATCCGATGGCTGGGCTTCTTCGCAGCCCTGGTTGCTACAGGGGCCAGCTGGGAAGCAGGTAAGTGCGGGGCGGGGGCGGGGGCGGTGGGGGTGCAGAATTGGGGGTTCATCCTTTGGGGGACTGGAAAGGATGGGGACGATTATCTAGTGAAACAGAAGAGGAAACAAGCAAATGCGGAAGAGGCAGAGTTAGAACAGGAGCCAGGGCCAGGCAAGGAAAACAGACAACACCGGAGAAATAAATATCCAGCTCCTCTGAGAAGATGCCGGGCCAAAAAAAGCAAGCAAATCGGAGGGACAATAAGCAATCCGGAGTGGAGGCAGAGGCTGCCGCGGGGAATGCGATGCTAGAGGCACCCGGTGTGGCATCCGTTGCGTCTCCCTCCCAGGTTCTTCTCCTCTAAACTTGTCAGACCCGTTTGGAGGTCTGGGTGGGGTAAAAGGTTTCCCTTGCTCGAAAGCCAGTCGTATCCGACTCTAGGGTTCAGTGCTCATCTCTGTTTCAGAGCCGAAGAGCAAGCGCTGTCTGCTTCTGCAGACGTTTCCGTAGTCATGTGGCAGGCATGACTAGACACCGGAGTGCACGGAACGCTGTTACCTTCCCACTGAAGTGGTCCCTATTTATCTACTTGCAATTTCTTGCTTTCAAACTGCTAGGTTGGCAGGAGCTGGGACAAAGATGGGAGCTCATTCCGTCCTGCAGTACTTGGGAATCGAACTGCTGACCTTCCGCCTCCCAGTCAGCATCTTAGCTGACTGGGAAATCCATCCCTATTAACCTGACGCTTCTTCACTTAAATTCGGAATAGGCTGAGGCTGGGGTGATGCACTGTGTGAGTAAAGAAGGGATGGGAGGAAAGCACTCTGTACATGTTTTGATTGTTGTGTGAGACGATGGCCGAGAAATGAATCCTAGCTTCCAAGCCTTGGCTTGGAATCTGGATTAATTCCTGCCTTCTATCCATACACACACACTTCACGCCTCATCTTGATTTCAACCTTCACTGCCTGTAGAGAACAAAGAAGTCTGGGCTGCTGGCCCTGTGATGAAACTACACAGCGTTGCTTCCTGTGAGCATAGAAATAAAAACTTCTAAGGCAACTTCCAAGATCTGTCAGTGGGAAAGACCTAGAGACATTCTCTTTTCCCCTTCTTGAGAATCTTCTTGCTAGTTTCCAGTTCAGCTGCAGGCAGGCATTCAACAGGTGCTGCACCATTCAGAATGTAGGGATGGGAAATGTTAAAAATCAAAACAAAGCCACTAAAACAAAGCCACCTGCAGAGGTTGTCTTGAGAGGAGACTTGGTAAACTGAGGCAGGATATGAGACTGTTCTCATAATCTTTTGATTAGCGATTTCTATTTTTATGAATGACATCATTTGCTAGCCTCCTCTGTTCCCTTTGAATTTAGCTCCAGTCCTCACAGTCTGTGTATGCATACATGTGAACAAGGGACTCTGGGTTTGTGTATCACCAAGAGAATCCTTGTTGTAGTACAAGGTGTTTTGGAGTGGCCTTGTTTGGATGAGACATTTATTATTTATTAGCTTTACGAAAGACCTGTTTTGGCAGAGAGGCTAAGTCCTAGATTCGGTTTGTTGACAAGGATCAAGACATCTGCCTTCGTTTTTTGAACCTCCCTTGGGAATATGGTAATGGGAATTACCATGGGGAGCAGCTGCATGTCAGTGTTTATTACTACACCATTACTGCTAGGTACCAAAAATACAGGTTTGTATTTCCCTGTTGCAACTTTTAAAAGAAACTGCTATTTCTATGGAATAAATTATTCTAAATGGTAGTGTTGGGTGGCATTTTAATTCTAAGTATCTGGGGCAAATGATTCGAAGTCTTAAGCCTTGGTCTGCTTCTAGGCAGAATTCCAGATGCCATTTTTGACCTTATTACTTAGTACTGTACCAGCATACCCTAAGGCAGGGATCCTCAACCTATGGCTCACAGACCAGATCTGGCCTGTAGCACCAAATCATCCAACCCATGCCCTTGCTCCAGGACCGCCGATCTGGCTCCTCAACAGTCTGAGCAGGCGTGAACCAGGCCCCGACTTTAAAATGTTGAGGACCCCTGCTTTAAAGGCTGCTTGCTCTTATACAACCCTAGCTTCCTCAAAAAAAAAATCATGGTGAAACTTTCACTTAGGGTTGGAGAAAAGGCAGATGAGGTGATCTGAGACATGGCCTTTTCCATGGTGGCGTCTTGCTTTGGGAAATTGCTTTTCAGGTGCCAACGCCAACTTTGTTATCATTTCAATGTCTAGTTCAAATCTTTTTACACTACTTCAGTGCAGATATGGATGCTATAAGTAAAGGTAAAGTTTGCCCTTGCTTGAAAGCCAGTTACTGTATGTCTGAATCTACAGGGTGTCCTGTAAATTCCTATTGAATCTTACTCTAAATTTGCCACTTGTTGTATCCAGGGTGTCACCAGTATTCTTGCGCTCACATACCCACATACTTGTCACAATACACTCTTCAAGTGTAAATGGGCTTAACTCGGCTATATTTCTCTGAAAAAAGAAAAAAATACAGGTATGATACATATGGATGGGTAGGGACTTACGGGCCACCCTGTAGAGTTCAGTGCTCATCTCTGTTAATAGCCAAAGAACCGGAGCTATCTGTCTCTGCAGACATTTCAGTGGACATGTGTCAGGCATGACTAAATCCTGGAGTGCACGGAACGTTGTTCACCTTCCCACCCAAGTGGTACTTATTTATTTACTTGCAATTTCTTGCTTTCCAATTGCTAGGTTGGCAGGAGTTGGGACAAAGACAGGTGCTCACTCCTTCATGCAGCACTCGGGTCTTGAACTGCTGACCTGCTGACCTTCCAGCCATCAAGTTCAGCGTCTTAACCACTAAGCCACCATAGTCCCTTATGGATGCTATAACTACTGCTACTAGAGGGTTTTTTCTTTAAAATGGATGTTGGTAAGTGCTCTAGGAATTGTACTACAGTATACAATAGTAAGAACAAGAGGAACAGTTCTAGCAAATAAACTTTTCTTAGGGGAGTCAGGGGAAGCAAGAGAGACACTCATCTCTTCCCAAAATCTAAATTGATTGATTATTTTAATCTATACCAAAACACTGTCTTTTATTTGGCTGAGTTATGTTTGTGGATTATGCTAACATTCTTTGCAGCTCCCCAGTGCCCTGCAAAAGGCATACTTTATTCTTTAAATTAAAGTTAAAGCTTCCCACAATAGCAGGAAGTGTTTGCCCTTTATGCTTCTTGGAATTTGAAGGGGGTGGGGGAGCAAGAGGCAGTAGCCATGCTGGTTTGTTACAATAAAAACTGAAGAAGAGCTTTATGGCACCTGGGAGATGAAGAACGTTTATTTGGTACAAGCTTTCATGGCTCAACTTGCCATGATGTTTGGAATCTGAGACTCATAAGATGAACCAACCATTGTATGATGAGGGCTCTAGTTTCTGTAAACTCATGCCAAACATTATAATTCTTTGTTATTCTTTATTCTCTTCTTTGTTCTTGAAACAATTAACACTAGTGTCCAGTTTTTAAAGTCCTTCATAAATATACTGCTCCATAACTGCTGTGATAATCTTCAGTTTACATAGAGTTCAAAATGTTTTGTCTATCTATACCATTTCAGTGTTAGTGTTTTCACTTTAGAAATGGGGAGCCAAGATTGAAGTACAAGTCTCTCCTGTATCCATGGGTTCTGTTTGCATTGTTTTAGTTATCCATGGGTCTAAATATCTTCAATAGAAAACCATTGATATACTGTACATACAGTATTATGTTCATTGCACGTTACCAGATTTTACCACTAGAGGCCACTGTCTACAATATAATGTTTAGAAGGAACTGATTGTTTTTGTTACAGCGCCCATTTTCCTAGCACTTGGTAGAATGACAGAAGTATTTACATACTCTCTCCATTTCTTTGACTCAGGTACTGTTTGTGTTGTTAAATATAGAGGTTTGCTGTGTTATGTGGTTTCAGGTATCTGAAGAAGTTTTGGAAAGTATTTAGGATATTGGTGATGGTGGTGGGAAATCTGTACAGTAAAACCTTGCATAAAGAGTGCCTCGCTTAGAGATTAATTCACTTAAAGAGCAGATTTTTCTCTGAATGGTTGCCTCACTTAACAACTAAAACCAACCAAAAACTAGCTTAACAACTAAATCGGGGTTCACAATCCCCCCCGCCAGAAGTCACAATTGGTCACTTACAATGGTGTTTTGCTTAAAGAGCAAACTCACTTAGAGAGCAATCCAGTGGAACGCATTATGCTTTTTAAGCGAGGTACCACTGTACTTGAGTCTTTCCTCAGGCTAGTTACTGAAGACCTATTTATATTGACCCTTGTGGTGTGAGCTAACACCTCTGTGGATGGGGCCAAATCTGCGGGCGGGGCCAAATCTGTGGGCATGGCCAATGCAATGGGGTATGGAGGTGGGCTTGGCCAGCCAGGTGGACATGGCCGGGGGGGGGGGGGGAATTTCCACTACCAGTTCTCCCAAACATGACAGGACCTGCTTCTGTGCATTACTGCATGGCCTGTTTCAAAAGCTTTAAATAGACTGTGTGCAGGGGTAGGAAGATCAAGGGCTAATCTGAGAAAGTGAGTTCCCCTGTAGATGACTGTGTGAATGCGGAATGATCCAATGCACACAATGCCCCTCAACGTGCTCTGAGGAGGACCTTATGTTGGCAAGAGGAGATACTGTTTATGCGGCCCAATACTCGATGAATGTTATCAAGTCCTTTTAATTCTATTTTTTTAGATGTGTTAATTTTAAGCTTTGTATGTTATTATATGCTGGTGGTGCATCTGACAGACAGACAGAAAGAAGAAAGAAGAAAGAAGAAAGAAAGTATACAGCTTAAAATAACATTTGCCATTTTTGCTGCCACATCACTCTGTTGGCTCATATTTAGCTTGTGATCTACAACAATTCCAATATCCTTCTTGCTCATAGTATAGTGAAACCGTGCTTTATGGATGGCTTGCTTACTGGACAACTCACTTCACAGACCAGAAATCCATAGGAAATGACAACCTGCTTCACGGACAAAAATCGCAATAAGGACTGAGTTTCCCCAGGGTGCGAAGCTTTTTTTGGCTGCTTGAGCACCCCTTCCCACTTTCCATGGCAGCGGGAGGTTATTCGTAGCATTTCTGCTTTGCTTCTGGAATTTTTTGTCATGTTTTCAGTACGATTCGTTAGCTTAAAAGTAGTGTTCAACACTTCCGGGATGGGGGGTGGGGAAGCTGACTGTCAGGCCATTACCACAGCTGGCCACTAGAGGGCACAAAGCACGGTTTCCCATAGGAATGCATTGAAAATCAATTTCTTCTATTCTGAAGGTCAGAATTTTTTTTCTGTTCAAAATTCTTCATAAAGTGCACTTTGGAATTTTTCACCACTTTATAAAGAGTTTGAACATTTAAACCATTGTTTTTGGCTTTTTTCCCTCTAAGGTCCGGAACGGTTTTTTGGTTTTTTGCTTTTCAATGCATTCCTATGGGAAACTGCAGTTCGCTTTAAGGACAAACTGGCGTAATGGATTATGTCCGTAAAGTGGAGGTTCACTGTATTTCTGAGCCAAAAATCCCTCATAACTGTCCATTTCTTTCCCTCTAGGTGTATTACTTTGCAAATTACCCCACTTAAATTTCATTCTGTTGTTTTCAGCCCAGTATTCAAGCCTATCAATATCTTTTTGAATTTTGTTTCTGTCTTCCAAGGTATTAGTTATTCCATTCAGCATGATACTATCCACAAATTTGATACACTGTACATTCTTTGCACTTGCTCATCCAAGTCCTTAATAAAAATATTCAAGAGCACTGGTCCCAGGACACAGCCTTGCATTATCCAATGTTACCTCCTCCCAGTTGGAGAAGGAGCCATTGATACATACTCTCTGAATTTGATTCTGTAATCATTTCTGTATCCATTTGACAGTTGTTCCATCCAGCCCACACCTAGGTAGCTTGCTAATCAAAATATTATGTGGCACTTTGTCAAATGCTTTGCTGAAGTCAAGATATACTATGTCCGCCTCATTCCTGCCATCTACCTTGGTAGTTACATCTATAACTATAAAAAGGTCTCTTAATTGTTGGGCTAGTTCAAAGGCTCCTACACCAGGCCCAACCATCCCCGACCTAGCCCTCCGCACTGACCGTAACCCCTGCCTTCCCAACACCGTGGGGTTTTGGTGGTCGCCAGTGGGGCAGCTGCCCTACAAATGCGACCAAAAAAAACTATGGTTCCCAGAGTCCTCTGCGCTGTGCAACCCCTCAGACAATCAGGCTGAGGGACGCAAGCACAGAGCAGGCTGGGAAAGTGTGGGGTAAGGGAGTGGGGGGGTGAGGCACGGCCCCGGTAACCACGCCAACCCCCTGGCCCGACCATCTAGCCGGCCCCTTCCCAGAGTCCTCTGGGGAGTCCTCCAGCTCGGCGGGCGGATGGGGAGATTTGCTACAGCTGGCGGTCCGGGACACCTTGAAAAGCCGCCCCGCTTTGACCACCGCCAGAGCGAGTTTCACCGGCTCGGTGGGCGGATGGGGAGATTTGCCACAGCTGGCGGCCCGGGACACCTTGAAAAGCCACCCCGCTTTGACCACCGCCAGAGCGAGTTTCACCGGCTCAGCAGGCGGATGGGGAGATTTGCCACAGCTGGCGGCCTGGGACATCTTGAAAAGCCGCCCCGCTTTGACCGCCGCCAGAGCGAGTTTCACCGGCTCGGCGGGCGGATGGGGAGATTTGCCACAGCTGGCGGCCCGGGACACCTTGAAAAGCTGCCCCGCTTTGACCACCACCAGAACGAGTTTCACCAGCTCGGCAGGCGGATGGGGAGATTTGCCCCAGCTGGCGGCCCGGGACCTTTCCAAAAACTGTTGAAATCTCGGAGTACCCCTCATACCTCCTGGCTGAGCCGATGGGAGAAGGTGCAGTGTGACTGGAGGGAAGTTCGGTATCAAAAGCCGACGACGATGCTCATTCAGCTGTCTTGAAAAGCCGCCCCGCTTTGACTGCCACCAGAGCGAGTTTCACTGGCTCGGCGGGCGGATGGGGAGATTTGCCACAGCTGGCGGCCCAGGACACCTTGAAAAGCCGCCCCGCTTTGACCGCCGCTAGAGCAAGTTTCACCGGCTCGGCGGGCAGATGGGGAGATTTGCCATAGCTGGTGGCCCGGGACACCTTGAAAAGCCACCCTGCTTTGACCGCAGCTAGAGTGAGTTTCACCGGCTCAGCGGGCGGATGGGGAGATTTGCCACAGCTGGCGGCCCGGGACACCTTGAAAAGCCGCCCCGCTTTGACCACCACCAGAACGAGTTTCACCAGCTCGGCAGGCGGATGGGGAGATTTGCCCCAGCTGGCGGCCCGGGACCTTTCCAAAAACTGTTGAAGTCTCGGAGTACCCCTCATACCTCCTGGCTGAGCCGATGGGAGAAGGTGCAGTGTGACTGGAGGGAAGTTCGGTATCAAAAGCCGACGACGACGCTCATTCAGCTGTCTCCGTTTTGCCTCTCCTTGTGGACTGGTCCGCCGTGGGAGGTAGTGGCAGTCGCTTTAGAGGGTTAATTGCTATAGTTCTGTAGCCTCAACTTAACATTTTATATTGTTATTAATTTGATGGTTATTATTGATTTTTGTATTGATTCTATTTTTGTGCTCCTCTGTCTGTATTGGGGGATTTTGTATTAGACATTTTTATTGTATATCTTATTCTGTATTTTGCATTGTTTATTGTATCTCTGTATTCTGTTGTAAACCGCTTCGAGTTATCAAATGATGAGGAAAGCGGTATATAAATTTAAAAATAAAATAAATAAATAAAAACCCCACCAACCACGCTTACCTCCTGGCTCCGGCTGGGTCTTTAAAAGTCTTTCCCTCCTGGTGTGGCCTTCTACGTCTCGGTCTTGCTTCTCTCTGGGTTGGCTGGGGATGACAGTTCCGTTCCCAGCCAACCCAGAGAGAACTCTCTCTCTCTCTCTCTCTCTCTCTCTCTCACACACACACACACACACACACACACACACACACACACACACACACACACACACACACACACACACACACACACACATTGCGGAACAACCCTTTAACAACAAACCTTCCCTCCAAACATACCTGCACGCATCGCAGCTTCAGCAAATAGCCTCCGCCCTATTCGCCTGTCTCCTCTGTCTGACTGTCTCCTCCCTTGTCCCTCACTCTATCTAACTCACTAGCGTCCTCTGGTGGTCTACTCTATCTGTCAGTCTCTCTTCCTCTCTCACTCTCTCTCTCTCTCTCACACACACACACACTGCTTCTCTCTCTCTCTCTCTCTCACACACGCACACACGCACACACGCATGCACGCATGCACACACACACACACACACACACACACACACACACACACACACACACACACACACACACACACACACACACACACGACACTCCTGCCCTGCCAGGAATTTTTAATGTGTGTGTGTTGGTGGTTGGAGTGGTATTGTATGGGTGGTGGTAGTTGTGCACACCCAAAACCACCCATAACCACCGACGCACACATTAAAAATGCCCCGCAACGCCGGGCAACCTATGCTAGTGTTCAATAAAAAGAGATAAGATTAGTCTGGCAAGATTTGTTTTTGACAAATCCAAGTTGGCTTCTAATTATTACTACAGTACACTGTTTTCAAAGGTGACCGTTTTATAATCTATTCTATAATTTTCCCTTGGATTGATGTCACACAGACAGATCTATACTTCTCCAGTTCCTCCTTTTTGCCGTTTTTGAAGATAGGAGATAGCATTACCCTTTTCCCAGCCAATCAGCACTTTGCCCATCCATAATTTTTTTAAAAAAATATAGACAGTGGTTCTGAGATCTCTTCAGCCAGTTCCTTCAATATCATTGGACCGGGTACTGCATGACAGTTTGAGTGCCAGCTCCTACCAACCTAGCAGTTGAAAAGCAAGAAATTGCAAGTAGATAAATAGGGACCACTTTGTTGGGAAAAGATCTTGAGGACATGAAAGAAGCCTCATTTGGGCGTCCCCTCCAGCAAAAATCCTTTCAACCCAGAATAATTTCTGACACAAAATTATTATTATTGGATACAGTTCTTGAACTCATTCAAAGTAATAAGTTACTCCTTGTCTGTTTTTTTAAAAAATCAATCTCAAACTGCAATCCTATCCCCTCCCTTTGTGCTTCAAATTTGTCTGGATCAGAGATTCCCAACCTTTCCACGCTCTCTCAGTCAGCTTTGAGGGTCAGATGACTATTTTGCCCTGCTTGCACGATGGGAGTGGCCATTTTGTCCCAGCAGCTTCAAAGGGGAAGCCATTTTGTTTCTCAAATGCCCTTGGAGGGGTGGGGGGCCTTAGGTCGGGAACCCCTGGTCTGGAGGGTCATAGGCTGTCTTTTGGGAGGAGACTGACTTCCTTTCCCTTCTTTTTGTCACGTTGCCTTTTACAGATCCCCTCTGTCCTGCCAGGGACAAACTCAACTGCCTTCTCCATCGACGGTTGGGATGTGGGCCCGAGGGGGCACCTAGCTGTGGACCTTGCTTCCCCAATTATGAGGAAGATGATGGCGGTGACTGTGTAAAAGTCCTGAAGCGTGGTAAGATCTGCAAGTTTAAAATTCTTAACTGTCATTGGAGATGGTGCCTTCCAACAATCTACGCAGGAAGAGCAAAAACGTTAGTGTTAAAATTCAGGTTATGATAATTGAGGATTACAGAGGCATCCCTCAACGCACAAAAAAATAAATGAAATTTATTTGACGCTATTTACCCTGACACTACAGTCATGTAATGTGAATTACAGTGGAACCCCGGGGTTACAGACGCTCGGGTAATGGAAAACTCAATTTACAGAAATAAATCCATTTAAAATAATGCCTCGGCTTACGGAATCTTTTGGAACGTCTTTTTTGGTTTTCACTGCATTCCTTTGGGAAACTGTGCTTCACTTTATGGAATTTTTGTTTTCAATGCATTCCTATGGGAAACTGTGTAGTGCATTCCCATGGGTGCTTCATGATAAGGAATTTTTGCTATAAAGAAAACCCTGCGGAATTGATTAATTCCGTAGCCTGGGGTTTTACTGTATGTTCAGAGGCACAGTGACAGAGGGAAGGGATCTCTGCCTTTCATTGATATCTGTTGAGCTGATGCTTTTCACATCTGTCCATCCTTCTGTCTTTAGCATAAGAAGAGAAAGAAAGAGAGATGGAAAGCAGTCTGTGATCAATTTATGTAACAAATCTGTGTTAAAATCACAATTGTGCAATTTTGAAAGCCATGATTGGTTTCAGATCCAGCTGGTGTATTTGGTCATTGTTTGTCTGGTTCTAACATTTTCCAGTCTCTACAGTCTAAGGAAGTGGTTCCCAACCTTTTTTTGGCCATGTCCCACTCAATATCAAGAAAACCAAGATAATGGCAACAGGCCCCATCAGTTCCTGGAAAATAGATGGGGAAGAAGTAGAAGCAGTGACAGATTTTACATTCTTAGGATCAAAGATCACTGCAGATGGAGATTGCAGCCATGAAATAAAAAGGCGAATTATTCTTGGGAGACAAGCCATGAGAAACCTGGGGAACATAGTGAAAAGCAGAGATATCACATTACAAACAAAAATTAGAATAGTCAAAGCAATGGTATTCCCAGTGGTAATGTACGGATGCGAGAGCTGGACAATAAGGAAAGCTGAACGCAGAAGAATAGATGCCTTTGAGATGTGGTGTTGGAGGAGAGTTTTGAGAGTACCCTGGACAGCGAGGAGAACAAATAGGTCAATCTGAGAAGAAATCAACCCTGACTGCTCATTGGAAGGTCTAATAGTAAAGACGAAGCTAAAGTACTTTGGACATCAAATGAGAAGGGAGGATTCGCTTGAGAAGGCCTTGATGTTGGGAAAGGTGGAGGGCAAAAGAAGAAGGGGGAGGCCAAAGATGAGATGGCTAGATGGGATTGTAGACACAATGGGTACAGAACTGGGAGTGCTGAGGGGGATGGTGGAGGACAGAGGCGCCTGGAGAACAATGGTCTATAGGGTCGCAAAGGGTCGGAATCGACTGTGCGACTGAACAACACCACCAAAGCACGTCTAAATTCCTGATCCTACATCCACCCCCACCCCCACCCCCGTGACAATACATTGTTCAAAAAGTGAACTCCTATTCACATTATTTGGCGCTGTGGGACAGATCCGGCCCACTGGCTGTAGGTTGAGAACCCCTGCTTTAAAGACATGAGAGTTATTTTACCTTACATTTTGTCACCCCAGTACAGCTGCAGTTTCTCTTGAGGTCACATAAATATCCAATAGGCTCTTGGCTCTTATCTTATATGGCTTGGGGCTAAGATATTTGTAAGGCTACATTCTCCCTTTTCCTGGGCTTGAAATTACTGAGATGCCTGGCAGGAAATTGAGACAGGATGTTTTTGATAGCTGCTCCCAGGTTGAGATATTTCTGGGTCTTAGCAGATGGTGATGTAGATAATTCTACTGATGTGCTTCTAATTGGACTGCTTTTATGTTTATTACTTTTTTTGCATTTTATCTTGTATTTTATTGTAACTGGCCCACCTAGAGAACAATTAATGGCAGAAAATTGGGATATCATTTTAAGAAATAATACAACTTACTAGTAATACTGTACCTTGGGTGCAGAATGGAAGCAAATGGTATTTGGATACTGTTCTGCCTCCAGTGGGGATCCAGGAGTGTCTAGCCCAGTGATGGCAAACCTTGGCACTCCAGCTGTTCTTGAACTTCAATTCCCAGAACCCCTGATCAGCAGGACTGATGACTTGGGCTTCTGGTAATTGAAGTGTGAGAACACCTGGAGTGCCAAGGTTCGCCATCACTGGTCTAGCCCAAGTAAAGGGATGCTCCGAACTGTTGGCCTTAAGTGACAAGCAAATGGAAACTTTGTCGTTCAGTCACACAGTTGATTTCGACCCTTTGCAACCCTATGGACCATTGTTCTCCAGACACCTCTGTCCTCCACAATCCTGAAAATTACATTTGTTCATATCATATTGTTATTAGCATTTTTAGACTGGGCACAAAACAGATGGGCCATCACGCTCAGGGAAGATGCACAGTGTGCAGAAACACACTTCACCAAGTGGGACAGATCCTTGATCTATTGGTACTTGGGAGAATAAAAGTGAGGAAAAAGAAAGGGACAAAATGTAATGGAATATCCTAAAGCTGTGATGTCAAACCTTGGCACTCCAGATGTTCTTGAACTTCAATTCCCAGAAGCATTGATCAGCAGGAGTACTGACCTGGGCTTCTGGTAACTAAATCCAAGAACACATGGAGATACATGGAGATACAAGTTTGAGGAACCCTGGTCTAGACTAGTGATGGCACACCTCGGAGAGAAGAAGGGGATCGGTTGCTAAGTAGTGCTCCAAGGACCTCCTTTGCTTCCCTCTCTTTTAGAAAGCAAACCCAAAGCCCAGAAGAGGCCCAAGGATTTGCCTGGTCTCATCCGTTCTCTCTTGGCCAAGCATGAGAAAGGATTGCAACTGCCAAGCCTGGAGGCTACTCTGCCTGGTATTATTTATTTATTTATTTATTTATTTATTTATTTATTTATTTATTTATTATTGGTTCAAATTTATATTGCCGCCCATTCGCCGTAGTATGTATATCTATCTAACCTACCAATCACAGAGTCTGGACAGATTTTTTTTTTTTTTAAAGAGAGGTGCAAGTGATACAGATATCTGTCACTATTTTCTTTACAGGTAAAGAAGGTACAGTTCAAAAGTAACATACCAAGGAGGAGGAAAGAAAACTTTATTGTTGAAATGTGTATGTAAGGCATACACACAGACATTTTATAGCAGTCTTTAGTCATTCCAGAGAGATAAGAAATATTGTTTGTATTGTCTTTGTATTTTCAAGGTGCAGTATCAGTATTGGCCAAACCACTGGAGGAAACCAGAAAGAATTTCCCTGCAGCAATAACAATACAAACACAGCAAACTGCCTTTGTTAAAGAAAATAAAAACAGCCACCTGGCTGTTTCAATATAATGAAAAACACATAAAGTTATACTGTAAAAGTAATGCTTTGACCAACCCTTCCTCTTTTTGCTAAGGTGGCCACTATGCAGCAAGTGAGACAGTTGTGGCCTCTAAACCTGCAGTGGCAAAAGTGGCTAAGATGCTGACTGGAAGGCGGGAAGTCAGCAGTTCGATTCCCAAGTACTGCAAAACGGAATGAATTCACGTCTTTGTCCCAGAAAGCAAAAAACTGCAAGAAGATAAATAGGGACCACTTTGGTGGGAAGGTAAACAGTGTACCCTGCGCTCCGGTGTCTAGTCATGCCTGCCACGTGACTATGGAAACATCTGCAGAAGCAGACAGTTCTGGCTCTTTGGCTTTGAAATAGAGATGAGCACTGAACCCTAGAGTCAGATATGACTGGCTTTCGAGCAAGGGAAACCTTTACTTTTACCTTTAAACCCACTTTTGAGGATCCTGGGCATCTACCTTCCCACTTTCCAAGAAAAAGTAACTCCTGTATTGAAGTGTGTACGTGTCAAACTTCTTCCAGTCCAATCTTCCTTCCCAATTAGAAAATCAAAAGTGAAGTGGACGCTTCCAGTTTTGATCTTTTTACCCTAGTCTTTTGACTATTTCCAGGACCATGGAGTTGCTAGAAATGAAAACATGGCCCTCATCCTGGGACTATGCAGCTTGGCCACGGCCACATAGACTGACTCATCTTCCTGGAGACGCAATGGGAAATTAAACTCCAAACCTACCAATGCCACTGGGCCATTCAGCTAGCTTGGATACATATAGCTCAATATTATGGGTCTGGATTAATTGCAAACAACTTCCCAAGACATGAGGTTTTCCTAGTCGAACATAGATGCCACAGACTGAAAACACATGTTCTGCTACCACTGGACTGTGGGAATTGCCTATGTTCCACAAAGAATGCTTGCTAATATCTCATTAAAAGCATGGAGGGAAGGTCTACTTAATTTAGCAAGTAAACAAGCAAATAACCAACCCTAACATTCTTGATTAATTACCTACCAATGACTGAGTTAAATATAAATTTTCATATTGTTGTTAGAACATAAGAACATAAGAACAGCCTTGCTGGAACAGGCCACAGCCCATCCAGTCCAGCATTCTGTCTCACACAGTGGCTCACCATTTCATTCAGGGTATTCCCAAGGAGATGCCTTCACCTGCTTAGGATTCCCTGGAAATGGCATTGAGAGATATCCTGCCTATCTCTCCAACCCCGAGGTTGTCCTTAAGTATCTATAATTATAGCCATTGATACCCTTGTCCTCCATGAACTTGTCTAATCCTTTCTTAAAGCTGTCAAGACTGACAGCTATCACCACTTCTTCTGGCAGGGAGTTCCATAGATCAGTAATCCTCTGGGTGAAAAAAGTACTTTCTCTTATTTGTTTGAGAACTAGTACCCAAAAGTTTCATCGAGTGTCCCCTAGTTCTAGTGTTGTGAGATAGGGAAAACAGTTTTTCCTTATCTACTTTGTCCACACCGTGCATGATTTTATAAACGTCAATCAGGTCACCTCTTAGACGCCGTCGTTCAAGAGTGAAAAGGCCCAACCGTTGCAGCCTCAGATGGTAAGGAAGGTGTTCCAGTCCCCTAATCATTCTGGTTGCCCTCCTCTGCACTTTTTCCAGCTCTATAATATCCTTCTGGAGGTATGGCGACCAGAACTGTACACAGTATTCCAGAAGGGGCCTCACCATAGATTTATAAAGAGGCAAAATGACACTTGCTGACTTATTTTCTATACCCTTCCTAATGATCCCTAGCATTGAGTTTGCTGAGGCACACTGGGTTGACACCTTCATTGAGTTGTCCACCAGGACACCAAGGTCCCTTTCCTGGTTTGTCGCAGAGAGTTCAGACCCCATCAGTTTATAAATGTAATTGGGGTTTTTTGCCCCAACATGCATCACTCTGCACTTACTAATGTTGAAGCTCATTTGCCACTGTTTTGCCCACTCCCCCAGTGTCAAGAGATCCCTCTGGAGCTACTCACAATCTCTCACAGTTTTCACTACCCTGTATAATTTAGTGTCGTCAGCAAATTTGGCTACCTTGCTTTTTACTCCTACCTCTAGATCATTTATGAAGAGGTTGAAAAGCAGGGGTCTCAGTACTGAACCTTGGGGGACCCCACTCTTTACTTCCCTCCACTTGGAGAAGTGTCCATTTAGTGCTACCGTCTGTTTCCTGTCCCTTAGCCAGTTGCTGATCCAGAACAAGACCTGTCCCTTTATTCCATGACTGGTAAGTTTATTCAAGAGCCTTTGGTGTGGGACCTTGTCAAAAGCCTTCTGAAAGTCCAGATAAACAATGTCAACTGGATCCCCCTTATCCACATGCTTGTTGACACTCTAAAAAAATTCCAACAGATTAGTGAGGCATGATTTGCCCTTGTAAAAGCCATGTTGGCTCTCCTTTAGCAGCGCCTTCTCTTCTATGTGCCTATTAATTCTATCTTTTAGGATGGTTTCCATCTCTTTACCTGGGACACATGTCAAACTGACAGGTCGGTAATTTCCTGGATCACCCTGGATCTTTTTTTGAAAATTGGTGTTACATTCGCTACCTTCCAGTCATCAGGCACACTGAGTCTCTACTTCTGCATTTCACCAAATAAGAATATGTTGTCAAGTCACATCTGACTTAGGTACTCCTGACACAGTTTTCAAGATATGTTGACCTATTTAAAGTGTGGCTTTGCCAGTATCACTGTCCATTAGGTTTTCCATAGTAAAGTAGAGTTTTGAACCCAAGTCCTCATTTGTCATTCTTGGCACTACACTATATTACCTCTATAATCAGAATATAACCGCCATTTAGGGGTGGATGAACAGGCACTAAGATATAGGCTGAGCTTTCAGATCCTTTAAGACAGGACAAGATGGGCTGCATATCTACCCCAGTGCTATTCTTTAGCATTTCCCCAAACTACTACCAAATTCTGGCAACAAACTGCAAAAAAAAAAAAATCTCAATGAAAATAAACACTTTGCTTGGTTGAAATGGCTTGTTTGTGGTTTACCACCAGATCGTGGCAGCAAACCAAGAGGAGAAAAAATAATTTAATAATTTTATTTGTCTATGGTGGTGTACAGAGATCTACAGACCACGACAGGTCCCACAAGGCTGAAATTAAATTAAGGCTCTTTACCTCTGCTTTATTGATAAACACCTTGGATCCTTTCAGAGTTGATGGGATGAAATTCCCAACATCTATACTAATGGGACTGTGGTGGCTTAGTGGTTACAACCCTGAACTTGACGTCTGGAAGGTTGGCAGGTCAGCAGTTCAAGACCCGGATGCTTCACGATGGAGTGAGCTCCCATCTCCGTCTCAGCTCCTGCCAACCTAGCAGTTCGAAAGCAAGAAATTGCAAGTAGATAAATAGGTACCACTTTGGTGGGAAGATAAACAGCATTCCGTGCACTCTGGTGTGTAGTCATGCCTGCCACATAATCATGGAAACATCTGCAGCACTGGCTCTTTGGCTATAAATGAAGATGAGCACTGAACACTAGAGTCGGATACAACTGGCTTTCAAGCAAGGGTGACCCTAACCTTTAGCTGTTCTCAACATGTCATACAGATTACAGATACTATCTCTAGCCTTTAGAACAGTCTTTAGTCATGCCTGCCACATGTCCATGGAAACGTCTGCAGACACAGACAGCGATAGCTCTTTGGCTATAAACAAAGATGAGCACTACCCCCTAGTGTCGGATACAACTGGCTTTTGAACAAGGGCAACCTTTCCCTTTACCTGTAGGACTAACGGGTCACGCCAGCTGGAGCTGATTTGACTTAATTATATATCTTCCAGGTTTCGAAGCACATGATTTAGATATAAATGTACAGTTACATTTACAGGCATTACTACAGAGTGTAGTACAGTAACTGCCTTAGCCCATGTGTCATTAGGAGGTGATATGATAAGAAAAACCTGTAGAAAAACCAGAAGATTTTTAAAGATTATTTTATTTTATTTTCAGATAGTACTGGACTCTTTGGACCTCCCAGCCAACCCACTCCTCTCCCTACAAATATTTCCTATTTTGCGAGCACCATCCCTGTATCTTCTGAATCCCATGAAGAGACCTCTGTCTTGGCCACCACACCTCCAGGGAGAGTGAAAGTGGACTTTAAGCAACGATCCCGTCCCCCAGCTGCAAATCTGAACAAAGCCGTGTCCCTCAGTGAGTACAGGAGTGATGACATGGGATGGGGTGGGGTGAGGATAGCATGGCAGCTTGATTGTGTGGAGAGGGCACTTGTGGGTGGGCATTTACTTGTGAGTGCATGTGCAGCTGGAGAAATTGTGTCTGGTTATCCCCATTTAAGTGGCCTTGGTGGCTTAATGGTTAAGTTCAGTTTGAGACCCAAAGGTACTGAGGTGGCTCAAGTGGTTAAGACGCTGAAATTGATGACTGGAAGACCAGAGTTTGATTACCGAGAACTGCATGACGAGTGAGCTTCCGTCTCTGTCTCAACTCCTGCCAACCTAGCAATTCGAAAGCAAGCAATTGCAAATACTGTAGATAAATAGGGACCACTTTGGTGGGAAGGTAAACAGCGTTCCGTGCACTCAGGTGTTGAGGCATGCCTGCCACATGTCCACAGAAACATCTGCAAACACAGTCAGCCCTGGCTCTTTGGCTATAAACAGAGATGAGCATTGAACCCTAGAGTCAGATACGACTGGTTTTCAAGCAAGGGCGACCTTTACCTTTACTTGAGACCCAAGTGCTGCACAACAGAGTAAGATCCTGTCATCTGTCCCAGTTCCTGCCAAACTAGCAGTTCGAAAGCAAGAAATTGCAAGTACAGTAAAACCCCTACTTACGCAAAAAGTTAATTCCATAGGCTTTTGCTTAAATTAGTTTTTTATGTAACTCGAAGCAAACCCATAGGAAAATTTATTTATTTTTGTAACTCGAAGCAAACCCACAGGAAAAATGAATTTTTACGCAAATCGAAGCAAACCCATAGGAAATTGTGTTATGTAAATTTATGTAAATCGGAACATTTATGTAAATCGGGACATGGTTTTAGCACAAAATCATTATGTAAGTCGAATTTTATGTAACTCGGGACATTTGTAAGTCGGGGTTTTACTGTACAGTAAAACCTCTGTTAACATAATTAATGCATTCCCTGGGATGTTTCTTAAAGCAAAAATTACTTAAACCAAATTTCCCATAGGAATGCATTGCATGCAGTTTCCCTTAGGAATGCATTGACAATCAAAATATGTTAACCAAAACATGGTTTCCCATATGAATGCGTTGAAAACCAATTAATCCGTTCAAAAAAAATTCCTTAAACCGAGCCACTATTTTCTATGGCTTTCCTTTTGTTGTGCGATTTTTATGTTAACCTAGCCATTTGTTAACTGAGGTTCCACTATAGATAAATAATTACCACTTTGGCAGGAAAGGTAAGTGTTTCTTGTGCTCTCCCATGCAGTCATGCCTGCCACATGACCACAGAAACGTTTGCAGAAGCAGACAGCTTTGGCTGTAAACAGAATTGAGCACTGCCCCCTAGAGTCAGATACGGCTAGCTTTTGAGCAAGGGAGACCTTTACCTGTCCCCATTTATCTCTAAAGTGATTAATTGTTCATCTCTACAGCTCTTGTGGTGATGTGCACAGTGACAGGGATTTCTGGATTAGTGGTAGCTGCCATTTGTTGGTACAGGTATGTACCTTTTTATGTATTTCTTGATTTTATTTTTATTAACTCAGAGGTTAGAGTACAAATCCCAAAACAGCAGCCATGTTGGTTAGTGGATTCTGGGTACTTTATCACAAAAAGAAACTTTTTGAATTTGCTGTTGCTACTATATAAACATCAGTCATGTAAGGTTGGTTTCCTAGAACCCCAAGATCCAACAACTAGGAAAAGGTTCAAAAGACATATTTAGATTATTTTAGAATCATATTGGACTTTTAGAATGAAAGAATATTCATTTTCTGAAGAGCTCGGCACCCTCTCCTTCCAAAGAAAAAAGTACAGTATTCCAGTTCATTTCTAATTATAAGTGATGCTGAGCTGAAAAATCCTTGCAGCACTCCCAGAAATGTCCTATTAGAACTTGATCTATCTCCTGCCCCTCTCTTTATTCAGTGTATTTGCTGCTTTATAGATTTCTAAAACCCAAAGGATTGCTGCCTGCCTCTGGAATTTATGAGATAAGTTTCAAAAGAGGAAGAGGGAGGACAAGGGGAAGGGCACAGTAAAAGACAGACAAGGAGAATTGGAGAAGAATTTGAAATGAGTGCACCTGTCACATACTTAGGCTTTGTTTCAAGAGAATGAAAACATTGTCTTTGAACTAATGATTTTTTTTATCAAAAAGGTTAAACCACAAAGAGTCTCATGGAACTTTAAAGGGAGGCAAATATAAGTTCAAATTTATAAATTGACTTAGACCAAAAGCTTGTGAAGAAATGTTGCTTAAGTGCCATTGTGCACTAGATTTCGCCCACTACCACCCAGGTAGGACCTCCATTGGCTTTTCACAACCTGCAGTCTTCTTCTTCTGTGTCTAGGCCAGATGGGAAATTGCTAAAATGAAGGCATCTTTTGGTGAGTTCATTCTGCAGTTCCTTTTGCCTGACCTAGTGTTTGAAAGATTAGCCGTTACCCAGAGTATGCCCAAATGTGGTTCAAAGATACCAAAAATCTTCAAGGAGGCTCTTTCTGTGTACTCCCAACCTGCAGTGTAAAGGGGGAAGGGGGGAGGAGGAAGGGGGGCATCTGCTGTTGTGCTTCACCTTTACCCAGCAAAGATTTGGGTCTCAGTCTTTAGCAGGTTGCCCTGAGGCGTTCTAAGTGTATGTTGTTTTGACTGCCTTCTGAGTGGGAAAGATAAACAGACAAGCAAGCAAGCAAGCAAGCAAATCTTGTGAGGTGAAGTTGGGCGTGAAATGGTGCATTCCCCCCTTTCAAAGTTAAGCTACAGGGAAACCAAAGTCATTGAAGTAATTTTGGCACCCAAGAACAGATCCCCTAACTGGGCTGTAAGTTCGCCTAAGAGCTACTGTTCATACATCTTGACAACAGAAATAAATAAACAACTAACAGTTTGCAGCCGTTTCATTAGAAGATTCCCAATTTTTTCAAGCCGGGGGCCGGGTCATGCTCTCTCAGATAGCTTTGAGGGCCGGATGACCATGCCTGCACGATGTGTTTCCCCTGCCTGCATGATGGGGTGGCCATTTTGTCCCAACAGCTTCAAAGGGGTGGCCATTTTGTTTCTCAAATGCCCTTGGAGGGGTGGAGGCCACATGAAATGGTGCCGCAGGCCAGATATGGCCCATGGGCCTTAGGTTGGGAACCCCTGCTCTTGAGAGTCCCCTGGACTGCAAGGATGTCAAATCAGTCAATCGTAAAGGAAATCAACCCTGACTGCTCCTTGGAAGGACAAATACTGAAGCTGAAGCTCAAGTACTTTGGCCACCAAATGAGAAGAGAGGAGTCACTGGAGAAGGCCCTGATGCTGGGAAAGATTGAAGGCAAAAGGAGAAGGGGGCGGCAGAGGATGAGATGGCTAGATGGCATCGTTGATGCAGTGGATGTAGATCTGGGTGGACTACAGAGAATGGCAGATGGCAGAGGAGCCTGGCGTGCGGTGGTCCATGGGTTTGCAAAGGGTTGGACTCAACTGTGCAACTGAACAACATTATAAGACACACTGCCTCAATCTGTGTAAGGCTGTGTAAACCTGACCTTTAGGCTGCTATTTATCTCTGTTTTGCTGAAACAGCCTGCTTGGAATACTGCTGCAAAGCAGCAATTACACTGAAAACATCAAATAAACCAGAAAGGAGGCAGAATATGAGTGGATCAGGAAAATGAAAACTCTGCCATGAGAATGTTTGTAAGGGTTTGTGATAATGCAATCACCGACACAAAACAAAACAACAAAAAAGACAAAAATGTTGTGGCACCTTAAAGACTAACTCCTGTGTTTAAATGTGGGCTTTTGTGGATCATATCTACTTCATCCGACATAAGAGTGAGGATAAAGTAGATTTGATCCACGAATGCTCACATTTAAATACAGGAGTTAGTTTTTAAGGTGCCTGTTGTGTCTTAAGCTTTAATAAAGAAGAGTCCAACGAGTGCAATTCAAACAATGATGCAATGGTTTATTCACAAACTCCTGGAACAATACTAAAGCTTAAATAGACATGAGTTTTGGATGCACTCGTTCCACTATTATGCTGCCCAGGGATTAGTTCTGCACCTGCACCAGATTGAAGGTACTCCACACATGCATGTGCTGTGCGAACTAAGAGCCAACACCCTATTTGGAAGTGACACTTATATATT
Source organism: Bradypodion pumilum (assembly GCA_035047305.1). Lineage (NCBI taxonomy): Eukaryota > Metazoa > Chordata > Lepidosauria > Squamata > Chamaeleonidae > Bradypodion > Bradypodion pumilum. The sequence goes on along the minus strand of JAWDJD010000002.1, from coordinate 445,076,202 downwards.
GTCTGAGCGGCTGTTACCCATCGTTACAAAGCAGCAACCCTTTTTGAACAACCTTAGTTAACCAATCAGTAGTGCTATATTAATGCAATGATGAATCCCTGCTAGGATCAAAAACGGTGACCAATCAGTTATAACACATTAGCATAAGGGCACGCCTTGAACCGGGGAAGTCGCGCCAAAATTACCTTTAACTATAATGGTGCAAATCACCATTTTAACAAGCAATAATAAGATATGATAATAATGCTGATAATTATCTCGATACGCAACAGTGCCACAATATTTTGTGTCTTTTTTGCTGTTTTGTTTTGTTTACTTTTTGATATGCTTGCTCAGACTAACATGGCTACCATTTCAAACATTCACATATTAGGTTGTGCAAGCATTAGTATCTATTACAACAGATACTAGGTTGTTTTGGTTTCTTGTATGGCCTGTAAAAACATCCTCTGATTAATTGACAGGCTACAGACAGAGGTACGTCTAGCTCAGAAGATGGCATACACAGCACCTCGTGGAAGCCAGTACCGATACCATCAGCCCAGTGCAGTAAGTGATTTTTGCCCTTGCTCAGGGATATTTGTGTCTGGGGGTGACTGTGTATATATTTTGAGAGTTAAGCTGAGGTGTCAGGAAACACCTTCAGTTCACAGTACTGGAACCTGGTTCCCAGGAAAGTGAGCAATGGGAATCTTGAGATGTACAGAAACAAGGTACAGTGGAACTTCATACAACAATTGCCCCGTACAGCAACGAAATCGCATAACAATTAGGTTTTTTTTTAGGGGGGGAATGGTGTCCCACATAACAATTTTCCCTATGGAAAAAAACCATACAACAATTTTTCAGTGGGAAAACCAATTAGCAAAAAAATCGTTGTGCAATGCATCCCATAGGGAAAATCGCTATACTGTATGATGCATGCATCGTATAGCAATTGTTTTGTACAACAACGAGCCCCGTGGAACGGATTAAAATTGTTGTATAAGGTACCACTGTACTTCACCCAGTGGGCAGCTGAACTGCTGGAGAGAGATAACTGTGCATATCAGAGAGTAAGCAAAACAAGACAAAAAACATTGTGGCACTTTAGCTTTCATCAGACCATTAAAACACAGCAGTTTGTCTTTAAAATGCCACAACCTTTTTTTGTCTTTTTGTTTTGTTTACTTTCAGATATGCTTGAAACACAGACCAACACGGCTACCATTTCAAAAACTTAAACTGTGCTAATATAAGTCCCTTGGCTAAAAGCCCTAGTTACAGGCTGTATCTACAGCTCGGCATTCAGGGAAATGGGAACCCATCCACAAAATCTTACACCGAGCAGCACTTTTTAGACTTTGAGATGTCACAAAATGCTGGTTGCTTTAGCCAGTCTGTGGATTTCTACTATGATGCCACTATTAAGAGGAGAGCAGTAAGTAAGTAAGTAAGTAAGTAAGTAAGTAAGTAAGTAAGTAAGTAAGTAAGTAAGTAAATAAATAAATAAATAAATAAATAAATAAATAAGAATGGCTACTGAAATGGATAGCTTTAAATGGAAATTAAACATATTCATTTAAGTCCTAACTTTTAAGATAAGATCTGTGAATATCTATTATTTGTTATCATCACAAAGGTAGCATATTGACTTCAGAATCATAGGCATGCCTCCAGATATTAATTGTTGCACAAGGGTGTGTGTGTGTGTGTGTGTGGTGTGTGTGTGTGTGTGTGTGTGTGTGTGTGTGTGTTTGTGTGTGTGTGTGTCGGGTCTCCTTAGTCATGTTTGTGAACTTTTCAATAGAATCTGGTTAGCCACTGTGCGGAACAAGCCAAAATGAGTTAGGTTATGAAGAGATCCTCTGAGGCTGTCCTTAATCTGGTGTTTCTGTGATCCCTTTCAGTACATGGACTCTAGGCTAGCCCAGTCTTGCCAAGTTCACCACTATCAACATCAGAAGAAGCTTCTCACCAGTGAGGAGTAAGTTCTCTCTTTTGGGGTGGTGTTGATGGAAGAGATGGAAAAGCCACGAGTAGGGAAAGGTTCATTATTCAATTATCAGGACTGGATCAAGGCATCTTCCTGCCTGAATGGCTCCTACTTCTCCCAAATCAGAAAAAAAGGTTCCTAAAGGAAAAGAAATCCCACAAATATCTCAGGGGTGGTGGTGGGATTCAAATAATAACAAATGGAGGGAGGTAGTTGACCTTTTGCTGCTCTTTCATGACACCCCCAATCTACTGCCTCACTCTGACCAATGATAGGGCAGACTCATTGACTGCACAAGATTTGCAAAACCACGGCTTAATTCCTGCCCTCCTCAAATAAAGGGATCACACTAGCCTCTGGAGGGACTCTGTCTCAGATATTAGAAAGCAACATTATGTCAGATTAGCCAATATTGGTGCAGATGGACCACTGGTTTGATTCAGAGGCTTCCTTCACTAAGAGTTTATTAAAAGGTAAAAACTGCTTATTAAATTTTTAAAATCACAATTTAAGTGAGGAATTTCAGGACTGCTACATATTAAACAGCGCTTCAATCATGACTACAAACCCTTCCCATTCAGAAATTAGATAGCAAAGTGGTTTTAGCATCGATTTCTACCCCCTCGTGTTTATTTCCAATATGGCACATAAAAGGTTTTTCCTCTGCATAGTGGTCATCCATCTGTAATTGAAAAGAGTATTCTTCTAGGGCAAGGGTGCATGCCCAAATCTTTCCCGCCAGGGGCCTGGCCATGCCCCCTCAAACAGCTGAGTGGGCCGGTCACATGGTTCTTCCCAGTTTCACCGATGATTGTGGCACATGAATTTGCACTGCATTTCTTGTGGGTTCCGTGCACATCATTCTGTCCCTGACAGAACCACGGCTTGGGGGAACACTCCTTGGAGCCTGGTTCCGAAGGGACAGACATTGGGGAGCGGATTAATAGTCATAGTTTAATTCACCGATCACTGACCTGGCAGGCAGGAGAGGGCAAAAGATCGCCGGGTGATGAACTCGATAAGCATGTAATGGGTAATCTTGCCTCCGCAGAGACTCTGAGACCAAGAGTCAACCTAGGCAGATGTTAACTCCCGATAGCAGTAGACAATGCGTGTTCCCCTGGTAGTAAATTAGATAGATAAGGAACTTCCCATGGTGAAGTCATCCCTGATGAGTAACTTGTGTAATCTCAAAGTGCAGACTTGCAGTTTTCCTGTAACGGCCACACGCAACCTATGCACGCGGTCGAGCTAGGCAGAGTATAAAGATTAGAGCCTTCTGATCAATAAATGGCTGGTCTTCGCTCCATCTTGCCTCGTGTGTCTTTACTTGACCAGTCTCCTCCGGGACCTTCCAGCCCGTATCGGGCCCCGATCCAACAATTTCTGGGCATTTTTTCGGCCTCCGCCACTTCCCATGGAGGAGGAAGTGAGTTAGGAACATTTTTGCGCCATTTTTTATTTTTTCCACTGCATTTTTGCCACATTACGGTGCGAAAACACGGCGTTTTTGGCACTTCCGGTGATGTCAGGGCACTTCAAGTATTGGTGGCAATCTGGCCTGTGGGGCAGATGATGATGTCTCACGGGCTGGACCATACTTTGGGCACTCCTGTTCTAAGGGCAGATTTACCATACAACAGATTGTCTACAGCAGGCTTCCTGCTGTCCAGGTATTTGGGAATACAAAACCCATCCTCCCCAAGAAATACCGAGGCAGCTCATTCAGTGATTCATGAAAGATTTTTTTTAAAAGAGAGATGGTAATGGTGAGGCCATTAAAGCTGTATTGTTGAGTTATTCCAGAAAAGGACTGGGATGTCTTGGATTTCATGTCTCAACCTCCCGTCTCAGGCTGTTGTCTCCTTCCTCAGGAGAGAACCTCCAAAACCAGTACAGCAATTCTCTACAGAGTCAGAAACTGAGAATGGAGATTATACTGTGTATGAGTGTCCAGGACTAGCACCGGTATGTAATCTTTGAAGAGTATCCTATCATAAAGGAGGGAGGTTTGCATGAGCACCAGCTTGCCTCTCTGAGCTCTTCTCCTGAAAATTTCAGTTTTCCTGTGGATAGCACAAAAGACACAAACAACAGTTTCTAGCAGGTCTAAAGATAAGAGATTATTGCTTATTTGCTCCCTGGCCAGCTGATGTGGGAAGAGGAAATACCACAGCTGAGTGGTGTGCCCTACAACACACACCAGGAGAAGAAAGGAGTGGTGGAAAAGGCCTTTAAAATGCTCTTTAAAAGTCACATTTGAATGCTACATTTCTAATTTTCTTCTTCCGTGTCTAGGACAGACATGGAACTGCTAAAATGAAGGCACCTTATGATGAGTTCATTCTGCAGTTCCCTTTTGCCTGACCTAGTATGAGAAAGATTAGCCAGCAACACAAGGTTGCTGTTACCAGGGTATGCCTGATTGGGGTTCAAAAATACCACAATCTTCAAGAAGGGTCATTCTGTATAACCACTATAAACAATGTGTTACACACACACACACACACACACACACACACACACACACACACACACACACACACACACACACACACACACACACACACACACACACACACAAATAACTTTGGAACTATTAATTGCATTACTTCTAGAGGGGCTGCAGTGGCTCAGTGGTTAAGAAGCTTACCTTGTTAGTTGGAAAGCCGGAAAGTCAGCAGTTCGAGACCGGGGTACTGCATGACGGATTGAGCACCTGTCTCTGTCCCAGCTCTTGGGGACATGAAAGGAGCCTTATTTGGGTGTCTCCTGAGTGGAGTTTCTCCAGCAATAAAATCCTTTCAACCCAGAATAATTTCTGACATGAAATAATAATAATAATAATAATAATAATAATAATAATAATAATAATAATAATAATAATAATAATAATAATAATAATAATAATAATAATAATAATAATAATAATAATAATAATAATAATTCTAGAGATATCTGAGCTATCCAGAAAAGTAACTATATAAATGTGCAAAAATAAATAAAATAAACTAGTTACATGCAATGCCAGTACTGTACCTATATAATTCGTAATTAGCTATTCCCAAAATTTATGCCCGAGGTACAACCCAAAGCTTTTAAAAAAAAAACACCAGGTTTTTTTAATTATACCTTCTATAATCTTCTTGCCACCGTGCCTAGTGACCATGTTGATTGTATAGAGGTAGGTTTAGTCTAAAATACTAACTTTCCCATATGGATGGTACAGATCTGCCCCGATATAGTCCTGCTGACTCACTATAGGAATGCTAGCTATGCACAGAACTGTGGCTCTCTATGTCTGCATCTATTATAGATATCTGAGAGTTTGAACCTATAGGCCACTGAGGTCAAATGGCTTAGACCTCCACCCCCCAGCCAAGTGTTCCTTAAAGTTTTCCAAAGGTAGAAGATCCAATTTTAAATTTGCTGCTGGCCATGTGTTCCACCCAGGGAGTGTTTATGGTAGAAAGTGAAGACAAGACATGAACAAGTAAAGGTGAAGGCCAGTCTAGATATAGAACAAGATTATAGGCTCCCCCCCCTGAACTGTACCATCCATATGTATGTATAGAAATCATACATTTGGGCACTCTCACATGGATAAAAACTGTTCATTGCACATAGAAAATTAGCACGTCTGATAGTAGATCACCCCCAAACCTTTAATTGTTGGTCCCTGTCCTCCTGCCTCTAACAGAAATACCTCTAGGCTTGAAGGTCTTCTTTCGTGTCCAGATCAAACTTTGAACTGCTGAAATGAAGCTACCTTCTTAGCTTTGTTGTTGGTCAGAAGGCGAAGTTCTACTATATGCAACCTGAAGTGACAGGAGTCCAGAAAAGAATTCCACATGATTCTGATCCATAATTTAACTGGCCTTTAAGAAATGTTTTCCCCTTAGCAGTGGATCAAGTGGCTAAGACACTGACTGGAAGGTGGGAGGTCAGCATTTCGATTCCCAAGTACTGCAGGACAGAATGAGCTCCCGTCTTTGTTCCAGCTCCTGCCAACCTAGCAGTTCGAAAGCAAAAAATTGCAAGTAGATAAATAGGGACCACTTCGGTGGGAAAGTAAACAGCATTCTGTGTGCTCCGGTGCCTAGTCATGCCTTGCCACATGACCATGGAAGCATCTGCAGAAGCAGACAGCCCTGGCTCTTCAGCTTTGAAACAGAGATGAGCACTGAACCCTAGAGTCGGATATGACTGGCTTTTGAGCAAGGGCGACCTTTACCTAGCTCAGAGAACCTTAACTAACACCTTCTCCTTTTCTCTTCCTACAGAGTGGTGAGATGGAGATTCACAACCCTCTCTTTGACACCACCACCCTTCGTCAATGCCATCCCTAAAGACATTCTTTCTCTCCTGCCTCACTCCTATTGTCATCCACACCTTTACCTCCTGAATTTGTATATGCAAGATTCAGAATTTTGAAAACAAACAAACAAACAAAAAAGAAATTTTGCTCCTTTGAGAAAAGCTAGTGTCCACAATCACTTATTCCTTCATCGCCATTTTATCCATCTTATGGATATGGGTTCGAAGGGAGGCATATCTAGTTGTATGTGTGTGTGTGTGTTGTTTTTTTGTTTTGTTTTTTAAATTGTACCTCTGCCTCAAATCAGCATCCTCTGACCTGTATAGCAGAAGGTGGCGAGCGCTCCAAGGCTGGAGGCACTCAAGGGAAAATTGGACAACCATCTGTCAGCTCTAATTTGATTTGGATTCCTGCATTGAGCGGGGGTTAGACTCGAGGGCCTAAAAGGCCCCTTTCTTTCAACTCAACGATACCATGATTCTGTGTGCATGCATTCCTGGTATTCTTTCCCTCCATCTTAGTTAGAGACCCCTTTTCAAGTTAGGGATGTCTATGTGAGTGGGAAGACTGTTCCTCATGTATAGCTGTTGTGGACATATATGCGCATGTAGTTATATGTCCTGCCCCGCACCCAGGGCTGTCTCAAGGCATATTGCTACCCCTGGAAGAAGGGTAAATTCCCCACTGCTACACCCCCTCCCTCCATCCCACAAATGAGTGTGAGTAGTACCCAGTAAAGGTTAAATTAGTTTGGCACCTGGGACGGAGAATTTCACAAGCATGTCCAGTAATAATAAAGTCAATAATGAACACTTTGGTTTCCTTTTCTTCATGATAGCCAAGGTTCATTCTGCCTAGTGGTAGGGCCAGCCTTGTCTGCAACAGTGTCACAGTCCTTGGGTCCTGCTGAACTCATGTGATGCTGATTATCCCATTTGAATCCATTTTGACAGAGCACAGCAGCTTCATTAAAACTGACTTGCCCGGGGCTGAAGAGGACTTTGTGTGCCAAAAGGGCTCAGGACCAGAAAGTGACTCACAGAACTGGATCAGTGGTATGGGTGTCATGCTGTGACGTGGAAGGCAGATGAAAGGCCACTATTATATTCTCAAAACAGTCTTCATGGCTGATCGCCATGATAATCGCCTATATTCGGATTTGGATACAGCAGCAATAGCAGAAGAAGGGTATGCCCGATAGTAGTTCAAAAATATAAAAGGTATCCACAATCTTTGAAGGGACTGCAGTGGCTCAAGTGGTTAAGACGCTGACAGGGAGGCGGAAGGTCAGCAGTTCGATTCCCGAGTATTGCAGGATGGAATGAGCTCCTGTCTTTGTCCCAGCTCCTGCCAACCTAGCAGTTCGAAAACAAGAAATTGCAAGTAGATAAATAGGGACCACTTCTTTGGGAAGGTAACAGTGTTCTGTGCGTTCCGGTGTCTAGTCATACCTGTCACATGACCACAGAAATGTCTGCAGAAGCAGACAGCGCTGGCTCTTCGGCTTTGAAACAGATATGAGCACTGAACCCTAGAGTAGGCTACGACTGGCTTTCGAGCAAGGGAAAACTTTACCTATCCACAATATTTGAGGAGGCTCTTTCTGTGTACCCCACTTCCTTGATAATCATATGCTTCAGTTGAATAATCAGTTAATATTAGTGTAATTTGCATGTGGTTAAAACCATTCTTTTAAAGTGAGATCCCCCCTCCCCTTTCAAGTCTTAAAACTATACAGAGAAATCCCCATCCACCTCTTCTGCAGGAATCTCTTTAGAACGGGTGGGCAGCCTATAGCCTGTGGGCCAGAACCAGCCTGTGGCACTAAATCATCTGGCCCATGCCGCACTAACAGAAGTGGATGCCTTTACGACAGCCATAAATGCACCCATGGCAGTCATAAACGTGCTGAAGACAGCCACGGATGAATTTTACAACAGCATTTATGGTGCCGGGGGGGGGGGGGGGGTTCACCAGTCCGGCCTACATAACTGTCTGAGGGAGAGTGACCTGGCCCCTGACTTTGAAAGGTTGGCAACCCCTGCTTTAGAAAGAGTCCCAAAGATCAGGGAAATTGCGGAAATCGATCATTTAAATCCTGTCCCTCGTTTATCAAAACCATTGTTCCCCTCCACCGGGCAATTCTTTGGGAGTGAACAGCAAATATCTGCTTGTCAGAAACTAGAGATCAGCAACTTCTACCTTCAGCTATTTTTTTTTGGAGGGTGGAGGTGTGGTGGGGAAAGGTAAGTGCTTTGCCTCAGGCTTTTACAATCAAATTTTAACAGTTTCACCTCTGGTCTAGACACAGAAGAAGAATCAAGAAGAGCAGCAGTTTGTAAACTGGCTCTCAGATGTCACCTATAACCCCACGCTACAAATGATGAACCTGCACTTGGAATGGATGGTACTTTTTGTGAACAAAAGGCAAAGTTTATTTGATTACTGCCTGGGTGATATGAACTACTAGCAAAAGAAATGTACGTTAGATTAGAAAAGGCAAAATTCTTAGATTTTGGGTGAGTTATGGGAGAAGCAAGTGCTGGATAAAATTGTCTATTTGGGGAGTATGTTAAATGAAAATTGGGATCCCAAGGTAGAGATTAAAATACAAAGAGAAAAAGCAAATGTGACACTTGTTATGCAGTAGAGATTTAACTTTCACTACAAAGATCAGAATAGTGAGATGTTATGTATTCCCAGTGTAGCTATATGGAGTTGAAGTTTGGACATTGACTAAAACAGGGGTGGCCAAACTAGGCCTGTGGGCTGGATCTGGCCCACAAAGCCAAATCATCCAGCCCACACCACCTCTGCCACACCCAGAAGTGGAAGTAAATCATGCTCACGCATGCACAAAATGCCATCATAAATGCACCCAGAGCTGCCGTAAACACATCTACGACAGCCATGGGTGCAAGTTGGATGCATTTGGAGTCCTATCCAGGTGCCTGGAGGCTATAAGGGTCTGGATGGGGGACAATGGGCTTCAGCTGAACCCTGACAATACTGAGTGGCTGTGGGTTTGGGGCCCTGCGTTATCCCGGGAGCTACCATCTTTGGTGCTGGATTAGGCTCTCTTGCCCCAAACAGACCCGGTGCGTAATTTGGGGGTCCTGGACTCGTGACTATTGCTTGAAGAACAGGTAGCAGTTATGGCCATGAGGGCTTTTGCGCAACTTCGTGTCATCTGCCAATTACGCCTGCTCCTTGCTTACGATCACCCATGCTCTGGTCACCTCCAGACTGGATTATTGCAATGCGCTCTACATGGGGCTGCCCTTGATGACCATCTGGAAGGTACAGCTGGTCCAGAATATGGCTGCACGGGTAGCAATGGGGTGTGGGCATTATGCCCGTGCCTCGCCGCTGCTATGGGAGCTGCATTGGCTGCCAGTATGCTTCCGGGTGCAATTCAAGGTGCTGATTTTGACCTTTAAAGTCCTTCATGGCAGTGGGCCAGGATACCTAAGAGACCGCATCGCCCCAAGGTTCTCGACCCGTCCTACAAGGGCAGACCGTAGGGGCTCTCTGGTGGTCCCATCAGCCAGGGAGGCACGCCTTACTGGGACCAGGACGAGAGCCTTCTCGGTATCCGCCCTAGCCCTATGGAACCTCTTGCCACCAGAATTGCACCTTCACGTGGAGTTGCCCCCCTTCAGGAAGGCTCTAAAAACATGGCTCTGCCAGCAGGTGTGGGGTGCAGCTGGCATCACAACCCAACCCTGCTGGCTTATCTAACCCTGTCTGGGGTTTTAATGAGGGGTTAAGGTGTTTAATGGATTTTAACAATTTATAGTTCTCCTTCGTATAGTTTGTGAATCCACACTCATGGGTTATGCGCCTGCGCAGAACGGCCGATCGGAGGCTTGAAAAGCTATTGGTCAAAAGTTTTGGCGGTAAGACCGCCCACCGTACCGCCCACCCTGAGGCGCCCGCGCGCCATTTTACCCCAGTTCTCTTCTTTCCGCCGTAGCAGCAGGACGATCGTTGAGAGCTTCCTCAATTTTTTCGCCCTTCTGAGGGAAAGTCTTTTGGCAAGTTTTAACAATTTTTCTTGGTGATCTTGTCCTCCGGGCAGGATCGCCACCCCGGCTCTGTCTCTTCTCTCGAGTGGATTCAGTAGCCAATTTTTCGCTTCGATCACCGTCTCCCCCCTCAAGGGGGTGGCGGCTGGTCGGCCCTTCGGGGTACTTGTCTCCAGAAACTTCCACTGGAAGAATTTTTTCCGCGGTTGATGGCTGCAGCGTTTAAACAGTGCACGGCTTGCCTTAAGAAGTTTCCGGCTTCCGACGGACACAGCCTGTGCCTTTTTTGTTTGGGAGAGTCGCATCAGAGCCAGTCTTGCCCGCATTGCAAAAAGTTTACGCGCCTCGCGGTGCAGAACCGAAGCAATCGCCTCAAGGCTCATCTGATGGAGCTCGCTCTGGCTCCCGCCGCGTCCGCCTCCACGGCCGCCGCTGCCGCCCAACCACCGCCGGCCTCTTCCTCCGTGCTTCCGATGAGGAAGAAGAAGAAGAAGAAGGACAAGAACGGTGAGAAGAAGCGCAAGCGTGGGTCGGAGAAGAGACGGTCGCTTCCCCCCACTCCGCGCACACCCGCCTCTCCCGGGCCTTCGCCGCCGTTCTCGACTGCCCGATGTCCTTCTCCGGGATCCTCCATCTGGGGAGGACGGTCGTCTTCCGGGTCACCTGAGAAAGGACGCAGGGCTGGGGCTCCAGCTCGCCCACTTCAGGTGCTCTCCTCTCCTCCTCGGGGAAGAAATTCCTCGCCGAGGCAGGCCTCCGTCTCTCCACGGCCCAGGACGCCGACGGACGACGCGGTCGTCACCGTTCCGACGACCGTTTCGCCGACACCGACGCCGGCCACCGTTTCGGCTCCCACCGTTTCGTGGGCCACCATTCCGCCGGCTACCGGAGCTCCACCGCCAGCGGACTCGGACGCGTCTCAGATGGCCCTTGTCCGAGAGATGTTCCAGGTCATGGCGTCGTTTGCGACCAGGTTCCAGACCTCCACGCCTGCGGCCTCTGCGGCTCCGGTTCCGACCACCGCAAGCCCCGGGCATCCCGGCTCTGCCGCGGCCCCACCGACCTCCCGTGGGTCGAGTGCCCGCTCCGCCGGCACACCCAACCCGTCATGGTGTGGTCCGGACGTCGATGCGGTGGATGCCCATCCCGCCGGCCCGCCCAGGCCGTACTGGCGCGGCCCGGACGTGGACGAAAGACTGCCTCCCTCGTCCTCCGATGAGTCCAGCTCGTCGTCGGAGGAGGACGAGGGAGACGTCGACGCCGAGCGCACGCCGGAACAGGCCATCGGCTCAGTGGACCCACCGCGTGGTGAGGACCAGCGCTCACTGACCGCCATGCTCACGAGGCTCGGCACCGCCCTCAACCTGAAGGTCGACCAACCGCCGTTGGAGGGTGAGGATCAGATGACCGCGAAGCTCGACAGGCGTGCTGTGCGGCCGGTCCACATAACCATGCTCCCCTCCATGATGACCTCGGCGAGGGCGACATGGAAGAAACCTTTGGCGGCGCACTCCGTTTCGTCCAGGCTCGACAGCATGTACCGGGTCCTGGACGAGAACGTCGAGTTCCTGCAGGCCCACCCCCTGCCGAATTCCCTGGTGGTCAAGGCCTTCCAGCATAGGATGGCCACCAGCGGATTCCCGGTCCCGTCGACGCCGGAGGGAAAGAAACTGGACGCGGTGGGGCGTAAGTTTTACGCTACCGGCTCCCTATTCTTTCGGGCCGCCAACTATTCGGCCGCCATGGGCCTGTACCAATCTCACCTCTGGGAGCAGGTGAAGGTTGAGACGGCTAAACTGCCCGCGGATGCCCAGAAGAGGATTGACGCGCTGGCCACCGAGGGGGACTTCGTCGCCGAGCAGCTGATGCGCACTGCCCGGCATATCAACGATTATGCGGCAAAAGACATGGCCTCCGCAATCTACCTCCGTCGCCATGCTTGGCTCAGGGACACCTCCCTCGATGACGCTATGAAAAAGCTCATCGAGGAGTTTCCCTTCGACGGGCAGGGCCTCTTCGGTCAGGACACCGATAAGGTCCTGAATGAGATGCGCCAGACCAATTCCACGGCGAAGTTCCTGGGGCTCACCACGCCGGTTAATTCCACCAGGCCGAGGTTCCAGCCCTTCACACGGCGGTTCCAGGGCAACCCACAGCAGCAGGGACCGACGGAGCAGCCTAGATCCAGCTCCTACAAACAGCGGCGACAACACAAACCCCGCTACCGGCCCTACGGACAGGACAAGCGTTCGAACGCGAGGCCCAAGCCCCGCGTTTGAAGCTGCGACGGCCGAGTCTCTCTCGCTCCACATCCCGTACCTCCCCCTCCGGAACTTCCTCCAGGCATGGTCGGGCATCACGGACGACCAGTGGGTCTTAAGGATCTTGTCCTCTGGCTACGCCATCGAGTTCGTGCGGGTGCCTCGAGTAGGAAAACATCGTCTCACCACCTCGTCCCCCCATTTGGAGGAAGAAATATCAACCCTTCTCTCCAAGGGAGCCATCGAGCGGGTAGCACTGTCCGACTGGGACAACGGCTTCTACTCGAGGTACTTCGTGGTCCAGAAGAAGGACGGAGGCCTTCGCCCTATCCTGGACCTACGCCGCCTGAACAAATGCATCCACACCAGGAAGTTCCGGATGGTGACCCTACAGACCGTCCTCCCCCTCATCAACAAAGGGGACTGGTTCACAGTCATAGACCTCAAGGATGCCTACTTCCACGTCTCCATCCTCGAGGAACACAGACGGTTTCTCCGCTTCCGCATCGACAATTCCGTGTACCAGTACCGATGCCTACCATTCGGTCTGGCCACGGCACCGCGAGTCTTCACCAAGTGCATGGCTCCGGTGGCTGCATTCCTCCGCCAACGGGGCATCAGGGTCTTCCCGTACATCGACGATTGGTTGATCGTCTCCCCCACCAAACCGTCGGCCGTTCGGGACACACAATACACGGTTCACCTCATGGAGAGTCTCGGCCTCAGGATCAACTTCACCAAGTCGAAGTTGACTCCCTCCCAGCGCGTCGAGTACATTGGAGCGGTACTCGACTCGCTCACTACGAGAGCCTACGCCCTCCAGAAACGCTTACGGGACATTGCGCAGGGGGTGAGCGAACTGCGCACGAAACCGTGCATCCGGGCGAAGAAGGCTCAGAGACTTCTAGGCCTGATGGCCTCAACGACGGCAGTGATCCCCCATGCCAAGTTGAAATTCAGGTCCCTGCAATCGTGGCTCCTTCACGAGTTCGACGCACTTCGGGAGAGCCAATCCAAACGATTGACCCCATCTCCAGAACTGAGGGACCAACTGCTGTGGTGGTCTACACCACTCAACGTGGCCACGGGGAAGAGTTTCTACCCCCCGCAACCCTCGTTGCAGATACTGACCGACGCGAGCAACCTCGGCTGGGGCGCTGCTTGCGGGACTCTCACGGTCAACGACACCTGGACACCGCACGAAACGGTGTACCACATAAATTACTTGGAACTGCTGGCCATTTGGAAGGCTCTACGTTCCTTCGAGACTCTGCTCACCGGCAAGGCGGTTCAGGTGGCCTCGGACAATACCACGGCGGTGGCGTACCTCAACAAGCAGGGAGGAACACGGTCCACCACCCTCCTGTACCTTGCAGTGCAGTTGTGGGAATGGTGTCTGGAGAGGCACATTTTCCCAATTGGAGTGCACATTCAGGGCACGTTGAATGTTTTGGCAGATCACCTGAGCCGTCTCACCTCCACGACCCACGAATGGGAGCTGGACGACGGAGTGTTCCAGTCCCTGTGCGAGGTCTGGGGGACGCCGAGCATCGACCTCTTTGCATCGGAGTCCAACAGGAAACTCAGCAGGTACTGCTCCAGAGCAGGCATCGGACCGAACTCCGAGGGCGATGCCTTCATGAAACGGTGGGATCAGGACTATCTCAATGCCTTTCCTCCGTTTCCTCTGGTCCAGAAGGTACTCACCAGGATGCACCAACACAGAGCCAATGCAATTCTGGTGGCACCGGCGTGGCCGCGCCAACCCTGGTTTCCGCTACTGTTGCGCATGTCGTCGCAGTATCGCACACTGCCGGAGTCACCGACGCTCATCCAAATGGAGCAGGGCCAGCTGCACCATTCGGACCTGCCCAGCCTCCACCTCACCGCGTGGAGGATAACCCCAGACTGGCCAGGATCCTTGAACTAGCGCGGCGCCCTTCCACAAGGAAGTCCTACGCTTCCAAATACAGGCGTTTTTGTGCTTTCCTGGCCTCCCGGCAAACGCCCCCCACGCAGGTGGGACTGCAGGACATTTTAGCCTACCTCCTCCAGCTGGCGGAGTCTGGCCTCAGCATCACCTCCATCCGAGTGCATCTCGCAGCAGTGGTAGCGCACTCTCCTGCTGGCTCGCCCGCTTCCGGGGCTTTCCGCGACCAAACGGTAAAGCGATTCCTCAAGGGACTAAGGAACGCTTTTCCGCCGACCCGGACACCGACGGCTCAATGGTCACTGTCCACCGTTCTTAACGCGCTCACCAGGACCCCCTTCGAGCCCATGGCTACCGCCGATGTTCGTCTCCTCACATGGAAGACGGCATTCCTGGTGGCTATCACGTCTGCACGACGAGCTGGTGAACTGGTTGCCCTGCGAGCAGACGCACCTTTTCTCCAGTTCTTCAACGACCGCGTCGTCCTCCAAGCGGACATCACCTTCCTACCCAAGGTGGTCTCCAAGTTTCACATGGCACAAACTATCTCCTTGCCAACCTTCTTCCAGAACCCTACTAACGCCCAAGAAAGGACTTGGCACACACTGGATGTGAAACGAGCTTTATTGTTTTACACCAGCAGGACTAGGGAGTTCAGGAAGTCGCAACGCCTCTTCGTGGCTTATGGGGGAAAGTCCAAGGGTGAACCCATCTCTGCTCAAAGGTTCTCCAAATGGATCACCTCTACCATCTACCTGGCCTACGAGTCAGCTTCACTGCCACCTCCACCGCATGTCAGGGCGCATTCCACCAGGGCGGTTGCCACATCCACTGCCTTTCTGGACGGCACACCGCTTGAGGACATATGTAAGGCTGCCACCTGGTCCAGACCTTCTACATTTGTCCAGCATTACAGGGTGGACACCAGAGCCACTGCGGACGCCAGGCTTGGCCGTGTCGTCCTCACCAGAGGGCTCCGGACTCAACGCCCCTGACGGGTCCACCTACGGGATCTTCAGCTCATTGTGGGATCATCTCATCCGACTGCCCACCGACCAAGTAAGTGTGAGCTTGCTAATCTCCCATGAGTGTGGATTCACAAACTATACGAAGGAGAAAGTTCGGTTTCACTTACCAGTGATAACTTTCGTTCTTCGAGTATATAGTTTGTGAATACACACTACCCACCCTGCCTCCCCTCTTGAGCTGCACGGATGAGATCAGTTGGTTTATCCTGTGCTTGGCTTAAGTATGGAACTGAGGTAAAATGGCGCGCGGGCGCCTCAGGGTGGGCGGTACGGTGGGCGGTCTTACCGCCAAAACTTTTGACCAATAGCTTTTCAAGCCTCCGATCGGCCGTTCTGCGCAGGCGCATAACCCATGAGTGTGTATTCACAAACTATATACTCGAAGAACGAAAGTTATCACTGGTAAGTGAAACCGAACTTTTTAGTACTGATTTTATTGTATGGGGATGATTTTTAAACTGATGTGAGCTGCCTTGGGCCACCGAGGCAAGGAAGGCGGCAATATAAAGTAATAAATAAATAAATAAATAAATAAATAAATTACAGCAGCATTTTGCACATTCGCGGGTGCATTTTACTTCTGCTTCTGGTGGGAGGAACCCCATGATCAACCCTTTCAACCATGTGACCAGCTCGTGGCACAAAAAGTTTGGAAACCACTGGACTAAAGCATCTGAAAAGAGAATCCAAGCTTTTGAAATGTGGATCTACAGACGGATGCTAAGGATATCATGGGTTGACCATGTGACTAATGTAGAAGTATTGTGCCAGATGGATAAAGAAAAATAACTCTTTAAGACCAATAAGCAAAAAAAGCTCCAATACCTTGGCCATATCATAAAGTATAGAATCCTCCAACTCACTCTGCAAGGAAAGATCCCTGGGAAGAGAGGCCCTGGACGTAGACGGACTTCATGGCTGAAGAACCTGAGATACTGGTGTGGCATGTCCTCGGAAGAGCTATTCCAAAGAGTTAAAAACAGGAAGACTATCGTCATGATGATAGCCAATATCTGGAATGGATACAGTACCAGAAGAAGAAGAGGCGGAGGAAGAAGAAGAAGAGGAGGAAGAAGAATTGTTCGCTTTTTCTTCTATGCAACTTGAGTGGGATGGAAACAACATTTACTGCTTTTCCTCAGGTAGCAAAATGTGTTAGGATAGACCAGTGGTGGTGATACTAAAATATACAGTGGTTGAAAGTTTTGAAGGCTACTGAGAGGATCAAGGAGAAAGTTCGGTTTCACTTACCAGTGATAACTTTCGTTCTTCGAGTATATAGTTTGTGAATACACACTCATGGGTTATGCGCCTGCGCAGAACGGCCGATCGGAGGCTTGAAAAGCTATTGGTCAAAAGTTTTGGCGGTAAGACCGCCCACCGTACCGCCCACCCTGAGGCGCCCGCGCGCCATTTTACCTCAGTTCCATACTTAAGCCAAGCACAGGATAAACCAACTGATCTCATCCGTGCAGCTCAAGAGGGGAGGCAGGGTGGGTAGTGTGTATTCACAAACTATATACTCGAAGAACGAAAGTTATCACTGGTAAGTGAAACCGAACTTTCTCCTTCGTATAGTTTGTGAATCCACACTCATGGGAGATTAGCAAGCTCACACTTACTTGGTCGGTGGGCAGTCGGATGAGATGATCCCACGATGAGCTGAAGAACCCGTAGGTGGACCCGTCAGGGGCGTTGAGTCCGGAGCCCTCTGGTGAGGACGACACGGCCAAGCCTGGCGTCCGCAGTGGCTCTGGTGTCCACCCTGTAGTGCTGGACAAATGTGGAAGGTCTGGACCAGGTGGCAGCCTTACATATGTCCTCAAGCGGTGTGCCCTCCAGAAAGGCAGTGGATGTGGCAACCGCCCTGGTGGAATGCGCCCTGACATGCGGTGGAGGTGGCAGTGAAGCTGACTCGTAGGCCAGGTAGATGGTAGAGGTGATCCATTTGGAGAACCTTTGAGCAGAGATGGGTTCACCCTTGGACTTTCCCCCATAAGCCACAAAGAGGCGTTGCGACTTCCTGAACTCCCTTGTCCTGCTGGTGTAAAACAATAAAGCTCGTTTCACATCCAGCGTGTGCCAAGTCCTTTCTTGGGCGTTAGTGGGGTTCTGGAAGAAGGTTGGCAAGGAGATAGTTTGTGCCATGTGAAACTTGGAGACCACCTTGGGTAGGAAGGTGATGTCCGCTTGGAGGACGACGCGGTCGTTGAAGAACTGGAGAAAAGGTGCGTCTGCTCGCAGGGCAACCAGCTCACCAGCTCGTCGTGCAGACGTGATGGCCACCAGGAATGCTGTCTTCCATGTGAGGAGACGAACATCGGCGGTAGCCATGGGCTCGAAGGGGGTCCTGGTGAGCGCGTTAAGAACGGTGGACAGTGACCATTGAGCCGTCGGTGTCCGGGCCGGCGGAAAAGCGTTCTTTAGTCCCTTGAGGAAGCGCTTTACCGTTTGGTCGCGGAAGGCCCCGGAAGCGGGCGAGCCAGCAGGAGAGTGCGCTACCACTGCTGCGAGATGCACTCGGATGGAGGTGATGCTGAGGCCAGACTCCGCCAGCTGGAGGAGGTAGGTTAAAATGTCCTGCAGTCCCACCTGCGTGGGGGGCGTTTGCCGGGCGGCCAGGAAAGCACAAAAACGCCTGTATTTGGAAGCGTAGGACTTCCTTGTGGAAGGGCGCCGCGCTAGTTCAAGGATCCTGGCCAGTCTGGGGTTATCCTCCACGCGGTGAGGTGGAGGCTGGGCAGGTCCGAATGGTGCAGCTGGCCCTGCTCCATTTGGAGGAGTGTCGGTGATTCCGGCAGTGTGCGATACTGCGACGACATGCGCAACAGTAGCGGAAACCAGGGTTGGCGCGGCCACGCCGGTGCCACCAGAATTGCATTGGCTCTGTGTTGGTGCATCCTGGTGAGTACCTTCTGGACCAGAGGAAACGGAGGAAAGGCATAGAGATAGTCCTGATCCCACCGTTTCATGAAGGCATCGCCCTCGGAGTTCAGTCCGATGCCTGCTCTGGAGCAGTACCTGCTGAGTTTCCTGTTGGACTCCGATGCAAAGAGGTCGATGCTCGGCGTCCCCCAGACCTCGCACAGGGACTGGAACACTCCGTCGTCCAGCTCCCATTCGTGGGTCGTGGAGGTGAGACGGCTCAGGTGATCTGCCAAAACATTTAGCGTGCCCTGAATGTGCACTCCAATTGGGAAAATGTGCCTCTCCAGACACCATTCCCACAACTGCACTGCCAGGTACAGGAGGGTGGTGGACCGTGTTCCTCCCTGCTTGTTGAGGTACGCCACCGCCGTGGTATTGTCCGAGGCCACTTGAACCGCCTTGCCGGTGAGCAGAGTCTCGAAGGAACGCAGGGCCTTCCAAATGGCCAGCAGCTCCAAGTAATTTATGTGGTACACCGTTTCGTGCGGTGTCCAGGTGTCGTTGACCGTGAGAGTCCCGCAAGCAGCGCCCCAGCCGAGGTTGCTCGCGTCGGTCAGTATCTGCAACGAGGGTTGCGGGGGGTAGAAACTCTTCCCCGTGGCCACGTTGAGTGGTGTAGACCACCACAGCAGTTGGTCCCTCAGTTCTGGAGATGGGGTCAACCGTTTGGATTGGCTCTCCCGAAGTGCGTCGAACTCGTGAAGGAGCCACGATTGCAGGGACCTGAATTTCAACTTGGCATGGGGGATCACTGCCGTCGTTGAGGCCATCAGGCCTAGAAGTCTCTGAGCCTTCTTCGCCCGGATGCACGGTTTCGTGCGCAGTTCGCTCACCCCCTGCGCAATGTCCCGTAAGCGTTTCTGGGGGGCGTAGGCTCTCGTAGTAAGCGAGTCGAGTACCGCTCCAATGTACTCGACGCGCTGGGAAGGAGTCAACTTCGACTTGGTGAAGTTGATCCTGAGGCCGAGACTCTCCATGAGGTGAACCGTGTATTGTGTGTCCCGAACGGCCGACGGTTTGGTGGGGGAGACGATCAACCAATCGTCGATGTACGGGAAGACCCTGATGCCCCGTTGGCGGAGGAATGCAGCCACCGGAGCCATGCATTTGGTGAAGACCCGCGGTGCCGTGGCCAGACCGAACGGTAGGCATCGGTACTGGTACACGGAATGGTCGATACGGAAGCGGAGAAACCGTCTGTGTTCCTCGAGGATGGAGACGTGGAAGTAGGCATCCTTGAGGTCTATGACTGTGAACCAGTCCCCTTTGTTGATGAGGGGGAGGACGGTCTGTAGGGTCACCATCCGGAACTTCCTGGTGTGGATGCATTTGTTCAGGCGGCGTAGGTCCAGGATAGGGCGAAGGCCTCCGTCCTTCTTCTGGACCACGAAGTACCTCGAGTAGAAGCCGTTGTCCCAGTCGGACGGTGCTACCCGCTCGATGGCTCCCTTGGAGAGAAGGGTTGCTATTTCTTCCTCCAAATGGGGGGACGAGGTGGTGAGACGATGTTTTCCTACTCGAGGCACCCGCACGAACTCGATGGCGTAGCCAGAGGACAAGATCTTTAAGACCCACTGGTCGTCCGTGATGCCCGACCATGCCTGGAGGAAGTTCCGGAGGGGGAGGTACGGGATGTGGAGCGAGAGAGACTCGGCCGTCGCAGCTTCAAACGCGGGGCTTGGGCCTCGCGGTCGAACGCTTGTCCTGTCCATAGGGCCGGTAGCGGGGTTTGTGTTGTCGCCGCTGTTTATAGGAGCTGGATCTAGGCTGCTCCGTCGGTCCCTGCTGCTGTGGATTGCCCTGGAACCGCCGTGTGAAGGGCTGGAACCTCGGCCTGGTGGAAGTTGCCGGCGTGGTGAGCCCCAGGAACTTCGCCGTGGAACTGGTCTGGCGCATCTCATTCAGGACCTTATCGGTGTCCTGACCGAAGAGGCCCTGCCCGTCGAAGGGAAACTCCTCGACGAGCTTTTTCATAGCGTCATCGAGGGAGGTGTCCCTGAGCCAAGCATGGCGACGGAGGTAGATTGCGGAGGCCATGTCTTTTGCCGCATAATCGTTGATATGCCGGGCAGTGCGCATCAGCTGCTCGGCGACGAAGTCCCCCTCGGTGGCCAGCGCGTCAATCCTCTTCTGGGCATCGGCGGGCAGTTTAGCCGTCTCAACCTTCACCTGCTCCCAGAGGTGAGATTGGTACAGGCCCATGGCGGCCGAATAGTTTGCGGCCCGAAAGAATAGGGAGCCGGTGGCGTAAAACTTACGCCCCACCGCGTCCAGTTTCTTTCCCTCCGGCGTCGACGGGACCGGGAATCCGCTGGTGGCCGTCCTATGCTGGAAGGCCTTGACCACCAGGGAATTCGGCAGGGGGTGCGCCTGCAAGAACTCGACGTTCTCGTCCAGGACCCGGTACATGCTGTCGAGCCTGGACGAAACGGAGTGTGCCGCCAAAGGTTTCTTCCACGTCGCCCTCGCCGTGGTCATCATGGAGGGGAGCATGGTTATGTGGACCGGCCGCACAGCACGCCTGTCGAGCTTCGCGGTCATCTGATCCTCACCCTCCAACGGCGGTTGGTCGACCTTCAGGTTGAGGGCGGTGCTGAGCCTCGTGAGCATGGCGGTCAGTGAGCGCTGGTCCTCACCACGCGGTGGGTCCACTGAGCCGATGGCCTGTTCCGGCGTGCGCTCGGCGTCGACGTCTCCCTCGTCCTCCTCCGACGACGAGCTGGACTCATCGGAGGACGAGGGAGGCAGTCTTTCGTCCACGTCCGGACCGCGCCAGTACGGCCTGGGCGGGCCGGCGGGATGGGCGTCCACCGCATCAACGTCCGGACCACACCATGACGGGTTGGGTGGGCCGGCGGAGCGGGCACTCGACCCACGGGAGGTCGGTGGGGCCGCGGCAGAGCCGGGATGCCCGGGGCTTGCGGTGGTCGGAACCGGAGCCGCAGAGGCCGCAGGCGTGGAGGTCTGGAACCTGGTCGCAAACGACGCCATGACCTGGAACATCTCTCGGACGAGGGCCATCTGAGACGCGTCCGAGTCCGCTGGCGGTGGAGCTCCGGTGGCCGGCGGGATGGTGGCCCACGAAACGGTGGGAGCCGAAACGGTGGCCGGCGTCGGTGTCGGCGAAACGGTCGTCGGAACGGTGACGACCGCCTCGTCCGTCGGCGTTCTGGGCCGTGGAGAGACGGAGGCCTGCCTCGGCGAGGAATTTCTGCCCCGAGGAGGAGAGGAGAGCACCTGAGGTGGGCGAGCTGGAGCCCCAGCCCTGCGTCCTTTCTCAGGTGACCCGGAAGACGACCGTCCTCCCCAGATGGAGGATCCCGGAGAAGGACATCGGGCAGTCGAGAACGGCGGCGAAGGCCCGGGAGAGGCGGGTGTGCGCGGAGTGGGGGGAAGCGACCGTCTCTTCTCCGACCCACGCTTGCGCTTCTTCTCACCGTTCTTGTCCTTCTTCTTCTTCTTCCTCATCGGAAGCACGGAGGAAGAGGCCGGCGGTGGTTGAGCGGCAGCGGCGGCCGTGGAGGCGGACGCGGCGGGAGCCAGAGCGAGCTCCATCAGGTGAGCCTTGAGGCGATTGCTTCGGTTCTGCACCGCGAGGCGCGTAAACTTTTTGCAATGCGGGCAAGACTGGCTCTGATGCGACTCTCCCAAACAAAAAAGGCACAGGCTGTGTCCGTCGGAAGCCGGAAACTTCTTAAGGCAAGCCGTGCACTGTTTAAACGCTGCAGCCATCAACCGCGGAAAAAATTCTTCCAGTGGAAGTTTCTGGAGACAAGTACCCCGAAGGGCCGACCAGCCGCCACCCCCTTGAGGGGGGAGACGGTGATCGATGCGAAAAATTGGCTACTGAATCCACTCAAGAGAAGAGACAGAGCCGGGGTGGCGATCCTGCCCGGAGGACAAGATCACCGAGAAAAATTTGTTAAGATTTGCCAAAAAGACTTTCCCTCAGAAGGGCGAAAAAAATTGAGGAAGCTCTCAACGATCGTCCTGCTGCTACGGCGGAAAGAAGAGAACTGAGGTAAAATGGCGCGCGGGCGCCTCAGGGTGGGCGGTACGGTGGGCGGTCTTACCGCCAAAACTTTTGACCAATAGCTTTTCAAGCCTCCGATCGGCCGTTCTGCGCAGGCGCATAACCCATGAGTGTGGATTCACAAACTATACGAAGGAGAACTAACAGCATTACACTCTTTGTATCTCTTCATTTTGGAGGTGGAATTTAGTACTATCATATTTTCTGTTTGAAGTGAACATTAGCAACAAGAGTCTTCTAATCTAAGGAATGCTTATTTAAAAATACAGTATGTATACCAACTTGAAAACACACCTAAAGTTTGCAAGTTGCTTTTCAGACCACAACTCTCTGCCTTTTCTCCTTTATTTTCTTCTTTTAAATCATATTTCAGTTGCTCAGAACTTAGTTTTGCTCACTGTATTCCTTTGAATAAATGATTAAAGGGATGGGAAGAGGAATGCAGATAAAGAACAGGCCTAGATAGATACATCACCTTGCAAACAAAAATTCGCATAGTCAAAGCAATGGTATTCCAGGTGGTAATGTATGGTTGTGAGAGCTGGACCATTAGGAAAGCTGAGCACGGAAGAATAGATGCCTTTCAAACGAGAGTTTCGAGAGTACCCTGGACAGGAAGGAGAACAAATAGGCCAATCTTAGAAGAAATCAACCTTGACTGCTCCTTAGAAGGTCAAATAGTAAAGATGAAGCTAAAGTACTTTGGACATCAAATGAGAAGTAAGGGTTCACTTGAGCAAGCCTTGATGCTGGGAAAGGTGTAGGGCAAAAGAAGGAGGGCATGGCCAAAAATGAGATGGCTAGATGGTATTGTAATTGTAGATGCAATGGGCACAGACCTGGGCGGGTTGAGAAGGATGGTGGAGGACAGAGGTGCCTGGAGGGCAATGGTCCATGGGGTCGCAAAGGGTCAGAATCGACTGTGCGAGTGAACAACAACAGATAGATTTGCCTTTTCTTTTGAAGTTGAGTACTGTATTTTGTAATTGTTTTCATGAGGAGGGGGAAGGACATGTAATTGGGAGAGCCACAATAGCTGCCCTTCTCTAAAGTTGTTGGATGGATGATCAAAAGTGACCTTGGTTGCCATCTTTTGTGTCCTCCTTTCCATACCCACAGCAAAGATCTCTGTCTTTTTCCTTTTCAGATCCAGTTTATAGATGATAGGGACTGTGGTGGCTTAGTGGTTAAGATGTGAACTTGATGACTGGAAGTAAATAAATAGGTACCACTTCAGCAGCAGAGGTAATAGCATTCCATGCATGTTGACATCTAGTCATGTTTGCCACATGACCATGGAAACATCTGCAGACAACGTTGGTTCTTTGGTTGTAGAAAGAAATGAGCACCGCTCATTAGAATCGTATACGCTGGCTTTTTACCAAGGGAAGCCATTACCTTTACCTTAATGCAGGGGTGCCCAAACCTTTTGGGCTGCAGGCCAGTCACATGGTTGAGCGGGCTGGTCAAGTGGTTCTTCCCAATGGAAGTATAATAATAATAATAATAATAATAATAATAATAATAATAATAATAATAATAATAATAATAATAATAATAATAATAATAATAATAATAATAATAATAATAATAATAATAATAATAATAATAATAATAATAATAATAATAATAATAATAATAATAATAATAATAATAATAATAATAATAATAATTTCATGTTAGAAATTATTCTGGGTTGAAAGGATTTTTTGCATTCTGATGAAGTGGACTTGGTCCACAAAAGCGAAAAAGCGAACAATAAAATACAGGAGTTAGTCTTTAAAGTGCCACAGCTTTTTTTTTTTGTTTACTCTCTGATATGCTTGCACAGACTAACACGGCTACCACTTCAAACATTTTGTTTTGACAGTTTCACATCTGATCTAGACACGGAAGAAGATCATGTAGTGGGGGTATCAGACAGATCTCCCTCAAGTACAATCTCAGACACCCTCTTCTTTCACCCCACAATTCAGTCAAGTTCATCATACAGTCAAAACCCAGAGCCAGGAAAATTGATTATGTAGTCCCAAAACTCCCATAATCCCTCAAATAGGATGCCCAGATTTACTAAGATTTTCTAGGAACTGTTGTCCAAAAAAGGAACTTTTATAAGTACCAAAAACTTTAAAAATTAACACTTTAACAGAAGTTAGAGATGGAACATAACACAAGCTCCAAAATGGCAATTTCTCCCCGTTCAAGCTATGGTTAAAATAAAATTTAAAAAGCCAACTTTGCAAGTTACATAGGAGCCACCAGGTCTCTCTCTGGAAATTCAAACTGCAATGGCTGGTAAAAACAGAAAACCATATACACACGTACATAGTATTTGCTTGACCCATTAGCTTCAGTTAACTAATCCAAAACCTATGTTCCAGAATATCCTCAAAATGCCATTTGGGCAGGTCACCACAATTAAACTCTGCTACCAAAAAGGGAGGGAAATTGCAATAAATAAGTAAATAAATTATTGAGGAGTGGAGTAATTATCCCACAGGCCAAAAATAAATAAATTACCATATAGGCTAACTATCTCTGCTTAACCTTTTGAGCAGACCCTCTACAGAGTGGTCTTCTTTTTGTGCCATATCCGATTCTGAATATTGGCGACCATCATGGCGATCATCCATGAAGACTTCCCTGAAAATATAATGCTGTGGCCTTTCATCTGCCTTCTGCATCACAGCATGACACCCAAACCACTGATCCAGCTCCGTGAATCACTTTATAGTGATTATAGATCAATAGTCAACTGGGTAGGCAACATATAGGCCAGGGGTGCCCAAACTTTTCAAGTCGTGGGCCGGTCACATGGTTCCTTCCACCGGAAGTGGAAGTAAAATGTGCCTTGCAATCTGTTTTTCAACAGGATGAGACAGATTTTTAGGCTGCCATTTTCTCTGCTTAAACCAGGGGTGTCCAAACTACGGCACATACGTACATATCCATGGCATTTTATGTCCACTTCCAGGAATGGCAAGAATGGCGTGGGTCGGATGAATTGGTGTCGGGGGCCAGATACAGCCCACAGGCCATAGTTTGGGCATCCTTGTTATAGGCCATAGGGCCACATAATACCCTGCATTCCTGATATCTGCCCACTTGCAATGGTGTTGAAACAAGGAAGTCACATGGAACATAAGGCTGGGTTCCTGTACCTTTAATAGTTGTGCAGAAGATATTTCAGCAGATGCAGCTAGCTCTGATAGTGATGAACCCCCAAATTTGGGATCCCCCTCAAAACCGCTGCTAAACGTTTGCAATCATTTCAAAAGCACTAACCTGATGTTTTCTAGAATCACTGTGTTCTGATAGATGAAATTAGGATTTTAGTACCACCTCAAATCCTAACCTTTTTCTCCAAACCTATCCTAATTTGCAAATGATTTGCAACAAAAGTTCCCCATGGGACCTTGATGATGTTAATCCACAAGAAGTACCCAGAGAGCAAGACACGTGGGCACAGTGTTCCCTCTCTCAGTAAGATGACACGTTCTTATGTGCTGACAAGTCATCTCCACCTTATGGTGACTCTATGAATGAGAGATCTCCAAAATGCCCTATCCTCAACACTGTGCTCAATCTCAATCCTGCAAGTTACAGTCTGGCATTGTTTACAGAATCAATCAATTTCGAGTTTCACCTTCCTCTTTTTTCTGAGGCCTTCCACCTTTCCCAGAATTATTGTCTTTTCCAGGAAGTCTTGCGTGTTCGTGATGTGCCCAAAGTAGGACAGTCTCAATTTCATCAGTTTAATAATAATAATTATTAAACTGATGAAATTATTAAACTGATTAATTATTAAACTGATAATAATAATTATTAAACTGATAATAATAATTATTAAACTGATAATAATAATTATTAAACTGATTCCATCCCTAAAAGATGATGGAATCAAGCTACTACATGCTATATGCCAGCAGATTTGGAAAACGAAACAGTGGCCACAGGATTGGAAAAGATCAGTATACGTCCCGATCCCAAAAAAAGGGCAATGCCAAAGAATGTTCAAATTATCGAACAATTGCGCTCATCCCACAAGCTAGCAAAGTGATGCTCAAGATAATACAGGATAGACTGCAGCAGCATGTAGAAAGAGAACTACTAGAGGTGCAGGCTGGATTCAGAAGAGGTAGGGGGACCAGAGATCACATTGCCAACATACGTTGGATCATGGAGAAAACAAAGGAATACCAGAAAGAAGCTTACTTCTGTTTCATTGACTACACCAAGGCCTTTGATTGTGTGGACCACAACAAAATGTGGCAAGTAATTAAAGAGATGGGAATACCAGAACACCTCATATATCTCATGAGAAATCTGTACATGAGTCAAGAAGCAACAGTTAGGACAGAGTATGGAATGACGGAGTGGTTTGGAATAGGAAAAGGAGTAAGACAAGGCTGCATTTTGTCACCCTGCTTATTCAACTTATACACAGAGCACATAATGCGCAACGCAGGGATGGAGGAATCACAATATGGGATCAAAATTGCTGGGAGAAACATCAACAATTTGAGATATGCAGATGATACCACCCTAATGGCAGAAAGTGAGGAAGACCTAAAGAAGCTCCTGATTAGGTTGAAAGAAGAGAGTGCAAAAGGTGGCCTGAGACTCAATATCAAGAAAACCAAGATAATGGCAACAGGCCATATCAGTCCCTGGAAAATAGATGGGGAAGAAGTAGAAGCAGTGACAGATTTTACTTTCTTAGGATCCAAGATCTTTGCAGATGGAGATTGCAGCCATGAAATAAAAAGGCAACTGATTCTTGGGAGACAAGCTATGAAAAACCTGGGGAACATAGTGAAAAGTAGAGATATCTCACTGCAAACAAAGGTCCGCATAGTCAAAGCAATGGTATTTCCGGTGGTAATGTATGGCTGTGAGAGCTGGACCATTAGAAAGGCTGAGCGAAGAAAAATAGATGCCTTTGAGATGTGGTGCTGGAAGAGAGTTTTGAGAGTCCCCTGAACAGCGAGAACAAATAGGTCAATATTAGAAGAGATTAGCCCTGACTGCTCCTTAGAAGGACAAATAACAAAGATGAAGTTGAAGTATTTTGGACATCAAATGAGAAGAGAGGATTCACTTGAGAAGGCCTTGATGGTGGAGGGCAAAAGAAGAAGGGGACGGCCAAAGATGAGATGGCTAGATGGTATTGTAGACACAATGGGCACGGGGCTGTGCGGACTAAGGAGGATGGTGGAGGACAGGGGTGCCTGGAGAGTGATGGTCCACAGGGTCGCAAAGAGTCGGAATCGACTGTGCGACTGAACAACAACAACCATCATCATCATCATCATCTGGGTTTGATTTGCTCTTGTCTTTCTGGCAATCCAGAGCATCTGCAGAGCTTTCCTCTTCTTCTTGTGCCTTATCTGATTCTGAAGACTGGCCATCATCATTGCAACCAGCCTTCCGCATCACAGTGTGACCATATGGTTAATACATAAGAATAAAAAGAAACTGAACAGAGAGAGGAATTCATGGAAGAATCCCTCATATTAAAAAAACAGATATCCAAACTATGCTATTAACAACAGCTTGTCTGACGAAATGGACTTGATCCATGAAAAATTAATGTACAGTAGTCAGTTTTTAAGGTGCCACAATGTTTTTTATCATTTTGTTTTGTTTTGTTTTATTTACTCTCTGATAAGCTTGGCCAAGGCTATTCATACCAAACATAATTATCTTCTGAAAATAGAACCTGCATGCTACTTCAAGTGTGTTTTAATTTTTTAAGGTAAAGGTTGCCCTTGCTCAAAAGCCAGTCATATCTGACTCTAGGGTTCAGTGCTCATCTGTTTATAACCAAAGAATCAGTGCTGTTTGCGTCTGCAGATATTTCTGTGGACATGTGGCAGGCATGACTCAACACCGGAGTGAATGGAACACTGTTTATCTTACCACTGAAGTGGTACCTATTTATTTACTTGCAATTTCTTGTTTTCAAACTGCTAGGTTGCCCGGAACTGGGACAGAGGCAGGAGCTCAGACTGTTGTGCAGCATTCAAGTCTCGAACTGTTAACCTGCTGAACTTCCGGTTGTCAAGTTCGGCGTCTTAACCATTAGGTCACTGCAGTCCCTTCTTTAGCCTTTTACCTTATCACGAATAAACTACAAGGCTGTATAAGAAAATACTGGCATATTTCAGACAGCATAAAGGGTTTTCGAGAAAGACTTCCTTTGAAAGAACTAAAAATCTTGGAGACATTCTGGTGAGAAGTCAGTTGTGCACATATGCCCTATTTATTTATTTTTAAAAATTGCTCAAACTTTAGCATGGACCATGCTGATCTTGAGTTAGTAACTAGTCAGCAAACTCTCATGCTAATTATACCAATTCATTTTGAATGAGGCTGCAAAAGGAAAAACAGATTATATAGTACAAAACTGTGAAAAGAATAATGTTGGATTTCAAAATGTTCACTAGGAACTCTGATTTAATCCATTCATACATACACAAAGTTTTCCAGCCTGCAGTCCCATTTCTACATTCCGACATGATTTATTTATTTATTTATTGTTAATATTTGTGTCGCCGAGGCAACTCCGGGCGACTAACAGATAAGGTATAAAACATGGGCAAAAATACCACAATAAAATCATTTAAAACAATCAACATTAAAAAAACAACCACCCACCCTATACTTAAAAAGAGAGGGAAGATCTTGGTTATTTATATGAGCCAGAGGGTGGGGGTCACCTCCCCATTAGTGCCCACACCTGCCCTGCCAGCCAGGTTTTGATTTCTTTCCTAAAGGGCAGCAATTCTTTCTGCAGCCATAACTTTATCGGCAGGAAGTTCCATAGGGCTGGACCGGACACAGAGAAGGCCCTCTTCCTTGTGCTAGAGAGACGGGCCCCTCTAGCCAATGGTTCAGTTAGAGAGCCCCTCCGGTCCGCTCTAGTTGGACGGACAGATGTTCTTGGGGAGACGCGGTCTCTTAAATATCTTGGCCCACTACCATGTAGGGCTTTAAAGGTAATCACCAGCACCTTACATTGCACCCGGAGGCATACTGGTAACCAGTGCAAATGAGCTTCAACATTAGTAAGTGCAGAGTGATGCATGTTGGGGCAAAAAACCCCAATTACATTTATAAACTGATGGGTTCTGAACTCTCTGTGACAAACCAGGAAAGGGACCTTGGTGTCCTGGTGGACAGCTCAATGAAGGTGTCAACCCAGTATGCCTCAGCAGTGAAAAAACTCAATGCTAGGGATCATTAGGAAGGGTATAGAAAATAAGTCAGCAAGTGTCATTTTGCCTCTTTATAAATCTATGGTGAGGCCCCATCTGGAATACTGTGTACAGTTCTGGTCACCATACCTCCAGAAGGATATTATGGAGTTGGAAAAAGTGCAGAGGAGGGCAACCAAAATGATTAGGGGACTGGAACACCTTCCTTACCATCTGAGGCTGCAACGGTTGGGCCTTTTCACTCTTGAACGACGGCGTCTAGGAGGTGACCTGACTGAACTTTATAAAATCATGCACGGTGTGGACAAAGTAGATAAGGAAAAACTGTTTTCCCTATCGCACAACACTAGAACTAGGGGGCACTCCATGAAACTTTTGGGTACTAGTTCTCAAACAAATAAGAGAAAGTACTTTTTCACCCAGAGGATTACTGGTCTATGGAACTCCCTGCCAGAAGAAGTGGTGACAGCTGTCAGTCTTGACAGCTTTAAGAAAGGATTAGACAAGTTCATGGAGGACAAGGGTATCAATGGCTATAATTATGGATACTTAAGGACAACCTGGGGTTGGAGAGATAGGCAGGATATCTCTCAATGCCATTTCCAGGGAATCCTGAGCAGGTGAAGGCATCTCCTTGGGAATACCCTGAAGGAAATGGTGAGCCACTGTGTGAGACAGAATGCTGGATTGGATGGGCTGTGGCCTGTTCCAGCAAGGCTGTTCTTATGTTCCCGGAGCAGAGGCAAGGCACAGGCATAACGCCTGCATCCCATCACCACCCGGGCCACCGCATTCTGGACCAGCTGCAGTTTCTGGACGATCATCAAGGGCAGCCCGATATAGAGTGCATTACAGTAATCTAGTCTGGAGGTGACCAGAGCATGTGTGACCATGAGCAAGGAGTCCCAGTCCAGGAGCAGGCGTAATTGGCGAATCACATGAAGTTGTGCAAAAGCCCTCCTGGCCACGGTTGCCACCTGCTCTTCGAGCAGTAGTCGCAAGTCCAAGAGGACCCCCAAATTACGCACTGGGTTGTCTGGGGCAAAATAGCTCCATCCAGAACCAAAGATGGTAACTCCCGGGATAACGCCGGGCCCCTAATCCATAGCCATAGGTGATAACATCTTAATCTATAAAGAAGAGATGTAAAGTACGTGTCCAGGAAAGGCTCCCACACCCCTGGAGCCTATCCTGTAATGTTTCGTACACACCTACCTAACACCACTGAGATCAGCCCTGCGACGGTCCGGAGGCCAAGAGCGGTGCCTGTGCCCCACAAAATGGGGAAAGGAATGGAAACTACAAATCCCAAGTTGCCTTGGGAGAAAAATGAATTTATTTCTATGAAATAAATGTTATTCTTTAAGATGCCATGATCCTTTCCTATTATGTGTACAAACTGATCTGTAAGAACTTATCTTTGTCAATCTCTAGTACCCAAGCCAAAGCAAAGAATATCTTATCCCTGGCTCCTCACATATCGCCTTATAAAATCCATCAGTATACCATGGCATATAATCACCTTCCCCAACCTGGTTAGTACTTTGCACAAAGTGTGGGACTACTATCTCAACTTTGTGCATTAAAAGCAGTGACTCTGCTGCCTTGGGCAGCAGATTCTGAGTACTGTACAGTATCAGGAAACTACAGTATAGCAATTTACTCAACTGTTGATATCCTATTGCTTAGCATAATAAGTCACACTGGAATAGGCCCAATTAATCAGAAGGGATTTGATGAGTCCCGTGCTGGCCAAGACAACCAGTATTATTAGTTCTTATATTTCAGACTTTTAAAAGTCATGGAAAGGATCGTAATTCCCAGTTTACCTCTTTGCTTGCCCATCATGACCATTAGCCAGGAGTTGCCATACTAGCTGGTGGGTCTGGGAAGCTGTAGGAGGCTAAAAAGCAAGGCATCCAGCTCTGTCTGTCATGGAGAAGATACTGAAAAGTGAGAGAGAGTGGCTTGCCCACACAAATTCTTGACAGAGGCAATATTATAATAATAATAATAATAATAATAATAATAATAATAATAATAATAATAATAATAATAATAATAATAATAATAATAATAATAATAATAATAATAATAATAATAATAATAATAATAATAATAATAATAATAATAATAATAATAATAATAATAATAATAATAATAATTTTGTGTCATAAATTATTCTGGGTTGAAAGGATTTTTGCGGAAGAAACTCCACTCAGGGAACACCCAAATGAGGCTCCTTTCATGTCCCCAACAGCTGGGACAGAGCTGGGCACTCATTCCATCATGCAGTACCCAGGTCTTGAACTGCCAACTTGCCAGCCTTCCAGCTAACAAGATGAGCTTCTTAACCACTGAGCCACCGATGCCCCTGGAGGCAATATTTAAACCAGGACATTCCTGATCACACAAGTCCACCAAATAATGCAATTTTACGGCTGATATTAGATAGAAACTGCACTTTCAAACAGCTTCAGTCCAGTATGGTTAAATCAAATGACCTTGATTTCCACCTGGCAAGTGGGGATGGAAGGGCTTGTTTACAAGGATCTGGGGAGGGGGCCTTGTCAAGAGAGGTGTGAATGCTTCATTGTTGAGAGGAAGCTGATGGGTTCTTTTGGAGGTGGCCAGTGGGGGAGGCCCAAAACTCCCTTGACCCAGAGAGAATAGGAGTCCAGGAAACCAGCCCAACAGGAGAGCCATCAAGCCTTTGGCAAAGGACCATTGATAAATTGACAGCTCACTTAGCAAGATAATAGGCACTGAAGTTACTTTGATACATTGTCCTGGACCTAGAGCCAGTTCTCACTTCTGGGATTAAGGGCTGGGAGGGGCTGGGAAGGGAGGGATAGACCTTGACTCCTGGGGTTTTATCTCCCAGCCCATCAGCCAAATTTTCATCACTTTATAGGCCTTGATCAGTAATAAATGCCAATACAGTATAGGAATGTTTGGTGAGCCATGATCTCTCTTGATAATATTTTTTAAAATAAAAAAAAAACCTCCTCTAACTTCCAAAGGGTTGGGATCTACAGCATTTAAAATATTTTTTTAAGATTAACAATCCTTTATTCATTCATTAGATTTATTTTCCCACTTGTCTCACACACACAAAAACCTACCAAGCTGAAATGACTAAAACACATAGCGAAATTAAAAACAGGTTTAAAATAATAAAACACATCACACACTAAAAATATAATCACAATAACTGAAGCACTTAAAATCATCACTTTATTCAGGAAAACATTGACTTTTAGCATAACCATAAAATAAAGATTCCCATAGATCACCTACCATCAACAATGAATTATTTGAGCAGAGATATTTTTAAAAAAACTACAGCAAAACATGCAGTTGGTCCCAGATATCTGATACATATTTATTTTCTTTGCTTATGTCATGAAACATATTATTCTCGCCTTGTTAGCTGGAAGGCTGGCAAGTCGGCAATTCAAGACCCGGGTACTGCATGATGGTTTGAGTGCTTGTCTCTGTCCTAGCTCCTGCCAACCTAGCAGGTCGAAAGTAAGAAATTGCAAGTCGATAAATAGGGACTTCGGTGGGAAAAGATCTTGGGGGCATGAAAGGAGCCTCATTCAGACATCCCCTGAGCGGATTTTCTCCACCAAAAATCCTTTCAACCCAGAATAATTTCGGACACAAAATTATTATAACAGACCACGAGACCAGTCCAAATCAAAATTACTCAGTACTACTGGATATATGTGATTTATTTCTGAATACTGTAATATGTGTTGGCAGTGACAAGGAAATATATATACATTTTTTAAAACTATAAGCAGCAAATGTCTTGAAAGGGCTTTTCGTTTTGATACTTTTAATCTTAAATATAGCTAGCATTTAAGGCTATCTGGATGTTGTTGGATTGTAATTCCCATCAATTTTAGCATGCTTAGCTCGGGATGCTAGATCTTGGGCATTGTAGTCCAACACTATCCAAAAATTAGGCAGAGCTGTGCAGATTTGAGTTTTTTTACTAGTTTCCAAAATTTCCAATGGAATATGGCCAGATTATGCTGCCCATGGAATTCTAGGAGCCGCAATCCAAAATCACAGGTCTACACAGCTGTATGGATAATTTCCCAGTCCTGCTATATAGTTGATCAGCATGTCAACTTTCTCACTGTATTTTTCAGTCTCAGGCCCTGGGTGTGAACTGGATTACAACTCTTATCATTCACAGTCAGCTCATGAGTCATTCTCTTTATGCAACCTGCAGAGCACTCTCTGCATTGGAGATAGCTGTTTTATAGCAAAGGAGAGATATAATCATATTCCCGAGTTCCACTTTGTCTGAGGACGCCTGCCACCCCATCCCTGGACTTTGTGTTGGGAATTTTTCTATGTAGTTGTGACTTTATTATTATATTATAGTATTGTACTATGCTGTTGTATATTATAATGTGTTGTTTTTTGTAGATTGAATTTTGTATATTGTGTTATTGTGTACTTACTTTGTATATTATTGTTTTATGTTGTGATTTTTGTGAGCCACCCTGAGTCTGCATATGCTGAGTGGGCGGCGTACAAATTGAATAAATCAAATCAAATCAATCAAATCAAGTCCTTGGTGTCACTATGACTCACAAGGTCAGGCCAATGGCAAACTTGAAGACAAGCAAAGGCAATCAGAGCTATTGATAAACTGCTCCTGCAGCCTTGATTGAAGACTAGTAAAGGTCACCCTTGCTCAAAAGCCAGTCATAGCTGACTCTAGGGTTCAGTGCTCATCTCTGTTTATAGCCAAAGAGCCAGCGCTGTCTGCGTCTGCAGACATTTCCATGGATGGGTGGCAGGCATGACTAGACACCAGAGTGCATGGAACGCTGTTTACCTTCCCACTGGAGTGGTCCCTATTTATCTACTTGCAATTTCTTGCTTTCGAACTGCTAGGTTGTCAGGAGCTGGGACAGAGACAGGAGCTCACTCAATTGTTCAGTACTCGGGAATTGAACTTTGACCTTCCAGTCTTGAGTTCAGCATCATAGCCACTTGAAGACTAAGAGTGCAGTAAAATATCTTTACATAAAGGACTACTAAATAAATACAGTACATGAATAATTGCATGTGAATAAACATGCATCGGATGGAACAGGTTATAATCCACAACAATAAATCAAGTAAAATAAAGCTATTTGGACACCTGACAAATTTTCTGCGACTGTGAAGAAATTTAATCAATAGTAGCATTTATGTGTAAACAACGTATTAAGAACATAAGAACAGCCTTGCTGGAACAGGCCACAGCCCATCCAGTCCAGCATTCTGTCTCACACAGTGGCTCACCAGTTGCTTCAGGGTATTCCCAAGCAGATGCCTTCACCTGTTTAGGATTCCCTGAAAATGGCATTGAGAAATATCCTGCCTATCTCTCCAACCGGGAGGTTGTCCTTAGGTATCCATAATTATAGCCATTGATACCCTTGTCCTCCATGAACTTGTCTAATCCTTTCTTGAAGCTGTCAAGACTGACAGCTGTCACCACTTCTTCTGGCAGGGAGTTCCATAGACCAGTATTCCCTGCTTGGTGTATAAAAAAAATCTAGTAAATGACCAATGTAACACTACTGAAATAGCCTGCGTCTGGTCAAAATA
Organism: Bradypodion pumilum; assembly: GCA_035047305.1. Lineage (NCBI taxonomy): Eukaryota > Metazoa > Chordata > Lepidosauria > Squamata > Chamaeleonidae > Bradypodion > Bradypodion pumilum. The sequence goes on along the minus strand of JAWDJD010000002.1, from coordinate 445,040,859 downwards.
CTGTACTCTATTTTGATATTTTAATTTGTTTTGCATATACAGTCATAATTTTAATTTGTGCAACGCTCTGATAGAAATAAGGAACTAAACTATACATCCTGAAACTTCAGATGAGATAAACTAAGAGATATCCTATGATCTAATTTAAAGTAGATTTGGCAAGGTAATAGAATCAGTGTGGGGCAGGTTACAGAGATCGAGTTCTGTGCCAGTAAGAACCGGTTAAAATCTCTTCCCTGAAGCCATCAAGCTCTCACAAGCCTAAATTAACTCACAAGGCTGTCTTGATGATAAAAAAATTAAAGCAACTCCACAACCTAAGGCCTCCCAGGTGTTTTGGATTTGAAATATCATGTGCCCAAGACATCATGGCCCATAGACAGTAATACTGTGAAAGATATTTACACATCACCTAGTGGGGAAAGCTAAAGCACAGACTATCTCCATGTGTATGGCTTTTCAATCCCTGCAATTAAAAGTGAGAAAATAACAAAACACATAGCAGAACGAGGCATAGTAGGGCTAAATGCAATACTAGTTCCAGCTAGAAAATGTCCCCTGAAATGAAGTGGTTAGTCACCACTTATAAAGTCCCACTTCAACAGCACAACTCTACTGGGACCAACATGGGATTTAGTCCAATGTACCCAGCACCTCATTCTTATTATTTATTACATTGTTTTTCATGCTATAAAATCTCAACAACCAGTCATACACTTGGAGCCTGAACTGCTTCACAGAGGATAAAATGGTGTGTGTTAAACCTGCATTTGGATGGCTTCACAAATGCAGTTCAAATGAGTCCACCCAGGAGCCTATCAATTTAAAGAATAATGAATATTTATTTAATCTTCCTGCTCAGCTATTGATTTTATTAAATTCATTGCAGCATTGTTTCTTTATTTCATACTGCTTATTTTTAAACATTATTGTATTTGGTATGGTATAGTAATGCTAAGTTTTTTGGGCCTCCTTTTGAAGGGGAAAAATGACATAATACATATTAAATGACAAATGGTTGAGCAAAATGGAGGACAAGGCTTTGTACTTTTCCTAATCACTTGGAAGGGAAATATCAACAGAACCTGTTAGTGTATAGGAGTCTTGTCCTCTGTTTCTTATGCCTATCCTAATTAGTTAGTTAAGTGTAATCATATGCAATCTCAAAGACATTGGCAAAGGGGTAAATCTGCAATTCTTTACATATGGCACAACCCTCACTAGCTAGGTTGATTTTAGGCTAGCACAGACTTAGGTTAAACCTATGGTGTATCCAACCCCCACCTCAGGATGGGAGGGGCAGGGGTTTTAGTTGGCCTAAGGGGGAAATAGCACAAGAGGGGAAAATTTAAAACCACAAGCCTAGCACAAACAATCCCCATGGAAAAGGAGTTGATAGTTAAGCAGATAGGAGCCAGCACAAGGTGTTTATGACTTTTCCAAACCCATCTCTGTTATTCTTAATTTGTAATTAGGATTGTGCTTCTTCTTATCTTGCAGTAAGATTCAACTGAGCTAAGCAGGCCTTGCTTCTGAGTAGACAATACAGGCTTTTGCTGTAGTCTTAGCTGTATTGTAATAAACCAAGCATGTCCTGATACAACAGTTGTGTACTGAAAAAAGTCTGAATTAAAATATAGCAAATACATAAACATTGATATAGAATAAAATCTTTTGATATAGAATGGGACATCAATATTTAATAATTTAAGGAATCCCAATATTCCTACTTTTAAAGAGTAAGTACCACCTCCTTTCCAAAACATCATCAATAGATAGCTGGACATTTAATTCACTTCCCCTTGCAAGCATCACACTCTCCCTCTCACATAAGATTGCCACCTTCGTTTATATTTCCCCTTTATACAGTACTACCTGTGCCTGCAACTACTGGAATGACAGGCAGACACCCAACAGATGCAGCTATTTCCTAGAACAGGTGGTCAGATTTAAATTTGCAGGCTGGCTAGTTAGCCATTAATGAAGAACTCCCCCCACCCCCTCCGGAAAAAAAGGGAAGGGAAGATTTGAGGCAGCAATGTTTTGTTCCAGAAAATCCCAAAGATGATGACATTACTGAGATAAGGAGAACAGAGATGTTTGATCTTGAAATAATTAAGTGCCGCCTCTTGCCTGTTTTAGGTGAGTGAGAAGTCAACTTCAGCCTTTTCCAAACTTTCCCTGCAACTTCCACTTAATTCCTCCCCCCCCCAACCCCGTAAGATGCCCTCTCCTCCATCCCCCCTCGGGGTCCAAGCTTCTCTTTGGACTTTTTTGATCTCCCCCCCTCCCCCATTTCCCCTTGGTTTTGAAGACCTCTTGATCGCTGCTTCAAACCCTCCCCCCACCCCCCCCCCTAGTATCTCCAACCACTCCCCCAACCCCTCTCGGGGAGAAGGTCTACAGTGAATGGCTTACAAGTCCTGGTGCCTTGGGGACTACTAGAGCCCTGGCGGGCCAAAGGCTTTGGGAGGAAGGGAGGCTGGGGTGCAAACAGAGACTCCATAGTAGGAACTCAACCTTGTTTGAAGTTAAGAATGGGTAGGGTGGGGGTTGAGATTCCTGCCCCAGAAAGGTGGGAGGGACTTGAACCCTAAAAGCAGACCCTTTCCTTTGGCTGATACCTGGGGAAAGAGGCGGGTCCAGGGCCCACTAGAAATTGGAAGGCGGACCAAACCTCAGGATGCCTACAAGAGCCTTCGTGCCCCCCCCCCCCCGCCTCAACCAAGCGATGGGTCGAGATTCCGAGTCGCTTTTACCAGCCTAGACGTCTTTATGACCGCTGGCTGGCATTGGCAGTCACCTTGGCTTCTGCTGCATAATCTCTCTTTAACTGGTGGCCTTCTTTCCCGTTGACTCCCCCGCCCCCCTTCGCAGTGAAGCTAAGTGCTCTCAATATTATTATTTTGTTCTCTTTTCTTCACCTCTTTTATTTTGCATTGGGTGTGTTTTTTCCTTTCCTTACTCTATCTTCTTGGATTGTTGGGTTTTCGTTTTCCTTCTTTTTGTTAAACCCACCCTCCCCTATACTTATGAGAAACTGAAATCTTGATTTAAAAAAAAACAACAACCAGTGGGTTTCCTAACTTTTGAAACAGTTGCTGGAGTATTAGTTTGCTTAGCGTTCACTTTCTGTATCCTTCTCACCCTCTTTCTCACTTCCGAGTTTTAGTGAGTAAAAAAATTGCTAGAGTCTTGGGGTGGGTTTTCCCCTGCATACTTTTTTTTAGCTAGAAGAAGTGGGGAGTTTGTCAAGGAGATCTTTTGAACTAAGGAGATTTGTTTTCTTGTTCTTGTTTTTCATTTCTTCTGACTTCCCTGGCATCCTTTTGTTATTTTTAATTTAAAAAATATTATTTGGATCCTCCACCTTTTTTTCCTGTTTTCACACCAGAAGCGAGAACTATACTTTTCTAGCTTAACTAATTGATTAGATCAAGCTCTGAGAGTCAACCACAATGGCTGGCCATTTGGGTCACCCCTTTGCTTTTCCTGGCCAAAGTTATATCACCAACATCCCATCTGTCTCTCACCATGAAGCTACTGGGAGTTTTTTGCCTGAGTCCTTTAGTGGTGCAAGTACCGGGCAAGCTTTTGGATTTCGAGCTGAATATAGCCCACAGGTGGGGCTGATGGAGTCGCACGTTGGCAGTGGGGATAACCTCCGAGCTTGGTACACCTACCCCAGTGGTGGGGACACCTGGGTCCACCATCCTACGGTCGTGAGGGGACCTTATGGGCTCCCTCAGTCTGGTGAACCCTGCGGAGACCCAAAGCCTGAGATCAAGGTTGAGCATGACTATGACCAACCTGTATCCTATTTTGTGCCCCACTACCCTGTGCCCCCCACTCCTGTCTGCCTTACACCTGATAGCAGTGGGGAGGCTTCTCTGCCGGGCAGCGAGCCGCAACCTTCTAGCAGCCCAGCTAGCCAGGCAGAAGAGCAGCAGCAGCACAGTGGCGAATGCAGTCCCCAAAAGGAAAGTGCCCAAAGTCCAGGCAGCCAGGAGGCTTCGGGAGCAGCCAAGGAAGATGATGGAAGTGCAGAAGGTGAGGTAAGGCTGCTGTAGCATTATGTGGTGGGAGAATAGAGGTGAGCAGATAAACTGTTCCAGCCAGAAATTCTAGAGCAGCGATGGCGAACTTTGGCATGCCAGGTGTTCTTGGGCTTCAATTCTCAGAAGCCCAAGTCTGTGAATGGATTTACTGAAGTCTAAGAACACTTGCAGTAAACACATTCATGTGGATTCACAGAAACTTGGGCTTCTGTGAATTGAAGTCCAAGAACACCTAGAGTGCCAAGGTTCGACATCACCATTCTAGAGGGTAACTGTTTTAGTCTGTAGCATTAAAATATCAAAGGTTGAAGTTATATTTGGCATAAGCTTTTAAGGACCCTTTCTCCATTTGTATCTGGAAGTGCAGGCTGCAACCATGAATGTTTATATCAAACAAAACCTGTGAGGACCTCACTTGCCACAAGGTTTGGATTTTTCCATAACTCTAAAAGCCTTCCTTGTTTTGGGAGTCTTTGGGGAGGATTGTATTGGTCTGTTGAAAACCTTAACCAAGGTGTTTTTTAAACAGACACTATCATGTGTATTTTTGTGGGTTACCATACACTTTTTCAGACACCAAAAAATCTTGTGGCAAAAACCTAAGTGAACGGCTGCTTTAGTTTTGACAGAAGCTTAAAACAAAGAAAATACACCATCATTTAAGAGACTGTGACAGTAAGGCCATGTTTGGCATATACAGCATATAAGGGGTGGGTATTAAAATGCCTTCTGGCAGCTTCAATCTTTTTCTTTTCCGACAACACCGAGCAAGCGGAAAATACATCCTTAGCGGTAATAAGATGAGGTTTCCTGGTGAATAGCTTGGTGCTTTTGACGCAAAACTATGACAGAGAGTCTGATGGCATTTTAAAAACTAAAAGTTTTACATGTCATAAACTTTGGTGAACTGCAGCCCTCTTTTACCAAATGCATTATTAATTTAATTTAATTTAATAGTCATATTTATATATGCCGCCCACTCAGGCAGAACCCGACTCAGGGCGGCATTACAACAAGTTCTAAAAACACATAAAAACACTTTAAAAGACCCATATCCCACCCACTTTAAAAGACCCATATCCCACCCACCCATCCCACCCACTATAAAAAGAAGAATGGCAGCTGGTGAAGCCAGTTTATACTCTGAAGGGGGAAGATATTCTCTTTAATGCATAAAACCTATGATTTGTTTATTTATTTTATTCTTCAAATTTCTATTGCCACTCAATTCGGCAATGACTCTGGGCGGCTAACAACAATTAAAAGCAACATCAAACTAATTAAAATCTCTTAGAAACCTCATTAAAATTTTAAATAATTTACCCACTCAACCCATCCATTAAAAGTCAGAGAGAAATCTTAATAAGCCAGCAGACGGATGTCACCCCTCCATCGGTGCCCCACACCTGCCCTGCCAGCCAGGTTCTCAGTTCTTTCAGTTATTTATATTTAAACCCAATGATACTACCAGTCCATGGAGGGAGATTCTTAGCTGACACCTTTGGCTCAGCAGCCACTCTCTGGGGTGGTAGTAGAGATGGGGAATATTAAGTTTTTTGGACTACAAATCACAGAAACCTGAGGCCAACAGGCTAGGCTTTGCTGGGGATTTGTAATGCTGAACTCTGGGATGGAAGCTGTTGTTTTGAGAAAGTCCCCTTTTCTCTCTCTGAGTATTTATCTTGTAGCCTGCAAAAACACTCAGAATTGCCAGCTGGAACATGAATGACTAAAATTCACCTGCCTAAGTCTTCACCTCTTCCTTCTATATGAACTAAAACCAAAAGAATCTGGAAGCATCCAATAATTTGCCATTTAAAGAAAATACAATGTTTCACAATATTTTGGAACTCTATTACAATTTCTTTCTTGATTTCATCAAATAATAACAGTAGGTAGCTTTTTTCTTGAAAGCTAATAAATTACCTTAGGGGTCCTGGTAGGTTGTTTTTTTTGGAAGGGGGAGGTTTCATTGTCTACTACTTAAATATTGCCACTGAATGGGCATCATTTGAGAACTAATTGTAAGGATGGGTGAGAATTTCTAAAACAGAAATGATGGCAGTTTCCTAATGCCAGTTGTGCATTTTGTGTGTATGTTTGCGTATAATTTAGCTGTACTGTACATTATATTCATCAGTTATCCTGTAGTTCTAGTATTGTTTGACATAGTAAATATGAAACAAAATTCCCCAGATGGTTGACGTTTTTATTTCCTGTTTTGTCTGTTACAGGTCAGTAGTTGCTTTTCTAATAATTATTTATAATATCCTAAATTTCCAGTTTGATTTTGTAGAGTTACAGAATAGAAATAACTGTACTCCACAAGGGCAGGGAGAACTTGAGGAGAGATTGGGTCAGGGCAATGCATATTGAAACTGACCTTAATTACTAGTATTCTGTGTAAAGTAATTGCTTCAAATAACTTTAGTATATTTGTTTAAGGGTGCAAAGTACATTTTGAGTAACTGCTTCTTCCAGCTTTGCAGCTGTCCTGGTGGGGTTGGTTGACCCATGTGGTCCTCTTGCCAAGAAATAAACTACAGGTATACCTGAAACTGTGGGCTTACCTGCACTACAGAGTTTGAGTAGCTTGATACCACTTTAACTGCCACAGCTATATATCCCAGAATTACTTGGAATTATCAGCTGTAGTTCAGGAGAGGCTCCCCAAAGCTTTCTGAATTCTAAGGTCCGGTATAGATTTCAAATCCTGGAATTCAATAGGACAGAACTTATAAAGTCATATCAGACTGCTTTAGCCATGTGGTGCAGATATTTAAAGCAAGGGACTGTGGTGGCTCAAGTGATTAAGATGCTGAACTTGACAGCTGGAAGGTCGGATTTCGATCCCCGAGTACTGCACGACAGTACAGTAAGAAGGTAAACGGCATTCCATGCTCTCTGGTGTCTAGTCATGCCTGCCACATGTCCATGCAAATGTCTGCAGACGCAGACAGCGCTGGCTCTTTGGCTGTAAACAGAGATGAGCACTGAACCCTAGAGTTGGATATGACTAGCTTTCAAGCAAGAGCAACCTTTACCTAATCACACTTCTATACTGCCCCATAACACTTAGTGCACTCTCTGGGCTGTTCACAAGTTAATTAGTATTTTGCCCCCAACATGCTGGCTACTCATTTTACCAAACCTTGAGTCCTGGTCAGAACCGAACTCACAACCTTTAGTTTGCAGTATGGCAGTTTAACCACTGCGCCAACAGGGCTCATGTTTTAAGTAACTTGCCCAAGACCATCTCTATATCCTAGAACTGAGCAATTGTTTGCATTAAAGGTAAATGTTTCCCTTGCTTGAAAGCCAGTCATATCTGACTCTAGGGTTCAGTGCTCATCTGTTTCAAAGCCGAAGAGCCAGCGCTGTCTGCTTCTGCAGACGTTTCCATGGTCATGTGGCAGGCAGGCGCTGTTACCTTCCCACCGAAGTGGTCCCTATTTATCTACTTGCAATTTCTTGCTTTCGAACTGCTAGGTTGGCAGGAGCTGGGACGAAGATGGGAGCTCATTCCATCCTGCAGTACTCGGGAATCGAACTGCTGACCTTCTGCCTCCCAGTCAGAGTCTTAGCCACTTGAGCCACTGCAGTCCCACTGTTTGAATTAGGACTATTTTTTAATTCAAGTATTTTTTTAAAAATAACTTATTGCATTTCTGTGGTCATCCTCTTCCAGGTCTTTTGTAACCTGGAGACTAGTTGTATACAGTGAAAGAAAACAAAAGTAACCTTACTCCATCTATTCTGGAGAAATAGAAAACTTGCTGCGCTCTTGTCAGACTGGTTGGTTCTCACACTGGCTATGATTTGACATTATTTCTCCAAACCAGCTGGTATCACTTTTTCCTATCTTTGAATGGTCTAGAAGAGTTCTTTTCAAATGCAGAAAAGGGTGGTGGCTAGCCATTTCAGCACAAAGGATGGCAATCAGAAGCCAAGTAGGCAAATAAACTTGGGTGAGGGGGGAATTATCTGTGTAGAAACTGTCTTAAGCTAGTACAATTTAAAAATAATGTCAGTGTTTTAAGATTCTATCCCATCTTGTCTGTTGCCTTTTTTGCTCTCCCTTCCTTTATTCCTTTTAAATGTGCAAAATAAAGATTTTATTTTGTTTTAGGGCAGGGGTTCCAAGCAAGTGTCCTGCTTAGAAGAGCATGCTTTTCAGGTATTGGTAATTGGTATCTGAGACCAAATCACTTATAGCAGGGTTCCCCAACCTAAGGCCTGTGGGCCAGTTCTGGCCCACAGCACCATTTCATGTGGCCACCACCCCTCCAAGGGCATTTGAGAAACAAAATGTCTACCTCTGAAGTTGTTGGGACAAAATGGCCACCCCTATCCATACCTGTCAACCGCGGCTCTGGAAAATACGGGACCTGCGCAGAACGGTTCTGCACAGATCGCTTTCTACACATGCGTAGAAGGCTTTTACGCTTGCGTAGAACCCTTCTATGCATGCGTAGAAGGCTTCTACTATCCCCTTGTGTGCAGATCGCTTTCTACGCAAGCGGAGAAGGGTTCTATGCAAACGTAAAAGCCTTCTGCGCATACGTAGAAGGCGATGTGCGCAGAAGGGATGCGCAGTACCTCTTTTTCCCTCCCACTGCCAATTCTGGGGTTTTGACAGCTGCGGGCGGGAAATGGCGCAAATCGGCGCCGAAAATCAGGAAATCCCGGCCAATCCGGGAAGGTTGACAGGTCTGCCCCTATCATGCAGGCAGGGCAAAATGGCCGTCTGGCCCTCAAAGCTGACTGAGAGAGCATGACCCGTGCCCCGGCTTGAAAAGGTTGGGGACCCCTGTTTTAGGGTAATGTAGCCTCAGCATTCTTGGAGAACATTTTCTGCTGGCCATCAGGTTTTTAAAAAATATAATTTCAGCCCACCCCACCCACATTTGCTTACTACTACAGGGTGGTCTGTAAGTCCCTATTGAAATGCTTGCAACAGGACAGGATGGAGACATAGCCTTGGGCTTTCTAGAATAAAACTAGATGCTAGTTATATTAAAAGTAGCAGTCTCTCAATAAAAATATACTGGTATGCTTCAGGTTGATTTTGACTTATGGTAACCCTCTCCAGGGTTTTCTAGCTAGAAAATATACTGAGTGGCCTATCATTATCTTCTTTTGAAGTGTGCCTTGGGACTGTGCAGCTTGTTCAAGGCTACACTGGCTGGCTGCCCAGTGGGGAATCGACCTCCCAACTTTTGAAAAGCCACTGAGTTATTCAGCCAGCTGTCTCTCTTGCCAGATTATAATTTTAAACATTAGTTTATGTGTGAGGTTATTTTTTTAACTTTAGAGTTGTAACTAAAGCCTAACTTAGTTATTGCAAAAAGAAAGTAATTGCAAGTAACTTCCCTTTGGATTCCTGTCCCACTTGGTTGGTGAAAGCCTCCAAGGGGGTGACGGGAGACTGGGTCGGGGCTATAATAAATGCTTCACTGCGGGAGGGGGTGTTTCCTGCACCTTTAAAACATGCTCTGGTGCGCCCCCTCCTGAAGAAACAATCTCTCGACCCAGCGGTTCCAGCTAATTATAGGCCGGTCTCCAACCTCCCTTTCTTAGGGAAGGTACTGGAGAAGGTGGTGATGCGGCAGTTGCAGGGGGTCCTGGATGAAGCGGATTATCTGGACCCCTATCAATCAGGTTTCAGGCCTGGATATGGTACTGAGACTGCATTGGTCGCACTGGTTGATGACCTCTTGCGGGAGCGGGACGGGGGTCATCCATCCGTCCTGGCTCTTCTGGATCTCTCAGCGGCCTTCGATACCGTTGACCACGGTATCCTTCTGGAACGGCTCAAAGGTTTGGGGATCCAGGACACTGTGCTGTCCTGGTTTTCCTCATTTCTGGAGGGTCGTACCCAGTTGGTGTGTGGAGGGTGAGAGGTCCAGCGCTAGGCCCCTACAGTATGGGGTGCCTCAGGGCTCAGGGCTCTCTCCTCTTCTATTTAACATATGCATGAAGCCGTTGGGTGAGGTTATCCGTTCCCATGGGGTAAGGTATCATCAGTATGCTGATGATACCCAGTTATATATCTCGGCCCATGGGACCCCAGTGATGCAGTCAATGTCCTATCCAGATGTCTGGAAGCGGTTGTGGTCTGGATGGGGGACAACGGGCTACAATTGAATCCCTCCAAGACTGAGTGACTTTGGATGGGGGTCCAGCGTTATCCAGGGAGCTGCCAACTTTGGTCTTGGATGGGGCTGTTTTGCCCCAGACAGACCCGGTACGCAACTTAGGGGTCCTCCTGGATTCGGGGCTGCTACTAGCAAGTCAGGTGGCAGCTGTGGCCAGGAGGGCTTTCTCACAGCTTTGTGTCATCCGTCAGTTGTGTTCGCTCCTGGACCAGGACTCCCTGCTCAGGGTCACACATGCTCTGGTCACCTCCAGGCTAGATTATTGCAATGCGCTCTACATGGGGCTGCCTTGTCAACCATTCGGAGGCTGCAGTTGGTCCAGAATGCGGCAGCCCGGGTGGTGATGGGGTGCGGGCGTTATGCTCGTGCCTCACCATTACTTCGGGAGCTGCACTGGCTACCAGTTTGCCTCCGGGTGCAGTTCAAGGTGCTGGTTTTGACCTTTAAAGCCCTTCATGGTAGTGGGCCAGGATACCTTAGAGACCGCATCGTCCCAAGAGTGTCCGCCCGTCCAACCAGAGCGAATCGGAGGGGCTCCCTGATTGTTCCATCTGCCAGAGGAGCCCGTCTCTCTGGTACACGAAGGAGGGCCTTTTCCGTGTCCGCACCAGCCTTGTGGAACCTCCTGCCTGTAGAGTTGCGGAAGCAGATGGAGCTGCTACCTTTCAGAAAAGACCTAAAAACCTGGTTGGCGGGGCAGGTGTGGGGCCCAGATGGAAGAGTGGCCCCCGCCTGTTGGCTTATAAATTAAGCCTCCATTTCTTTTAATTGTCAATGAAGGCAGGGTTTTTTAAGAGGAACGGGGTAGGTGGGCGGATATGTTGGGTTTTAATTGGTTGTATTGTTTTATGTGTGTTTTAACTTGTGAGCCGCCCAGAGTCGGGTTTACCTGATTGGGCGGTATATAAATTTGAATATAAAAATATAAAAATAAAATAAAAAGTAACTTGCAATTTTAAACCCTGGCAGCAAAAAGTGATTCTATAACTATGAGGGAAACATGTTCTGTGTTGGGGTGGCAAACTATTAGCCCTTCATAGGTCATTGGGCTGGAGCCCTAATCCCCCATAGCCAGCATTATTTCTTGCAATTTGGACATAGTTAACTTTGAAGGGGATCATGACAGGGTGCTATCTGCTGAGTCTCTAGGATCCATCATTAAACCTTGGCCTTTTACCTTTAGGTAAAAGGTAAAGGTAGCCCTTGCTCAAAAGCCAGTCGTATCCAACTCTAGTGTTCAGTGCTCATCTCTGTTTATAGCCAAGGAGCCAGCGTTGTCTGCATCTGCAGATGTTTCAGTGGATATGTGGCAGGCAAGACTAGACAAGAAGTGCATGGGACGCAATTTACCTTCCCACCAAAGTGGTACCTACTGTATTTATTTACTTGCAATTTCTTGCTTTTGAGCTACTAGATTGGCAGGAGCTGGGACAGAGACAGGGGCTCACTCCATCGTGCAGTACTCGGGTCTTGAACTGCTGACCAAGTTCAGCATCTTAACCACTAAGCCACTGCAGTCCCTCTTCTACTTTTACTACAATTCAATACTCTGTGTGCATAGTCTAGGAGGCAAACCAAGTTACTGTTGAACTGACAAGGTCTAGAAATATGAGTGGCAGCAGCCTGGTTTTAGGGACTGCAATGGCCCAAATGGTTAAAATGTTGAGCTTGAAGACTAGAAGGCCAGAGCTCGATATCTATGTAATGCATGACCGAGTGAGCCCCCGTCTCTGTCCCAGCTCCTGACAACCTAGCAGTTCAAAAGCAAGAAATTGCAAGTAGATAAATAGGGACCACATTGGTGGGAAGGTAAACAATGTTCCAGGGGTCTCGGCATGCCTCCCACATGTCCACGGAAACATCTGCAGACACAGAGAGTGCTGGCTTTTTGGCTAATAAACAGATAAGCATTGAACCCTTGAGTCGCAATTGACCGGCTTTCGAGCAAGGGTGACCTTTACCTAGCCTGGTTTCTTGCTGCTAAGGGTGTTGGAAACCTTTTTGGATGGGAGCTCTGGTGGATGCTTTCTGCTGGTAGTAAAGGCTGCCAGCCTGGGGTAAAATGGAAGACTGCACTCTTGGCTTTTATCTGTGGCTGGGAGCTTGCTATCTAAGACCATCTTAAGTGATGTTGACACCCCAGGCAGTAAATCTCACAAGCACCTCTTCTTAGCTGGACAAGTACAATAATGACAATTAACTAACGATTTGTTGGCTTTTCAGGATATCCCACCACCTGAGGGAGTTGTCTGGCTCTGCTTAATTGCTGGGCTATGTGGAGAAAGGGAAACTATGGTAGTGGTACTGATACAGCTCTTCCTGTTATTTTACTTTGGAAATTCTAGTGCTAAAATGCTAGCACATTTTATTTGTTCAGTTTTTTTTAGATAGATAAATCTTTTTATTTTTTAAATTTAATTTATTTTGTTTAATTTAATTTTAATTTATTTGTGGAAAGTGCTGTGCAACTTTATTGCGGAAAATTCTCTTTGATAGAACGCTACTTTTTTTTTTTTTACTAGAACCTGAAGATCACACTACTGGAATTTTTTAATGATTTTTTAAAAAAAATGATAATCCTTGTCTACTAGATAAATAATCATTACTTCATAACAGAACAAAATTTAAAAACCTTAAATAACATTCTTCTTCTTTTCTTCTTCTTCTTCTACTACTACTACTACTACTACTACTACTACTACTACTACTACTACTACTACTACTACTAATAATAATAATAATAATAATAATAATAATAATAATAATAATAATAATAATAATAATAATAATAATCTTATTACTTCATATCAGAACAAAATTTAAAAACCTTAAACAACCTTCTACTACTACTACTACTACTACTACTACTACTACTACTACTACTACTACTACTACTACTACTACTACTACTACTACTACTAATAATAATAATAATAATAATAATAATAATAATAATAATAATAATAATAATAATAAAATTATTATTATTATTATTATTATTATTATTATTATTAACTAATAATTAATGCTAATGTTACAATTTTTTATTTGATATGTTATCACTATAGGACACCCACCCAATATTTCCAATCATTTAATATCTTGCCATGCATAACAATTATTCCCCACTGGAATGAAGAGCCAAATGGTGGTGTGAATCTTTACATAAAATAGAGAAATTGGAGAAAGAGACTGTTGCACAAGATATAAACAAGGATGCACTTGTACATAGAAGTACAAAAAATATGTTTGACTATGTATGAGGTATATTAACATAATAATCTAAAACTGGATGAGTAGAGTTGCAGTTCCTATCAGCACCTGGAAAGTAGACAGGGAAGAAGTAGAAGCAGTGACGGATTTTACTTTCTTGGGATCTAGGATCACTGCAGATGGTGACTGCAGCCATGAAATAAAGAGGCGACTGATTCTAGGGAGACAAGCCATGAGAAACCTGGGGAACATAGTGAAAAGCAGAGACATCACCTTGAAAACAAAAATCCGTATAGTCAAAGCAATGGTATTCCCGGTGGTAATGTATGGATGCGAGAGCTGGATCATTAGGAAGGCTGAGCGCAGAAGAATAGATGCCTTTGAGATGTGGTGTTGGAGGAGAGTTTTGAGAGTACCCTGGACAGCGAGGAGAACAAATAAGTCAATCTTGAAAGAAATCAGTCCTGACTGCTCCTTAGAAGGTCCAATAGTAAAGATGAAGATGAAGTACTTTGGACACCAAATGAGAAGAGAGGATTCACTTGAGAAAGCCTTGATGCTGGGAAAGGTGGAGGGCAAAAGAAAAAGGGGACGGCCAAGGATGAGATGGCTGGATGTCATTGTGGACGCAGCAGGCACCGAGCTGAGCGGGCTGGTGGAGGACAGGGGTACCTGGAGATCAATGGTCCATAGGGTCGCAAAGGGTCGGAATCGACTGTGCGACTGAACAAAAAGAGTTGCAGAAAGACTTCTGCACAAGGAATTAGAAAAATCTGGGTTCAAACTCCTGACATAGCAGTGAAGTTCTTACATGATCTTGTGCAGGACGCACTCTTAACTTTACCTGCATCACAAAGCTGTGAGTAGAAACGTCAGAAGAACAGCCGTGTATGCTGCCCATAGCTGACAATGTAATAGAGAAATCCTGGGTTATAGCTTATAGATGTTGTTGTCCTAGATCAGTGATGGCAAACCTTGACACTCCAAATGTTCTTGGATTTCAGTTCCCAGAAGCCCAAGTCAGCACTCCTGCTGATAAGGGCTTCCTGGAATTGAAGTCCAAGAACACCTGGAATGCCAAGGTTTGCCATCACTGACCTAGATGAATTTCTGTTTCAAAAGAGTTTCCACATCTATCTGTACCAAAGCTGGCACTTTCAAGAGTGCAAAAGGATAAAAACTTTAGCCTAGGCAAAGTGAATTACCATGATGTTACTTTTTTCCCCAGAAACTAGGAATGGTGTTTAAAAAAAATAAAAAAAATCAAGTATTTTAAGAAGGTTAAGTTGAGAAAACGGATTCCTCTTAGGTCCTTGCCCAAGTTTTGAAGTGCAAGATTTTATTAGTGTTCTCCTGGCCCTTCTGGTTAGAACATGCTCACACAACTGCTGTGTGCCTCATGAATGATACTTCTTCCATGTCTAGGCCAGACTTGAAACTGCCAAAATGAAGCCAACTTTTGGAGAGTTCATTCTGCAGTTTCTTTCATGATCTTTTTACCCAAGCCATAAATAGGAAGAAATGACTTGGGAAAATAAAGAAAAACAGTGCCAAGTAGCACTTCCCTCCAGTTTATTTCTTTCTTCATCAAAGACAATGGGATCAGGTCACAAACTGATGGGATTAGGTAGAATGCTAGTATGTGGGAAAGCTAATAGATTAGAACAATAAAAGGGTGGAGATGGGGGAAGCCAAGATTTATGATTCATGGGATGCAAGAGGAAAATGGGCCACATTGCATTTGGGGTTTCTGTACATGCTGAGGATTTCAAAGATGCAGAGAGAATCTGCTGAATTCTCTTGGATTTAATGGGGAGCCATACTCTAGCTATCAATGGAGATTCTCCTTCGTATAGTTTGTGAATCCACACTCATGGGTTATGCGCCTGCGCAGAACAGCCGATCGGAGGCTTGAAAAGCTATTGGTCAAAAGTTTTGGCGGTAAGACCGCCCACCGTACCGCCCACCCTGAGGCGCCCGCGCGCCATTTTACCTCAGTTCTCTTCTTTCCGCCGTAGCAGCAGGACGATCGTTGAGAGCTTCCTCAATTTTTTCGCCCTTCTGAGGGAAAGTCTTTTTGGCAAATCTCAATTTTTCTCGGTGATCTTGTCCTCCGGGCAGGATCGCCACCCCGGCTCTGTCTCTTCTCTTGAGTGGATTCAGTAGCCAATTTTTCGCATCGATCACCGTCTCCCCCCTCAAGGGGGTGGCGGCTGGTCGGCCCTTCGGGGTACTCGTCTCCAGAAACTTCCACTGGAAGAATTTTTTCCGCGGTTGATGGCTGCAGCGTTTAAACAGTGCACGGCTTGCCTTAAGAAGTTTCCGGCTTCCGACGGACACAGCCTGTGCCTCTTTTGTTTGGGAGAGTCGCATCAGAGCCAGTCTTGCCCGCATTGCAAAAAGTTTACGCGCCTCGCGGTGCAGAACCGAAGCAATCGCCTCAAGGCTCACCTGATGGAGCTCGCTCTGGCTCCCGCCGCGTCCGCCTCCACGGCCGCCGCTGCCGCTCAACCACCGCCGGCCTCTTCCTCCGTGCTTCCGATGAGGAAGAAGAAGAAGAAGGACAAGAACGGTGAGAAGAAGCGCAAGCGTGGGTCGGAGAAGAGACGGTCGCTTCCCCCCACTCCGCGCACACCCGCCTCTCCCGGGCCTTCTCCGCCGTTCTCGACTGCCCGATGTCCTTCTCCGGGATCCTCCATCTGGGGAGGACGGTCGTCTTCCGGGTCACCTGAGAAAGGACGCAGGGCTGGGGCTCCAGCTCGCCCACCTCAGGTGCTCTCCTCTCCGCCTCGGGGCAGAAACTCCTCGCCGAGGCAGGCCTCCGTCTCTCCACGGCCCAGAACACCGACGGACGAGGCGGTCGTCACCGTTTCGACGACCGTTTCGCCGACACCGACGCCGGCCACCGTTTCGGCTCCCACCGTTTCGTGGGCCACCATCCCGCCGGCCACCGGAGCTCCACCGCCAGCGGACTCGGACGCGTCTCAGATGGCCCTCGTCCGAGAGATGTTTCAGGTCATGGCGTCGTTTGCGACCAGGTTCCAGACCTCCACGCCTGCGGCCTCTGCGGCTCCGGTTCCGACCACCGCAAGCCCCGGGCATCCCGGCTCTGCCGCGGCCCCACCGACCTCCCGTGGGTCGAGTACCCGCTCCGCCGGCCCACCCAACCCGTCATGGTGTGGTCCGGACGTTGATGCGGTGGACGCCCATCCCGCCGGCCCGCCCAGGCCGTACTGGCGCGGTCCGGACGTGGACAAAAGACTGCCTCCCTCGTCCTCCGATGAGTCCAGCTCGTCGTCGGAGGAGGACGAGGGAGACGTCGACGCCGAGCGCACGCCGGAACAAGCCATCGGCTCGGTGGACCCACCGCGTGGTGAGGACCAGCGCTCACTGACCGCCATGCTCACGAGGCTCGGCACCGCCCTCAACCTGAAGGTCGACCAGCCGCCGTTGGAGGGTGAGGATCAGATGACCGCGAAGCTCGACAGGCGTGCCGTGCGACCGGTCCACATAACCATGCTCCCCTCCATGATGACCACGGCGAGGGCGACGTGGAAGAAACCTTTGGCGGCACACTCCGTTTCGTCCAGGCTCGACAGCATGTACCGGGTCCTGGACGAGAACGTCGAGTTCTTGCAGGCGCACCCCCTGCCGAATTCCCTGGTGGTCAAGGCCTTCCAGCATAGGACGGCCACCAGCGGATTCCCGGTCCCGTCGACGCCGGAGGGAAAGAAATTGGACGCGGTGGGGCGTAAGTTTTACGCCACCGGTTCCCTATTCTTTCGGGCCGCAAACTATTCGGCCGCCATGGGCCTGTACCAATCTCACCTCTGGGAGCAGGTGAAGGTTGAGACGGCTAAACTGCCCGCAGATGCCCAGAAGAGGATTGACGCGCTGGCCGCCGAGGGGGACTTCGTCGCCGAGCAGCTGATGCGCACTGCCCGGCATATCAACGATTATGCGGCAAAAGACATGGCCTCCGCAATCTACCTCCGTCGCCATGCTTGGCTCAGGGACACCTCCCTCGATGACGCTATGAAAAAGCTCATCGAGGAGTTTCCCTTCGACGGGCAGGGCCTCTTCGGTCAGGACACCGATAAGGTCCTGAATGAGATGCGCCAGACCAGTTCCACGGCGAAGTTCCTGGGGCTCACCACGCCGGCAACTTCCACCAGGCCGAGGTTCCAGCCCTTCACACGGCGGTTCCAGGGCAACCCACAGCAGCAGGGACCGGCGGAGCAGCCTAGATCCAGCTCCTATAAACAGCGGCGACAACACAAACCCCGCTACCGGCCCTACGGACAGGACAAGCGTTCGACCGCGAGGCCCAAGCCCCGCGTTTGAAGCTGCGACGGCCGAGTCTCTCTCGCTCCACATCCCGTACCTCCCCCTCCGGAACTTCCTCCAGGCATGGTCGGGCATCACGGACGACCAGTGGGTCTTAAAGATCTTGTCCTCTGGCTACGCCATCGAGTTCGTGCGGGTGCCTCGAGTAGGAAGACATCGTCTCACCACCTCGTCCCCCCATTTGGAGGAAGAAATATCAACCCTTCTCTCCAAGGGAGCCATCGAGCGGGTAGCACCGTCCGACTGGGACAACGGCTTCTACTCGAGGTACTTCGTGGTCCAGAAGAAGGACGGAGGCCTTCGCCCTATCCTGGACCTACGCCGCCTGAACAAATGCATCCACACCAGGAAGTTCCGGATGGTGACCCTACAGACCGTCCTCCCCCTCATCAACAAAGGGGACTGGTTCACAGTCATAGACCTCAAGGATGCCTACTTCCACGTTTCCATCCTCGAGGAACACAGACAGTTTCTCCGCTTCCGTATCGACCATTCCGTGTACCAGTACCGATGCCTACCGTTCGGTCTGGCCACGGCACCGCGGGTCTTCACCAAATGCATGGCTCCGGTGGCTGCATTCCTCCGCCAACGGGGCATCAGGGTCTTCCCATACATCGACGATTGGTTGATCGTCTCCCCCACCGAATCGTCGGCCGTTCGGGACACACAATACACGGTTCACCTCATGGAGAGTCTCGGCCTCAGGATCAACTTCACCAAGTCGAAGTTGACTCCCTCCCAGCGCGTCGAGTACATTGGAGCGGTACTCGACTCGCTCATTACGAGAGCCTACGCCCCCCAGAAACGCTTACGGGACATTGCGCAGGGGGTGAGCGAACTGCGCACGAAACCGTGCATCCGGGCGAAGAAGGCTCAGAGACTTCTAGGCCTGATGGCCTCAACGACGGCAGTGATCCCCCATGCCAAGTTGAAATTCAGGTCCCTGCAATCGTGGCTCCTTCACGAGTTCGACGCACTTCGGGAGAGCCAATGCAAACGGTTGACCCCATCTCCAGAACTGAGGGACCAACTGCTGTGGTGGTCTACACCACTCAACGTGGCCACGGGGAAGAGTTTCTACCCCCCGCAACCTTCACTGCAGATACTGACCGACGCGAGCAACCTCGGCTGGGGCGCTGCTTGCGGGACTCTCACGGTCAACGACACATGGGCACCGCACGAAACGGTGCACCACATAAATTACTTGGAGCTGCTGGCCATTTGGAAGGCCCTGCGCTCCTTCGAGACTCTGCTCACCGGCAAGGCGGTTCAAGTGGCCTCGGACAATACCACGGCGGTGGCGTACCTCAACAAGCAGGGAGGAACACGGTCCACCACCCTCTTGTACCTTGCAGTGCAGTTGTGGGAATGGTGCCTGGAGAGGCACATTTTCCCAATTGGAGTGCACATTCAGGGCACACTGAATGTCTTGGCAGACCACCTGAGCCGTCTCACCTCGACGACCCACGAATGGGAGCTGGACGACGGAGTGTTCCAGTCCCTGTGCCAGGTCTGGGGGACGCCGAGCATCGACCTCTTTGCATCGGAGTCCAACAAGAAACTCAGCAGGTACTGCTCCAGAGCAGGCATCGGACCGAACTCCGAGGGCGATGCCTTCATGAAACGGTGGGATCAGGACTATCTCTATGCCTTTCCTCCGTTTCCTCTGGTCCAGAAGGTACTCATCAGGATGCACCAACACAGAGCCAATGCAATTCTGGTGGCACCGGCGTGGCCGCGCCAACCCTGGTTTCCGCTACTGTTGCGCATGTCGTCACAGTATCGCACACTGCCGGAATCACCGACACTCCTCCAAATGGAGCAGGGCCAGCTGCACCATTCGGACCTGCCCAGCCTCCACCTCACCGCGTGGAGGATAACCCCAGACTGGCCAGGATCCTTGAACTAGCGCGGCGCCCTTCCACAAGGAAGTCCTACGCTTCCAAATACAGGCGTTTTTGTGCTTTCCTGGCCGCCCGGCAAACGCCCCCCACCCAGGTGGGACTGCAGGACATTTTAACCTACCTCCTCCAGCTGGCGGAGTCTGGCCTCAGCATCACCTCCATCCGAGTGCATCTCGCAGCAGTGGTAGCGCACTCTCCTGCTGGCTCGCCCGCTTCCGGGGCCTTCCGCGACCAAACGGTAAAGCGCTTCCTCAAGGGACTAAAGAACGCTTTTCCGCCGGCCCGGACACCGACGGCTCAATGGTCACTGTCCACCGTTCTCAACGCGCTCACCAGGACCCCCTTCGAGCCCTTGGCTACCGCCGATGTTCGTCTCCTCACATGGAAGACAGCATTCCTGGTGGCCATCACGTCTGCACGACGAGCTGGTGAGCTGGTTGCCCTGCGAGCAGACGCACCTTTTCTCCAGTTCTTCAACGACCGCGTCGTCCTCCAAGCGGACATCACCTTTCTACCCAAGGTGGTCTCCAAATTTCACATGGCACAAACTATCTCCTTGCCAACCTTCTTCCAGAACCCCACTAACGCCCAAGAAAGGACTTGGCACACCCTGGATGTGAAACGAGCTTTATTGTTTTACACCAGCAGGACTAGAGAGTTCAGGAAGTCACAACGCCTCTTTGTGGCTTATGGGGGAAAGTCCAAGGGTGAACCCATCTCTGCTCAAAGGTTCTCCAAATGGATCACCTCTACCATCTACCTGGCCTACGAGTCAGCTTCACTGCCACCTCCACCGCATGTCAGGGCGCATTCCACCAGGGCGGTTGCCACATCCACTGCCTTTCTGGAGGGCACACCGCTTGAGGACATATGTAAGGCTGCCACCTGGTCCAGACCTTCCACATTTGTCCAGCACTACAGGGTGGACACCAGAGCCACTGCGGACGCCAGGCTTGGCCGTGTCGTCCTCACCAGAGGGCTCCGGACTCAACGCCCCTGACGGGTCCACCTACGGGTTCTTCAGCTCATCGTGGGATCATCTCATCCGACTGCCCACCGACCAAGTAAGTGTGAGCTTGCTAATCTCCCATGAGTGTGGATTCACAAACTATACGAAGGAGAAAGTTCGGTTTCACTTACCAGTGATAACTTTCGTTCTTCGAGTATATAGTTTGTGAATACACACTACCCACCCTACCTCCCCTCTTGAGCTGCACGGATGAGATCAGTTGGTTTATCCTGTGCTTGGCTTAAGTATGGAACTGAGGTAAAATGGCGCGCGGGCGCCTCAGGGTGGGCGGTACGGTGGGCGGTCTTACCGCCAAAACTTTTGACCAATAGCTTTTCAAGCCTCCGATCGGCTGTTCTGCGCAGGCGCATAACCCATGAGTGTGTATTCACAAACTATATACTCGAAGAACGAAAGTTATCACTGGTAAGTGAAACCGAACTTTCTTACTTTTAGCTCCAGTTGAATTATGACATAGGCTTGAGTGCTCTTACTGACTTGATTCAGAATAATTCTGCTGAGAAACCTTTTGCAAGGATCCATTGCCAGAATGTAACTTTTAGTGATTACATAATAGAATACTTTTCCTCCCTCTGTCTGACTTTTAAAATATAATTTCTCAGCAATCCCGAATGGCATTGGGCATAGATGTTTGGATTGGGAAAGAGCCATAATTACTTGGTAATGTGATGGTGATGGTAGGCTTACATGTTCTCTCACAGGATCATAGAATGAGTTAGAAGGAACCTTTTAGGGCCATCAAGTCCAAACCCCCCCTGCTCAATGCAGGAATCCAAATCAAAGTAGATATGACAGGTGGCTGTCCAACTTTCTCTTAAATGCTTCCAGTGTTGGAGCACCTACCATCTCTCATGGCAGTTGGCTCCATTGTCTTACTGCTCTAACCGTTAACTTTTTCCTAATATTCAGCCTATATCTGGCTTCCTGTAGTTTCAACCTGTTATTATGTGTCCTGTACTCTGGGATGATAGAGAAATAGAAAAACACTTGTATATTATTGTCAAAACTTTTTATGTAAAAAATGGCCTCTGTGCTCGAGGAAGTTGTTGTGTACAATTCCACTATCTGGTTGATGTTGTAGCACAGTAGTTCTCAACCTTTTTAAGCAGGGGCCCGGGTCATGTTCCCTCAGACAGCTTCGGGGGCTGGACGGCCATTTGCTCTTCCTCTACCACATGGCACTTCCTGGTGTGATGGCGAGCCACATGAAATGGTGCTGTGGGCCGCATCCAGCCCACGAGCCACAGGTTGAGAATCCCTGTTGTAACATGGTCCTTTGTAATACCTACCTTCTGAAAATGATCTCACATTTGAGATTTAAGTGGCTTCCCACTTACACTGAGAGCTAGAGGCTCATCTGTTTGTCTTGGGATTTCTCTGAAAGTGAACTTAAAGTGGGGTCCTCTTTTCCCCTTGCTTTTCCCTTAGGAGACCACAACCACAGAGGAACTGGAACAGTTTGCCAAAGAGTTGAAGCATAAAAGGATCAGTCTGGGCTTCACTCAAGCTGACGTGGGAATTGCGTTGGGCATCCTGTATGGTGGGTACCACAGAAGGGAGCTTTTTTTGGGGGGGGGGCAGTGTTGAGTGGGGAATCTGAAACTACAGTACAAATAATAAAAGCAAATATAAAAATAATTGCTCTGTGCCTCTTCTAGTCGCCAAACTGCAGGCCACAGCTGTCCCTGGTCTATCTGCAGTATAAGAGCTATAATAAGATAATAGATGCAAAGATTATAGCATTACTTATTATTTTGGGGGCAGTCAGATCATTATTGTTCTCATGACAAAGCTTTTTAAAAATGTGTTGCAGAGTCGGCCATGTGCTGAGTGGGGCGGGGTATAAATTAAAGTTTATGATTATTATTATCATTGCCATCGACAGAAAAAGATAGAGAAATGCTTACTCGTTCCTATTAGCAGCCATTTCTGATGTTGCATCTGGGATTACAGAATTGGTTTCCAAAATGCATTTCCCTTTATTTTTTTGGATCATTGGTAAGCCACTTCAAACTATTAATAGTGTGGGATGCAATAATTACTTTCTCTGTTAGAGTAACAATAAAAACCATAGCAACCTGGCTACTGAGAAGTAAGAAGTAATGCACGGAGTCCCTTTTGAAGTGTAATGTTTGGAGCTCTGACGCGGCAGGATGGGCTGGTTTTCTGGATCAATTTAAGGCAGCTTCCTGTACTCTTGCATGGGAATCTGTCCTATTGAGAGCAATGGGATTTTCCTCTGAGAAGGGTTGGGGGAGAAGATTGTTTTGATCATATTTTAATGTGGATGAAATGAATTTTTACTTCTGAAAGAAGATGCAGAAGGCAGAAAAGTGTCAGATATCAAAATTTGTATTTTCTAATGTTTGCAATTTAGTTCACACACACAAACGTCCCAGGTGGATACAGTTGAAAAATTGAATATCCAAAAACTATTGTTGTTGTTGTTCAGTTGCACAGTGGATTCTGACCCTTTGCGACCCCATGGACCATTGCATGCCAGGCATTCCTATCCAAAATCTCTATACTGTATTGTAGTAATTGTGCATAGCTCCCTCTTTTCAGAGGTGACTGTTCTTGTGAAAAACGTGCACATCTAAAATCTTTGTAAAGAAAGGTGAAAACATGAATGCCACAACATGATATGCAGTAAAACCCCGATTTACAAATATCTTGAGTTACATAAAATCCGACTTACATAATGATTTTATGCTAAAACCATGTCCCGATTTACACAATTTCCTATGGGATTGCTTCCAGTTACATAAAAATTCATTTCCCTATGGGTTTGCTTTGAGTTACATAAAAAATCATTTCCCTGTGGGTTTGCTTCGATTTATATATTTCATTTTCCCTATGGGTTTGCTTTGAGTTACATAAAAATATTTTTTCCTATGGGTTTGTTTCGAGTTACCAAAAAAAAGACAAAAAAAACCCGATTTAAGCAAAAGCCTATGGAATGGACTTTTTTCGTAATTAGGGGTATTACTGTACAGTGATACCTCATACAACATCCAAACTTGGTTCCACAAATTTGGACTTTATATGGATTTGGACTTTGTATGAGGCATGCAAAAACCTAGCCGTGATGCCTCATACAACGTCGTTTCCATAGAGATACATTGTACTGTAACAGCACAGACTTCAGGGCAAAGTCAAGGAAACTGACAGAACTTTAAGAAATCATTGTCTAAAGGCTAAATACATTAAAAAACAACATGTCAAACAACCCTGATTGTCCAATAACCTGAAGAATGCTGCAAAAATCCCAGGAATGCTTCTAAAAATTCTGATGAAAAAATAAAATAATAATCCAAAATCACGCACAAAACCACTCCTAAACACTCTTCGCCTCGTGCAAAACCCACAAGAGCAATGCACGCATGTGTCCTGCCTTTTATACTGCGCAGGCACAATGCAACCTGGGAAAAACCCATTGCCTCATACAAAGTCAAGCGACTTTGTATGAGGTAACTTTTTTCAAGAAATTAGGCAATGTTGTATGAATTCGATGTTGTACGAAGAGGACTTTGTATGAGGTATTACTGTATATACATTTCTATGTGGATTAAGAGAAACCCAATGAGTAACCTGGTTGGACAGAATTTAACACTAGAGATGTGAAGGGGAGGGGAGGGGAGGGAGGAAATCAAGAACATGTGTAAATTGTATTATTCTGGTTCACCCAGTGATCTCCCCCTTGGGGAGGATTCCCTGTGACTTGCAAGGGTGTCTGGAGCAAGGCTGCCTCCTTAAATTCTTGTGAGTTGCAGGGAATCTTCATGACTTACAAAGTTTGCAGTGGGGTAGCTTTCAGAGGCACAAAGAAACAGCTTGGGAGCAACATGGGGGTAAGTGGGCTGCTATACCTCCTGCTATTTGATGTCTCCTAGTCCTGTAATTCAGCCTGAATATAGGGCAGGGAGTTCTTTCTCCCCCTAAAGATTCATGAGAATCTGATCTTGACCTGTCCCTACTTCAGAGTGGACAAAGGGCTAGATTATGCTGTTACTCAGGGAGCCTGTTCCAAGCCCATCAGATCCTTGACTTTACATTCCAACCTAATTAATGCCTTCCTTCCTTTCTTCCTGTTCCCCACCCAACCTGTAGGGAAGATGTTCAGCCAGACCACCATCTGCCGTTTCGAAGCCTTACAGCTGAGCTTCAAGAACATGTGCAAATTGAAGCCCCTTCTCAAGCGTTGGTTGGATGAAGCTGACCAAAATGAGCAATTGCAGGAAGTGAGTTCCCAAGAGGGGAGTGGATGGTATACTCCTTAGAATAGTGAGGAATTTGTCTATGGCAGGAGTGCTCAAACATTTTGTGCCATGGGCCGGTCACGTGGTCGAGTGTGCTGGTCACATGGTTCCTCCCACCCAGAAGTAGAAGTAAAACATGCATGCACATTTTACATGCTGGACTAGATGGGCTGTGGCCTGTTCCAGCAAGGCTGTTCTTATGTACTTATACTTCTGGGAGCAGCAAGGTCGGTGTGGGTTGGATTAATTGGTACCGTGGGCTGGATCTGGCCAGCGGGCTGTAGTTTGGGCACCCCAGTCTATGGGATGCTAAAATATTATGTTAAATGTATTTCATATTACTATGTTAATATTGGTTAATTATAATTAGGCCACGGTTTTTTTGGGCAGTTTATCATGCATATAAAGGCAGTGGTAGAAGTAGCTTTTATGTTTTGCCTGCTGTCCATCAAATTACTGAGTGTGCAGTAATGACAGGATGTGATGTGTGTGGCCCAAGAAATAGCAGACACTACAGTATTTGCACAGGTTCTTATTCTGTATTCTCCATAGCAGTTGTGGGAGTGATGTCCCTGGCAGATTAACACTGATCTTTAAAAAAAGTTTCTTTTTCAATTTCAGGATTGGGTCAATGCCATAACCTTGTCTTTGAGTCACACTCTCAATGTGCAGGCAGAGCAGTGCCACGAGGTAATGGCAAATGTACACACTGTCAGTGGAGAGAGAGAACTGCCAAGATGGTGTAGAGCAGTAAAATCATTCTATCATAAGATAGTAAAAAAGTAACACCACAACTGGGAAAGCTATAGCACAGTTATGGCAAACCTTTTAGAGACTGAGTGCCCAAACTGCAACCCCAAACCCACTTATTTATCACAAAGTGCCAACACTGCAACAGGGGAGGGAGGAAAAGCTCCCATTGGGCTGCTAGACACAGGGATGGGGCAAACTATGCTAGGGGAGGGAGGAAGTGTTACCATTGGGCTGCTGGACAGAAAGGCGGAACAAACTCTGTGCTGGGGTCACCACACAGGTGCCCACAGAATGGGCTCTGAGTGCCATCTCTGGCATGTGTGCCATAGGTTCGCCACCACTGCTATAGCAGAAAGATCAACAGTGGCAAGTAAGGGAAAGATGATGTTGAGAAAGATTTGGTTACATGGGTAACTTGGAAATACTGTACTCCTTTTATGAATGGCAGCTTTGAAATTCCTTCATAGCCCATTGGTGTGTGGAGTGGGTGATTCTAGAGTTGCAGTTTCCTATCAGTTCTACATGGCTAGACAGTTCAGTGAGGAGGAGCACAGATGTTCGATTCCCTACTGCAGGTCTTCTCAACCTGCGGTCTGTGGGTCAGATGTGGCCTGCGGTGCCATTTCATGTGGCCCCCCACTGCCTCCACCACACCTGGAAGTGCCATGTGGTGGAGGAAGGGCAAAATGGCTGTCCAGCCCCTGAAACTGTCTGAGGGAATGTGACCCGGCCCCTGGCTTTAAAAGGTTGAGAACCCATGTCCTACTGTGCCTTGAACTAGTTAACCCTGGTACTGTATTGGTAACCTACAACTCAGAGTCAGTTTGATGGCCTGCAATTAAATTAATTAACTAAATCACCTAAAAGGAACAATTGTGAGCTATGGAAAAGAACAGTGGGGATAACTGCTGTTAACTAGTGCTTCAGGCTTACAGGTGAGGAAGAAGGCAAAAATGGCATGGAAAAGGTGGGTTTTGAGGAGTGTTTGAGCAAAGTGGGATAGAGTAGAACTTGGAAAGATTTTTTTTAAAAAAATCACTGGGTTGCTCCTGACTGTGAGGCAAAAAGATGGTCCCTATTGTCATGGTCTTCACCAGCTCTGCAGAAATGTTGTGGCGGAATGCTCTCTGGCAGTCATTTCTGATATAGTACCTTCAAAAACACACAGCAACAATACAAATCACTGCTTCACTTTGCACTTTTATTTCCACATCCCCTCGTCTACAAAATGGCATAGGGCAATGCAGTACCCAGGAATCGAACTCCGACCTTCCAGCCAGCAAGTTCAGTGTCTTAACTTGAGTGTGGTAGGCTTGAAGTTTATAAGAAAGCTTGAGCTGAAGGACAAGACATCTATGCTGGATGTTTTGGGGGAAGGTGTTGTGATCAGAGTGACATGGGCAGTTTTGGCCGGAGAGTTTCTTGGGAAAAGTGAGCAGGCTGAGACATAAAGGAAAGAGAGCTCAAAGTACTAATTTATAAATTGTTTTGTTTTTGAAAACCATTAGCAGGCTCCAAGAATTAATTTGCCCTTACTAATTAATTAATTTGCTAATTACTATCTAATAAAAAGGGGACTGCAGTGGCTAAAGTAGTTAAGACACTGAACTAGCAGTTCAATAGCATGAAATTGCAAGTAGATAAATAGGGACCACTTCAGTGAAAAGGTAAACAGCATCCCATGCACTCTGATGTTGAGGCATGCCTGCCAGATGTCCATGGAAACATCTGCAAACGCAGAGAGCGCTGGCTCTTTGGCAATAAACAGATGAGCACCGAACCCTAGAGTCAGATACGACCAGATTTCGAGCAAGGGCAACCTATACCTGTCTAATCAAAATCTTTTAATTCAGAATGCTGATTCTTACATTAAGCATTGCCTCTTTTAAAAAAAAAAAAAAAAGATAGGCAATCTGCATACCATAGTTCCTCTTACATGCAGATTCTTCCAGAGCTGCAAACCAGAGCTTGTTATCCTGAAAATCCTTCTCAGGTTTTAAATACCAAATTCTGTAAGAATTTGCTAACATTTTTTAAAAAAATAGCACTCGTTAAGTTGCAAACTAAATGAGTTTCTAAAAAAACTCCTCAAACATAACACTTTACTGCCATGCTCTAGCAGGGAGAAGGAAAGTGAAAGATGAGTGGGAGAAGGCAGGATAGATTACAGTACATGGAAGGGAGAGAGTGAAGCATTGGATTTCCATTTTAATACAAGGTGGGATCCCTGGATACAGAAATGTGGGATGGAAAATGGAGGCAGAGGTTGTCTCAGTGGAGGACTGAAGACAGAGAAGGCACTCCAGGTACTTGTAGGACAGGCTATATATCAGGGGTTCTCAACCTACACCCTGGGGGCCGGATGCAGCCCATGACACCATTTCTTTTTTTCCTCCCCACTTTGCTTAGATGTCTTTATTGGGTTATATAAATACACCAATGGCTATTTGAATCCAAAGAGATCTGTGCTTTTTCCTAGGGGTTGAAATAATGCACCTGTTAACAAAATTTACATATAGACAGTTTTATCATTTGCCCTATCATAAGTCTTTACAGCCTCATCCATTTCTTTCTTTTTTAAAATAGAATTTTATAAAATCATGCACGGTGTGGACAAAGTAGATAAAGAAAAACTGTTTTCCCTATCACACAACACTAGAACTAGGAGGCACTCCATGAAACTTTTGGTTACTAGTTCTCAAACAAATAAGAGAAAGTAGTTTTTCACCCAGAGGATTACTGGTCTATGGAACTCCCTGCCAGAAGAAGTGGTGACAGCTGTCAGTCTTGACAGCTTCAAGAAAGGATTAGACAAGTTCATGGAGGACAAGGGTATCAATGGCTATAATTATGGATACCTAAGAACAACCTTTGGGTTGGAGAGATAGGCAGGATCTCTCTCAATGCCATTTCCAGGGAATCCTAAGCAGGTGAAGGCATCTGCTTGGGAATACCCTGAAGGAAATGGTGAGCCACTGTGTGTGACAGAATGCTGGACTGGATGGGCTGAGGCCTGTTCCAGCAGGGCTGTTCTTTAAAAAAAATAATTTTTATTAAATTTTACTGACATTAAAGAAATCAAATAAACATATAACATTACATCGCAATACAACCATGACACCATTTCATGTGGCCCCCCACCACCTCCACTACACCCAGAAGTGCCCTGTGTGGCAGGCAGGGCAAAATGGCTGTCTGGCCCCCGAAGCTGTCTGAGGGAGCGTGACCTAGCCCTCAGCTTGAAAAGAACCCCTGCTATATATGATGGTGGTCCTCCTTTGCAGTATTCTCCTGTCTCAGGATCCTGTGTACTGAGTGGGGATCATTACTGCCTCCTTGTGGTGGCTGTAAATAGAGAAGTTTATGAACTCCTTTTCTCAGCCTGGAGCCTTCCAGATGTTTGGAGCAGGGATGGGTGTGAAATCACACTTGCAGATGGGATTCCATACATTTCTGAGCTTGTGCTGGGAATCTTTTGATGGGATAAATTTGAAGGAAGATTTAAAAACGACAAATAAGTGTACCCCTGCCACACACCCCGCAAGTGATCATATATTAGTCAATGGGAATGAAATGTGCACCTTTAAAAATATACACAAATATTTCCGTAGTGGTAGGGAAGTGCTTGGTCTGATGAGGTGTAAATGAGAGAGTTTGAGTTTCATGGTGGAAACTGGGGGACCTTGGGTAGCTCAGGTTTGCCTATCCCTATGCCTGTGAACACCAACTGCTGTTGGGCCTGTATGGATTGGTACAAGGAGACACAATCCAACACATCTGGAAAACTGGGGGAAAGGGATGGAAGGATTTCCTTAGCTGTTTGGGGGGTTGCTGGTAGAGGTCTCCAAGCATCACCAATCAGACCTCTCCTCTTCTATGCAGCAACTGAGCTCCATGGAGGCGGCCATGATCCAAGCTCGGAAGCGCAAACGTACCAGCATTGATGACCCTGTGCGGGATGTCCTCGAAACTTACTTCATGCGCTGTCCCAAACCCAACCTGCAGGAGATTTCTCAGATTGCTGAGGAAATCCAATTGGATAAAGATGTGAGTGATGACCCATCTCCCCCTCCCCCTGTCTTAATTCCTTTTCCTTAATTGGTCTAAGGCTGTGATGGTGAACCTTGGCACTCCAGATGTTCCACACGGGCGTGTTTTACTTCTGCTTCCAGGAGCGACGGGGGCGGCATGGGCCAGATGAATCTCAGCAAACCCGTTCGTGTGGATTCATGAGGACTTGGGCTTCTGGGAATTGAAGTCCAAGAACATCTGGAGTGCCAAGCTTCGCCATCATGGGTCTAAGGTGCCTTGGAACTTCAGAAAGCAAGCCTTCAGCTCTTGAAAAACAGCAGATTCTAAGCATCCAGTGCAGGGGTTCTCAACCTTTTAAAGCCGGGGGCCAGATCACACACCCCAGAATGTTTGTGGGCTGGAGTAGTGTCCCCCCGCCACTGTCATCAAAGGCAGTGGCAGTGGGACCACCCCAAGCCCACCACACACCAAAAAAGGTTCACACCACTCCCCTGCTTACCGACCTGGAAGAGCTGCATGGTGTGGGTGAAGGAAACCGCCCGCAGTCAACGGGAATGCCTCCACAGCCACCTAGAGCACCTCTGCAGCCGCCAGAAATGCATCAGCAGCAACTGGAAATGCATCGTCAACAGCTGGGGAAACCCCTGCAGCCGTCGGGAATATGGCTACAGGCAACATGCTCACAGAGGCGTTCCTGGCAGCATCAGAAGCGTTCATGGCTGGGGGAGGGGTCCGACTGCCACTGCCATGTTTCCAGCAGCAGTTGACACTTTTGGAGTGAGGTCGGGGGGCAGATTATTTGGCGCTGCAGGCC
This sequence comes from Bradypodion pumilum, assembly GCA_035047305.1. Taxonomy (NCBI): domain Eukaryota; kingdom Metazoa; phylum Chordata; class Lepidosauria; order Squamata; family Chamaeleonidae; genus Bradypodion; species Bradypodion pumilum. The sequence continues at coordinate 445,010,291 of JAWDJD010000002.1, read as the reverse complement.
GTAGGTTGCGAACCCCTGATCTAGTGTAAAAGTCTTATAGTATAGAGTACTGTGCAAAGATCTTAGATTTGTTGCTTTAGCTATGGTATAATGATCGTATATAATGATTTTTCATTCTCTTCATTAGTATACAAGCGGAAAATATAGTAAATTTGTATGCAGTATTAAAAAAGAGGGGTTGGGGGGGGCAGTTTTCCACAGGCTATAGTGGCAAGTGTTTAGTGTGAGCTCCCCTCACCCTTGAACGTAAACTTAAATAGAAGGGAACCCTAATTACTGCCCTTGCTAACACCTGTATATAGTAGTATGAGAAATAAATAAATAAATATGTCCTACTATTGCATAGCATAACCACCATCATCTACTCTGTATATTCCTCTTCAATAGTTTAGTCAGTCTCTCTTCCACCTGAGTTCAAGGCAGTGTTAGTGGCTTCCCCCAGACTTCTATCCTCTCAGCAGTGCTGTGCGGTAGGTCAAGCTAGAAGAGAGTGACTGGGCCTTAAAGGTCAAGGTTGCCTTTGTTCAAAAGCTAGTCGTATCTGACTCTAGGGTTCAGTGCTCATCTCTGTTTACAGCCAAAGAGCCAGCACTTTCTGTGTCTGCAGACATTTCCATGGACATGTGGCAGGCATGCCTCAATACCGGAGTGCATGGAACACTGTTTACCTTCCCACCCGAGTGGTCCCTATTTATCTACTTGCAATTTCTTGCTTTTGAACTGCTAGGTTGGCAGGAGCTTGTACAGAGACGGGGGCTCACTCTGTCATGCAGGACTCAAGTCTTGAAATGCTGACCTGCCAATCTTCCAGTCAAGTTCAGTGTCTTAACCACTAAGTCACCGCAGCCCCCCTTATTGAGGTATAAAATCTGGATCTCCTAAATCCCAATCTAACATTCATCTCTACACTACACCAGCTTGCAGCTGCTGATAGGTTTATCCTTCATGACAACAGTACTGTCCATGGTACCTGAGATTCAGTTGTGTCTTGATATTCCTGTGCATAAAGGGCTGTTCAAGTTACAGTTGCTAATCTAATGTGGTTACCATTGTCACAACCTTGATTGAATTCAGCAAGCTAATTGGCAACTGTGCAATGTACTTCTGTCTATAATCCCTTGGATTTTGTGGCTGGATCTCTTAGTTTGATAGTGTTTCCCAAATTTGGTCTACAGATGTTCTTGGACTTCAGTTCCCAGAAGCCCTAGTCCCAGGTGCAAACACTTGTGCTTCTGGGAAAATGAAGTCTATAAACACCTGGTTAGAAACCATTGGTTTAATACTTTGAGGTCTGGAAATACTTTTTCTCAACACCTTCCATGTTATTTCTTACTTAAACATCTCAATCATAGGTCTTTGCAACGTCTAACTCTCAAGTTTAACAATTTAATCTATGAATGTCTTCATTTGCTTTTCATAGTATAGGTGCTCTGTTCTAGATAAATTCTCTGTACCTACAGCTCTGGTATCTTTTGAAGAAAAGACAACAGAACTATATATAATATTGCAAATTTGACTGTCCAATATGAGATTTAGGAACTGTTGCTAAGGTAGAATAATAGAATTGCTGTGTTGGAAGAGAAGCCAGAGTCCATTTGGCCTAACTCTCTACTGATACAAGGAATGAATGGCTAAAAAGCCTATTTAATGCTATTTTTAAATTCTCAATCCCTTCTGATGTGACTTGTTTCACTGAGCCTCCTCACCCTCACAAAATCATCCCTGAATGATTGAAACTCATTCAGACTAGCTTAGTTTTCAGTGAGGGTGCCTTATATTGAACCCAGTTTCTGCATCTGTGAATTCCTCTCTGGCTTTCAGATGATGGAGAGCCTAATGTGTGTCTGTAAGTGTTATAGGTGAATCTGTATTTGTAGGTGTTACAGGTGAAGGTTAACCATTCTCAAAATAACCTCCCCCCCATATTAAATACAATAAGGTTTATGATCACTAGTCTTACAAGCAAAATAGTGAAAAGTTCCTCTTTTTTGGATTTAAACCAGTGATGGCGAACCTTGGCACTTCAGGTGTTCCTGGACTTCAGTTCCAAGAAATCCAAGTCTCTGAATCTACATGAAAGGGTTTACTGCATGTGTATGCAGTAAACCCCTTTGTGTGGATTCACAGAGACTTGGGCTTCTGGGAATTAAAGTCCAGGAACACCTGAAGTGCCAAGGTTCACCATCGTGGACCTAAACTCTGGAACAGCAGTTCTGGAAACCATAGTCCAACAAAATGATTTTTCCAGGGTCTGGTTCTGAGGTAGTCCAGGAGGTGCCAGTTGTAGGGTGTAATGGGGATAGAGTCCTGTGTTTCTGACAGTGACATTTTGTGTCTCTTTTTAAAAATATATATCAGATTTTACATTGGTCATTGAAGGCTATGCAACTCCCAAATTTTAATACTTAGAGAAAAAGTGCTTGACAAACTTCCTAAACCTGTTGTTCCTATGTTACTCATCAGAACTGAGGGAGGTTGGTGGACCATGTAGTCTTTGAAAAGGTACCCATGCCGGGGGTGTTAAGAGATACCTGGGCACCTTGTACCTGTCAGGGCTCCCTGCGGTAGGTACAGTGCCCAAAGAAGGGGCTTCCATAACTCCTGGTTGGGGATTGAATTTGAGATGGGAAACGGAAGGGGGAGGGCATAAAAACCAAAATATTGGTCTCTAGACCATGTGTGTGTTTTGAGTTACAGAGGGGGTTTCCTTGGCAATAACTTGCTGCATCTCTTTTTCCCCCCTTAACTGTTTAGGTCATCCGGGTTTGGTTCTGTAATCGTCGCCAGAAGGACCGGCGTGGCTCGGGAGGAGCCCCTCCGGACAACTGTGAGGGTTTTGTTTCCCCACAAGGCTCTTTCCAGCAAGTTCCTTCCTTCATGGGTAGGGCCCAGGGCTATAACCCTGCAGCACTCCTGGCCCTTTTCCAGTTTCACGAAGGGGAGGCCTTTGCTCCTGCCACATCGCCAGTCATGGGCCACCCCACGCATTCAAGCTGAAGGGGCTTCTTAACCGACTGCCTCCCTCTGAATTTTTTAAATCCAAAGGCTGCTTTTGGCTCATCTTTTTAAAATTCTAAACAGGGAAACCTTAAAGGGGAACCTGGGGGGGGGGGGTGTTTGCTCTTTAAAAAATTACCAATCAGGATTCAGATCTCCTTGACAAATAGTATCAATTTTTAGTTGTCCCTTGTAATTATATTAATCTATTACATTCTCGAAGTGAAAGGTGCTTCTATGTGCTTTTAGAATATCCCCCCCCCCTTTAAAAATAAGCTTGTTTCCTAGAGCCCACTGTATTTGCTGATTTCTGTTGTAGTGATAGAGGAGTAAGTGAAGGGGAAATTTGATCTAGTAATATCTCAACTATTTTCTTCTCCATCCTTGCTAAGAATGAAAAAGCTCTGTAATCTTTACTCACTAAACAACAGTTCTGCTGAAATCACTGGGGTTCAGAAAAGCTTTAGATAGTGTTATTTAGGAAACTAGCAGATGAGGTAAAATGTTACTACTTTGAATAGGTAGGTGGGGAATCAGGAGCTTGAACTGTATTAGATGCAACAAGGATTGTTCAGGCCAGAACCAACATCTGTACATCATCTCCTAAATGGCTTTATGCAGAACATTTATATCAGAGGCTGCTGCCTCCATGAATGAAGCATTGCATAAATTCCTTTTTCCTTCATTGTAGCATTCAGATTCTGAACGTTTTTCTTAGGAAGCTAAAATGAAAACCATCAAGATATCTACGGTTTCTTCCATGCTCCCACCACCCCCATGTGTGCTTCTCAAGTTATTTTGTTTTGTGTGGAAGAAGCTATTATATTCTCTTTTGGAGGCATTTTAATGTTTTAAAGAATACAATCCATTTAGTCTCTGTACACATTTTGTAATGTGCTCTTGGCATTCTGAACTGTATGACATGAGATCCCTAATAAAACATTTAACCACAGTGTATGCCATCTTTTTAGGAAAACAAAGATAATTTTGAGGAAGTGGCAAAATAATCAGAATATACAAAGGTGAACAACCAACTGCTGCCATCTTCAGTTGCACAATCCTGTAGGAATAGTGAACAGTCTTCCCAAAACTCTCTTATCATCTATGAACAATGGTTTTTATCCTTTGGCACCAGCCAAAAAAAGTATGCTTTGCAACATTATTGGTGCTGTTAAAATACATGATACTCAACTGCCTGTTTTCTAAAGGGCTGGTCAGACCTCTATAAACTCCAAGCCATTTTTATATGAATTTTCGTTTCCTCCATTCTGAAAAGGAATGTTGTATGTTTTCTGTATACAGACAGTAGCCTGGCTGTCGCATTCCAAGGACATTCAAGAAACAAAATGGCCACCACCCCCATTGTGCAGGCAGGGCAAAATCGCCTTCTGGCTCTTGAAACTGACAGTGTGACCCGGCCCCCAGCTTGAAAAGGTTGGGAACCCCTGGTATATATAAAAAAGGCCACCTTGGAAAAGGTTAATAACTTTATTACATTTTGATTCAAGATGTGGCCTATTTTTTAAATTCAAGATCGGGCACTCTAATGCAGCCCTGATGTCCCAGAAAGTTGGGAAACATGACTAGAACTTTATTTAAAAAGTGGACAGGATACACCAGCATTGCAGTTTGGATTTATTTCAGTAATTGTGGTAAAATCTATTGCAAAACAACAAAAGCACTGAAAGAACTGAGTCTTCCTTCTTTCCTTAAGATAAAAGCGACTTGGGAAGTGGTTTACAGAAATAAACTCTATTCCTCATCTTAAAAATGGCAAGACCTTTGGTTATGTTGCTTGCTTTTTATTACTAAAAACCTGTCACTGACATACAGGCATAGTTCCAGCAATTTTGAAAGCAGCATTAATACTAGACTCCCTGCACTAGAGACTGAGCATAGGTAAACACAGCTTTGTACAATGAAGGTTTTATGCTGAAGGTGTATATACTGGATGAGGGGTCAATGTGCAATGTTGAAACAGGATCCTACACACAGGACAACACTTTACTCTGTACTAAGTGGTCAGGTTAGAGTAGGACAAGGCAGCAAAATGGCTCTAAGAATAGCTGAGGTCTCCAAGGTCACCTGAGCACCTTTTCATTTGGGGGGAGGGGATCATTTTTTAAAAACAATTCTGACAAAAAGCTTGTTTCCTCTTTTGGAGACCTGCAAGGACAGAGATTCTTAAATAACCTATGGGCGGCCCTTTGAGACCTATTCCTTGCATTCAGGCAGCTCCTGATTTCATTTGGGGGGGGGGGTGTGGCGGCTAAAATTAGCCATTTCTGGCCTTGGTGAAACAGATTCTTTGGGCAAAAGTTTGGACCCTAAGACCTGCCGAGAGGCCGCCGATCTCCAGGCACAGCAGGAGTAGGTCAAGTATCTGGTCAACAGGCGGTTCAATTTTATTCCTCAAGGCAGCCCATGCAAAAGAAGGAACATTCTCAGAACTGCTCTTGGGCTGCGTCCTCCATCCATACAGTTGGGTTCAAAGAGACCCACGTTTTGAGTTTGGCTTTGGAGTATGTTCCTGAGCAATGGTTTCCATCTTTTGGTCCTCTAGCTCTCAGAAGCCCAAGCCAACATGGCCAATAATAAGGAGTTCTGGTATTTGGGTGTTCAGAACATCTAGAAGTCCAAAGGCTTGAAATTCAAGTCTCACTGCTACTAAAGGGAACAGAATGTAAAATGACCGGGCCTAAACATACCACAGTACAGTACACAGTTCCCCTCTCCTACGTTACACCCTTTTCACACAACCTTTTGAGTTTCAAGGAGAAAAAAGTTGGCCACCACTGTCTGCAGAGCTTTATCCATGATAAGACAGCTGTTTTCTTCTCAGCTCCAGCTTCCCCCTTTCCTTCACGAAGGAAAATACATGTACATAACCTCTCACAAATACCCTTGAAGGGGGCATATCCAAGCTCTTCTGTGCTGGCTGCTATCAGATTAAGTGCGAAGAAACCCCAGAATGAAAAGGAAAAAAAGGAGTAGCATTAATATAGGGTTGAAGAGATTAAAGCCACAGATCTCACTTCTTGATGCAATAACTCTTTGAAAACCCAGTTTAACAGATTCATTGAAGTACAAGCTTTTGCGGACCACAATTTGTCAGTATGGCTAGGAAAATAGTATCACAGAGACTGCAGTATGAGTTACTATCCTTATTGTGCATCAATTTGGGCTTCTTCCTAGTGTATGACAATATCCCCCTTTTCTCCTTGCATTTCCTTGCTTTTGGCCTCAGTGTGCATTAAACATTTTTCTTCCTCCTCGTGCATGCGTCATGTCATTATCTACACAGCACTTGAGAACTCATGCAGCTGACAAAATGGGGCACAATCTTCTAGCCCAGTGATGTCAAACTTTGGAACTCCAGGTGTTCTTGGACTTCAGTTCCCAGAAGCCCAAGTCTGCACTCCTACTGAAAAGGGCTTCTGAGAATTGAAGTTCAAGGACAGCTGGAGTGCCAAGGTTCACCATCACTGTGAATCTAGCCTCTCGGGCACAGTAGACTTGCTTTTGATGCAAAACAAAAAAAGCCACATTAATGGGATAAATGTACAGCTATAATAATTTGTTGGGTTGTCTTCTTCTTTTATGAGCAGGGGTTCTCAAGTTTACCGCTCCATGGGTTAGACAACTCCCCCTCAGAAAGCTGAGTGGGCCGGGCATGTGGTTTTCTCCTGCCACAAACACTGCCGTAAACCATGGCAGGCGCGTTTGCACATGCGCGGGCATGTTTGTGCATGTGTTTAGGGCTGTCATAAATGTGTCTGCTTCTGCGGTCGTCGCCGTGGGCCAGATGGAATGGCATTGGAGGTTTGCCTGCAGTCCACAGGCTGCGAACCCGTTTTATGAGGTTTGGCAAGGGCTTCTTCCTATCCAAAGTGTACACCAGGGATTCCCATCCTTTTCATGCTGGGGGCTGGGTCAAGCTCTCTCAGTAAGCTTTGAAAGCCAGACAGCCATTTTGCCATGCCTGCATGATGGGGGTGACCATTTTGTCCCAACAGCTTCAAAGGGGTGGCCATTTTGTTTCTTGAAAGCCCTTGAAGGGAGGCACAAGAAATGGTGTTGTGGGCTGGATCCAGCCCACGGCCTTAGGTTGGGAACCCCTGGTGTATACGTATGATGAGATCCTTCCTGCATCTGTTTCTGTCCGTCTTTAAGGCAAGAGATCAGAATGGCAAAAGTATCTCGAAACAAAGAGGTAGTAGATGCACCCTCTTCCTCCATATTCTTCTTCTTTTGATGTAAAAGCTACATTTGCTTTAGATGTGTACAAATTAGACATCTATACTCGACCTTTCAGTGGCCCGTTAGCTCAAGCGGAGGCATAGGAATATAGCCATTTATGTTTTCCACCTGTTTCTATACCTTCACTCCTACTTGTTTCTTGGTAGCAAAGCATGAGAAAATACACCCCTCTCACTCATAAGAGCACACACTTGTTCTTACACAGCTATCACACCATCACTTTCTTCACGTGAACCCAAGGAGAAAAGTAAGCCCTGGGAGTATCACAGAGGTGCATTCACTTCATCGCACCCTCTCTCATTTATGGACACCAGGGGCCTTTCTCGATATTGATCCTGTAAAGACAGAAGGCTGGTTAGCTTGCTCGTGGATCAGACACAGGGCTTTTACTCTGAAGAGGCAACCGTTCTATCCAAATTACTTTGCTTAGACAGCTTTGCACCCCTGATCCAATCAGAATCGATGCATTCACATTTTCCTAAGATGTGCTTCTGAGACAGCCTGTGCACAGGACAAGTTCTTCCTTTTACGACGTGTGCACGTTTTAAAGCCCATCTGCATTGACTGTCCTCACACTCTGTCTAGCTGGCTCTGTGCAGCTGGTTCTTGCAGATGAAAACCTGTAGGTTTTGCCAAAGGAACAGTCTATTCACAGTCAAGTTCTCCTTGTACACCTTCATCAGTATAAATGTCCCTTTGCCAGATGGAGCTGGCAATCTGGCAGTGTTATGCCTTCCAAACAACGGTATGATGGCCCACAGGGATACAGGAACTCATCCCGGTGCGTCCCAGCGACTGGCACCTTCCCCCCAAGAAGCAGGCAGAGATAACAGGAATGTATGGGATTTCTCTCCCCCCCCCCCAACAGGTGCCCCCATCACTTCCTGTCCATGGCCCTGCCAAGGTGTCCAGCACACAACCTGCTTCCAAACAAGAAAGCAAAAGGAAGAAGGCAGGATCCACTATGTTGCTGGGAGATGAGTAAAGCACCTTATTATTCCTTCTGAGCCATTCCCAGATTCTCAATGGATTTCACTTTTCACCAGTTCATTGTCCATATTTCTTTTTAATCCTTGTTTTCCCCTCTTTCCTTGTGCAAATTTCACTAGTAGTCCCAAGTGTCTACAGCCAGCAATTTCATTAAAAAGTTCTGCTTGCAACGCACAGTGAAGTTCTTGGATGTCACCTGTTTTCCAGGGATCATGCCCCTACCACCCACTACAAGCGACAGGCAGCACAGCGGAAATCAGCCTCCTTTACAGCACTGTAGTTGCACCCCACGCAGGCAACATGGAACCATGCATCGCACCCATCACACTGGACCCAGGCCACCATCTCATCCTGGGGAAGGTGGCACTGAGGCGCCGCACATGGCTCTGAAGCTGATAGAGTTTGGGAGAAAACTTGGCAGGTGCCTCCCAGAGGGTTTTTCCGCGGCCGGCCACGCCGTTTCCTGCAAGGAAAGAGAAAAAAATAAATGCCACATGTTGCTATTTCTCTCAACAGCACTTTTCACATGTTCTCCAAGCTCATTCGTCCATTCATTGATCAAATCGAATTTTCTGTTTTCAATCGTGGATAACAAATTATATTTCATAAATATTACCGAATAGGGGGCAGATTTTAAATACTAATATTTATCATATGAAGCTAAAAATGACAATAAGAAAACACTTCATTGTGTATGTTGTTTTTTGAGTCAATGTATAAAATAGTTTATTTACAAAAACCTTCATTAGGGATGGAATTTTTGGATTATTATTATTTTTTCGACTGCAATTTCCAGAATTCTCAGTTCTGGGAGTTCAACCTGACAGACAGAAACCTTAAAGACACCTACACGTGGCTCACCTGGGAGAAATGCCTACACTGGAAAGCCTATTTCCACACAATTTCCTGTTCAGAAAGGAAGCTTGTAGCTGGTACCAGGTCTGAATCAGGAAGTTTGACTAGAGCTAGGTCTTAAAGCTTTCCATTCCAGGCATGGAAAAGGGAATTACTTATATTCCATATATTCTGTATGGGCGCGTTTTACTTCTCCTTCCAGGAGCGACGAGGGCATGGGGCAGTTGACTTGGCCGTCACAGGCCGTATCCAGCCCATGGGCCATAGGATGAGAATACCTGCTTTATGGGATGGTGGCTATGGGAAGGGATGGTAGACTTGCTTGGTGCATCAAGGTATGACGTTCCAGCTCCCACTTTGGATGACTTTGTGGGAGCTCCATACCTATCTGCTTTTATTAAAACATATGTCCTAATATGTATAATAATTATAATAATATAATAAGTCTAATGGCATTAAAGGTGGTTATTCACATGGGAGTTGAATCAGAAGAAGGGAATAGTAAAGGAAAATAAATTTCAGGATATTTGGAAGTTATTTTTGGAACATACTGTACCAAGAGCAGGGACAGAGACAGGCGCTCAATCCATTATGCAGTACCCAGGTCTCGAACTGCCGACTTGCCAGTCTTCCAGCTAACAAAGCGAGCTATACTGGATATAGAATAGCCACTCAAAAGAGACTCACCCAGTCGGTGTGATGTGAAGCTTTGGTCTCAGGTCTTTGTGTGGGTTCTGGCTTCCTTCTGGTGCTCTCTGCGGGAGCCGCAAAGGGTCGTTGCGACAGTGTGTGTAACTACCCAACCACTGCTCTTTCTTCGCCGGCGGCTGTTCCTCCTCCAGACGGGTAATCTCGTCCTCTAGCTCAGGCAGGAGTCTGTGTGCCGACTTGCGGCGATTCCGAGAGGTCCGTGGCTGGCTGGGGGCTTCTGTGGGGCGGCTCTGGTCGCTGAGAGAGAAGGTGAAGGGCTGCGGCTTGAGTTTGCTGAGGCTGCCGATGGAGCTGAGGATGAGGGTGGCTTTGGAGCGGCAGGAAAGGGAGATGGACGAGTGACGGGAGAGCGGGCGGATGCGGTGGTTGCCGGACGGCAGCACTGGGCGGAAGCCGTACGAGGAAGCCCAGGGAGCTTTGGGCTCCGTGATAGCAGCAAAATCCTGGGGCCTGACGTAGACCTTTTGGAAGAGGAAGTAGAACTCGGAGTTGCCGTGTGGGGATGGCAGGGCACAGCCCTCGGGGACTGGGCTGGGGTGGCCAAAGGTCAGAAGATCCCCGTCGTTCAAATCCACACGCTGACTGCGCGGAATACGGACAGCATTGACGTAAGTACCTGAATAAAAAGAGAAAAATGGCTCTTGAACTAGGGTGAACAACTGTGTCTGCCAGATGTTATTGGATGGCAACTTCCACCAGACCTGGGCAGCCCAGCCCGTAATAATTTCATGTCAGAGATTAATCTGGGATGAAAGGATTTTTAGGGGATGCATGAATGAGGCTCCTTTTTTTGTCCCCAAGTGCAGCTCTTGGGTATTGAAACCCAACCTTCCAGTCCCCAGCTCAGCATCTTACCACTAAGCCACCGGGGGAGCTGCTAGCCCAGCTTGTGGTACACAATGAGACAGTAAGGGCCCCAAAAAGCTGTGTTGGGCTTTATGTATTGATTTAGCCACACTTGTATCCTGTCCGTCCCCCCATATACAATGCTAGCAGAATCGCTAAAAACAAACTGAGCAATAAATCCCACAAATACCATGCCTAAAAACAGATCAAACAAAGGCCTTTGGCAACTGATGAATGATTAAGGGCTTTTTAGCAGTGCTGGTGGGATATACAGAAAGCCTCCCCGAAGATTGTGGTATTTCTGAACCACAATTGGACATACCCTGGACAACGGCCACCTTGTGACGGCTAATCATTCTCACACTAAACTAGACAATAATGAGAAGCATGAGACAGAATTGTAGGCTATCTAAGTATATCATTATAACACTGGGTCAGGCAAAGGAATTACGGAATGAATTCACCAAAGGTTTGCTTGATTTTGCCAGATACACGATTGGCCTAGACATGAAAGCAGCAGAAAGTGGATGTTGCATCTGTTTTTCCTTGTTTTCAATAGTTTTTAAATTGTGATAATTCTGTTTTAATTAAACTGTGTGATTAAACTGTAGTACTGCAGTCAAAACTGCTGGCATTATGAGTTCGATGCTGATAGTCAGTTCGATGCTGACTCAGCCTTCCATCCTTCTGAGGTCGGTAAAGTGAGTACCCAGCATGCTGAAGGCAAAAATGTTAATTACATTGTGAACCATCCAGAGTGTGCATTAAGCACTATGGGGAGATAGATGTATAACTACTATGGCTATGAACACCACTGTAATTCGGCATTCTGAATTAAATGAAGTTTTCAAACTGTTTCCAAGAGCAGCTCTCCCATGCTCCAATATAATTGTTCTAAAATTCCCAGTGCCCGGTTCACTTTGGCCAGATTATCCCTTTTCTCTCTGTGGATCATAAAAAGAGAGCTTATCAATGCCACATGTTAAAAATATGCATGTAGTCACAGGATTTGTAAAAAGCTGATGACACACACAAAGGAAACAGGAAAAACAGTGCAGCCAAAGTTCATACAATCTTTGCATGGACTGAATTTTACAGCTATTTGCCTTCACTACTGCGCAGATAATAACCATACAACCATCTATGCCAGGGGTCCTCAACTTTTTAAAGCCGGGGGCTGGTTCACTCCCCCTGACTATTGAGGGGCTGGACTGGTGGTCGTGCCACCGCCACCACCTTACAACATCCACCTTGCTACAGAGCACCGTCAGGGACACACTAAGCCAAGTGGAGGGGACAAGGATTGAGGCAGCGGCAGAAGCGGCAGCTGGAGCGAGGGTGTGGGCTGGTTAACTTGGTGATGCAGGCCAAATCTGGCCTGTGGGCCATAGGTTGAGGATCCCTGATCTATGCATTTGTGTGCCAAAAGACTATAAAACTTCATTAATTAGCTGTGTTCAGTTCTACACAAAAATGTGTCTCTGAAATCATACACCTCAGAAGCTGCATAGCACCTTTATAAAACTCAGTTCCTGCTACTTAGGAACTGTAGATATTTTGTGGAAATAACTTAGTCTGCATCCTTTAATTGATATTTTATGGACACAAAGACAGAAGCATTCCTATACCTTTCCAGCCATAACTTGACTATTGGAGCAGACTGAGACTCAGTCCACAATTAGGCATCATGAGTTCAATTAAGAATAAATAATCTGACTCCCAAATTGTAAAGGAGAAAAACTAAGGTAAAGATAACCTTTGCTTGAAAACCAGTTGTATCTGACTATAGGGTTCAGTGCTCACCTCTGTTTATAGCCAAAGAGCCAGCGCTGTCTGAGATTGCAGAAGTTTCCATGGACATGTGGCAGGTATGACTAAACACAGAATGTGTTTACCTTTACACCAAAGTTGTACCTATTTATCTACTTGCAATTTCTTGCTTTCAAACTGCTAGGTTGGCAGGAGCTGGGACAGAGGTCATGCAGCACTCGGGTCTTGAACTGATGACTTGCCAAACTTCCAGTCATCAAGTTCAGCATCTTAATAACTAGGCCACCACAGTCCCAAATAAGGTAGGCTCCAAATATTTCTTCAATTGAGAAAATGAAAAGTATTAAGAGTCGTAAACACTTTTTTTAAAACTTCAGACTAACTGAAAGGAGAAAGTTGTCAAAACAACAACAACCAGGTATTAATCCAACATATTTTGCAACCCCAGATTCCTTTACATTGGAACAAACAGAACTTTTCAAATTTTCTGAAATGTTTGTACAAATATTAATTATACTGTACTACTATAAAGGTAAAGGTTTTCCTTGCTCGAAAGCCAGTTGTATCCAACTCTAGGGTGCAGTGCTCATCTCTGTTTCTAAGCCGAAGAGCCAGTGCTGTCTGCTTCTGCAGACGTTTCCGTGGTCATGTGGCAGGCATGACTAGACACCAGAGCGCACGGAACGCTGTTACCTTCCCACCAAAGTGGTCCCTATTTATCTACTTGCAAGTTCTTGCTTTCGAACTGCTAGGTTGGCAGGAGCTGGGACGAAGACGGGAGCTCATTTCTGTCCTGCAGTACTCGGGAATCGAACTGCTGACCTTCCGCTTCCCAGTCAGCGTCTTAGCCACTTGAGCCACTGCAGTACTACCATAGTAATGGCTAAAACCTGCACGTCTCAGAATGGTTGTCTCTTTGAACAACCTGTGACCCTTTCCCTCTTTTGAGAAAGGGCAAGCACCTCCTGAATAAACTGAATATGTTTAACACTCCAAGATGAAGGAATGCAGGAATGGCCTCCTAAATTGTCAGATGTGAATTGAGCCCCACCTCTTGAAGGCAGGACCTTTCCAAGGACTCACCATGAGTGCTGCAGTCCACCAGACTAACCCGCCACTCCTCAGTCGTGCTGTCAGTGTCCCTTTCTGCATGTATCTCTGCGTGACTCCGGGAGATCAAGGTTGGATTCTGCTCTGACACCAGAAGGACATCACAGACCTCGGCTCGACGACCCAGTCGATAGATGCAGCTCGGCTTGGCAGGTCGGAAGGTGTAGAGATCCCGGTTGGGCGAATCCTCTGGAGATGCTGGGCCCATCCTGAGTAACTGGAAACAGGGAAGAGGTTCCGAAAACATGGCGAGTTCTCTTTGTTTCCCACCAGCATAGGATGGATACCTGTCAAGATGCTCTCTCTTCAGTCAGGAGGAAAGGTGGGGCTGAAATCTAATAAATTAGAACAGGAGTCCGATAGCAGCAATGAAAATTTGCAGGGTTCTCACGCACTCTATGAAAAGTCAACCTTCAGGCTTCCACTCTGATATCAATGAGCATTTAGACAAATATATATACCTGTATAGGGTTCTTCACTGAAGGTAAAATAAAGAGCGCTGAGTGCACAGAGGAAAAATCCGCAGTGCAAAATTAGGATTTGGACAGGATAAAAACTGGGTGCCCTAGAACATAAAGTGTGAAACCACATGTCTAAGTGAAACAATGGGGTAGGAGTACTTTACCAGAGCGATCACTCACATTCACTGCTTCCCTGATTGCACAGACAAATATACACCTCTCCCAGCCGTAAGACCCGTTCCTTCCCCAGCGAACGTTAAGCCAGCCACTCTAGAATCTGTGCCTTCTCCATCGGGCAGGTTTCCTTCAAGTGCAATTTGTTCCAGGATGGGTCAAGAGCCCGTGTAAACAGGCACAAATACCGCTCCGGGCAAGGAGCCCCTGGATGCTTTCCTTCCCAGCCGTGCAGCGACGATATCCAGGCAACAAGTTCAAGCAGCAAAGTGCAAAGCAGGTTTCTGGTGCAGACAGGAGTTGCGTGTCTCTGTGCAACGTGAGAACCGCCCGGCCCTTGACTCCTGAGCGGAAGGGACGCCTGGCTAACTTCAAAACCGCGGAGGGTTGGGGGGACAATCCGGATTCAGGCCTCCATTTGCACCTTCGCAACGAGGTACATTTCAGTCGCGCTCTCCCCCCGGGGTTCACAGAACTCTGCAGCTGCCACCGCCGTTCTAGAACGTTGGGAATCTTCAAAGGTGGCAGGAGGGACTTGGCGCGTGTCAGAGAACGCCCGTTGCCGAGGCAACGCAAAGCGAAGCCTGCATTCTAGAACCCCTTGGATTCCTGCCTATGGCGGCCGGGGGGGGGGAGCCGCGCAACCACCTCCCCCAGCTCGAGACCACAGAAGAACTGCCCTTGCCTGTGTGCTGCCGCCACCCACCCGGGCTCCGAGCGGCGCGCGCTTCCCGCCGATTGGACCAGCCACGGCAGGATAAAGGAAAAGAGAGGATGCAGTTTCAGGTTTCTATTGGACAAATGAGGAACAAGCCTCCTCTTCTGATTGGCTGGGAGGAGACAGGAGAGGCCGGCGTTGTCGGAGCGCGCGAGAACCAGAGACGATGTGGGGCGGGGCTGGGTCTTCTGGCGCGCTCGCTCGGGCTTGTGAGCCCTCCCCAGCGACGCATGCGCAGGAAGGGGAAAAGAGCAGGGCTATACACTTTATGCAGCAGTTCTCAACCTTTTAAAGCCAGGGGCCGGGTCACGCACCCGCAGACAGCTTCGGGGGCCGGACGGCCATTGTGCCCTTCCTCCACTACATGGCATTTCCTGGTGTGGTGGAGGCGGTGGGGCCCCCACATGAAATGGTGCCGTGGGCCGCATCTGGCCCACGGGCTGCAGGTTGAGAATCCCTGCTATACAGACTAGTGGTCCACCTGTCATTTGATCATTGCGCCTGGCTCTCTAAAGGCCTGACATCTGGGGCAGGAAGGAGCCTGGACAGCTGCCATTCAAACTCCTAATAAGCTCCTTGTCCAGATATAACTGCATGCCCTCAATTTCTGCAGAGGAATGACTGATCTCCAAAATGTCCTCTCATTAACAGCCCTAAAGGTTTCCCTTGCTCAAAAGCCAGTCATATCGGACTCTAGAGTTCAGTGCTCATCTGTTTCAAAGCCAAAGAGCCAGCATTGTCTGCTTCTGCAGACGTTTCCGTGGTCATGTGGCAGGCATGACTAGACACCGGAGCGCACGGAGCACTGTTACCTTCCCACCAAAGTGGTCCCTATTTATCTACTTGCAATTTCTTGCTTTCGAGCTGCTAAGTTGGCAGGAGCTGGGACAAAGACAGGAGCTCATTCCGTCCTGCAGTACTCAGGAATCGAACTGCTGACCTTCCGCCTCCCAGTCAGTGTCTTAGTCAGTTGAGCCACTGCAGCCCTGCTGCAGCTCAAACTCAAGGCCACGTGTCCCTTCATGCAGTTAAAGCATCTCGTATTGGGTCTTCCTCTTTTCCAGCTGCACTCCACTTGTCCTAAGCATCCACGTATGTTCCAACGAATCTTGGTTTCTCATGTGAAGCCAATCCTGAGCTGGGGGTGGCTTTGGGCCTGAGCAGGAACAGCTTTCAAGATGGAATCAAACCCCGTTTCAGCCAAAATATGCAATCCCTACAAATCCCATATGTACAAACTCCTCCCCCTCAATTAACAAAGGAGGGGGGAGGGGAGGAGGCCAAAGCGTCTTCTGCTGTCAGAAATGTTTAATTACTTCTTTGATCAACTCACTTATCATTTGGGCTCAATGTGGCAATGCCCCATAGATTCTCTATGGGGTTCAGGTCAGGCAAGTATGCTGGCCAATCAAGCACAATAATCCAATGGTCATACTTTGTATCCTGCTTCTTGATAATTGTTGTCTCAGTGTCCTGACAAAACTCTTTATGTTGGCCTGGGGAGAGGAAGATCTTTTCTGTTTTAATTGTGAAAAAGAGGTGAGGCAAGGTCTAATTTATGGGGGGCAACTGACAACTGTTCTTCCGGCCAGCTAAATAGGCAATAATTTGGTAGGACAAAATGGAGGCCATACTAATTTAATTAATTTAGATTGTTAGAGAAAAGTTTTAAACCTTGGTTATTTGACTATACTCCTTGGCTTCTTATCACCTAAAAAAGTTGAAGGGAAAGCAACTTCTAAATATAAATTATCAATGGCTTGATTTTTGCAGCAAAGGTCTTGAACTAAGATTGCAAAACCCAAAGTGGAAATTAAGGATAACCTCCAAGATAGAATTAAAGGACAGCATTTAAGAAACAAGAAACTTGAGATGGTTGTATACTAGTCAAATAATCTTTATTTACATATATTAAGG
The DNA here is from genome assembly GCA_035047305.1 of Bradypodion pumilum. Lineage (NCBI taxonomy): Eukaryota > Metazoa > Chordata > Lepidosauria > Squamata > Chamaeleonidae > Bradypodion > Bradypodion pumilum. The sequence goes on along the minus strand of JAWDJD010000002.1, from coordinate 444,993,482 downwards.
CTATCTACACCTACATTCTGTCCACAGCCCAACAAATGCTCTTTCACATCTTAGGTGCTGGCACTGGGGCTTCTGTCCTTGTCCACTTCCTCTTCATCTAAGATAGCAGAACCCAGAACTTGCAGGTCATCCAGCACAGCAAAGAGAGACTCTGTGGGAACAAAGCAATAAATAAGAGATTTGAAGAATAGGCTAGGAAAGAGGAGTAAAATTATTAGAAAGAGCAGTACAAGAATCTATAAATCAAGAAACTGGAATGGTAACATATGAGGCAGTAATGATAAGAAAACGGCATATTTGGCATCCACAGATGGTGTGGGAAGAGGAGAGAAGGTCTACTGTAGTGCTTGCAGCAACCACAGTGAGAAAGGACTCTACCTTTAGGCTTGGTTTCAGTCTTCCCAGTTGACTCTGCTAAGCCTTGAATAGCTGCTCGCCGGTTCTGTCTGTGCTGGGCTAAGAGCCCTTCCTGCCTCAAAGTGACCTGTACAAACAGAGGAACAAACCCTGGTGCAAATAACAGTCACTGGTGGGGCAGACAATCCTTCATTTCATTTCTTGAATATACCATCAGTAGATTCTTGTCCTTCTCAAGCTCCCGTACGTGCCCTTCCAGCCGTGCTATTTCCTGTTGCATAGCAGACTCTTTCAGCTTTGCCATTTCCTCGCTGTGAGCTTTGTCTCTTGCTGCCTGTCGCTCAGCCTGACGGAGGGCAACCACTAGGAAGAGATAAAATCAGAAGAAGAGTGATCAAAACTAAATGGGGCAATAACTAGAGTTGGTAATGAGGGAAATGAAGCACATGGTAGTGTGGTAACCAAGAAGATGCTTAACATGAGAACATGCATCCAGTTAAACTCTATTATCTTATTCCCTGTGACAGGAACACTCAAGACTTGAGGCAACCTTCTTTCCCCTTTCTGCTCCTGAAAATCTTTTTCAAATGAATAACTGGAACTGAGCCATTCTACTCTACCATTTAATTGTGTGACTCTCGGAATATCATTAGGCAGATAGACTTTGGTCAACACACTATCTGTTATTTAATGCAGCATGGCCTAAATTCAATTGCTAGTCTCAACTAAAATGGACCCGCTAAATAAATATTGAAAGATTAATCTAAAGTTGTAAAAATCTTAGGTTCCTTGAGGATTTTCTGCCACAGATGACAAAACTTCACAAGCATTATGAGATTTACCTGCCTTGGTGTGCTCTCTCCGTGCTACATTGAGACATTTCTCCATTTCTGACAGATCCTTATGCAGCTGCATCTCAACTGTAGTTACTTTCTCCTGTAGGGCTATGAGGAGAGGACATTAATTGTGAAGGAAGGCAAGGTCTTTCTTCTATACCAAAATAGAAAGGGAGAAGTAGAAACGAATGTCATCGTCATATTAATGGCACCATACCCGTCCCCAGTGGTTTCATGTTCATGTAGCATGGGAGATGAGGCAGAACATTGAGGGACCTCACAGGCCATGGCACTGAATAGGATAATGGAACTATAGAGATACTCAGTTCACCATCATCTTTGTCCGGGGGCGGGGGGGAGGGGGGGAGGAGGCCAAAGCGTCTTCTGCTGCATAAGTGGGACTGGAACAGGCCCGTGATTATCACGGAGGTCATAAAATCTTGACATCTCCCTGGCAAAGTAGATGGATACTTGTGGGTTGCCCACGTGAATTGACCAGCACCTTTCCCAAATGGTCCAGCGGGCCATGAACACTGGCCGGAGATCAACCTTGCCAAGCAGGAAAGGATCATTGGGTATGGGCATATAGTCATAGTAGCAATAGCGACTCCATCTTCCCTGTCTGAGAGCCCAGAGCAGAGTAGGACATATGCCACAATAGAAACCCAAACTGCACATGTTATCTCTCCACGTCCGCAGGATGCGCTGGGCAAGGCAAACAGCCTCTATCCAGCTAGCACAGGAAGTCTCCAAGGTCGTTCAGATTAGGCAAGAACAGTGAGTCACTGTTCTGCTGATTCCTTTCCCTATGGGCAACCTTGGTACGTAGTAGCTTCTTAGACTGGCAAATGTAATTAGCCAGTAATATGCTTTGTAGACTGCCTTCTGTGACAGGGGTCGTGCGTAGGAGACCCTGGAGTAAAAGGTCAATAAAAGTAGCTTCTCTGAACTGTTCAGGGCTGCTGGCATTCATCACATACCCATCTCGCTTGTCTTCCTTGAATTCGGCACTCCGGACAGAGCTAACCATTACAACAGATACTGAAGACCCCCAGAACAGGAAGTCAAAAAGACTCTAGCACCAACTCTGAGATCATAGATCAGTTGGTTCGGACAGGGAAACTATTGAACAGCAGAGTGGGTGGTACACAACAGAAAGTACAGCCCAATGGAGTGAGCTCCTGTCTCTGTCTCAAGCTCCTGCCAACCTAGCAGTTCAAAAGCAAGAAATTGCAAGTAGATAAATAGGTACCACTTTGTTGGGAAGGTAAACAGTGTTCTGTTCATTCTGGTGTTTAGTCATGCCTGCCACATGTCCATGGAAACGTCTGCAGACATGGACAGCATTGGCTCTCTGGCTGTAAACAGAGATGAGCACCGAACCATATAGTCAGATACAACTGGCTTTCGAGCAAGGGTGACCTGTTTTCACCTCTCCCACTGTACCATAACTGTTGTCTCCACACCATATCTGCCTTGCCTGCCATAACAACACTGGCCTCTCCCCTGTTTCTCTTCATTTCTTTTATTTTAGGGTAGCATAAAGGCCAATATGCTCAAGTGGGGCCTGTTAGCAGACAACAACACGCTGTGCAAATATGGAGAGATTCAGAATCCAATTGCTATCAGAAACATGCACCGATGAGGACTTAAGCTTGGCTTCATTTTGACATTCCAGGGTTTGTTCTGGACACAAAAGGTTAGAATATTCCCCACCCCCCAATCAAATAATCACTGAGACAGAAAGTTAAGCAAGAACAAAGTCTGTGCTTTTCTTTTTCTAGACAAACATGGGAACTAGCCTCAACCCAAGCTACTTCCCGCAAAGAGGTGACCCTCCTTTGGTGTTGCCTCATTTAGCAAAGGTTTCTTTCTGCAGCAGATAATATAAAACAGTCCTTAGATCTGAGGCCATTAAAGGGTAGGAGAGATGGCAATGGCTAGCATAGAACAGCTGACTCACAGTGAAAGGCCTGATCCTTCAACAAGATGGATGCTCTGTAGGTGGGAGTTCTCCAGGAAAAGAAAACATGACAGAAGAAGATGAAGGTTAACCAGTCTTTCCCCAGCGAAACGGAGCATACCTCTCTCGTATTTCTCCTGTAACTGTCCCAGCTCCTGCCTCAGATTCTCAGTTGCCTCCTCGCTCCTCTGAAGGTCCAGATGAGCAGCCTCCAGCCGTCTCTCTGTGGCCTCCTGCTCCTGCCTCAAGGTCTGTTCTGCCAATGCCTTGGCCTCCAGAGCCTCTTTCAGGCTCTGGGATCTCTCCTTTAGTTCCCAGAGCTCAGCTTCCACTGTATAAGAGAGAGAGAATGGGGGGGGGGGGGGGTTGACAGTCATTGCAGCACAGAGCACAGTATCCACCAGGAATAGGCAGGTCTGCGAAGGTGATTTGGAGGCAGCCCATTGGATTCCCAGCTAGAGTTGTTCTGACCCATTTCCACACTGATTTGCACACATATCAGGGAACCATGTGGATTTCAGAGTCAACCTGAGTTCCAGTTTGTGCTTTTGTTTGGGAAGTGTGAATTGGGACAGTTTTCACCAAAATAAGGACACAACCCAACTCCCCTCAATCAGCTCCCAAGATACTGGAAAAAAGCCGGGTGTTTCCATTTAATGTTTGCTCATCATCATAAGTGTTGTTCTTCATCCAAGCGAAACTATTTTAGACTACAGACGAAAGCCTATGTATAAGAATTCTTACTCATTCAAAACAAAAATCTCTCAACAGAGAAAACTAGAGAGAAAAAGCTAAAATCAGTCCCTCTGACTTTCTATGTGCAAGAGGTTTTGATTTGCAGAAAGAATTATTCAACTGTGCAGACAGAAACTGTGCCACTGAGTGAGAGCTAAGCCCAGACTAAATCACCTCTTTCTCGTGCTTCAGTCACCTTCTTCTCCACAAGTTGAGCCCCACGCTTGAGCTCCAAGGAGAGCTGATCCCGTTCTTCATGCAACATCTGCAACTCAGTTTGCAAATCTTTGTAAGATGGCTGGATCCTTGGAATAAAGCCATCAGAGATATTATATTTCAGGCTTCTGAAACCAACTTTGCCATTTTTGTGTTTTTAGTCATGCCTCTGAAGTATGCCTCAATAATAAATAGTTTTGAGTGAACTGGGCAAAGGGAGATACATGCAGCTAAGTTATCCTATTCATACTCAGGAGTTTGGGCTTCTGACACTAAACCCACAAGAGCAAAAAATCTTTCTTGAGCAATCACTGACATCCTTCCCAGTGTTTGCTTTTTTATATATAATCCACTATCCACCAAATTTGCTGATATAAAATAATTCTTAAATGGAGACGCAGCCATCCAGTTTAAAAAAGGTACTGATTCTTAACTGGCACTCAAATGCCATTTCGGAAATGGTCCAAGTCAATGGCTAACTCTTCCATCTGCATTCTTGAATATGAAGCAGGGATCCATACCTCACGGGTTGATTGCAAAACAAATTAGAGTCACAGGAGGTATTAGACCAGTGGTTCCCAACCTTTTTTTGGCCGTGCCACACCTAAGCATCTTTAAAATCCTAATGCCCACCCCTTGTGACATATAATTCGTATTATTCAACAAGTGAACCCCTATTCATGTGGAGGAAGCCTAAAAGACCATTCACCATTCTCAAATTGTCCTCCTTAAAAATCAAATTGCCTCTCTGTGGGGCATGTGCCCCACGCTGGGAACCATGGTATTAGACCACTGGTCCACTGATCCCAATATGACGCTCTCTCTACTTGCAAGCTTTATATTCTGCCACTGATCTACAGCATTCTTCTTTTTCAAAAAAACAACATTTATTTATTTATTTAAAATATTTCTATCCTGCTTCTCTCACTTGAAGCAGGATAGTGACACAAAGCAGTTCAACAATATGATTAAAACAATAAAAACAGTTAAGCAATCCCTTCTATAAACCAATTTAAAAAAACATTTTAAAACCATCTAAAAATATCCCTTCCCTCCCACCGCAGTTAAAAGCTGTCAGGACAAAAACCCATATGAGCTAAATAAGCCAGCGGGACTGGGATGTTGATGCATCCATGCCCCATGCCCGCTGGCATAGCCATGTTTTCAGTTGTTTTCTAAAGGGGAGCAGCTCCGTCTGGAGGCGTAGTTCGGATGCCAAGAGGTTCCAAAGGGCCGGGGCTGACACGGAAAAGGCCCTCCTCCTGGTCTCTGCCAGATGAGCTCCTTTTGCTGAAGGGACCATAACCGAGCCCCTCCGGTCTGCCCTTGTGGGACGGGTTTGACACCTTGGGGTGACGCGGTCCTGAAAAGTTGTGCCTTTCAGCCTGCCTTGGGATTAGATTGCACACACTTTTCTCAAAAATCTGTTATCATTTTTCATGCACATTTCTTCAAGTACAAATGACACATCAGGGAACCATGTAAATGACACATCAGGGAACCATGTGAGTGTGATAAGCAGCTGGATTGCTCTCCAAATGTGAAAGTCTGCGATGCCAATCAAATTAGCAAAAGGGGAGGATAATGGGAGTTGTAGTCAAATAATATTTTATGGGCCACAGAAGCCCCACTATAGGATGCTAGTTTTGAACTTACGTCTCTTGGTCTGATATTGAAGTGCAAGTTCTCTCCTCTTGGTGGAGTCTGGCTAGTGCCATTTTCTGACACACAAGCCCTAAAGGACAAAATTGTTCAGTTACCTCATGGGCAGAGTAAAATTCTTACCATCAATCAAGAGAAAATTACCCATTTGATGGTGTATAAGACCCACCCCCCCAATACCCTGGAAAAATGGAATGCATCTTGTACTGTATATAGTGGCCTATAGTGGGCTATTTTAGTAATAACGGGGTGCATTTTATACTCCAGTGCATCTTATATGTCAGCAAATACGGTACAGTATCTTCAGTAGTTCACACTCGTTGTCAGCTCCCTTCTTTCCTCTGGTTCTGCCCCTGCCCATCCTTTTATGGTTCTCGGTCTTGTGGGTTTTGTGTGTAGAGTTAGAAAAAGCATTCAAAACCACAATCTTTACCTATAAGAAGGGGGTAGGGTGGTGCGTGTCCGGCATTAGCGGCCACACCCTGCCCAACCATCCCGTACCGAGTCGCCCACACTTACCTTTAGACTGTCTGAGGGTCGCCACAAGGGTCCGGTCGCCAAGAGTGGGGCAACCACCCCACAAACACGAACAAAAAAAACTACACGTCCCAGCGTCCTCCATACCACGCAACCCCTCAGCCAATCAGGCTGAAAGAGACGAGTGCAGAGGAGGTGGGGCAAGCTCCACGCGCGGGGGGGGGGGGGAACGCCGACAGGTCCAGGCCCCGGCGACGAAGGCCAGCACCAGCCTCGCCGTGGATTCGGCGGGGTTACGGAGGAGGGGGAGCACCTCTTCTCTCCATGGCCCCAGCGATGAAGGCCGGTGCCGGCCCCGCCGGGCTTCGGTGGGGTTGCGGAAAGAAGGGGGAGCCTTTTCTCTCCACAGCCATGGCAAAAAGCTTATCTCAGGGAGATGGAGCCCAAGAATGGCACTCCATTCTCGGCCTCCATCTCCTGGAGGGAAGACATCGCCTTCCACAGAAGCCGAAAGCTTCGGCCCCCGCCCACCGAGGAAAACAAACCGCTTCTCTACAGGAGATGGTGGCCGAGAATGGTGCTCCGTTCTGGGCCTCTGCCTCCCACAGGGAAAATGCCTTCCACGGAGGGCGAGGGCCGAAAGCTTCGGCCCCCGCCCACCGAGGAAAACAAACTGCTTTCCACCAGAAGACAGAGGCCAAGAACGGAGCGCCATTGTTGACCTCCATCTCCCGGAGGGAAAACCATCCTGAGCTCCCCCCCCCCCGTGTGTGTGTCCTCGCCAAGGCTTCGGAGGGGAGGAAGAGGAGCCAGTCCTCTCCCTGCGCAGCTTCAGCGTGTGTGTGTGTGGCCTCGCCGAGGCTTCGTGGGGGGAAGGGAGGGAAGCCCCTCCTCTCCCCGTGAAGCTTTGGCGTGTGTGTGTGCACCCCCCAAAACCACCCCTACCACTAACACTCAAAGAAACCTGCCCGGCAATGCCGGGCAAAAAAAGCTAATCTTATTATTAATCTTAACCTATAAATCCAAGGGTTAACCGTTGGAACTGGCTATAGGTTGCTATGCCTCACCCTACTTGCCTGCACTCACCCTTTCCTGCACACGGCCGATCTGGGTCCGCAGGTCAACGAAGGATTGAGAAAACCGGCAGTGGGGCAACAGCCCCACAAATGCGAAGAAAGGGAAACAACTTCACTTCCCAACATTCCTTGCGTCGTGCCGCGCCAGAGCCAATCAGGCTGAGAGGCTCTCGCACGGCGCAGCGTTCGGAAACGCGCCGCAGCCAATCAAAAGAAAACCATTTAAAAAAAAACACAGCACAAACACAAAGCACCAACCCATAACTACAAGCCCCAGCGTCCTGCGCGCCATGAGCGTGCAGAACGCTGAGGAAGCCGACACCCAAAAAATAAAACAAAAACGCCGGGAGAGCAAGTCCGCCAAGCCGCGGGAACCAAAGCCCCCCTCCCCAACGGCGCCTGAAGCTCCTAATCGGAGTTTCCCCTTTAATATCACTGGGTGGGGGGGGTTGTGCTCCCCCTCTCTACTGGCTCCCCCGGGGTTGAGAGGGTTGGGGGGACCAAAAGAGACTGTCTCCCCAACCCTCCTGACCCCAGGGGACCTGGCAGAGAGGGGATTCCCCTCCCCCCCACACACACGTCCCATATTAAAGAGAAGAAACCAAGCGGTTACTTCTCTTTAAAAACGGAGTTGGGGGGGGATCCCCATCTCTACTGGCTCCCCTGGGGTTGAGAGGGTTGGGGGGACCAAAGGAGTCTGTCTCCCCAACCCTCCTGACCCCAGGGGACCCGGCAGAGAGGGGATTCCTCTCCCCCCCCACACACGCCCCATATTAAAGAGAAAAAAACCAAGCGGTTACTTCTCTTTAAAAACGGAGTTGGGGGGGGGAATCCCCCTCTCGATGGCTCTCCTGGGTCTGGAAGGGTTGGGGAGACTAACCCCTTTTCTCAACCCAACCCTCCCAAACCCAAGGAAGCCAGCGGAGAGGGGGATCACAACCCCCCCCAACTGATATTAAAGGGGAAACCACAATTGAGATTTCCCTTTTAATATCAGAGGGTAGCCTGGATTCGATCCCCTCTCCTGGGTCCAATGAGTCTGGAAGGTTTGGGGGCACAAAAGGAGCCTGTCCCCCCAAGCCTTCCAGAGCCAGGGGAGATGGCAGAGAGGGGATCCCCCCCCCAGGACACAAAAAAACACAAAAACAAACAATCAAAAACATTCAAAAATACACAAAAACAAACAAAAATAACACCAAAAAAGTAAACAACAACAAACATTTCCAAACACACCCAGCCCCCAGCCAAACACCACAAAATCCAACCACCACCACCACCACCACCAAATAAAGAAAAACAGCTAACTCACCACCACACGACCTCATACCACAACGACTGGAAAAGAAATGAATAAAGAGACTACTTACTGGAAGAAGCTCCACCCAGAGGCAACGAGAGAAAAAACAGTCAAAATACAAGATAACCCCTACCAGCAGCACTTGCTGCCCACAATAATAAAAAAATTCAAAAAGACACAATAGCCCCACACAAAAGGCCCCAAGAGTTTTTCGAAAAAGTATATCATCCTTTATTCTTTTTTTCATCCACAAAACCAAAACACCAAACAAAACTCATCACAGTTTATAACAGGCCATCCAAAAAAAATTTGTATAAATAAAATTTTTAAAAATTTCAATTATAGACTAACCTCTTCTTTACAAACATTAACAACAACAAAAACTTTCCAACACCATTTAAAACAGCCCAGCAACGCCGGGCAACCTTTGTTAGTATAATTATAAATGTGTGCCGTCAAGTCAATTTGACATTCCAAAAGGGAGTAGAGGCAGCCAGCAGGCTCCTGGATCCTTCTACAGCTTTTAATGTTTTTGTGTGTCAGTAGAAAGGTCTGTTCATGTTCTGTGGATGCTGGCATGCAAATTATTATGGGCTCTTTTGTTATTTATTTTGCATGCTCATTCAAAGCACACTTGCTCCATGCCTAATTCCCACATCTGAGGGTTTGCATGCTTTGAGAAAAAACAGAGGTGGCAAAGACAGGAGAGATTCTAAGGAAAGGAAAGATTTACAGCATGCTCCAAAGTGTGCCTGTTTGTCAAGGTTTAAAAGACTTATACTGTCTGTACCTTGATACTCAGATAAACATCGACATGATTGCTACATATGATCTGATTTCACACAGGAATTAACCCTTTCAAGGATAAATATCAGCTGTGATGGACCACAACAGACTCAAACTACAGAGGGATGGTCTTTTTTACCTTATTTCTGTCAGATACAGTGCAACAATACAGTGCAACTCTTTTGAATTGGAAGGACTGTCCAGCTTTACACCTTTGCCTGAGCCCACTTGCAATGCTTTCTACTCTTGGGAGGCTCCTTTGACATCCTGAGGAGTGTTACACTTATATAGTCCTCCTGAAGTTATTGTCTGAGTGGCATATTTTATACCAGATGTACTGCAAACCCCTAGTAAATGCAGCGTTGTAAAGGTGCCAATGTCTCTGTTTCGGCTTTAGTCAAACTTGAGCCCCCTTGGAAGAGTTGAGCCAGCTTTGCCTCTGCCCAAGCTGCGTGGAGAGATGCAGTCCTGCACATTTAGATGGCACCAGGTTTTCGATACCCGAGGCCGACACTTGGGGACATAAAAGGAGCCTCACCTGGGCGTCCCTCAGCAGAATTTATCCAGCAAAAATCCTTTCAACCCAGAGTAATCTCTGACAAAAAATTATTATTATGACTCATATACTCAACACCCCTGTTATGACTCATAGAATCAGAGTTCCTGGGTTAAGTAGAATTATTTCTACAGCCTGTTTTTTGTTTTTTTGTTTTTTGGGGGGGCGTATTTACACAGAAGCCAAAGTCAATGAGGCTTACTCGCAAATTTGCACAGGACTACAGCACTCGGCTAGAGCCTGTAGTGGCTCAAGGAGTTAAGACACTGACTGGGAGGCAGAAGGTCAGCAGTTCAAAAACTGAGTACTGCATGACAGAATGAGTGCCCATCTCTGTCCCAACCCCTGCCAACATAGCAGCTGAAAAGCAAGAAATTGCAAGTAGATAAATAGGTACCACTTTGGTGCGAAGGTAAACAGGGTTTTGTGCACTTCAGTGTCTAGGCATGCCTGCCACATGTCCATGGAAATGTCTGCAAACGCAGACAGCGCTGGCTCTTTGGTTATAAACAGAGATGAGCACTGAACCCTAGAGTCAGATATGACTGGCTTTTGAGCAAGGATGACCTTTACCTTTACAGCACTGGGCTAATGTTTCAGGTAATGACATCCATCCATGTGAAAGAACAGGAAATAAATCCTGTTTATACATTCACTTGGAAAGGGGCTGCAGTGGCCCAGTGGTTAAAAAGCTCGCCTTGTAAGCTGGAAGGCCAGCAAGTCGGCAGTTTGAGACCCGGGTACTGCATGACAGTTTGAGCGCCTGTCTCTGTCCCAGCTCCTGCCAACCTAGCAGTTCGAAAGTAAGAAAATGCAAGTGGATAAACAGGGACCACTTTGGTGGGGAAAGATCTTGGGGACATGAAAGGAGGCTCATTCGGGTGTCCCCTGAGTGGAGTTTCTCCAGCAAAAATCTTTTCAACCCAGAATAATTTCTGACATGGATATTATTATTACTACCTTCACTTGGAGGGAAAAAATCCCAATGAACACAGCAGGCGTTTCCTCTGCTTAAACTTAAAACAGGCAAATGCAAGGGTTGAATGGTTTGCCTATGTAGAGATAGGCCATCAGTGAGAAGGTGCGTGGAGTTTATCTGAGCATAATCTGAAGAATGATTGGTATGCTGGGAGGGAAAAGTGTGAACATAGGAATGCAGAGGAGTCGTAAATAAAAAGCACATCAGTGGTTGCAAAAGTTTTTAGATGTATAGCATAGGTTGGAATCATGCAGATGGTAAACAACCTCCTAAACTCAGTTTCATGGCTCCTGACTGTCTTTCCCTCAAATTTATGATTAGCACATGGCATGCACAGAACAGGAGGGGTTAAAAACCTCTTCCCAATCTCATTTCAGCACATAAATGCTTCTTAAAAACAGAGGCACAAAAGAATTTTTAAAGTACGAAGTTGCCTTCTAGGTGCTTATAGTTTTGCAGGGAATAAATGGTAGTGGCATGCATTGGGACAGAGTGGAAGATGTCCCTAGAAACTCCAAAGCTGCCAAGGCCTACTTCCTAGGGCAGTGATGGCCAACCACGGCACTCCAGCTGCTTATGTTTGATTTATACCCTGCCCTATTCAGAACAGGAGTGCTGACTTGGGCTTCTGGGAACTGAAGTCCAAAAACACCTGGAGTGCCAAGGTTGGCCACCACTTTCCTAGGGGCTTGAAGGTCTAACTCAGGGGTTCCCAACCTTTTCAAGCCAGGGGCCGGGTCAGTCAGCTTTGAGGGCCGGACAGACATTTTGCCCTGCCTGCATGCATGATGGTTTGGCCATTTTGTCCCAACAGCTTCAAAGGGATGACCTTTTTGTTTCTTGAATGCCCTTGGAGGGGTGGGCCACATGACATGGTGCTGTGGGCCGGATCTGGTCAATGGGCCTTAGGTTGGGAATCCCTGTTCCAACTGCATTGATTTCCAAATCTCTGGAACAGTTTTTATATTGTAACTATTTAATGAAATACTGTACAGTAAAACCCTGACTTACATATGCCTCGAGTTACATAAAATTCTACTTACATAATGATTTTTGTACTAAAACCATGTCCCGATTTACATAAATGACCCGATTTACATAACACAATTTCCTATGGGTTTGCTTCAAGTTATGTAAAAAAAAAATCATTTTTCCTATGGGGTTGCTTCAATTTACATAAATATCATTTTCCTATGAGTTTGCTTTGAGTTATGTAAAAAATTCATTTTTCCTATGGGTTTGCTTCGAGTTATGTAAAAAACTGATTTACATAAAAGCCTACGGAAGAGACTTTTTATGTACATAGGGTTTTTACTGTACATAACTTTCTAAAACTGAGCCAAAGAAGTATGTCCATTTCTGAAATGCCACAGCCTTCCAGAGAAAACAACTGCATATTTTGAAGTACAAATCCACAACTAGATAGGGATCTTGCTTTAAGACCCAAGCAAGTGTATTGTAATATCATAGGTGTGTTAAAATCACAGGTGGATTCCGGCCAGGTTTTTGGACAAGATATATCAGACAAAAATATCAATGTGAGGTGTGGTGCCTGTGGTTAGCATATTATTCCTGGATTGTTTTGTGATTTTTGCATTTTTACCGTGGATGGTGTCAACTCTCTTGGCTGCAAATGAAACTCTGTTTCCTAAGCCCACCAGCCGTGATAAGGCCACTTTCCATGCTTCTTCCAGTTCTAGAAATTGATGGCTTCGTCTGTTAAGCAAAGAAATGGACAGTTAGTTAGCCACTCTGTGAGCAAAATGCTGGACGAGGCTGGTCAATGGTCTGATCAAGCCTGATCACCCTAAGTTCTTATGAGATGGAATTTGGGCATGCAACATGAAACAAAAATGTTGAAATCTGAATCAACAAAGTGCAAGAATGAAAATGGGGCCCATGAAAAATTCTACCATCAATTTCTGCCTGTTGCATAAGGAGAATACAGGCACCATCTTCATAGTGGCAGGATTTTTACATTTCAAGTCAGATAAGACTTTTTCTATATACAATGGAGCCTTCAAATATGAACGGTTCTACTTACAAAAAACTTGCAATACAAATGGAAATATCAGGGAAAATCAGGTTCAAGATACACATTTTTAATGTAATTCTTTCGAGATATGAATTTTTTTGGGAGGGTCATCCCACGCTTCCCTGTGGCAGGAGGGTTTTTGAAGCATGTCTGCTCTGTTTTTACAATTTTTGTCATGTTTTGGCACTGCCAGAAGCTCTTTCCGCAATCAGGAAGTGTTGGAAATTCCCCTTGTCCCCTCTACAGCTGATCATCAGAGACTAGTCCTGCAATCATCACAGCTGGCAACTAGAGGGAAATGTCGGAAATGTGCCAAATATGCATTGAAAACGAGGGAAAGTTTTTTTTAAAAAAATTCTGATCAAAAGTCTTTATAAAATGCACTTTAAAGGCATAGATATTGCATAGTACAGTATCTATGCCTTTAAAGTGCACTTTATGAATACTTTTGAACAGAAAAAAAGACATTTTAAAATTATTTTCAGACCTTAGGAACCAATTATTTGGTTTTCAAAGCATTCCTATGGGAAACTGCACTTTGAGATACAAATTTTTCAAGATACGAATCTTGAATTTCGTATCTCAAGGTTTTACTGTACCACCTAATAGTGGATGGTGTTTTACAAGAGATCTACTCAGAACTTACTTCTCTGCTCCTGAAGCATTTCCTTAGACTAAGGATGAAGAATGGACAATTCTCTACATCAGTGGTTCCCAATGTGGGGCCCAGGCCCAGCAGGGGAACTTCAATTTCCAGAAGCCTAAATCAGTACATTGCCTGATCAGTGCTTTGGGGAATTGACTTAGGCTTCTAGAAATTGAAGTCTAAAAACCAAAGGTTGAGAAACACGACTCTAGATCTTTTTGTACAAAACTCCCATCATCAATTTATAATACTGACTAGGCTGATGGGAATTATGGTCTAGCACCATCTAGAAGGGCACACATTCACCCTCCCTGCCACAGAATACACTCCAGAAACAAATTTACTTGCAGCGTGTAACAGACATACCCATATATACTCAAGTATAAGCCAACCCAAATATAAGCGGAGGTACCTAATTTTGACCTGAAAACCCAGGAAAATAGATTGATATGAGTATAAGCTGAATGGGAAATGCAGCAACTGCTAGTAAGTTTCAAAAATTAAAATACAGTGGTACCTCATACAACGATTTTAATCCATTCCATGGGGCTCGTTGTTGTACGAAACAATTGCTATACGATACATGCATCGTATAGTAATTTTCCCTATGGGATGCATCGTACAATGATTTTTTTTTTGCTAAGTGGTTTTTCCCATTGATAAATTGTTGTACGATTTTTATTTTCCATAGGGAAAATTGCTATCCGGACACCATCCCCCCCAAAAAAAAACTAATTGTTATGCGATTTCATTGCTATACAGGGTGATTTTTGTTTGAGGTTTCACTGTACATGAAAATACAGTAAAATTAATTTAGTGCATTTTTACTGTATTTGCACCACCCAACCAGTGGTGGCGCTGCAGGAGAAGTGGGTCTGCAGGTCAATTTCACTGAGGCAGGAAGTGTTGCTCTAGAGTAGCCACTTGCTCCCCCTGCAAGGAAAAAGCCTGGCTTTCCCCTCCATCTTGGCCAGAGCAGGGACAAAAACACTAAGGTAAGTGAAATCCTTTCTTTTTCCACACCAGTTTGGAAGGGGGACACAATTGCATTGTAGAGCTTCTTTCTCCATCTGCGGTTTTCCATAGGAATTGATTGAAAACAAAGTTCAGAATAGAAGAAATTAATTTTCAATGTATTCTTATGGAAAATTGCAGTTTGCGCCCTCTTGTGGCCAGTTGAGGTAATTGCGCCTCAGCTTTTTTGCCGCAGAAGTGCTGAAGCTTACTTTTAAACTGCCAAATCACTCAAAATTGAAGCTAATTTTTGGGGCTAAAAAACTCAGCTTATACTCAAGTATAGAAAGTGAGCAAAATCCTTGTCATCACACTGAAACAGAACTGACAGTTTTTATAGATTTAGGGGGAAAGCTAGATAGCCTATGAGCACATCTCCTAAGTGGGTTTTTTGGAACAGTAGCCGTGTTAGTCTGTGTTTCAGGTATATCAGGAAGCAAAAACAAAAGCAAAAATACTACAGCACTTTAAAGACTAAATGTTATATCTTTAATGTGAGCTTTCGTGGAGCAGGTCCACTTTATCAGATCTCCTAGGTGGGAAATTTGACCCTCCAGTTCTTAGTGGGTTTCTATAATTTACTATTTATCAATTTCAGTTTAATTGACACGGAGAATAGATGCTTGGTTGAGGCTAACAGCAAGAAGAAAGAAAGACAAGAACAGGTTTGACAACAAACAGTGTTGATTGGGTAAGGAAGAGTTAAATGGAAGTAACAGAGCCAGTTAGGTAAGAGTAATGAGTAGCTAAGAAAGGGTTGTGTAGAGAGTAACTATTTTTGGGAAAGAAAAAACTGAAAGGTTGTTCTACCACAAACCTGAATGTGGAAAGCGAAGTCCTACTGTAGGAGACAAAGACAGCTTTGAATTATGAAATGAAAGCAATGCTTTACGCAGGGTAGGTGCTGCCAAAGTAAGCTTTGCCTCCCATTCTCCCCTTACCTGGTGACAAATTCTCCCAATCCACGAAGGGCATTTTCACCAGCCTCTGCCCTTTGCTGAAGACGCTGTGCCAATTCACTGGAACGCAAGGCCTCTGCCTGCAGAGTCTGCAACAAAGGAGCAAGTCTAGCATTAAGCGGCTTCGAGGCAAAAACAGCTTATAAAAACACTTTTCAGCAGTTCCCATGGGGTGCCACAGAAAGACCCTCCTCGAACATTGCGGTATTCTGATCCACAATTGGGCGTACCCTGGGCAATAGCAACCTTGTGTCAGCTAATCTTCTCACACTAGGTCAGGCCAAAGGAAATATGAAATGAGTTTACCAAAAGGTGGCTTCATTTTGGCAGTTTCATTTCTGGCCTAGACACAGAAAAAGAAGCTCCCATCACTACCTTTCAGGATTAAGGAAAGCCCTGGTGGCGCAATGGTGGCACCCAGAGTGGGATAACACCCAGATGGGCAGTATAGAAATCCAATAAATAAATAAAGGTTAAACTGCTGTACTGCAAACAAAAGGTTGTGAGTTCAATCCTGGCCTGAGATCAAGGTTGACTAAGTCTTCCAGTCTTATGGGGTCAGTAAAATGAGTACACAGCATGTCGGGGGCAAAATGCTAATTAACTTGTGAACTGCCCAGAGAGTGCACTAATTGCTATGAGGCAGTATAGAAGAGTGATTGCTTTGCTTTTAATCCTACTACAGAGCCCAATTTGATTGGAAAGAGACACATTCCTTCCCGGTCAAGGGAAGAACTTCTAGGTTTGTAAATAGGAAAGATGGTGCTTTCTTCCCAATACGAATAGAAGACCACTTGTGAAGCTACCTCCCTGAAGAGACTACAGGCCTACGGGTATATATGGACCAGGTACAGTACCTTATTTCTCACTTGCTCCATAGTAACCTCGGCTGTCTTGTCCTCCAGACTGCGGAGCAACAGCGCCACCTTCTGATCTCTGGATTCCATTGCTTCTTTAAGCTCTTTTACCTACAGACCAAGAATATACTGTATTTTTTGGACCATGACACACTTTTCCAAAAAAAAAAGTGGGGGGGGGGGATGAGGGTGCGTCTTATAGTCTGAATGCTGTCCAGCAAGGTTGTTGTAAAAGTATATTTGTTTGCAGTGTTAGGCATCAGCCGGTTCGTACCGGATCACGCGTACCAGTAGCAAAACTGGCTGGCCACGCCCACCTCCCCACCACACCACCTCCCCCACCCTCCAGGTGTGACCAGGAGCCAGGAAGGAGGAGGAAGAGGAAGAGCTGCCGCCACCAGAACCAGGGAGGAGGAGGAGCCATGTCGGGCGAAGTGCCATGCCCTCTCCTCGGGGTGTCGTTGTGGAAGGAGGGGGAGGCCGCCAGCCCATAACCCTGCCCCACCCACCTCCCAGCAGCGCCGGCAACACTTCCCATGCACCTCGCCCGGGGCCGAAGGCGCACTGGAAGCACGGAGGTGAAGCTGACCTGCCAGCAGCTCCCGCATGCTTCCCATGCGCCTCGCCTGGATGGTGAGAGCCTGACCTGCAAGCAGCTCCCAAAGGCAGAAGACCAGCCGACCTGCCAGCAGCGGCCGCAGCAGCCTCGTCCTTTCAGCCATGCTGCTCTGGGACTACCACTACTTGCCTCCAGGACAACAAGGCTCTTCCTGAGCCCGTCATCCCGGAGCAGCATGGCTGAAAGGACCTCACCGTCCTTTGATGCCTTTGAAATGTGGTGTTGGAGGAGAGTTTTGATAGTACCCTGGTCAGCGAAAACAAATAGGATGATCATAGAAGAAATCAACCCTGACTGCTTGTTAGAAGGTCAAATAGTTAAAATTAACAATGAAAATAAAATTTTAAAAAGTTTGTTGAATGTTTGGTGTTCTGTTAAAAATAAACTTGCTCCGGGAACTTCGCCCATAATAGAATTAGGGGATATAAAATCCTTTCCAATACTATTAACTAGTAAGAACAAATTGCTACTTCAAATTAATAAAATAGAGTTTCTAAAGGATTGGATAGATTTTTGTAAAAATAAAGGAAAAAAAGATAAAATTGTTTACGCAAATGAACTTAAACTGGATTCAAGTAGCAGCAATTAATAATTGGAACTCTCATATAGTCACTGAATCAGACCTAAACAGAGGTTTAACTGAGTTTGAAAAATTAGCATGTAATGTTAGGTCTGGGAAAATAGAATTAAAAGGATTAATTGGTAAAATATATAAATTGCTAATTGATATGGATTACACCAATGATAGTATGAGAGAGACATGGGAAAGCGACCTAAATATAAACATTAGTGAAGAAAGTTGAAAGTTAAAATGGAAAAATAGAGTACACAATTATAAAGTATTGTGGAAATGGTATCTAACCCCAGTAAAAATAAAATTGATGAATCCAAAGGAATCTAGCTTATGCTGGAATTGTAAAAAAGAGACTGGGACTTATCTCCATATGTGGTGGGAGTGTGAAAGAGTGAAAGGTTTTTGGATGTTAGTGGAAAACGAGATAACAAAAATGTTTGGTACCCGTATTAAATTGGATGCACCAAGTGTGTTGATACTTGAGTTTGGTAATGTCATTTCAAATCATTATAATGCAGATTTGCTATCTATTTTAATAGTGAATGCAAGAATTTGTATAGCTGCTAAGTGGAAGGGAGGAGAGCAAATAAAAATTGAAGATTGGTATGTTCAAAATTGGACAACAGCATTAAATGACAAACTTACATGCGAAATAAACATTAAAAAAAGGTATCACGAGTAAAAAATAAATTTTATGAGATTTGGAAGCCCTTCCTAGATCATACTATAACTAAAGGTAAAGGGAGCAAGCCTCCTATGGATCATTTATCATTTTGGAATGAGACTTAAATGTTTGTGTGTACATTTTATTATTGGTTCTTCTAGGGAACGTATAACCTGTCTCTGATGGATATCATTAATGTTAGACTAGATAGAGTAACTATAAAAGTATTTATCTTTGTAGCGTTGAATTGTATTTTCCTTTCTTTTTTTCCCTTTCCTTTTTCTTTCTCTTTGTTTGTGCTGGTGTGTACACATATGTTGTCTTGTTTTTAATTAATAAAATATAATAAAAAAAGGTCAAATAGTAAAGATGATGCTAAAGTACTTTAGACATCAAATGAGAAGAGAGGATTCACTTGAGAAAGCCTTGATGCTGGGAAAGGTGGAGGGCAAAAGAAGGGGGCAGCCAAAAATGAGATGGCCAGATAGTATTGTAGACACAATGGGCACAGAGCTAGGCAGACTGAGGAAAATGGTGGAGGACAGGGGTGCCTGGAGGACAATGGTCCATAGGGTCGCAAAGGGTCGGAATCGACTGTGCGACTGAACAACAAATACTTTCAAATGTTCAAAGTGCTTCTTGTGCATCACCTGGTTGTAATCCTTATTATAAATCTGCAAGGGCAAAATTTTGCAGTCAGGACCACTGAGGCTGACAGAGACCAGCATGCTTCAACTGTGAAAACTCAGGCGAGTTTATTTTATTTATTTACTACATTTACACTCAAGGCATTATAGGTAAAGGTCACCCTTACTCAAAAGCCAGTTGTATCCAATTCTAGGGTTCAGTGCTCATCTCCCTTTATAGCCAAAGAGCCAGCGGTGTCTACGTGTGCAGACGTTTCCGTGGACACGTGGCAGGCATGCCTAAACACCGGAGTGCACGGAATGCTGTTCACCTTCCCACCGAAGTGGTCCCTATTTATCTACTTGCAATTTCTTGCTTTCGAACTGCTAGGTTGGCAGGAGCTGGGACAAAGACGGGCGCTCACTCCGTCATACAATATTCAGGTATCGAACTGCTGACCTCCCGTCATGCAGTATCAGTCAGTGAGTTCAGCGTCTTAACCACTGCAGTCCCTCAAGGCATTATACAAGCTTTTAAAAAGAACAAAACCAGATAAAACCACATTTAGCTTAAAAATTAATAAATCACATAAGCCTGCCCCATAATAATGCCAGTAAAAGCAAGCAAAATGCATTTAAACCAACAAAATGAAAGAGCACACAGTAGATGTAAGGAACACCAAGGATATACTGTATCAGGAACATCCCAGTGTGCATCTTAGCCACTGAACTAAGCCAACTACCATCTTTGCGTTAAGCCAAGGTTACACACATCCACTGCACAGATTGTTCCCTCTTCCATATCCAACATGATTTTTTAAAGGGCACATCTCGTCATTCTAGAGCAGGTTCCTCAAACTTGGCCTTCCAGATGTTCTTGGACTTCAGTTCCCAGAAACCCTGATCAGGAGTTTTGACTTGGGCTTCTGGGAACTGAAGTCCAAGAACACCTGGAGAGCCAAGTGTCAAGAACCCTGGTCTGGTCCAGAGGGTTCCATTTCCCCTCCACACTCTATCCAAGCACATACCTTCCAGCCCAGCAGTTTTGTGCTATCTCTGTGGCTAAGTTCCTGAGATTTTAGCTGCACCAGGAGGGTAAAGACTTTCTCCCGCCACCGAGTCAGCAGACACTGGAGCTTCTGAGAAGACTCAGGCTGAAGAGGGTCCTGGAGCTGCACCTGAGATAAGGTTTAAACACAAGAACCCAAAATCCAGTTGCAGACACTCTGCAAACCCCAAGAAGTGGACACACCGCTAACATAATATAGTATGAGCGTTTGCTTCAGATTCTTCTTCTTCCATGTCTAGGCCAAACGCGAAACTGCCAAAATGACGTTACCTTTTGGTGAATTCAGTTCCTTTCACTTGACCTAGTGTGAGAAAGATTAGCCTACAACACAAGGTTGCCATTGCTAGGGTACGCCTGATTGTGATTCAAAATAACACAATCTTCGAGGAGGCTCTTTCTGTGTACCTCTTTGCTTCAGATGGCAGACAAGGACTAGTTGAATGGCATGTTCCTTACCAAAAAAATTTTTTTTTTAAAAAAAAGAAACTTTATAAAGAAAACTGGTGTCCCAGAAGAAAGTCTAAGCCAGAACCTTTCCTCTCTGCATGTTACTCATTTATTCTTCAACTCCATGGAGAGACATTTCATTCAGCAAACCTCCACCTGCAGTCTGAAGTGACACTAGACAGAGACATGCTTAGTCTCAGGCTTTAAAATAAAATTGTCACTTCACCCCTTAGAAAATAAACTTTCCTAGAGACTGTAAAAAAACTACAGTGGTTCAACAGGTGGCTAAGCAATTCAAGTATGTAATGCAGTCATGGAAGCTCAGGACCAAAGCTGTCTCCCACCCACCCCCAACTTTTGGTGTGTGAAAGAGAAAAGGTAAAAGCCGGATGCAGAAGCAAACAGGAACATTTCTAAATCAGAGGCCAGATGTCAGTTTCTGCTCTGTTGAATTGTAGAGAAAATAAATAGGAGAAAGTATCTGAACAAACGCATGGTTGCCAGGCTGCCTATGTAAGGCTACCTTTGACCCTGATGACTTTGCCTATTCTTTTCCAGCTCCTCTATCAGAGTACATGACACAAATGTACTTACTTTTTTAATGTTCAAAGATTATAAGGAATAGATCTACAAAAAGTACTGAGAAACTGGTACTGTATATTGATTTTGCTTACACTCTGGAAGTCAGAGGTGCCCATTTCACAAAACCTAAGGACATGCATGGACTTCAAGCTCTTCCATGGTCTAAAATGCTCATGCTTCCTTCCTTTATTTAAGCGCATACTTTCCAATCAAACTCTGCTACTGTGGAGTGGGCAACGTGCTTTTGGGGAGCATAAAAGTCTCCTTGTGCCATCTAAGGGGGCTACAGAGTGATTTTGCCATGCATTGAAGATCACCTGCACCCATGCCCCGAGCTCGTTTTTAAAAAACCCGTTTACCCCAGTTGAGGATGAAAGGAAGCTTTCTCAGTTAAAAAAGCCACCCATTTTTAAAAGAAAGTAGAATTCATAGCTTCAGTCCTTCAAGTTCCAGAAATGAGCGTACACAAAGACAGACTTGTGAAGATTGCCCCCTCTGCAATAGAGCAGTCTATCCACTAGATCAGTGATGGACAACCCTTGAAGTTCTAGAACACCTGGAGTACTACTTCAGGTGTTCTAGAACTTCAATTCCCAGAAGGCCTGATCATTAGGTGTGCTGACTTGGGCTTCTGGTAATTGAAGTCCAAGAACATCTGGAATGCCAAGGTTGGCCATCACGGCACTAGATGGATGGAGGCCCATATGCTTGGCTTTCTCAAATTTGTACTTCCTGCCCTCAGTGATCCATCCACCATGCCATGTCCCCCTGTCATTTTATGTTGACAAGCTGGTATATGCCAGAAAAGGCTAGGGTGAAAATAGCTGTGGAGGTAAAGCTGAAAATGGGGGAGGAGTCATATTTAAAGCCCATTATATGCAAAACAGCATCTTGAACCCACTAGTAAAATACTGGGGAGAGAAGGGAAGAGGAAACTGATTTACTTTCCCCAGAAGTCAAAGTATCACGAAGGGTTCAGGACCTGCCCACAATATATATTTAAACCTGCCTGGTCTCTGTCCTGAACCATAAGATTTCTGACATCAGGGATGAGCCCTCAGCAGCTAGAGAGACCTCTCCATAGTCCTTCTGCCACCTTCCATCCATTGAGGTTCACCTGATGGGTGTGATCTCTGAGGAAAGCAGAAATCTGCCCATTTTCTGGTTACTGAAATGAGAATTTTGGGCTATCAGTCCATTTTACCAGTCTTACAATTTAAACGCAAAGACCCAAACAAGCAAGTGCTAAAAAACACACCGAAGAAGGGAACTCTCAGGTGACACTGTATTCTGGGGCACAGCAGGACTGGAATTGGGTGAGGTTGTCCTTTCTTGCAGGAAATAATTTAAAATTACTGCCATTAAGGGGCCTGCTTTGTGGAGCAACTGAGAGGTGCTCACCACTCTAGACTCTCCTCCCCAAGTGCCAAAAAAGTGTCATGCAGATGGGCTTGCAAGTGAGATAATTCATACACACCGAGGGGTGCATCAACCCTATGGCTGACATATTAACTTCACAAAACAATTACAAATTCAGCCCTGGCACTGCGTGAACCAGTTCCCCACCCCAGAATACAGCCCTCGGCTTTAAGAATCTACCAGTCACCAAGATACTTGCACAAGTTTACAGTAATTTCTTCTTTAAGGTATACAATATGACAGTAGCCACTGATTTATATCTATAAAGAAGCAGCATCCTTAGCATACGTATATGTCAAGTACCGTTTTACTGAGCTCCGTCTCCTGTAGCATCAGGATGTCACTCAGGGACGCAAGACGAACCTGCAAAAGCTCTGCTGTGATTTTCAAGGCCTCTTTCTCGTCTTCTAGTTGCTGAAACAGGACATAAATAATAGCTTGCTCTTTGTGGCTGGAAGATTGGGGCTGCAGCACACCCATAGACCAGTGATGGCAAACTTTTTAGAGAAGGAATGTCCAAACAGAGGGATAGGGTAAACTCTCTGCTGGGGGGAGGGAGGAAGCGCTCTCATTGGGCTTCTAGGCAAAGCGAATTCTGTGCTGGGGTGACGGCGCGGATGCCAACAGAGAGGGCTGGAGGTGCCATAGGTTCACCACCACTGCCATAGACCATGGGTCCTGCTATTTTGGTGTCTGTGCATTCTTTTTTTTTTTAAAAAAAGTCTCACCTGTATACTACTCCTCAGTGTCTCTCGCTCAAAATTAGGCTGCCTTGACTCTTGCTCCCCAACATATGTCTTCAGCTGCAGCACCAAAGCATTTTGGGAAGCAAGCTCGGCCTCAGCTAAACTGGAGGAAAGAAACTGAATATTGCTTTTTGCAAAACAAGAGAGAGTACACAAACACACACACTCACCTCCACTGCTGGGGAAAAAGAGACAGAGGATCATACCTGAGTTGGTTCTGGAGAACATCCTTCTTCTCTCTCAACTGGATGGCCTCCTTATGTTGACCTTCCAAATCCTGTTGGAGCCCACAGACTTGTTGCTTCAGGGAGTCCACCTCAGCTGTGTGGACTTTAGAAAGCCTGGACAGCTGTAAGAAGAGAGGAACAGATTGTAGTCCTGGCCACAGCCTTGCCACAATTCTGTCCCCATCATTATGGCTCTACATTATGGCTGAATCTCTGTTTTTCTCTGAAATCCTACAGAGAACCTGTCTACCATAAATTCTACTGCACAGAAAGGGAACATTTGGCAGTCAACTTATTTTGGACTTCAGCTCTCAGAAGACTCAGTTAAATGGTATAAATCGTAGCTATGGTCCAAAACCTCTGGCGACTCAGAGGTTCCTCATATGCCCTACTTGCAAGCCACATTATTTTCCATGACTTTCCCCAAAAAAATTGGTATTTTCAGGTCTTACCACTGCCTGGTGCTCCTTGATCGTTGCATATAGCTCCTCCTGAGCGCACTCTTCCTGCTTCTTCCGCGCATCTTCTGCCTCTTCAAGCACCCCCTGAAGCTCTCTCCGTGTCAGTTCCATTGCACTCACATGTCTTTCTTGGGTCAATTCAAGCTCCTCCCTCAGGGAGTCTGCCTCTAACTGGCTCCTTCGCCTCAGCTCCTCAAGTTGTTCCCTCACAGCCTCGGTCTCTAACTTGCTGCTCTTCTTGACTTCCTCCAACTTTACCTGCAAGGCGGCAGTTTCCGCTTGGCTCTTGTTTCTGAGGGCCATCAGTTCTTCCTGGAGGCTGGAGAGGGTTTTTTCCCGATTGGCCACCACTGCCTCTTGCTGTGCTGAGGTAACTCGGACAATGGCAAGCTCAGCCTCCAGCCGCTGGATCTCGTGGAGCTGGTGGGAGATTATCTCCGCCTGGTGGGATATGGCCAGAGTGTGACGGACATTGGCAGGCTCGGTGTCTCCATCCGTGGGCCTCCAAGAGAAGAGAAGAGAAGATTTCAGGAAGTCCTCCCACCACGCGAGAGCATCATCTGAGGAACTGTTTATTCAAGAGTACAGTGCAAGCAACAGACTCCAGGGTGTTTCCTTCCTATGACTCACTGAATAAGAAGTCTAACACTAAGTGATCCACAAACTGAACTCTAGTATGTACAGAGTGATCCTTGGGCAAACAGGAGACAATGCCACACATGTACGGCAAGAGAGTAAAGCTAAGAAATAACGTGCCCAGAAAGAACTGTTCCCATTTCTTATGATAATTTCTGAAAATCATCTAAGAATCAACTTCTTTACTAGTCTCCTAGCAACTGTTAATTAAAGTCCACCCAACTGGCATTTCCTTGGAGCAGTTTATTTATAATAAAAATCCAAAAAGCCGGAAAAGCAAAAACTACCTTAACACTAAGACAGTCTATTCCATAACTGTCAAGTTTGGGGAAATTTCTGTTAAATAAGGGAAATTTCCCGACCAAAACGGGAAACTGGACAGCTATGTTTATCTTGTGCTGGCCTCCAATCTAACTCCAGTCTAATTGCAGTCTAACTAATATGGGATGATGGCAGGAAAGAGTGTAAAATACGGGGGGTTGACAGAAATTTCCCAAAACTTGACAGGTATGCTATTCATATATTGAAATATGAAGATGTTAAAAGGCTAGAAATAAGATTGATGATTAAACCAAGACATTCAGTAGTAAGGCCAGTACAGTATCTTAATTGAGTCACTGACCGCATAATGGCAACCGTGTTAGATGGGGCATCTTGCCTACATTGCAGAGCAGGGGTGTTCAAACTATGGCCCGTGGGCTGGATCTGGCCCCTGATGCCAATTTATACAGCCCGCACCGCCCTCGTAGCTCCTGGAAGCAGAAGTAAAACACACCCATTTTACTTCTGCTTCCGGGAGTGACAAGGGCAGCATGGCCAGATGACTTGGTGTTGGGGGCTGGATCCAGCCCTCAGGCCGTAGTTTGGGCACCCCTGGTTTAAGCAGAGAAAATGGTAGCCTAGAATCTCATCCTGTTGCAAAACATATCTGTGCAAAACATACTGCAAGACGCATTTTACTTCCGCTTCTGGTGGGAGGAACCACGTGACTGGCCCGCAGCCCAAAAAGTTTGGGCACCCCTGTTGTAGAGCTTCTTTGGCCATGGCATGTCTACCTTACAATGGGATCCAACAGGTAGTTGGCCTGGTGTGAGTATGCCTGAATCAATCGATTATCCAGCTGGAGAAGGGTGAAATGAATGGTTATCAGGACTATTCACCTGCTTTTGCTTCCTGTTTCTTCTGTCTTCTCTCCTTTTGTGGCCCATCTGCAGAGTTCTTCCTTCAGCCGCTGGTTTTCTCGCTTGAGTTCATCTACCTCCCAGTTAGAAAGAGCAGTGCTGCCCCGGGAAACTGCAGCAGGCATGGCTAGGGGAGGCGCTGACCGGCTCTGGAAATGTGAAGGTGGGATCAATCCTCGGGGTCCTAGAAGAACAGCACAAACTGAGACCAACTGAACAGTTAAGATATAGCATGAACGATAGGAAGACTTCCACTGAATTAACACAACTGAGAAGAGAGATGTGCTAATTATGAAGCACTGTAGTTAGTATGCACAATGTGAGGATAAAAATAAAATTAATCCAGAGTACTGCTAGATAAAGTCAGAAACTGCAAAGAAGAGAAGAAACAGTATTTCACAACAAATCAAACTTTTAAAGCTATAACAAAGAAATTGAAATCAGCAGCCAAATGGAAATCAGCTTAAAATAGTTACTCTAGCATATTTCTTTATAGACGTAGGATGAGCAAATTTACATCAGATTCTTACCAGCCCATGTGAGGCAGCAATTAAGAGCAGTGGTTTTGTCCTGTTGATTATTGAGAAACTTTCATACAGTAATACATCATACAAAGTCCGTTTCATACAACATTGGATTCATACAAAATCGCCTAATTCCTTGAAAAACTTGCCTCATACAAAGTTGTGCGGCTTTGTATGAGGCATTGGGGTTTTCCCAGGTTGCATTGTGCCTGGGCAGTATAAAAGGCAGGACACATGCATGCATTGCTCTTGTGGGTTTTGCATGAGGCAGAGTGTTTAGGAGTGGTTTTGAGCACGATTTTGGATTTTTTTGGATTTTTTCGTCAGAATTTTTAGAAGCATTCCTGGGATTTTTGCAGCATTCTTCAGGTTCTTGGACAATCAGGGTTGTTTGACATGTTTTTGTAATGTTTTTAGCCTTTAGACAATGATTTCTTAAAGTTCTGTCAGTTTCCTGTCTGTTTCCTTGACTTTGCCCTGAAGTCTGTGCTGTTACAGTACAATGTATCTCTATGGAAACGACGTTGTATGAGGCATCGCGGCAAGGATTTGGACGTTGTATGAGGCATCGCGGCTAGAATTTTGTATGCCTCATACAAAGTCCAAATCCGTATAAAGTCCAAACTTGTGGAACCAAGTTTGGACGTTGTATGAGGTATCACTGTATCTCTACAATCCCAAATGAAAACTTCAAATGTAGTTGGGGGCCGGGTCATGCTCCCTCAAACAGTTGAGGGGGCCAGAATGTTGTACCCCCACCATTTACAGCTGCCATAAAAGAGTCTGCATGCGATGAGGCGGCTGGGGTGTAAAAGCAAAAGGCGAGGCGACACACCCAGGAACAGATTGGAAATAGCAAAGTGTATATTTAATATCAAGAAGGTGCTCGAATAAATATTCTATTCTCAAATTTCTTAGTTGTCAATTGCTAAACCATATTGCAGTACATATGACAAAAATTGTATCGAATGTATCTATACATATATATACACACCCATATATATACACATACATATATACACATATGCAATCCCTCATGAGGAGCCCGCAAAAGATATGGGTTATTTTCCGAAGAAAAATCCCCAAGTTCATGTCCCCAGTACTTGCATAACTTGATGGTATGAGTGAGTCCACCAGTTCTAGAATAACCAGTAAAAAATCTGCGGGATTTCTGTGAGTGTGTGTCAGCTGCAAGAGCCATCCGCGATGTTAACGTCGGGAAGGATGCAGCTGATTCTGACAGCGGCGACAGCAGCTGGAGCAAAGGCCGGATTATTTGGCACCATGTGCCAGATCCACCTTCATTTCAGTCTGATAAAGCAGACTTTGTCCACAAAAGCTCACATTTAAATACAGGAGTTCGTCTTTAAGGTGCTACAATTTTGGGGTTTTCTTTCTTTTTGCTGTTCTGTTTTATTTACTCTCAGATATGCTTGCACAGACTAACAAAGCTACCACTTCAAACATGTTAAAAAGGGAAGGCTTTAGCTTGGAACTCTATAAATATAGCTATGCTGTTTCATATACACTATATAGATTTTCAACTCTCCAAATCAGAAGAAGAAATATTAATATTTTCTCCAAATATTTATTAAAAAAACATATAACTGTGTTCTTTTTTACCAGTGGATCTTGGGGCTTTGAATGCAGCAGGGGGCTCCAGCTGTCTGTCCAAATCTTTCTTTTGGTCCATGTCCCAAGTCACAACCTTTCAAACCAAACATAAAATCATCATTTAATTGTGTTGAACATACTGTATCCAAATGTGTACCCCCACTTCATTCTAAAAGAGCACTCACGTCATTCAAAATATCAGAAGGCTAAAACAGTGGTTCTCTGATAAGCCCAACAATAATATTATTTATTCATTTAAAATATTTATGCCCAACCTTTCTCACAAGAGGATCCAAAACAGTTTACAATATTAAAATAAACAAGAGTAAAAATATTTAAAGAAAAACAACAATACAGTCATATCCCAAAGTATTCAGGCAATAAATAAGAAGCATCTAAGATATCAATCAACCTGTCAGTTGAACCTACAACACGTTCTGCTTTCATCAAATTAGAGTCTACCCTACTAGAACCCACTGACAAGGAATTGACACCCAAGGTCAGTTTTCTTCACATTAGTGTTTAGGCCCCTGAACACCTGAGCAAAATCCAGATAGCCAGGTGGTTTGTTGGTGCTTCCTGATTTCCAAACCAGTGAATCCCAGAAAAGAGGCCATCCTTATTCTTTGAATTAAAGAGTTCTGAAATTTCCTCTCCTGGCTTATAAAATAGTAGGATAGCTCAGTACTGTAGTTTAATTTTAGAGACAGAGTTTGGAAGTGAGATTTCCCACTGTATCTCCAGGGAAAAGAGCCAGCCTGTAGAGGCAAACTACACAGGCTCAGAAGAAGAGAACAGGGAAACTACTTCTGAATATTCTCTACCTAAAAAACCCTGGGAAGGGAGCCACCATAAGTCAGAATAGACGATAGCATACAGCAGGGGTTCCCAACCTATTAAAGCCGGGGGCCGGGTCACACTCTCTGTCAACTTCAAAGGCCAGACGGCCATTTTGCCCTGCCTGCATGACGAGGGTAGCCATTTTGTCCCAACAGCTTCAAAGGGGTGGCCATTTTGTTTCCCAAAAGCCCTTGGAAGGCACATGAAATGTTGCCATGGGCCAGATCCGGCCCACAGGCCTTAGGTTGGGAACCCCTACCATACAGTTACTATTATAAGACATAACTTTCTGTCACCAACTGCATCTTACAATTCATGCTCTGCAAGAGTCTCCTTCACTGATGGACAAAAGGCAACCCTTAATATTCTCTTTCACTCAACATTCAGTGGGATCCTCAGGACTGGCCCACTCTAGAACTGTGATCCTTTTCTCGATGGAAGTGATCCCACGCATTATCTACCTAATATAAGCCCATTTAACTCAGAAGTCACTAGGATCCTCAGGGCTGGTCAATTCTAGCACTGGAATCCTTTTCGTCGCTGGAGGTGATTACCAATCTAATATGAGTGCATTAACTCCCTGCATGCTGGAGGGAAAACAGATTTGGCTAAATTGTTGCTTGTGACCCAGATTTTCAAACATTATAGCAACCCTCTTTTCATAAAGAGTTGACAACCCTAAGCCGACCCCAAATTTTCCCAATCTTCTTCTAAGTTCTAGAACACGAAATACCCATTCGACCATGCAGAATCCCCAGAGCCCTGCTTTTTCATTGGCTGCCTGGCCACTGATCCCCATTTTACTCTGTTGGCTGCTGCCCCCATCCCCCACTCTCTCTCTCTCTCTCTATTGGTTAACTCTGGAGTTCCACTGAGCCCTGAGGATTCGTTGACATCCAGAGCCGCCGCATGATTCGCGCGCGACCCCTGCTCGCCCCCCCCGCCCCCTCCCCCGCCCCCCATTGCTGCCAACAGTCAAAACAGTTCCACCAACCGACCAGCTTCCACACTGCCCATGCGCGTGCTGCTGCGACTCCCGACCATACACAGAACAACAAGTTGTCGGTCGGAGCCTCCCAACAAGAGTCCCAGCCCAGCCGCCAGGCAGCAGCTAGAAGAACACGCCCCTTCACTGGGTTCCAACCAATGGGAGAGGAGAGTAGTTGCAAAAATTACGAGATAGGCGGGCCAAAGAGCTGAGCAGCCAATCACAGTAACCAGCGAGCCAAGCGATTGGGGTGGGGGAAACATTGCGATATAACTGAGACGGCCCGGCCCCTTTCTCTGCTTTGAAGGAACCGGGCGAGCATGGAGATATTAAAAAAAAGGAGATAACATGACGTCACAAACTTGAAGCCGACTAATCTGATAGTCCGCCATGTTAGTTGGCCCAAAACATTGCCTTATGGTGCTTTGATTGTGTGGAGTCGTCTTTCACATCAGTGGGTGGGGGATTGCGATCCCCCTCTCCGCTGGCTCCCCTGGGGTTGGGAGGTTTGGGGGGGGACAAAAAGGGGTCTGTCCCCCCAACCCTTCTGGACCCTCCTGAACCCAGGGGACCCAGCGGAGTGAGGGAATCCCCCCAACATCCCCCATATTAAAGAGAAAGCAAGCAAGCGGTTTCTTCTCTTTAACAACGGAATGGTGGGGGTGGGGGTTTGGTGGATTCGTTCCCCTCTCCCTGGTCCCCTGGGTTTGGAAGGGTTGGGGGGAAGATCCCTTTTTTCCCCCGACCCAGGGGACCCAGGAGAGGGGCTCAATCCACACACACCCCTCCAACACAAGAAGCAATCGTAAACGGTAGTCTGCTAATGTTTTGGTCCACCTAATATGGCGGCAGGCCACGCCCGCTGGCTTCAAAAAACTTACAACATGAAGCCTGTAGTAGTGCCGTATCCTGTTTTTTATACCTCCTTGAGTCGGACACACCCCCTTTTCCTTCACCGCCCAATCAGGAATCTGCCAAAGTGGCTCTAGTCTACTCTACTATCACGGACGTTCCAAAAAGGCAGTCCGTCCACTATCCACGCATCAAATGTTTAGGAAGCAATTGACGTTACCTTTAAACAGGCTTCAGCTGATCGGAACGTTGCGTTTGTAAACTCATGCATGGCACGATCCTTCTCCTGGAAAAATGTCCACAGACAAATGTTCTAGACTACATTATTTTAAAAAAAATCTTGATGCTGCCAAGATTTGCAATTTCACTTTCCATTGACACGGCGCTGAGTAATTGTTTCTTGCTCCACACACCCTAATGGGGCTGCGGTGGCTCATTGGTTAAGAAACTCGCCTTGTTAGCTGGAAGGTCAGCAAGTCGGCAGTTCAAGTGTTGTGTATGGAGTCCGTATCTTTAAGAATGTAACAGCTGATATAATGCGAGGTTCAGCTGCCTCTAGAGAGTATAGAGAGGCAGCTGCAAGCGGTCGGATCACATGGTATAAAACAACCAAACATAGGTCTCCGCGGGAAAGATTCCCGCCACAGGTAACTCCTTGTAAGGTATACCGTATGTCTCAATAACGTCACAGATACCACAGTCAATGGTCAACCATGTACTCCATGAAACTTTTGGGTACTCCATGAAACTTTTGGGTACTAGTTCTCAAACAAATAAGAGGAAGTACTTTTCACCCAGAGGATTACTGGTCTATGGAACTCCCTGCCAGAAGAAGTGGTGACAGCTGTCAGTCTTGACAGCTTTAAGAAAGGATTAGACAAGTTCATGGAGGACAAGGGTATCAATGGCTATAATTATGGATACCTAAGGACAACCTCTGGGTTGGAGAGATAGGCAGGATATCTCTCAATGCCATTTCCAGGGAATCCTAAGCAGGTGAAGGCATCTCCTTGGGAATACCCTGAAGCAAATGGTGAGCCACTGTGTGAGACAGAATGCTGGACTGGATGGGCTGTGGCCTGTTCCAGCAAGGCTGTTCTTATGTTCTTATGTGTAGCTAAATTCAAATGTACTGCAAGCATATATAAGAAGCTGTGTCTCTGCAATTATCTCATGTTCAGATTGCATACCTAGCAATAAAGATGTGTTTGGCTCTGTGATGCTGCCTATTGTGTATCAATCTGTAGACATTAAATTGGCAACGAGGATAGGATAATGGCATCCCACAGCGTCAGGCTACGTCCGTTTGATGTGAAAGACCCTGAACAATGGGAGCTGTATGAGTGCCAGTTCAGGCACGCGATGGCCGCCAAGTGCATCGAAGAAGAGGAACAAATGCACTCGTGCCTGCTCGCCCAGATTGGTCTCCCCGCGTTGCAGCTACTAATTCATATGATGATGCCCCGGAAGATCGAGACAGTTCCGCTCGAACAGATTCTGGCAGCCCTGCGAGGACACTTTCAGCCTACAGTGTCCATCTTCCCAGCAAGAGTTGCATTCCACAGGCGAGACCAGCAGCCGGGCGAGTCGGTGGCAGACTATGCACTCAGGTCGGCCGCTGCCCCGTGCCAGTGGGAGAATTTGGAGATATCCCTGAGGGACCGCCTACTATGCAGTTTGCGGGACGAAGAAGTTCAGCGGATGTTGATGACCTGAGATCAACTCACTTTCCAGGCCGACCTGCGGGAGGCTCAGGCAGCTGAGGTGGTGAGGTCCGGAGTCAAAACACTCAAAGTAAGGCCTGCCGCACTTGTGGGGTCCAGGTCTGCTGTACAGGCCACCTGGTGCTCGCCCCGACCTCCAACCAGCCCCCTCATCTTCAGAAGCCTCAGCACCAGCCGGGTCTGGGTCCAGTGACGATGATGACATCCAGAAGGTCCGAAGGAAGGTGGCTGAAAAGCACACCGGGGACAAGGGAGACCGCCGATGCGATGGCTGCGGAGCATCCCACGACCGGAAAAGGTGCCCTTTCAGAAAAGCCAAGTGCCACAGCTGCGGACGGCGAGGCCACATCGCCAAGGTTTGCAGGCAAAAGCACAGAGGGGACCAGGAGGCTGCAGAGCACCCTCGACGGAAGGTGGATGGCATTGGAAAAATCTCCGCAGACGAGGCCACCGTGAACCGTGTGTCTGTTGCACACCGACTTTTTTAGTTGAGGTATTGTTACAGGGGGTCCCGGTTAAAATGGAGGTGGACTCGGGTTTGTCCTACTCCATTATATCCCAAAAACAATTCTTGCGCATTCCCCCCCATGCGCGGCCAAAGCTCAAAGCCCTAAAAACTAACTTGCGGGTTGTGCAGGGCTACAGCATCCCAGTTTTGGGGGTGGGTGACTTTAAGGTGAAATTCAAGAGGTTCACGGAGAAACTACCCCTAGTGGTTCTCAAACAGGGATCCAATTGCCTCCTGGGGACTCAGTGGTTTGCCCCTCTCGGTATCGAACTGTCCGGCATTAATGCCTTGGAGACTAACCCTGTGTGAAACGTGTGCGATGCACACCCAGCAGTTTTCGGAAAGGGCCTTGGAAAATACAGAGGGCCCCCGGTCTCGTTTGACCTGGACCCAGAAATTTGACCCACCAGGCTCAAACCAAGAAGAGTGCCATTTGCCCTAAAGGACAAGATTGAGACAGAACTGGACAAATTGGTGGGCCAGGGGATTTTGGTTCTGGTGGACTCTGCGGAGTGGGAGACACCGATTGTTACAGCTTTAAAAGCAAATGGGGAGGTCCGAATTTGCACGGACTATAAATGCACAATTAACAAGGCTATTCGCCTTAATGCGTTTCCGGTGCCGGTAGTTAGCCATTTACTAGCCACCTTACATGGGGGTAAATGTTTCGCAAAACTAGATTTGCCCAAGCCTACCAGCAGCTCACTGTAACTCCCGCCACAGCAGCTGCGCAGACAATAGTAACGCACAAAGAGGCATTTAATGTGACACGCCTCCAGTTCGGCGTAAATTCAGCCCCCGGGATCTTTCAATCGTTAGTGGAACATATTCTAAAGGGTCTCCCTGGGGTGCTTCCTTATTTTGATGACGTTTTGATCACAGCGGGGAGTGAGGTGGAACTGGCCAAACGGCTGGATAGAGTTCTAACTGTATTTGAGAAAGCAGGGTTAAGACTGAGACATGACAAATGTGTGTTCCTAGCGAGGGAAGTAGAATTTCTAGGGTTCAGGATAACCCCCGATGGTGTTAAGCCCTCTGACTCGAAGGTTGCGGCTGTTCGAAATGCCCCTCGCCCCACCGCGAAACCAGAGTTGCAGTCCTTCTTAGGGCTCCTAAATTTCTATCATTCCTTCTTGCCACAGAAAGCTTCCATGGCGGAGCCTCTGCATCGTCTTTTAAAGAAGGACGCGGTTTGGTGGTGGGGAGACAGCCAGGAAAAAGCTTTCAAGGAATTGAAGCAGCTCCTCTCCTCAGAGGCGATCTTAACCCATTTCGACCCCAGGAAGCCCGTGGTGCTAGTTTGTGATGCTTCACCAGTGGGGGTGGGGGCAGTGCTGTGCCACGTGTTGGAAAACGGGCGGGAAGCCCCGGTTGCCTTTTATTCCAGGTCACTTTCTAAGGCAGAGCGCAATTACGCGCAAACAGATAGGGAGGCCCTTGCGATAGTTGCGGGCACCAAGAAATTCCACGATTTTCTCTATGGTCGGGAGTTCACCATTGTGACTGACCACAAGCCGCTGCTGGGCATATTCACCACGAGCAAGCCCACACCCCAGATTCTGTCCCCAAGAATGCTTCGGTGGGCCATATTTCTAAATGCTTACCAGTACACACAAGTTCACTGCCTGGGCAAAGAGATCAGCCACGCTGATGAGCTTTCCCAGTCTCCCCTCCCAGAGCTAGGGAAACCCGACTGCGAAGTGGAACAAGATCACCAGGTGCTGCTGATTGAGTCCCTCGATTCCCCACCCATAGTACCCACAGATCTTGCCAAAGCTACGGTGAAGGACAAAGCCCTGTCCCTAATAATGTCATGGGTAAAGAAGGGCTGGCCCACAACTCCACCAGCTGAGGAGCCCAAAGCATTTTTCTGGAAGAGGGTTGAACTCTCGTTAGAAAGGGGTTGCCTCCTCTGGGGCCAATGGGTAGTTATTCCCAAGGCACTGCATGCAAAAGTGCTCAGGTTGCTGCACATCAGCCACCCGGGAATCGTGCGCTCAAAGGCTTTGGCCAGGAGCTACTTCTGGTGGCCCCAGATAGACGCTGACATTGAACACATGGTGGGCACTTGTGAAAGTTGCCAGGGTTCTCGACCCGAGGAGTCCCGACTTCCTCATAGAGAATGGGACACAGCCCGTGGTCCATAGTCTCGACTACACGTCGACTTTGCTTGTCCTTTTCGAGGCTCCATGTTCCTCCTAGTGGTCGATTCTTTTTCAAAATGGTTAGAGATCATTCCAGTGTCCAATACCTTCTCTGCCGCAACCATTAAACACTTGAGGAAGCTGTTTAGTTGTTTTGGGTTACCCGATGAGCTTGTCTCCGACAACGCCAGTACTTTCACTTC
This sequence comes from Bradypodion pumilum, assembly GCA_035047305.1. Taxonomy (NCBI): domain Eukaryota; kingdom Metazoa; phylum Chordata; class Lepidosauria; order Squamata; family Chamaeleonidae; genus Bradypodion; species Bradypodion pumilum. The sequence continues at coordinate 444,958,383 of JAWDJD010000002.1, read as the reverse complement.
CGCCCAATTCCGGGCATTCCTAGTGAGGAATGCGATTCGGCACATTACGTCGGCCCCGTTTCACCCTGCAACGAATGGCCAGGTGGGGCGCCAAGTGCAAACAACCAAGGAGGCACTTCGGCGGATGGGCCCCGGGGATTTAAATTTGCAATTGTGCCAGTTCCTCATTTGCTACAGAGCAACCCCCCTGGCATCCGGACTCTCGCCTGCAGAGCTCCTTATGCACTGGAGACCCGTCACGCTGTTTGATCGGTTGGATCCAACCAGGGTAGAGGATAAGGGGAGGAACACAGAAATGGGAAGGACCAAAGTTTTCACAGTAGGGGACCCGGAGCATTGCAGGAACTATGCGGCCACTGGTCCAACATGGGTCCCAGGGGTTGTGATTGAACAGACGGGACCAGTGTCCTATAAGGTAGAAACAAGTGCGGGTTTACTCTGGAGGAGACACACTGACCAACTCAGGCGTCGGGTCTTGGATGCCCAGGGAGAGGAGAGCCAGGAAGAGTCAACGTTAGGGTCCTCCCCCACCCACGGATTTCAAGGGATACACAGAGGACCTTCCGCGAGGGGACCGTTACAGAGACCCTTATATCTATTCCTTCCCCAAAAATGCGAGGTTGAATCCCTGTCCTTTGTATCTTCCGGGGGTGGGGGAGAGGGAGATAGCACAGACCCCAAGAGTTCAGTTTTTGTTTTACGGGCTCGGGGGGAGTTTGCAGTGTGTTCCCCCAACCATCCAAGCGAGAAGCGGGGTTTTGATTTAGTCCCAGGTACCCCCGAGCCTTTGGTTTCTACCCCTACTCCCAGAGAAACGAGGAAATCAGCCGTTGAGTCGCCTGCCACTCCAAGTACTAGGCACGACTGTGTTTTAAGGTACTCCTCGTCATTTCCAAGTTTTGGGTTTGGGAAATCCCCTACCTCTACGAGTACAAGACGGAGTTCTTAGTTACAATCTTCCCTCCCAGGTACCCCTTCTGAATCGGAGCAGGTTTTCCGACATGCAGCTAATGAGTCTCGTTTTCCCATTGCAGGGCGAGCATCTGCGGAGCTCAGTCACCCCAATTCCCCTGAGCTCGACCAAGCTGCCACACGGCCCAAATGAACATGCGGGCCACCACAATGGTTGAGGTACTTCGTCCCATTCTAGGGGGGAGGGATGTTGTGTATGGAGTCGTATCTTTAAGAATGTAACTGTGAATAATTACAATGTAACTCAATGTAGAACAGCTGATATAATACGCGGTTCAGCTGCCTCTAGAGGGTATCAAGAAGCAGCTGCAAGCGCTCGGATCACATGGTATAAAACAACTAAACCTAGGTCTCCTCGGGAAAGATTCCCGCCACAGGTAACTCCTTGTAAGGTATACCGTACGTCTCAATGACGTCAAGGATACCACAGCCAATGGTCAACTGTGTAACTAAAATCAAATGTACTGCAAGCATATATAAGGAGCTGCATCTCAGCCATTACCTCATGTTCAGATTGCATACTTTGCAATACAGATGTGTTTGTCTCTGTGATGCTGCCTATTGTGTATCAATTTATAGACATTAAACCCGGGTACTGCATGACGGATTGAGCGCCTGTCTCTGTCCTAGCTCCTGCCAGTCTAGCAGATCGAAAGCAAGAGATTGCAAGTCAATAAATAGGGACCATGTTGGTGGGAAAAGACCATGAGGACATCAAAGGAGCCTCATTCGGGCGTCCCCTGAGCAGAATTTCTCCAGCAAAAAATCCTTTCCACCCAGAATAATTTATGACACGAAATTATTACCCGACACCCTGCTAAAGCAGTTTCCTTTGTTCTAGGTCAGTATTTGCCCAATTAAAGAAGGGACACGCACCAATTCAAGATAATACTGGGTTGCTTGCCAGAATTTACTGCACTTTTTTTGGATCCTTTCTGCTCACAAAATTCTAAAGAAGTGGATAACTGGTTGTTTTAAGGACCGGGTGAAAAATCGCAGCCCTTGGGGCTGGTGGAGCAGCTGTTGCAATGAAATGATATGTGTGTTAAGCACCTTTGATGTTCTGATAGAAATGCAAAGCAGCCAGCATAACAGGGCCAAACAACTTTATTAGGTAGTCAGAACATGGGGAGCAATCGCACGCAGCACTGCTAAATATATACAATCAGGAATGGATACATTTGGGCGGGAAACAACAGGATTGGACGGAAGAGGAGTAGGATGACTGGAAGGTCATTGGACTGGAGTGAAGACTATACATGACTACATAGTTTAGGCGGGAATGCAGTCGCACAATACTTTAAAACCAAGAAGGAGACAAAATAGAGGATCGTACTGATCCCAATAATATTACAAATGTTACAGCAATTAATGTATTCAAACACAACATCCCTCCCCCCTAGGATGGGACAAAGTCCCTTAGCCACTGTGGAGGCCCACAAACCCTTTTGGGCCATACTGATACCTGACTGTATTCGGACGTCCTAGGCAGATTTGGCTCCACTGAGTGATACCCTGTACTGGGGGCCCTTTCTGAACCATTTGCATTTTGGGAGCACTGTCCCGAATCAGAGTTGGAACCAGGGAGGGGGCAAACTAAATTATAACCCCATTTAGATGAAGCAGGAGCAGGGGATCGCTCAAAATTAAAACTAGAATCAGGAGGGGTAAAACACAATGAAAACTCCCTCCTTTGAGAAGTTTGAGTAGGGGGCGACTCAACGAAAACTTGCCTCATTTGGGTGGGAGTTGAGGTATATTTGAATGTTAGGAGGATGGGGGGCTACTTGGAAGAAATCAAAGCCCCGCTTTTCACTTGGACGAGTTGGGGAACACTCTACAAACTCCTCCCAATCCTGTAAATCAAAGGCTACGTTTCCACGTTCTAAGCTTGCTGACGGCCTCCAAAGGAATTGGGACTGGCTTGAATTAGAAAGTTGGGGGCTGCAGCTGATTGCCGAGCCACCTTTCTCATCTCCCCCTTGGGATAAGCGGGTGGGGGAGGACCCTAACGTGGAATTGCCCTGAAAATAATCACCTTGTACCTCTTGAAACTCCGTAACCCTATGTCTGAGCTAGTCGGCATGGCGCCGCCATAGCAAACCAGTACCTGTTTTGACATGATAGGACACTGGTCCTGTTTGTTCCACCACAATGCCCAGAATCCATGCTGGACCTGCAGCCACATAGTTCCGACAGTGTACTGGATCCCCGGCTGAGAATGCCTTTCTATGAGCAATTTCAACATTAACACCCCATCCTTCACCCTGGAAGGATCTAACCGGTCGACCAACGAGACCGGTCTCCTGTGCATTAGAAGTTTGGCTGGCGACAGCCCTGACGCCAGGGGAGTTGTCCGGTAGCACAGGAGGAATTGGCAAAGTTGTAAATCAATGTCCCCCTGACCCATGCAGCGAAGTGCCTCTTTTGTAGTGCGGACCTGACGTTCCAACTGACCATTGGTGGCAGGGTGGAAAGGGGCAGAAGTTACATGCCGAACGGCATTCCTTTTGAGGAACGCCTGGAATTTGGAAGAGGTGAAAGTTGTGGCATTGTCAGACACAATCCCGAAACAACTGAACAGCCTCCAGAGCTGCTTAATGGTGACTGCAGAAGAGGTGCTGGGCATAGGAATAACCTCCAACCATTTTGAAAATGAGTCGACCATTATTAGAGAAAAGCGTGCCCCGGAATGGACCAGCGAAATCAACGTGTATCCGTGACCACAGTCCACAGGCAGTGTCCCATTCCCGGGAGGGAAGCCGAGACTCTTCGGGCCGGGAACTCTGGCAGCTTTGGCAAGTGCCTACCAATTGTTCAATGTCCTGGTCTACCTGGGGCCACCAGAAATAGCTCCTAGCCAAAGCCTTGGAGCGCACAATACCAGGGTGACTAATGTGTAGAAACCTAAGCACCTTAGAGCATAATACTGCAGGGATGACCACCCTTTGGCCCCACAGGAGGCAACCTCTCTCGAGCAAAAGCTCGAACCGTTTTCTAAAGAACACTTCGAATTCCTCAGCAGGAAATGTGGGCAAGCCTTTCTTAACCCAATAAATTACTTGAGATAGGAGTTTGTCCCTTGCTGTCACCTTAGCAATGTCAGAAGGCACTATGGGGGGTGAATTGAGAGACTCGATCAGCAGCACCTGATGATCTTGCTTAATCTCACAATCCGCCTTCCCCAGGTCTAGCAATGGAGACCGTGACAGCGCGTCAGTGTGGCTGATGTCTTTACCCGGATAGTGAACCAGGGTGTACTGATAAGCATTTAAGAAAATGGCCCAGTCCAACATGTGAGGGACAGAATCTGGGGATTGGGCTTAGAAGTAACGAAAATCCCCAACAAGGGCTTGTGGTCTGTTATGATAGTGAATTCCCTTCCGTATAGGAAGTCGTGGAACTTCTTTGTTCCAGCAACTATGGCCAGAGCCACATACAACAAACACAAAAATCTCCAGGACAGGGGATGTAGGTGCTATATTACTATTGATTTATTGATTGACAGCTAAATACCATTTTCAGATCTTGGAAGGTTTGGGTGTTGTTGTTTTTTACCACAACATTCAGAATCTATATGTTGTTCTGGGCTGTTTCTGACTTATGGCAAACTTATGATTTAGTAACCTGCAGGGAACACCTGCTGTGATTGCATTTGGCTTCTTTAGGTAAAGGTCTCCCTTGCTCAAAAGCCAGTCATGTCCAACTCTAGGGTTCAGTGCTCATCTCTGTTTATAGCCAATGAGCCAGTGCTGTCTGAGTCCACAGACATTTCTGTGGTCATGTGGCAGGCATGACTAGATGCCAAAGTGTATGGAATGCTGTTTACCTTCCCACCAAAGCGGTACCTATTTATCTACTTGCAATTTCTTGCTTTTGAAATGCTAGGTTGGCAGAAGCTGGGACAGAGACGGGCACTTGCTCCACCGTGCAGCACTCTGGGCTCATACTACTGACCTGCCAACCTTCCAGTCGTCAAGTTCAGCGTCTTAGCCAACTGAGCCACCACAGTTCCTTTAAGAGTGGGCACATCAATGTTTCTTCCAGGCAGGAGGGCATATTATTAACCTCCTGAAAAGTTGGGTCAGTAATCTTCCTGGCTCACTCATCCATCACATTTGCTGATTCCATTAGCCAAGATACAAGCAAGAATCATAGTAAGAGGTTGTGGCCTCGCAGCGTGCAAACGCCTCGGCCCTTCCTCAGATAATAATTTCGAGTCAGAAATTATTCTGGGTTAAAAGGATTTTTTCTGGATAAACTCTGCTCAGGGGACGCTCAAAAGAGGTTCCTTTCATACCCCCAAGAGCTGGGGACAGAGACGGGAGCTCAATCCATCTCCATCATGCAGCAATACCAAGGTCTCAAACCATTGACTTGCTGGCCTTCCAGCTAACAAGGCGATGCTATATTTGACCCATTTTTATGGTCTGTTTTACTGTAGCTTTATTGGGGGTTGTGTGTGTGGTATTTTTAATAAGTTGTTTGTTGTATGGGGGATTTTATGCTGTTAGCCGCCTCCTGTAGGGTAGGGATTCCATTTTTCTTCGAGGGGCGGGGTATAATATACATCTAACTAACTAACTAACTAACTAACTAACGATGACACAAACTGAAACTCTACCCACAAATATCGGGCAAATTGGGGGCATCCCATGGGGGATAACAATGGAGCAGCCAAGGCCCCATTGGACGGCTTGAACTTTGGATTGGCCATGGTTTAGCCAATCCTTTGCAAGTGGGTGGGTCGTGGTCAGGTGAAGACACACTTTGCAATCATCGCAGAGGCCGCCCCGCTCTTGCCTCCGGCTGCCCTGCCGTGCCCGCATTTTCTTCTGGGGGTGCGCTTGAGAGGTCATGGCGGCAGCGGCAGCCCCCCCCCCCCCCGACCTCATCCAATCCCTCCGGGAGGAGGTGACCTGCAGCATCTGCCTGGAGGTCTTCCGGGACCCGGTCAAGGTCCTCGGCTGCGGGCACAACTTCTGCCGGCCCTGCATCACCCAGTTCTGGGGGGGGGGGGGCGTCACGCGGAACGTGGGCAGCCCGCAGTGCCGGGCCACCTTCCCCCGGGCCAAGCTCCTGCCCAACCGGCAGCTGCAGAGCGTGGCCCAACTCAGCCGGGACCTCGGCCGGTGGGGGAGTCCCGGGCAGGAGGAGAGCCCCGCGGCCGGGGCGGGGGAAGCGGGGAGCCGCTCCTCCTCCCTCTGCGCTGAGCACCGGCGGCCGCTGAAGTTTTTCTGCCCCAAGGAGGGCGTCCAGCACTGCGAGTGCCGCGTGGAGCACCTGGGCCACCCTGTGGCCCCTGTGGGAAAGGCGGCCCAGGAGCAGAAGGTGAGCAACAAACGCGCTACTGGTTTGCCTTTTCCTTGCTAACCTCAAATGATAAAAAATATTCTCTTTTTAAAAGATTAACGAGTATTGGTGGGTTTAAAGCAGGGCCATCCATAGCCAGGAGTCTAGATGTGGGTGGGCGAATATTTTTTCAGGGTGAGCAACAACGCCTCTTTTCAATGCATTCCTATGGGAATGGTGGGCAAACTGCTAACTCAGTGTGGGTCAAGCCCACCCTGACCACGGCCCTGTTTTAAAGTGTTTTACTGGTAAATTTAATTCTAATATAATGAATTTAACCTTATTTTAGTACAGTATTTGCAATTCTGTTGTATGTTAATCGTGTGTGTGTGTGTGTGTGTGTGTGTGTGTGTGTGTGTGTGTGTGTGTGAGAGAGAGAGAGAGAGAGAAAGAGAAAGAGAAAGAGTGTGAGTGAGTTGTGTAATAATTTCATGTCAGAAATTATTCTGGGTTGAAAGGTTTTTTGTTGGAGAAACTCTACTCAGGGGATGCCCGAATGAGGCTCCTTTTACATCCCCAAGATCTTTTCTCACCAAAGTGGTCCCTATTGATCTACAGTACTTGCAATTTTTTGCATTCTATCTGCTAGGTTGCCAGGAGCTGGGACAGAGACGGGCATTCATTCCGTCCTGCAGTACCTGGGTCTCGAACTGCTGACTTGCTGGCTCTTCCATCTTACAGGTCAAGCTTCTTAACCACTGAATCACTGTGAGTGTGTGTGTGTGTGTGTGTGAAAGGGGGGGGGGGGATAAACCATTTTGTAGGAGGTGGGGGGGTATGGCTTCGTTGGAGCTGTGCCACCCCAATGTTGCCATAATGAACCCCTTCTTGCCCAGTCATGAGCTGCCGGTGGTTCAGCTCCTTTATCAGCACTCCTGCACTGTCTGTTGTAAGGAAATAAAAATGGAGGCTTGGTGTTTTTTTAAAACGTAGATTTCTGAATGTTGTCCACACCAGAGGGAGGGAATGTGGCCTTCAAGTGGTTGCTGGGGAAATTTTGGGTGGTAGACATAATCCTGTGTTCTGGGGAACGAAACTTAAGTTTTGATGATTAGAAAAAATGCAGGAGGAAGGTGATTACCTTTATTGGATCACTCAAAAATTAAAATGTTTTGCGAGCTTTTGAGATCCAAATTCTCTTCATCAGGCAGGCATAAAATTATTAATGAAAGTTCATGGCATGATGTTCTGCCAGGTAAAGGTTTCCCTTGCTTGGATGCCAGTCATACCCAACTCTAGGGTTCGGTGCTCATCTCTGTTTACAGCCCAAGAGCCAGCGGTGTCTGCATTTGCAGACCTTTCCATGGTCATGTGGCAGGCATGACTAGACACCAGAGCACTCTCTGTGTACCCCACTGTCAGTCAATCAGAGCTGACATGACAGCATGTAATTATGATTTATTTTAAAATAATGGAAGACTGAGGAACACTGCCTTTATGGCATGCCCAGCCATTTCCTGTTCCTCAGTCTTCCCTGATTTTAGAATGAATCCTAATTACACGCTGTTGAGTTGGTTGTGATTGAGGGTAACTGACGGTGCCCCCATGTTTTTGTTTGAAAAAATGTGGCTGGTTCATCCCTGTGTTTTCAAAGAATAGCCACGGATGGGAGGGGTGTGTGTGTCAAGAGTAAAGGATGGTATAGAGAAACCCCTCTGGAAATGGTGAAAATCTGGCCATAGATAAGAAAAGGGAAGGACTTAAAAACAACTTAATTGCTTTCAGCGCTCCTGATCTCTCCAGATGAAGTACAGTGGATGGTAATGGGAGACAGAGGGACATTAAAGAGGGTTATAGGGAGATAAGAGTGCTTTTCACCTGGGGCTGGTAAGAGAGGGGCGTGGGCACTGTAGCTGGCTGAATATTCTCCCCAGTCTTGATACCAGCTCCCCTGGACAGGCCCGGCTGACTCTTCAAGCCGCTGTAGAATTCTCCATATGCCAAGGGTAGATTTTCTAGTTGGGAGACAGCACTCTAATTTTGTTTGCTTATTTGTCTTAAAGGCAAGGTTTGGCTTCACCTTATAGCTTTCTTCTTCTTTTTGATTGGCAAAGTTTTGGCCACCCTTGTAAGATTTGTTCCCCTACCACTTTGGCTTAATTGGCCGTTTTATTTTCCCATCCATGATCTCGTGGAGATGTGTCTTCATGCCTTTGATTTGTGTATCTCCATTTCTCTTACTTTTCTACCCTTGTAGTGCCTGTGTACCCTGATGTGTATAAATTGATGCCATGAGGCCTCACTCTTATGTCTGATGAAGTGGATTTGGTCCGTGATGACTCACATTTAAATACAGGAGTTAGACTTTCAGTTGCCACAGGCATTTTTGTCTTTTTTTTTTGCTGTTTTGTTTACTCTCCTCTGATACGCTTGCGCAGACTAACACGGCTACCACTTCAAACATTTATACCCTTCTGTGTCAGTTTTTTAAAAAAATATAAAATAAAAGGTACAGTATTTTAAAGGCCAACTGGGAGCCAACTGGTTCAGTGAGTGCTTCATGGTACTTAGATGCAGGCCTTGACTCAGATGCTTAGCCAAGAGGACACAAAAAGTGGAAATTTGCTTGGAACAGAGAAGGAACTGAGACATGCCAATGTGCCGAGCTCCTCCAAGAATGTTTTCTCCCCCAGTTGCACCCAGGTAAGAGCAGTGGAGTGGGTGCCAGCAAAGCCTAAACTAGTGTGAGAATGATTAGCTGACAACACAAGGTTGCCGTTACCACGGTATGCCCAATTGTGGTTTAAGATTAACACAATCTTCGAGGTGGCTCTTTCTGTGTACCCCAGAAATTGTATTTTTTAAATGGGTGGGTGGGGGGGAATAGTAGCTGTGTTAATTTGTGTTTCAAGCATATCAGAGAATAAACAAAACAAAAACGCTGTAGCACTCTGAAAACCAACTGTCATATTTTAATGTTAGCTTTCCTGGGCTTGAACACTATCACTAAAATATAACAGTCTTCAAAGTGCTACAGTGGTTTTGGTTTTGGTTAGTTTTTCTTTCTGATATGTATTAAAATAGTAGTTACCATCAGTGTCCAGACACTTCTGATTATGGCAAACTACTGCTTGAGCAACATTGACCAAAGCGTCCACTTGTAAAATCACTGCACGTGCCATTTCAATTCCTTCCCAAAACGTAGCAGGTTTTCTACGGTACACCACATCCTTTAACGTCCCTCACAGGTAGAAGTCAAGGGGGTATTAAATCAAGAGAACATGGGGGGAACTCAGTCACACCTCTTTTTTCACTTCAAAAATGGCCTTGCACTCCTCAAATGACCACTGTGCTTCTGCCATTTCTTTGACTATTCTGCCTGTTGCATGGTTGCATAGCATTCATTCTTTTGAGTGAACGTGGTACTACACATTGCTACCATAATTCAATTCAACTTTGAAAAGTAAGACGTAAATAACATCTCTTAAAATGTGTATACTGTACATGTTTTTAAATGGCTGTTCTGTGCCCATTTTGTTCTCAGGCATCTATAGTTGTTGTCTTTTTTTACTATGGTTTTGTTTCTTGTCTGATATGCCAGCGTAGACCAACGGCTCCCTCTGTTGTCTTCCTTGCAAGACACCTAATTGGCGACAAAGGTGGGATGGCATCCCGAAAAGTGAACATCGCACCTTTCGACACCACGAAGCCAGAGAAATGGGAACTCTACGAACAGCAGTTCCTATATGCGATGGACCGCGAGGGCATCGAGGAAGAAGCCCAGCGCGGTGCATTCCTGCTGGCCCAGTGTGGCCTGGAAACGCTAGAGCTGGCAACGAACCTCCTGACGCCGAGGCCGCTCAGGGAAGTACCCCTCGACGAGATCCTCACCGAGCTGAAGAAGCACTTTCGCCCGAAAGTGTCGGTGTTCCCGGCAAGGCTGGCCTTTCAGCAGCGGTGTCAGCGGGCCGGTGAGTCTGTGGCCGACTTCGTGGCAGCTCTGAGGGTAGCTGCCGTGCCTTGCCGGTGGGGAGCATCCCTGAGCGAGGCGCTGCGAGACAGGTTCCTGCTGGGCCTGAGAGATGAGGGGGCCAGGAAAAAACTACTGGCCAAGGACGAGAGCATATCCTTCGAGCATGTCCTGCGCATCGCCCAAGCTGCCGAGTCAGTGCAACAAGGCGAGCGGGTGTACTGGGCCAGGGTCGCGGCGGCTGGCCCCCCCCCCCGGCGGTCCCAGTCCACAGCTGTTCCTCCCACGGAGAGCAGGGGCCCTCTGAGTTCACCACGTCCACCTCCGACTTCAGCAAGGATGACAACGTGCAGCGGGTGCAGAGGAGACCCGAGGTTCGAGACTGCACCAGGGAGGACCACCGCTGCGACGGATGCGGGGCATCCCACGACCGGAGCCGATGCCCATTCCGGAAGGCGGAGTGCCACAACTGCTGGCGGCACGGGCACATCGCAAAGGTCTGCAGGCGGCGTTGGGATGACGGCAAGGGCCAGGTGGAACGGCCCCAATGGAGAGCAGACGGGGGCGGCAGGATCTTCGACGACAACGAACTGCAGGAGCACCGCGTGTCTCGACGAGTTCCCGACAACCACGACTAGGCAGTCCACAGTGCCTTTGAGGCACCCCCGTTTTTTTGTTGAGGTACTGATACAAGGGGTCCCAGTTAGGATGGAGATAGACTCGGGGTCGTCGTACTCCATCATCTCCCACCGGGAATTTTTGCGCATTCCCCCAAAGTCACGGCCCAAGCTGAAGTCCCTAAAGTCTAATCTACGGGACGTTCAAGGGAAAAGTATCCCAGTGTTGGGGGTGGGGGAGTTCAAGGTGAAGTTCAAGAGGCGCGCCGCGCAGTTGCCCCTAGTAGTCTTAAGGGAAGGGTCCTGCTGCCTCCTGGGGACACAGTGGTTTGGCCCCCTGGGGGTTTTCATTGGAGGCATACACGCCGTGCAGGCTGACCCGATCACGGAGGTGTGTAACGCGCACCCTGCCGTCTTCGAGAAGGGGCTCGGGAAGTTCAAGGGGCCCCCAGTTTCATTCAACATGAATCCTGACATCCGGCCCATCAGGCTCAAGCCACGGAGAGTGCCTTTCGCACTAAAGGACAAAATTGAGACTGAACTGGACAAACTGGTGGGTCAGGGGATTTTGGTACCTGTGGACTCTGCCAAATGGGAAACCCCCATTGTTACGGCGCTTAAGGCTAACGGGGAGGTCAGAATCTGCGCTGACTACAAGTGCACGATTAACAAGGCAATTCGCCCAAATGCATACCCGGTGCTGGTAGTAAGTCACCTGTTAGCAACTTTGCACGGGGGGAGGTGTTTCGCCAAGCTAGATCGCCACAGGCATATCAACAATTAACGGTGACCCCAGCTGCAGCCGCCGCTCAAACCATTGTTACTCATAAGGGAGCCTTTAAAGTGACGCACCTCCAATTCGGCATAAATTCGGCTCCAGGAATTTTCCAGTCCCTCGTGGAAAGATTGTTGAAAGGGCTCCCAGGTGTTTTCCCTTACTTTGATGATGTTTTGATAACGGCAGGGGGGGGAACAAGAATTGGCCAAGAGGTTAGACCGGGTACTAACTGTTTTCGAGAAAGCAGGGCTCAGGTTGAGAAAGGATAAGTGTGTGTTTTTCGCTGAGGAGGTAGAGTTTCTGGGTTTCCGGATAACCCCTGAGGGCATCAAACCAGCAGAGTCAAAGGTGTCGGCAGTGCAGGATGCCCCTCGCTCCACCACCAAGGCCAAACTACAGTCCTTCCTAGGACTCCTAAATTTTTACCACTCCTTCTTGCCGGGAAAGGCGTCGGTAGCAGAGCCGCTGCACAAACTACTCAAGAAAGATGCGACTTGGCGGTGGGGGGACAGCCAGGAACGGGCATTCCGAGGGCTCAAGCAGCTTCTATCCTCCGAGGCTGTCTTGACCCACTTCGATCCCAAGAAACCCATTGTGTTAGTCTGTGATGTCTCACCGGTGGGGTTGGGGGCAGTCCTCTGCCATGTGCTAGAGAGCGGGCGAGAAGCCCCAGTGGCGTTCTATTCGAGATCCATGTCCAAGGCAGAGCGCAACTACACGTAAACAGATAGGGAAGCTCTGGCAATTGTTGCGGGAACCAAAAAGTTCCACGACTTCCTGTATGGCAGACCATTCACAGTCGTGACTGACCATAAGCCCCTGTTAGGGATTTTTACCACTAACAAGCCAACCCCGCAGATCTTGTCCCCAAGGATGCTGCGATGGGCCATTTTCCTTAACACGTACCAGTATGCGTTGACCTACCGTCACGGCAAGGAGGTCAGCCATGCTGACGCCCTTTCCAGGTCACCCTTCCCACAGGCAGGGGACCCAGAGTGCGAGGTAGAGCAGGACCACCAGGTGCTCCTGATCGAGGCCCTAGAGTCGCCCCCGATACTGCCAGTGGAGATCGCTAAAGCTACAGCGAAAGACAAGTCATTGGCCCTAGTCAAGTTCATGGGTACAAAAGGGGTGGCCAGCAACCTCCCCTACGGAGGAATTCAGGATTTATGGCAGGAGGAGAGATGAACTCTCCTTAGAAAGGGGCTGCCTACTCTGGGGGCAGCGGGTAATAGTCCCCAAAGTTTTGAGGTCTTGGGTGCTGAAGATGTTGCATTTCAGCCACCCGGGAATCGTGCGCTCCAAGGCACTAGCTAGGAGTTACGTCTGGTGGCCCAAGTTGGACGCAGACATAGAACACTTGCTTCGCACGTGCGAGAGCTGCCAAAGCACCCGCCCCAAGGAGTCCCGACTTCCTCACAGAGAATGGGACACAGCCCAGGGGCCGTGGTTGCGTCTGCATGTAGACTTCGCGGGTCCTTTCAGGGGCACCCTATTCCTCATAATAGTGGACGCTTACTCCAAGTGGTTTGAGGTAATTCCGATGGCCAGTACACCGTCAGCTGCGATGATCAAACAATTACGGAAGGTATTCAGCTGTTTTGGGTTACCTGACATACTTGTGAGCGATAACGCCACAACTTTCACGTCAGCGGAGTTCCAGGGTTTCATAGAGATAAATAAGATTTGCCACATCACCTCTGCCCCTTTTCACCCCGTTACAAATGGTCAAGCGGAACGCTTAGTGCGAACAATGAAGGACGGATTGCGTCGGATGGGCCTCGGGGAATTGAACTTGCAACTTTGCCAATTCCTGTTAAGGTATCATGTAACCCCTTTAGCGTCGGGTCTGTCACCCGCCGACCTCCTCATGCGGAGGAAACCCGCCACGATCCCCTCGCGGTTAGACCCAACCAGGGTGGAGGACACAGGTAGAAACATAGAAATGGGGGGGCACCAAGAGTTTTGGGATCGGCGAGGCAGTGCATTGCCGGCGGACCTACTTACATGGCCGGTGGACCTACTTGGGGCCTGGAGTAGTGGTCAGGCAAACAGGGCCAGTCTCCTACAATGTCGAGACAAGCACAGGACTCCTCTGGAGGAGGCATGCCGACCAGCTCAGGGGGAGGATAATAGACAGGCAAGACAGGAGTGACCAAGCAGAGAATTCAGCGTTAGGGTTCTCCCCCACCCGCTTATCCCAAGGGGGAGACGCAGACCATAGGGGGGAGGGAAATGACACAAACCCGCATCCTTTTGACCCCCTGGGTTACAGGAACAATTTGGAAGAGGAGGATTTCGAGGAGTTAGAATTTGAGTTAGGAAACCGGGGGGATTTTTCGGAGTGGTCCCCCACCAGTCCGAGCGAAGAGCGGGGTTTTGCTTTAGTCGCTGGAGCCCCCGGTTTCACGTCCCTGGAGTTTACTCCTACACCCAGACCTCCCCAATCCCTGGCTCAGAACTCGCAGCCAATCGCTAAAATGGAACTTTGTCTGAAAGTTGGAACAAGCTAGCATTCTGATGTCTCTTGATTTCTCCCCTATGTTTTAAGGATTTGATCCAGAATCGTTTAAAGCGTTTGAAGGAACAAAAAGCTCTCAGCGAGAGATCAAACAAACTGTCTAAAGAAAAGATCCAAGCAATGCAGGTAGGTCTTCTTCCATTAATGCCTAACACGTATACATAAGAACTTGCCTGAGGCAGAAGACCTGGTAGAAAACAAAAGGCCTCATTGTAGGGAGGGCATTTCTGTGAGCATTTGCAAGGCCTTCTCCTTTGTTCTTTCAGGTTCCTTTCTGTTTTCTCAGTATGTTGGGTGTTTCTCTACATTTTGCACAGTAGGCCACACTGTCATCCATTTTAAACCTTGCTTTCTCTTTGCTCTGAAGGCTGCAGTCTCAACCAGGTTGGGAAGGAGGAGCTGGGAGCATCAGGTTGCTGTGTGGTTGCTGTGTGCTACCTGCTGTTTGAAATTCCAGTTTAAAGATAACCATTCATCCAGGAATCAAGCATGACAGCACAGCATTTTCACAGCCAATATTTGGAGTTTTTCCCCAATTAAAAATGCATATTTCAAACATAGCAGACTCAATCAAGATCAGGAGTGCCCAAACTACGGCCCATGGGCCAGATCCGCTCTCCTGATGCCAATTCATCCGGCCCTCGTCACTTCCAGAAGCGGAAGTAAAATGCGCCCATAAGTTTTAAGCAGAGAAAATGGCAGCTTAAAGTCTGTCTCATCCCGTTGCAAAACAGATTGCCAAGCATGTATTATTTCTGCTTCTGGTGGGAGGAACCATGTGACCGGCCCACGGCCTGAAATGTTTGGGCACCCCTTGTCAGGAGGAAATCTGTCAAGGATGATACATCTTAGTAAGTTGATTTTTTAACCCCTAGGGACACACTATAGCCTGCCCAGACTTACAGAGTTTGAGAATCCTCACACTTAGCACTTGGCATTAGAAATGCCAGTTTGCCCTATAGTAACCTAATGAGAGAAGTTTTTTTAAAGAATACTGAAGCCAGCAAGTGGCAAGGTTACTATTGGACAATGCTTGACCAAGGGGCATAGATCGGTCACTGTACTGAAACCGGTCAGAACCAGCCAGGGTTCTGGCATCCATTTATCTGAGAAAGGCATCTCAAGAAGATGGCTATGATCAGATAAGAGACACCTGGATCTCTTTGATCTTTTCCAATTAACACATATCTTGCATTGTTTCTCAAGCAAGATGGTATAAAAAGGGTCCCCAATTTGGGCCCGTTAGATACGTTCCCTGATATAGCCGGAGGCTATCTCACTCCATATCATGATGTCTTAGATAGATAGGCATGCGGGCCAGAGAGCCCATCATATTACCAGACAGAATTATTTAGCTATTGAGCTCATTTATTGTTTTACTTAGTCTCGATACCTAGAATATTTTGCAGATCTACCATGCATAACTTTGGAAGATTTTTTAGCCTTGAATAAATGCTGCTAATTGATTTTGCTAGTAGCGTGGTTACTTTAAAATACTCTTCAGAAGAGAAGAGTTTAAAGGGGCAAAGGGAGATAAGGAACTAGAGGGGAAAGAAAACAAGAGTCCTCTTCATTCCTAATCAACACCCTTTGGACAGTGTCCATGTCTGAAGAAGGGAGTGCGGACTTCAAAAGGTAAAAGCCAACCTTGGCACCCAGATGTTCTTCTAGGAACAATCCAGCTCTTTGCAAACATAGTATGGTATGGGAGATGGCTTTGGACGGGGACTTATCTCGCCACAATAATTAGCTACTCAGGTCAGAGCCACCTGCTAGAAAGCAAACGGCTAGCCATCTTCCCTTCCCATGATCAGTTTCACTGACCAAAAGGCTGTGCCTCCACTAAGATTAGTTGAGGGGTGTCTTTGCTTCTGAATACACCACACTAGGATCCTGAACCTCGGGAGTCCCCTCCCGTCCAAAAGGCTCCCGCGAGACCCCTGATCAAGATGATAGTGGTGCTAAGGGTTTTCTTTATCCTTCTTATCTGCGGGGGGCGTGGCCAAGATGGAGGAGGCTTAATACATACTTTTAATAGCTCGCGCTACTAAAGTGGTTTTGAATGAGATTTTTGCAAAAAAAAAAAAACACTGGAAAAGGCTCACTGGAAATAGCTTAATGTGTTCCTGGCTCAGGAAAGTTGCTTGTCGAGCTCCTGGTTTGAATAAACTTCGCCGTGATCCTCTAGATCGGGAAGTCGAAGTCCGCGGAGGTGGCTGGTAAGGCAAGCGGCGCAAGCTGCGGCTGAGTGAGCCACGGGCGGGCGGGATACCCGTGAAGGGAAATCGGCGGGAAAAAAATCTCTTTTTTGCTTTGAAAAAGAAAGGAGCCAAG
The DNA here is from genome assembly GCA_035047305.1 of Bradypodion pumilum. NCBI lineage: Eukaryota > Metazoa > Chordata > Lepidosauria > Squamata > Chamaeleonidae > Bradypodion > Bradypodion pumilum. The sequence continues at coordinate 444,941,899 of JAWDJD010000002.1, read as the reverse complement.
AAGGTTCTTAAACGGGACACAGTCTCCAACAGGACCCCCGAGGAGAGGAGACTGACCTGAGGGAAAGCAAGGCAAGTGTGGAAGGAGGGGGGAAGTAGCGAGGAGCGAGAGAAAAAGACCAGACGGTTAATGGCAGCGGGGAAGGAAACGAAACTTTAATAAAGTTACTCAGCGCCATTGAGAAAGTAAAGGAGGGTGTTGGCGGAGAAAAAGGAGAGGACGGTGGAAGAATAGAGAAAGAAGGGAAGCAAGAAAGAACAGGAAAGTATAAAGTTTGAATGGTTGACGGAAGGATTTAGACTGTTCGGGCAGTGGAAGAGGGGGAAGAGGGGGAGGTGTCCGGGCTCGGAGGCCTCCGGAGGCTGCAACATTGAAACGAGCCTTTCAGCAAGAGTTGAAGCGTTTTGGAGGAATTTTTTCTCCTGTGATAAAGGATATTTTTCCTTCTTACTTTGAACTTCTGCATGCATTGAACTTTTGTATGGCTGCCACAATTGGATTATAAAAAAAAGAGAGAGAGAAGAGAGAGAGATGTCTTGGATATTGTCAATTGGTTTTGTTCTTTGAACATCGCTTTTGGATTTCCACAGTATATGCCTCCAGTTATTTTGGATTCATAAGGATGGATTATTAAATTCTGATTATTGGAGGGTTGTGCCGTGTTTTGAAGCTTTTTACCCCTCTTATACCTCTGGATATATAGACTAAAATCGGGTTGCTGGACATTGCTTTATAAGTGGATTACAAAATTGATTGAACAGCAATTGATATAGATTGGATTATAACGCAATTGGGGAGGTGGCCCTCTTTTTGGATTTAATTGACTACTTTTTGGGTCTGGAAAAGCTGGAATTCGCCTGGGAAAAGAAGCTGGTGGATCGAAAAACGGTACAACTTTTGAGTGCACTGTTTGAAAATCTATCAGAAGAAATGGATAAGAGAAAGGAGGAAGAGGTGGTTAGGCCTAAAAAATTGGACTTGAGAAAGGAAGAGAAGAGGGATGAGAAGAAAGAGAAGTCCGCATCCACGGAGGCAGCATCAACAGGAGGGGCAGAATCTGATTCATTTGATCAATTGCAAATAATGGTGGAGTTGGGGAAATTGATGAAAAAAATTGATAAGATGGAGGATGCAAATGCAAAGGGGTTTCGTGAAATGAAGGATGTGAGGGGGAAGGATAAGGAAGAGTTAATGGGGTGTCATAAAAAGCTTGTCTGGGGGCGTGTCAAGATGGAGGGCTGAGAGAGGCGAACTTTTTTCTGCTCGGAATGGAGAGAAACGAAAGTGACTTTTAAAAGTGTAAATAGTTCCTGAAATCGGCAAAAAAATGGATTAGAAAAAATAGAAGGAAAAATAGTTACGGAAAATACTTTGGAGGCTCCAAAGCAGCGCTGGAAAAAGGAGATAAAACAGAGTTTCGATCTTGGAGAGAGCGGGGGGATGGGCGATTTATAATGGCGACGAGTCCCCGGAGCTCTTAAAAGAAAAACGGACAGATTGGAAACGAGAGGAGATCGGCGTTCCGGTAAAATTGTTTAAAAGCGTTGGCAAAGCGGATAAGTGGACGACCGGATCGAAAAGGGTAATCTCGGCGGGGTGGTGAAAGAGGTAAGCTGAAGCGGACTTCGCTCGCCCCCGCCGTCCCCTCGATCGGAGACGGCTGGAGCTTTGCGGAGCTGGAAAAGTGCAAAGGGGAGAAGTGGAGAAAGCAAGACGGTGAGCAGTTATGTAAAGATTTTGAAAGAGGGAAATATTAAGGGGAAGAAAAGAGACTGAGATTTTCCGTACTGTGTTATGCCGGTGGGAGCTGATAAATCAGCGGCTAAGTAAAGAGAACAATATAGTACTTCCTGCTTTTTTCTTTTCTTTTTTCTTATTCCTTTTTCATTTTCGCTCCCCTCTCTTGGACGTTATGTAAGCCGTGGACTTGGAGTATTGGCTTTTAAAGAAAAAGGAGTTGGTTTAAGTCTGCCCCTGCATATCCTTTTGGAGATATAAAGTGAAGCAAGACGGTGCTGTGGCCTAGTGCCCTGGGAAATAAACTGCTGTTAATCTGGAACTTTGGAGAGTAGGAGCCTGAATTCGTCAGCGTTTTTTACTTTTGTATTTATCCCATAACAGCAAGATAAAGTTGGCTCTCCTTCCATTTTTTTATTTTTTATTTTTTTGAGCTAAAGTTTGAAGACACTTTTTAAACTGCTTTTATTTTAACTCCCCTCTCTTTTGCTTTGTTGGAAAATTTTTATATTTTTTACTATTATCTTTTTTTAATTTACAAATACGATTTTTCTTTTTGGTCTTTTTTTTTTGTTTTACCATCCTTTTTTATCCCTTTTTTTTGTTCAAAATACTTAAAATTTAAGAGGGAAATTAATTAGGCTTGAATTGGGATACTGACTTTTTTCTCTTCATCACCCTCACATAGAGTGGAACTGGGGTGATTACCTGTGTATACATGTGTGTGTATATGTGTGTGTAAATACACACACATATATATGACAGAGAGGGAGGGGAGGAGAGGATAAGGGCTAAGCATTGTATTTTGAAATAAATATATTGAAATTGGTTAGATTTAAAATACAGGGTGAATCTTGAATGATAAATTGTTTATGTAAATTGATAAAAGGGAAGCAGTTAGAAATACATTTGGATGAAACGGCAGGGGAGAGGGAAAGAGAAGGAGAAGAAATTGGCTTGGACAAGAGTGCAAAGACCAACGTCCTCAGATAGGAGTTTCAGAAGGCTTACAAGGCTGGACGAGGAGGAAGAGGAGATGAAGAAAACAATGCAACAGGAAATAAAGGACTTGGAGGAACAGGAGACAGTGAAGAAGATGGCACAACAATTACAACAACAACAGCAACAGAAGACAATAATATCGCCAACTACCGTTGCTCCATCTGCGGTAAAATCAATTGTGATAACAACAGCAAAAGTTACAACAACAACAACTGCCACAACAACCATAACAACTACAGCGGCAATAGCAGGGACAGCACCAACAACGATCGTAACCACAGCCACGGCAACAACACCAACAACATCGGCAATGGGGAAGGGGCAAGGATCCAAATCTGAATTTGAAAGTCTAAATGAGAAATTTGATAATCTGGGGAATAATATCGGAAATATGATTGCTCAAATTAAATTAGATTGGAAACAAGACATGCAAGATATGTTAGCAAATATTATGAAGGGAATTGACGGCGTGAAGGAGGACATAAACAACCTCAAAAAAGAACAAGAAGTCATCAAAAAAGAACAGGCAACGACTAAAGCAGAGGTTATGGACTTGAGAAAGAGAGAAAAGGAGAGAGAAAATAAGGTTGGAGATCATGAAAAGAGATTAGAAAATGTGGAAGAACAATTAAGAAGAGCAAACGTCATAATTCGAAAATTCCCAGAGAACTCCCCAGACAAATTAAAAGAAAGAATAGTGAAATGGCTTGATGAAATTATGGAAGATGGCTTCACGCCGCAGGAGGTTGTAAATGTATTTAGATTGGGGTCAAGAAGAGGTAAAACTGGGTCAAGGAATGTCATGTTAAAATTTGCTAATGTATCAGATAAATTACGTTTAATGGCGCTTATACGGGAAAAAGGAACAGAGGTTCTAAAAGTGGAAGGCCATGATATTGAAGTGTATAATGACATTCCAATAGAGGATCGTTTCTGGAGACAATCGATGAAGCCAATTACAAAGCGATTTCAGGAAAAGGGAATAAGGTATAATTGGAAATTTCCACGACAATTAAGTTTTTTTTTACTTGGGAAGACGTTATTTAATCAGTGAGGGTCCTAATGTCTTGGATGTAATGACAGATGCTAAGTTGTTGGAAGCAGGAACAAAAGAGTGGTTTGATTTGAAGGAAGAACTGATTGTATCTGGTGGTTATAGAAGACGGGATAGCAATGGAAATGAGAATATGCCTAAAGGGGCGGAAGGAGGAATTGATCCGGGTGGGGAGTAGTTTTTGATCTCTCCCAAGCTCCTATGACTGACCGCACCCCCCCTCCCCTCTCTGAAACTCAGAGGCCATTTGTTAAAAGAAAATGGGGAGGGATAGTAGTGGATTGTTTAATGTAATTTTTTTAGATGTTTTCTTTTTTTTCTTTTTTATTCATTTGTATAAGGTGAAGGAAATGTTATATGTTAATCACAGGTCCGTAGGAGGAAGTGGGAAGTGTAAAAAAAAGGTGGGAGAAATACAATAAATGAGGAATGTAAAAGTAATGACATGGAATGTGAAAGGTACTGGTTGTCAAGTGAAGAGAAGGAGGTTGGAAGCGGCGCTTAGGAAAGACAGACCGGATATAATCTTTCTTCAGGAGACCCATCAGAATTCGGAAAAAACTAATAAGTTATTTTTAGGATGGACTCAAGTCTATGAAAAAGCATATGGTTCTTCAAAGGCCAGGGGGGTCGCAACTTTGATATCAAACAGATTGGGATTTGAGATGATAAAAAGTATATCAGACCCAGAAGGTAGATATTTGATAATAAAGGGAAAAATAGAAGAAGAAGAAATAACGTTGGTGAACTTGTATGTACCAAATGAACGTCAAAATAGTTTCCTAAATAAGGTATATCGAATATTAGAGAAGGAAAAAACAATAAAAATGATTGTAGCGGGAGATTTTAATTTAATAGGATCAAATATAGATAGTACAAATACAGCGAGATGTGTGGGCGGAAATAAAATGCATGTGTTAAATAATTGGTTGAAATCCTTGGGGTTGAAAGATACATGGAGGGTGCTTAAAGGATTGGAAAGAGCCTATACATATTTTTCACAAGTGTATAATACATATTCCAGAATAGATTACATATTTGTCACGGATAACTTGATAAGTAACTTAGATGGCATAGAAATAGGAATTTTCAAAGAATCGGACCATGCAAAAGTTTTGTTGGAAATGAAAATAGATGCTATAAAGAGTACGAAAAATTGGAGATATAATGTCAGATTGTTTAGAGATAAAAAATACAAAGATCAAATGGTAGAAAAATGGGAAGAAAATTGGAAATGGAATGATACAGGGGAAGTAGGAATAGGTATAGTATGGGATACAATGAAAGCAATATTTAGGGGTGAAAGTATCAAGATGGCAAGTATTAGAAATAAACAGTTAAAAACTAAACAAGAAGAAACTGAAAAAGAGATTAAAAAGTTACAGGAGGAACATGCAAGAACTAAGGATAGAAAGGCTTACGAAAGGATGCAGGGATTAAGGAAGGAATTAATAGGAAATGATATGGAAAAGGTGAAAAGAGATTTAGTGTACTTAAAAAGAGAATATTTTGAATATAGTAATAAAAACTCAAAATTGTTGTCAAGAGCGGCTAAAGAAAAAAGAAGTAGAAGGGAAATAGGGATTATGGTAGATAAGGAAGGTATAAGATATAATAAGACTAAAGACAAATGTAAAGTGATTAGAGAATTTTATCAAGATTTATATTCTAAAAAGAAGATAAATATAGATAAATTAAAAGATAGATTGGAAATGCAAATTAAAAATAAAATAAGTCAGGAGCATAAACAAAGAATGGAAGAATTAATAACTGAAAAAGAGATAAAAAAGGCAATAAATAAACTGAAATCAGATAAATCACCCGGAGAAGATGGACTACCCGCTGAATTTTATAAAGAGTTTAAGGATATAGTAATCCCGAAACTGTTAAAATTGTATAATGGTATTCTTAATGGGGAACAGTTACCTGTATCATGGTATAGAACAATAATTGTCTTATTACCAAAACCGGGAAAGGACCTAGAAAAAGTAGAATCATACAGACCTATCTCCCTGATAAACTAAGATGCTAAGATTTTTACGGCAATATTGGCAAATAGATTAAATAGTTTTATGGACAAATATATAAATAAGGACCAGGCCGGATTCGTGAAAGGGAGACATATGGCAGACTTAGTAAGGCGAGTATTAGATTTAATAGACGTGGCAAGACAGAACAAAGAGAAAGTAGGTTTATTATCGTTAGATATTTTTAAAGCATTTGATTCTTTACAATGGGTAACAATTAGCGAGATAATTAAGAGTTACGGATTTGGTAACAGGTTTGTAAAAACAATAGAACAATTATACCAACAAGGATATGCCAAAATTAGAGTCAATGATGGCCTCACAGAGGAATTGAGACTAGAGGCAGGAACAAGGCAAGGGTGTCCTCTATCTCCAATACTATTCATCATGGCAATGGAAATATTAGCTAATATAATAAGGGAAGACAAAAATATAGAAGGAATAATGGAAAATAAAATTAGTTTATATGCAGATGATACTTTACTAATCATGAAACAGCCTAGATGAACTATGGAAAGGATTCAAAAACATTTAAAGGATTTTGAACAAATCACAGGCCTGAAGGTAAATTGGGAAAATCTGAACTGATTTTAAGTAATATTGAAAAGGAAGAACAAAAGAAAATTAGAGATGAATTTAAATTGCAGATCAAAGCGAACTTGAAATATTTGGGGATAATTATTTCCGATAAATTAGAGGATCTGAAAAGATTAAATTACGATAAACAAAAGAAGGAACTCAAGGCTAAAATTCTACAGTATCAAAAACTGAAGTTGTCTTGGTTTGGCAGAATAGCATTGACTAAAATGATGTTACTACCAAAACTAAACTTTTTATTCGATGCCTTACCAATTCAACTGACGGATAAAGATATTGAGGAATTTCAAAAATTATTTGATAATTATTGTAACGGAGGACGTAGAGCTAGAATCTTAAAGAAAATGTGGTATTTATCTCAAAAAGAAGGGGGCTTAGGAATACCTAACCTAAAGAATTATTACAAAGCATTCCAGATAAAGAACGTAGTTAAGATTTTGACGAAGGAGTCGGTTATTTGGGAAGAAATTGAAATGAAGGAAGTAAAGGAAGTGGGTAAGAGCCTCTTTTTAGACAAGGAATCAGGGAAAATATTGGTTAAAAATAGAATGATGAAATCAATGTTGGGAGTATGGAAGAAAATTAAAATGAAATTGGCCCCAAATATCTCACCGATAATTGAAATAGAAGATTTGAAAAAGTTCCCAATAAGAATGGATAATGAGATGAAAGAAATATTGTCGACAAATAAGGTCCTCCTGTTGAAAGATTGGATACGAGTCTGCAAAGATAATGGGATGAAAAGAGAGCTATATACCCGGATGAAGTTGAATTGGTTTCAGATAGCAATGTTGAATAAGTGGAATAATAAATATTGGAGGGAACGGAGTTTGGAAAGAGATAGGACGGAATTTGAGGAATTAGTATGGAAAATAAGGAAGGAGGAAATTGGAATTAAAGGGTTGGTTAGTAAAATTTATAAAATAATAAACACAGAAGGTAAACCACAAGAAATATTAAGAAATACATGGGAACAGGATCTGAATTTGAAGATAACGGAAAAGGAGTGGCAAAATAAATGGAGAAAAAGAATTATGAGATCCCTGTCGGTTAGAATAAAGGAACATAAAATGTTATGGAGGTGGTATCTGACCCCTATGAAATTACATCAGATAGATAAGAAAAACAATAAAATGTGTTGGAGGTGTAAAAATACCTTGGGTACATATGTCCATATGTGGTATGAATGTAAAGTGGTAGAAAAATTTTGGATAAAAATTGAGACTGAGATAGGAAAAATCTTGGGATTGTGTTTTAAGTTGGGGCCAGGCACCACTCTATTGACCGATGTTGATAATGTTAATATAGACAATGATAAGAAAGAGCTGTTGTCTATGATGCTTGTAATGGGAAGATTGTGTATTGCAAAAAACTGGAAAAGTGAAGTAACGTTAAAGGTGGAAGATTGGTATGGGCAGATGTGGGATCTCGCATTGAATGAAAAATTAACATGGGAGTTAAACTTTAAGAAAGGTATAGTAAAAGAAAATAGATTCTGGAATATATGGCGAAAATTTGTTGAATATTCATTGACGAGAGATGGAACATATAAATTGACACCAGACCAAATGAAATTTTGGGAACAATAGAAACGAATGGGAGATCCCACAACCTCCTAGGACAATGTATATAGCACCGGGTGATAAAGTATGTAATTGTATGTAATATATAGTCTGTACTTTTTCTTTTTTATGAATGTAATGTTGTTTTTCTCTTCTAGGGGAATGTATTCAATGTATACTCGCTTATTTGTTTTTTCTTTTTTATTGCATTGTATTGTCTTGTACTGTAATGTTATGAATGTTTAAGTTTTGTAATTTTGTTTGAAAATTAATAAAAAAAACAAAAAAAACTTGTCTCACACTTAACTGATCTATCTACAAAGGTGGAGGCTAATTATCAGAGGATTGATAAAGTTTTGAATGTGGTGCAAAATGATATGAAATTGATGCAAGATGACATGAGAGGGCTTCATGAGGAACAAAAGGAGGTTAAATCAAAAATTGAGATCCAAGGGAAAAATTAGATATGGTTGAAGAGGTGATGAGAAAACAGAATGTGGTGATACGTAATTTGGTGGAGACAACGCCAGATAAGCTGAAAGAAAGAATAGTGGATTGGCTAAATAATTTGAATATGGGGATACATTTTGTAAATGAAGATATTGTCAGTTGTTTTAGATTGGGGGCAAGAAGGGGAAAAAAGGACATAGAAACGTATTAGTAAAATTTGCAAATTGGGCGGAGAAATTAAAGGTGATGGCTTTTATAAAACAGGCTGGATCTGGCGTTTTAAAAATTGATGGATGTGATATTGAGGTATATAATGACATATCGGTTGAATAACGAGCGTGGAGATTTAAGATGAAACCCGTGACAAAAATCCTTAGGGAGTAATCGATTGATTATCACTGGAAGTTTCCTAAACAACTCAGATTTTTTTATGATAAAAAGATGCACGTGATGGAGGATGAAATGGATTATTTAGATTATATGTGTCAGATTGGATTGGTTAAAATGTCATCCCGAGAATGGAGGGGGATTAAGAAAAACTTTGGTGGAATCGGGGGGAATTCGGAGAGAATATTCAGGGGAATCAGAGGGGGGCAGCAGGAGGAACAGAGGAGGAATTGGAGGTGCAGGTGGTCGCAGAGGACGGGTGAGATGGATTAATTTGAAATAGAGTTTGTTTAGTAATAACAATAATTTTTTAATATTAGTTGATACAGCGTTAGAGCTATAGATAATACGTAATTTTTTTTTACACGTTCCCCCCTCCCCCCTTTGATCGTCAAGGGCCACTTTTTGTAAAGACGGGTGGGGAGGGCAGACATGATTGTTTTTTGTGACTGGAGAGTGAATGTTAAATGTAATTTCTTTTTTTGTTGTAGCTTGATAGTTATCGTATTTGTGGTGGAGGATATGGCACGAATAGGAGTCCGCGATTGTCAGAAAGAAAGGATATTAAGACTTAGGTCTGAGGAACATTAAAGTATTGACATGGAATGTGAAAGGTACCGGCTGTCAAGTGAAGAGGAGGAGGAGGTTAGAATCTGGCCTGAGGAAGGATAGACCGGATATAGTCTTTCTTCAGGAAACTCATCAAAAATCAGAAGATACTAATAGGCTATTTTTGGGATGGATGCAGGTATATGAAAAATCATATGGAACATCAAAAGTTAGGGGTGTAGCGGTCCTGATTTCAAGGAGACTGGGCTTTGAGATGATAAAAAGCATTTCAGACCCAGAAGGCAGATATTTGATTGTAATTGGGGAAATAGATGATGAAGAGATAACGTTAGTAAATATATATGCTCCAAATGACCACCAGCAAGTATTCTTAAATAAAGTCCATGGGATTTTAGAAAAAGAGAGAACTTTAAAAATGATTGCTGCAGGAGACTTTAATTTAATACGGGCATCAGAAGATTGTACAAATGTATCAAGAGCCGGGAAGGTAGCAGGAATGAAGATTTTAGATAAGTGGATGACGATACTAGGTCTGAAAGATAGTTGGAGGGAAACTAAGGGATTAGAGAGGGCATATACATACTTTTCACAGGTCCATAATACATATTCTAGGATAGACTATTTGTTTCAGAAAATTTGGTAAAAGATTTAGAAGACGCAGAGATTGGGATTTTTAAAGAATCGGACCACGCGAAATTCTGGGTGGAATTAAAAATTGATAGGAAAAAAAAGTATAGGAGAAATTGGAGATACGATGATAAATTGTTCTACGATCAAAAGTGTAAAGAACAAGTAATTGAAAAGTGGAATGAGTATTGGGATTGGAATGACACATGTGAGGTCAGTTATAATGTGGTTTGGGATGCCATGAAGTCGGTCTTTAGAGGGGAATGTATCAAGTTGGTTTCAATTAAGAATAAGCATTTTAGAGATAAGCAATATGAAACTGAGAATGAGATTAAACAGTTATTAGAAGAGCATGCAAAGACAAAAAGAAGAGATGTTTTTGAGAAAATGCAAAGATTAAAGAATGAATTGGTAGGGAAAGATATTCAAAAAGTAAAAAAAGATCTGGTGTACCTGAAGAGAGAATATTTTGAATACAGTAATAGAAATTCGAAGTTTTGGCAAGAGCTGGTAAAGCAAAAAGGATTAAAAGAGAGATGGGAACTTTGGTGGATATAACTGGTAGGAGGTGTAATAAGACTAAGGACAAGATTACGATAGTGAAATATTTCTATCAGGAATTGTACACCAAAAGGGAAGTCAGTATAGAAAAGTTGAGAGAACAATTGAAGAAGCGAATGCAAAAACAGATAAATTTAGAGCATTAAAATAGAATCGAAGAAAAAATTACAGAAAAAGAGGTAAAATATATAATAGCCAACTTGAGAACAGGGAAATCACCTGGGTACGACGGTTTAACAGCGGAATTTTATAAGGAGTTTAAAGAGTGTGTGGTCCCAAGACTGGTGAAGTTGTTTGATTTCATAATAGATGTTGGGAAGTTACTGACTTCATGGTATAGAACTATAATTGTTCTATTGCCGAAACCTGGAAAGGATCCAGAAAAGGTGGAATCTTATAGGCCTATCTCCCTGATAAATCAGGACACTAAGATATTTACAGCAATAGTTGCAAATAGACTGAATAGTTTCATGACGAATTATATAAATGGGGATCAAGCTGGTTTTTTGAAAGGAAGGCACATGACGGATTTGACAAGGAGGGTTTTGGATATATTAGATATAGTAGAATCTACAAAAGAGAAAGTTGGTATATTATCATTAGATATATTTAAAGCCTTTGATTCATTACAATGGGTGACAATTAAGGAGATTATCAGATTTTACGGATTCGGTGACAGATTTTGTAACCTGATTGGACAATTATATCAATTCGGATTTGCTAAAGTTAAGGTAAACAATGAGTTTACAGAAGAAATAAGATTGGAGGCAGGGACAAGACAGGGTTGCCCATTGTCTCCAATATTATTTATTATGGCAATGGAACTGCTAGCAGATGCTATAAGAGGGGACAGTGGGATTAAAGGGGTATTAGACAATAAGATAAGTCTTTATGCTGATGATACTTTGGTAGTTATGAAATATCCCGGAAAGGCACTGGAAAAGATACAGGACCATTTAAAGGATTTTGAGGACATAACGGGACTGAGAATAAATTGGGACAAATCTGAAATGATATTTTGCAATGTAGACAAAGAGGAACAAGAGAGAATAAGAGGTAAATAAAAATTACAGGTTAAAAAATCTTTGAGATACCTAGGCATAAATATTTCAAATAAATGTGAAGAGCTTAAACGATTGAATTATGAGATTAAAAAAAAGGAAATTAAAGAGAAAATAGAGCAATTTGAAAGATAAAAAGGTAAAGAGTAATACTCAGGATCTGGTGCAAGATGTTAATGTGACTGATCCAATAGGGAACAGTGACCACAACTCAATTATGTTTAACTTGATCATAGACCACAAGTCACTGATAAAATCTAACACAGAGACCTTAAATTTTCAAAAAGGAAATTTCCCAAAGATGAGGAAACTAGTAAAAAAGAAGCTGAAAGGGAAAATTGAGAGAGTCCTAACACTCCAAGAGGCATGGAGGCTGTTTACAAAAACAATAACAGAGGCCCAATTGGAATGCATACCCAAAAGGAAAAAGGGCACTGCCAGGTCCAAGAGGACTCCAGTGTGGCTTACAGGAGCTGTTTGGGAAGTGATCAAGAGCAAGAAAAGCTCATTTAGAAGATGGAAGGCTTGTCCGAATGAGGACAGCAGGCAGAAACATAAATTCTGGCAGAACAAATGCAAGGCAACAATCAGGAAAGCAAAGCAAAACTTTGAGGAGCGTATAGCTAAAAATACTCAGAGAAATAACAAAGACTTCTTTAAGTACATTAGAGGTGTACCCAACTAGGAAGGCCATTGGACCATTAGATGACAATGGAAGGCAAGGGGTTATTAAAGAGGAAACAGAGATTGCAGAGAGACTCAATGAATTCTTTGCTTCAGTATTCACTGAAGAAGACAGAGACTACATGCCCAAAACAGAGCCTATCTTCGTAGGGAGGGAAAGCGAAGAATTAAGCAAGATAGAAATAACCAGAGAGGAGGTCCTTGCATGTCTTGTTAAGCTAAACACTAACAAATCACCAGGACCAGATGGCATCCATCCACGAGTTCTCAGGGAACTTAAAGATGAAATTGCTGATCTCCTAGCCAAAATATATAATCTTTCCCTCAAATCAGGCTTTGTGCCTGATGACTGGAAGGTAGCGAATGTAACACCAATTTTCAAAAAAGGATCCAGGGGTGATCCAGGAAATTACCGACCTGTCAGTTTGACATGTGTCCCAGGTAAAGTGATGGAAACCATCCTAAAAGATAGAATTAATAGGCACATAGAAGAGAAGGCGCTTCTAAAGGAGAGCCAACATGGCTTTTACAAGGGCAAATCATGCCTCACTAATCTGTTGGAATTTTTTGAGAGTGTCAACAAGCATGTGGATAAGGGGGATCCAGTTGACATAGTTTATCTGGACTTTCAGAAGGCTTTTGACAAGGTCCCACACCAAAAGCTCTTGAATAAACTTACCAGTCATGGAATAAAGGGACAGGTCTTGTCCTGGATCAGCAACTGGCTAAGGGACAGGAAACAGGGTAGCACTAAATGGACACTTCTCCAAGTGGAGGGAAGTAAAGAGTGGGGTCCCCCAAGGTTCATACTGGGACCCCTGCTTTTCAACTTCTTCATAAATGATCTAGAGGTAGGAGTAAAAAGCAAGGTAGCCAAATTTGCTGACGACACTAAATTATACAGAGTAGTGAAAACTGTGAGAGATTGTGAGGAGCTCCAGAGGGATCTCTTGACACTGGGGGAGTGGGCAAAACAGTGGCAAATGAGCTTCAACATTAGTAAGTGCAGAGTGATGCATGTTGGGGCAAAGAACCCCAATTACATTTATAAACTGATGGGGTCTGAACTCTCTGCGACAAACCAGAAAAGGGACCTTGGTGTCCTGGTGGACAACTCAATGAAGGTGTCAACCCAGTGTGCCTCAGCAGTGAAAAAAGCAAACTCAATGCTAGGGATCATAAGGAAGGGTATAGAAAATAAGTCAGCAAGTGTCATTTTGCCTCTTTATAAATCTATGGTGAGGCCCCATCTGGAATACTGTGTACAGTTCTGGTCGTTATACCTCCAGAAGGATATTATGGAGCTGGAAAAAGTGCAGAGGAGGGCAACCAGAATGATTAGGGGACTGGAACACCTTCCTTACCATCTGAGACTGCAACGGTTGGGCCTCTTCACTCTTGAACGACGACGTCTAAGAGGTGACCTGATTGAAGTTTATAAAATCATGCATGGTGTGGACAAAGTAGATAAGGAAAAACTGTTTTCCCTATCGCATAACACTTGAACTAGGGGACACTCCATGAAACTTTTGGGTACTAGTTCTCAAACAAATAAGAGAAAGTACTTTTTCACCCAGAGGATTACTGGTCTATGGAACTCCCTGCCAGAAGAAGTGGTGACAGCTGTCAGTCTTGACAGCTTTAAGAAAGGATTAGACAAGTTCATGGAGGACAAGGGTATCAATGGCTATAATTATGGATACTTAAGGACAACCTCCGGGTTGGAGAGATAGGCAGGATATCTCTCAATGCCATTTCCAGGGAATCCTAAGCAGGTGAAGGCATCTGCTTGGGAATACCCTGAAGGAAATGGTGAGCCACTGTGCGAGACAGAATGCTGGACTGGATGGGCAGTGGCCTATTCCAGCAAGGCTGTTCTTATGTTCTTATGTAGATTAAAGATTTTCAAAATATAATAAATAATTATTGTAATGGGGGGGGACCACGAATAGCAAAGATTTTTTGGTATTTATCGCAAAAAGGAGGATTGGGGATACCAAATTTGGGAAATTATTACAGAGCTTTCCACATTAAGAATATTATGAAATTTTTAGCAAGGGAAAGGGTTATATGGGAAGATTTGGAAATGAAGGAATTGGTTTATGTAGGTAGAGGAGTATTTTTGGACAGCAGCAACAGAAAAATAGTTGTGAAAAATAAGATGATGAAGACGATGTTGGGGGTATGGAAGAGGGTTAAAAAGGAATTATGTCCGGATGTGTCTCCGATAATAGAAATAGAGGATCTTAAAAGTTTCCCAATAAAATTAGACAAAAGGGGGAAGGAAGTACTATTAAGAAATGATGTTTTCCTGTTGAAAGACTGGATAAGAGAGTGTAAAGATGGAGGAAGAAAAGTGGAAATATATAAGCAGTTAAATTTGAATTGGTTTCAGTTAGTATGGATAGATAAATGGAATGAAAAATACATGGGACAATTAAGCTTAGAGAGGGACAAAACTGAATTTGAGGAACTGTTATTAAAGATAAGAAAAGGAGATATGGGATTAAATGGCATGGTTAGTAAATTATACAAAATATTAAATAATGAAGGTAATCTACAAGAAACGTTGAAATCATGTTGGGAACGAGATTTAAATTTGACACCAGAGAGGTTATTTCAAATGGATAACACCAAAAGTAAAAAATGTTGGAGATGTAAAAGCATCCTGGGAACATATGAACACATGTGGTGGGAATGTAAAGTGGTAAATGATTTCTGGGGGGAAATTGAGAAAGAGATATGTGAAATTATAGGGATGAAGTGTAAGTTGGACATAAGTATGGTGTTATTAACGGATGTCGACAAAGTAAATCTGAATAAGGATAAAAAGGAATTATTGTCATTAATGTTGATAATTGGAAGATTGTGTATCGCAAGAAATTGGAAATCAGAAGGAATATTGAGGATAGAAGAATGGTATAAAGAGATGTGGGATTTCGCATTGAATGACAAACTAACATGGGAAATAAATAAATATAAAGGTAGAGTTAAAGAAAATAGATTTTGGAAAATTTGGCAAACATTTGTGGATCACTCACTAAAGGGGGAGTATGGCGATAGTCGGGTACCTAAGCAGATACATTTTTGGAAATGGTGAGATTAAAAGAAAAAAATGTGACATCCCGCGGACTCTTTTATAGGCGTAGGCACATAGGGTGTTTTTTGTAATTGTATAATGAATATTTTAGTAATTTACTTTGAATCTTGGTAAATAATGGTATAGCAGATTATAGAGATTCTGATTAACACAGAACAGTTGAGAAAATCTATGGTATGGGAAATTATGAAACAGATTGGCTGTGATAATTAAAGAGATTGAATTTCAATATTAAAGTTTAGGCTATACGTTAACGGGAAGTAGTTTTACTGAAAGAGTATTATCTTTGTAATTCAATGATTTTATGATTAATTCAAAATGTATTGTGTTTATTAAGTTGTTGATGTTTTTTTTGCTTCTGTATTATTGTTTTAAAATAATAAAATATATTTAAAAAATCCTTCTTATCTGCTACTTGCATAAAGAATCATTAAAGGATACTTCTCTTTTGATGATACTGACAGTTGTGCAGACCCTAATATGGACCTGCATCTCAGTCTAAGAATTCCAACCCCTGCACCCACCTCCCAGGATCTCAGCCTGGGTCAGACATTTTGTGTGACTTTATCCTGCTTTGATAATAGAGACCATACTGGCAGCGACTCAACACCGAGTGTCATGCTGAGGTTAATTAAGGTTGCTGGCTAATCTTTCTCACACTAGGTCAGGCCAAAGGAACTGCAGAATGGACTCACCAAAAGGTGCCTTCATTTTGACAGTTTCATGTCTGGACTAGACACGGAAGAAGAAGATTTCATGTGACTTACAGGTGTGGCTTTCCTTTCTAAACAAGCTCGGTTGCCTGTGAGATGCCTCCTCAGCATGGAGGAAGAGACAGCAGAGGTGGATAGTGGTGGGCCTTCTGTCTTTGCACAGCCAGCTGCAACCTCAGGTTGGGCTTTTCTGCCTTGCCTTGCTGGTAACAAAAGGTGCCATGTGCCACTGAACGTGATGTCTCCTCTGCCACTTGCTCCTTTCTCCCACTATCCACTTGGACAGTGCTTACTTGCTCTAATCGTGTGTCTCCTTTCTTGCTTATTTCCTCTGCCATCACTGCTACGCCATCTATCTGTTGTGCCATTTAAATTTTTTTTAAAGCATGCCTGAATTTTCTCTGCAGTGCTTGATGCTTTCCCCGTTAGTTAGCTGTTAGTTCTGCCATGCAAAAACATCAAGTACTGATGACACATTTATGAGATTTTATGACAACTTTTTTTTTAAAAAAAATAAAAAATAATAATCACTCCCAGGTAACAGCGGCTAGGTTTATTTACTGTGAATTTCACCACTGTACCCTTCCAGCCTGTCTGGCCGGACAGGATAATGGAGTAGACAGTACAGCCAGAGACTCAACAACAAGTGTTGGGCAGCGGTAAATAACCTGACTCCCTAAAGGGGCCAGTGGCTATGGGCGGATGAGCCCCTTTAGGTGGGGTGATGGTCCGCTCAGTGGAAGACATGCCACTGGAAACCATCATATTGGGCCCAATGACAAAATGAGCGGAGGAGGAACCATTCTGATTTCCAATGGCCATGGAGGCAGAAGAGGCCATGCCAGATGGACTGGCTGTGAAGGTGCACCTTGTCCATATTCTCAAGGCTGCGACAGCCCATTGCAGTCCCGGTGTTAAATCCTGCGTGTCTCATTTCATATGTGCTGCAGGAGATGGCTTCATGATCACAGTGTGTGGGTCACTTCATGGCAAACTGGGATCCACCTTAAACAAATTCACGCCAGTGGCATTTTTCCTGCTTCAGGAAAAAGTGCATTCTTGGATATGAGTGGCTGCTGACCCTTCTGAATGGGGAGAGAATGGACAGTGAGAAATCCTCTTATTTATGTACCTAAATATTATATTATTTGCATGTGTTCTTCATATATTACAGGGCTTAGAACCGCTTTTTAGATTGTGGTATTTTTTAACAACAATCTGGCATACCCTGATAATGGCAACCTTGTGTTGCTGGCTAACCTTTCTCACCCTAGGACAGGTGAAAGGAGCTGCAGAACGAACTCACCAAAAGGTGCCTTCATTTTGGCAGTTTCACGCCTGGCCTAGACACAGAAAAAGATTACAGTAATTGTGTGCTTTGCTGTCAAGTCAATTCTTATGGTGACCCTTTCCAGGTTTTCTAGGTAGAGAATACTCAGGTATGGTTTACCTTTTCTTTCTGGGGGAGCAGCTTACTCAAGGCTGCACAGGCTGGAATCTTCTCCCTGAAGTCATAGTGGAGAATTAAACTTCCAGGATCTTGAGGCTATGAACTGAGAAATTACAATATATAACCATATGTTAGCTGTGATATTTTAAAATTGATAATGTTCCAGAAAACATTGAATAATATTCAAACCTTTTAGACAGGTGTCCAGCTTATGTATATATTTTATCTTTACTGTCTCTCTCTGGATCCTTGTCTTGTAAGCCTGTTACCCAGTAGAACAAGCTATTTAAAAGGTAGTCATGCTAACAATGCTGATTAATTAATGAATTGACCTGTTGCTGCACTATTGCTCTGACTTTAGTTTGTCCTGTGTAAAGTAAAAACAGACATATTTGGGTGGGTATAAATATTTGCTTGTAGGCGTAATTGGAATTCACTGACCAGGAGTGAAGGTTTTTTCTTTGCTGGTGATACTGTTTTCCTTGTAGATGTGTGGTTCCCAACATGGGGCACACACCCCACAGGGTGACTTCAATTCCCAGAAGCCGTAGTCAGTACATTGGCTGATCAGTGCTTTGGGGAATTGGCTTAGGATTTTGGGAATTGAAGTCCAAAAACCAAAGGTTGGGAAACATTGTTGGTAGATCTTTTTCTACATCTAATGAAGGTATTTCCTTGATTGTTTCTCACTGACATAGAAAATCACTGGTGTTTCTTCCATATCTCCAGCCTGAAATCTAGAAATAGCAGCAGGCTTTCCCTGCATGGCTGGCCTTCTCCCATTAAGGGGTAAACGTGTGCTGGGCAAATCTTCTCAGCCTCCAACACCAGCTGCGAGAATCTGTGCTTCTGTGACAGTGAATGATAGCAACAGGGCCACTGGTGTGATCTGACCTAGGAAGGGTCTAGTCCATCGCCTTGAGCTAATTGTCTGCCCGGATTTAGGTGGGAAGGCCAGAGATCACCTACAGTACTTTCAAATAAAGCAGCTCAGTCAGTAAAGTGTTCATTTAACTTTTAGGGTAACTTTATGGTAATTATTTCTGAAATTTCAAAAGTATCATAAATTGTTTTGTTAAAATCGGATCAAAACAAAGCAATTACACTTCTATACCGCTCCATAGTGCTTAGTGCACTCTCTGGGTGGTTCACAAGTTAATTAACATTTTACCCCCAACATGCTGGGTACTCATTTTGCCGATTCCGGGAGAATGGGAGTCTGAGTCAACCTTGAGCCCTGGTCAGGATCAAACTCACAACCTTTTGGCTACAGGACAGCAGTTAAACCACTGCACACCAGGGCTGATTTGTGCATAAAATGCACAAATCAACATTTTTAAAAGTTTGGGACTTTCTGCATGGAACAATTGAGTTGTGTTTTCTCCTGAAGCTGAAGAAATATAAATCTAAAGTTTGTTTTCATTTCCATTTTGAAAATGAAAGCCCTGCTTATGAATTCACTTTGTCATCTTTAACAGCAGAGAGGAACTATGGGACAAGTTTCATTTGTTTGTGCTTCTGTCTTCTTTCAGAATTTGGGCCTGGAGGAACAGGTACTGGTGTCTGAAGTTGAACAGTTCAGGCAGTTTTTGAAAGATCAGGTGGAGTTCCTCCTGCCCCATCTGGAGGTGCTGCAAACTGACCTCTCAAAGAAGGAGGAAATCAATGGCAAATTGACTGGTCAAATTAATCTGCTCTGTGATTTAATCTGTGAAGTAGAGAAGGCCTGTGAACAACCAGGGACAAAACTGCTGAATGAAGTCAAGTGACTGAATGATATAATGAGTAAAGGAGAGAACTTGTGCTTTGACCTGAAGAAGGAACACATACAGGTGAGAACACTATGCAAACACCCTTGTTCCTAGTAGAGCAGAGGTGTCCAAAACCTTTGCTCCGGGGACCTGACCATGCCGTGGGGCTGGATCTGGCCCCCGACACCATTCCATCTGGCCCACACTACTCCCAGAAATGGATGGGGGATGCGTCTGCCAGTGCGCATGCACATCGAGAACCATGTCCGGGAGTAGTGCAGATGTGTTTGCACATGCGCAAATGCATCCGCACCACTCCCAGAAGTGGTTCCAGACATCCCCGCATATGTGAAAATGCGCCCACGCCACTCCCAGAAGTTTTTTCAGACATCCCCCGCATGTGCAAATATGTTTCCGCCACTCCTGGAAGTGGATCTGGACATGTATGCGGCCCCCATCCACTTCTGGGAGTAGCATGGGCCAGATGGAATAGTGATGGGGGCCAGATCCAGCCCATGGGCTGTAGCTTGGGCACTCCTGCAGTAGAGGAAGGAAAGTGTTTTTGTGCTACCTGCTGTTTGAAATTCCAGTTTAAAGATAACTATGCAACCTGGAATCAAGCTTGATAGTACAGTATTTCCACAGGTAAGAATATTTGGGTTTTTTAAATGCAAATTTCAGGCATGGCAGACCCAATCAAGATCGAGATTTTTTTTAAAAAAATCCTTCTCATCTGCTACTTGCATAAAGAATCTCCATCCATCATTAATGAATACTTTGCTTTTGATGACACAGAGTGGTGCAGACCCTAATCTAGATCTGCACCTCAGTGTAAGAATTCCAACCCCTGCACCCATCTTCCAGGATCACAATCTAGGTCAGACATTTCATGTTAATTAGAGGTAAAACGGGCTGCGGTGGCTCAGTGGTTAAGAAGTTTGCCTTGTTAGGTGGAAGGCTGGTAAGTTGGTAGTTCGAGACCTGGGTACTGCATGACTGATTGAACACCCGTCTGTGTCCCAACTCTTGGGGACATGAAAGGAGCCTCATTTGGGCATTCCCTGAGTGGAGCTTCTTCCACAAAAATCCTTTCAGAATAATTTCTGACATGAAATTATTATTACTGTATTATTATACAGGTGAGATCAGTTGAGCAGTGGCTAATGATTGTTGCTTACATTTGGAAAACCACTGTGTTGAAACAAGCATGTTATTTTACAAACGCACAGTAAGCATTTTATTCCAAATGTGGTTAGAAATGTATAATTGGATGAGTGAATCAAGGTGATCATCTAATACAGGAGTTCTCAACATTTTCCTGCCATGGGCCAGACCACGCCCCCTCAGATAGCTGAGCGGGCCTGACACATGGTTCCCCCTGCCATAAACGCCACAGTAAACTGCATCCATAGCAGTTGTAAATGCTTTTATGACTTCTGCAGTTGCATTTACAGCACATTTCTGGCAGTTTTCACTGCTTCTGCCACTTCTGGTGGCGGCAGGACCAAGGGCAGCATGTTTCTGGCTGTTTTCACTGCTTCCAGTGGCGGCGGGTCTCATGAAATTGCACCGCAGGCCAAAGGTTGCAAACCTCTGGTCTAATTAGACTTGTCAGGAAAATTAATAAGGGGCTCTATGGGTGCTTCCAGGAAATATCTTATGCAATTACACTGTGTTCTTTATGGAATTTGCTTGAGGTCTGGACTTCAATGTTTTCCATTTGAGACTAACAACTCTTTTTTTCTGTTTTTTTGTCCCTAGGAATATGAACGTACCTACAGCTAGTATGTATTTCCTTAGCAAGCCTTGTCATCATACCATAAATGTCATTGGGTGAAGTAGACTGAACTTTCTATCTTTAGACTTCAAGCCTTCATTTTAGCAGTTTCATGTCTGGTTTAGACCCAGAAAAAGAAGAACTTGAACTTTAGAGAATTCCTTGATATTTGTGCTGAATTTCACCTCCTTAATTTCATATCTCCTGCTGTTATAATCTATCTCCCCCCCCCCCCCCCACTTCCATGAAAGTTAGAAATACAGAGCTTTGTGTGTGTGGAAAAGTTCAGTTTCTTGTGTAAGAGTCTATTGTACTGTATTTACCTTTGCTCTCTGATAACACTACTCATATGTGCCAAAATAAGTTCTGTACTGTAAATTACAGTAGTGATGCATGAAAGCGTACAACCAAGCGGACAGGTTTTTAATGTGGGGTACAATTTTAATATTGTATATTCCTCCATGATCATTGTTGATTGATTGATTAATTATGGTCAGTATCCTATTGCTAATCCAAAACTACGCTAGATTAATTGACTCAGTGTGGTATACATACCTGTAATTATTGACTTACAGTTCAGCAATTGATTTAGTTTTAGTAAGTTTAGTCTCTAGTTGAGTCTTGCAATAGGATTACTGGCCAAATTGATATAAATCTGGCAAAATCTTTGCAGAAATATCTGACAGGTTAACTCACAGAACTTAGAAAAGATGATGTTTTTTGTAGCTTGAAATAGTTCAATTCAATCCAAGGCTTCACTGCACCTAAAGTAGATCCATTAAATGAACAGGACTCTTAAGCCAGTGTTTCCCAACCTTTGATTTTTTTCCCTTCAATTCCCAGAAGCACTAATCAGCCAATATACTGACTTAAACTTCTGGGAATTGAAGTCCCCCTGTGGGGCTTGGGCCCCACATTGGGGACCACTGTCTTAACAGTTGATTCAATGGCTCTACTCTGGTTGGGACTATTGGGTTTAGGCTTATATCAGACTAGCAGTTTGCCTGGCGTTGCCGGGCTGTTTTAAATTGTGTTGGAAGGTTTTTTTTCTTAATGTTTGTAAAGAAGAGGTTAGTCTGTAATTGTCATTTTTAAAATGTTTATGTATACACACTTTTGTGGTCATTTGTTAAATAGATTGTATTGTGTTGACACTGTAAAGTAATAACATTTATCTTTGTAATTTTTCTAATGTATTTTTGAATATTTGTTTTAACATATATGTTATTTTTTGTGACAATGCAGGGCTGTTATAAATTGTGATTATTATTTTTGGCGGTTGTTTTGTGGATTAAAAAAAGAACAAAGGATGATATAATGTTTTTCAAAAAAATTTTATTTAACCAAATAATGTTTTAGTATGTGACTGTTTTTTAATAGTGGTGCCATAGGTAATAATTTTAACAATGTCAAAGTACATGTTTTTTACAATCAATGTTTTTAAATGTGTTTAGATGTTTTTGGTTTTTATGTGAGTTGAAACTCAACACAGGATTTTAGAAATCTTTTTATTTTATTTTTGTGACATATATTTGTGATTTGTGTAAAAGTGTGATGTATTGTTATGTTTTTGACTTGTTTTTACTCTTGTGGCCTTTTGTTTGGGGCTGTTGTGTTTTTTTGAGTTGTTTTTACTATTGTGCCCTGTAGGTGGGGCTGCTAGTGGTTCTCTTTTACTTTGACTGTTTTTTCTCTCTTGGCCTCTGGGTGCAGCTTCTTCCGGTACATAGTCTCTTTGTTTCTTCATTTCTGTTCCGGTCATCGTGGAGGGAGGATGTGCTGGTGAGTTGTCTTGTTTTCTTTATTTTGTGGTTTTTCTTTGTTTTGCTTTTGTGGTGGTGGGCTAGGAGGTGTTTCTGTTTGTTATTTTTTGTTTTGGTTTATTTTTCGGTTTGTTTAGTTTTAGGTGTGTACTTTGTGGTTTAGGTTTGTTAAGTTCTAGGTGTGTATTTTGTGGTTTATTTCTTTTTGTTTATTCATTGTTTTGTTAATTATTGATTTATTGATTTTTTATTTTTTAATATTTTTGGTGTTTTTGTTAGTTACTTTTGTTAGCTGTTTTGTTGTTGGTTAGGGGTAGTTTTGGCTGTAGTTCAGGTCGGAGGCTGTGCCCGGCTGAGTACCTCTGGGAGGAGAAGGCAGCGACTGGAGGGCCGTTCGCTGCCTTTGCTTCCCAGGGAATTGGTTCGCTTTCAAAGGTGGGGCAAAGGCACCAGTACCTTCCTCCCCTTGAAAGTGAAACACTTCCTCGGGAAGTAAAGGCAGCGACTGGAGGGCCATTCGCTGCCTTTGCTTCCTGGGCAATTGGTTCGCTTTCAAGGGGGCGAAGGCACCAGTACCTTCCCCCCTTGAAAGCGAAACATTTCCTCGGAAGGTAAAGGCAGCGACTGGATGGCCGTTCGCTGCCTTTGCTTCCTGGGCAATTGGTTCGCTTTCAAGAGGGCGGGGCGAAGGCACCAGTACCTTCCCCCCTTGAAAGCGAAACACTTCCTCGGAAGGTAAAGGCAGCGACTGGAGGGCCGTTCGCTGCCTTTGCTTCCTGGGCAATTGGTTCGCTTTCAAGGGGGCGGGGCGAAGGCACCAGTACCTTCCCCCCTTGAAAGCGAAACACTTCCTTGGAACGTAAAGGCAGCGACTGGAGGTCCATTTGCTGCCTTTGCTTCCTGGGCAATTGGTTTGCTTTCAAGGGGGGTGAAGGCACCTTCCCCCCTTGGTTTTGTGGTTTGTTTGTTTTTTGTGGTTTGTTTGTTTTGCGTGGCTGTGAGGCGCTGCGTTTTGTATTTTTATTTTTCGCCGCCGGCTTTCTCAGCGTTCTGCATGCTCATGGCATGCAGGACTCTGGGGCTTGTAGTTTGGGGTCTGTGGTTTCTGTTTGTGCAGCAGTTTTTTCCTGTGGCTTGATTTTGATTGGCCGCGGCGCGTTTCCCAATGTTCTTTTTGTTCGTGCCTCTCAGCCTGATTGGCTGTTGTGCGGCGCGGCGC
This sequence comes from Bradypodion pumilum, assembly GCA_035047305.1. Classification (NCBI taxonomy): domain Eukaryota; kingdom Metazoa; phylum Chordata; class Lepidosauria; order Squamata; family Chamaeleonidae; genus Bradypodion; species Bradypodion pumilum. Next base: position 444,917,807 of record JAWDJD010000002.1, on the reverse strand, counting down.
AAAGAACATTGGGAATTGAAGTTGTTTCCTTTTGTTCACGTTTGTCAGGCTCTTGCCCCACTTGCGCATTTCTAAAATATTTGTTGACCTGCGGACCCAGTTCGGGCAAGTGCACGAAGGCTCAGTAAGGGCTAGTATGGCCTGGTGCAGGATCATTTGTCAAGTTCCAATGGTTAACGCTTGGATTTATAGGTAGATTGAACCACATTTAAACAAAGGTAACTGTTGAAATTTACAAAAGAGTGTGGATTATATGTCCTTTCACATTTGCTCATTTATGCACAAATATGACATTTCTAAGAAAAACCATATGCTTACCTGCAGAATAAAAGCAATGGAAAAGAGATCATTTAATAAACCTCAATATTTCCTCTAATGCATAAAAACAGTTAAAAACAATATCCCTCAGTCACTATTTTAATAAATCCTAGTGATTTAATTTAATTTAATTTTCATGCTTATATGCCGCTCACTCAAGAGAACCCAACTCTGGGCGGCTCACAAACAGCATATACAGCATATACAAGATAAAAGCATAAAACAGATAAAAACAACCCCAATTAAAACCCACCCACCCCCATCATAAAAAGAGGGAAGGGGAGGATCCAGGTTATTGCACAAGCCAGCAGGCAGGGGCTACATTTCCATCAAGGCCCCACACCTGCCTCGCCAGCCAGGTTTTCAGTGCTTTCCTAAAGGGCAGTAATTCTGTCTGCAGCCTCAACTCTGTTGGCAGGAGGCTCCAGAGGGCCGGTGCAGACACAGAGAAGGCAAAGTTAGAAGAAGGAGAAGTCCTCATTTTTCTTTCTTTCTAGTCCTAGCTTTTTCTAGTGTCCCTCCCTTATCAAAAGTTCTGCTGTCTAGTATTAGCTCCTTCCTGGAATGTAGATTCATGTTTGTCTTTACTGTTCAAGTTTTTCCAAGCACCAGTAGTGGTCTTGCCACTGTGAAAACATGACTAGCCCATTGCATGGGTTTTGTTTGTCTGAAGGAGGAACCTCAATGTTTATTTCTTATTATTTTGGCTTTGATTGAAAACATATTTATTTCACTGCTCTACATGGGGGCTTGAGCCCATGGGCTTTAGCACACAAGTGGGTAAAACGAAGTTCCCAGTAGTATTTTCATTAAATATATTTTAATTGTGTTTTGCCAAAAGTCCCTTTTTTGCTCTCTAATGACAAGTGCGTTGTGGTGGTGTGAATAATGTTCCTGGAGCCTCTATGGATCCCAAATTTTATATGTTTGAAAATGTAATTTGGCCACTAGAGAGAACAAGTGGTTTTTTTGCTGTTTAATTTTATCAATTAACTATTTTTCAATTAGCAGTTTTAAAAAATTTGTTTTTTTAAAATTAGTTAACCCATTTTTCATATTTACTGATGAATGGAAGGACTGGTCTAGGAAGAGTGTAACTTTGTGGAAGACCTATGGCAGTTGTTTACAATCATTCCATTTCAGCAACATGGATATTAAGAAATGAAACTGATTAAAACACCTGCTGATTCTAACATTCATGTCTAAGAGTGTATCAGCAGTATAGTTATCTCAGTTTGATACCATTTTACCTGGCATGGATCCCTCCTATGGAATTCTGGGATTTGTGGTTTGCCTAGAAGCACTTATTTCCTGCGATCATTCAAGAGGAGGCACTAGAATCCTTGGAGTACACAGAAAGAACCTCCTAGAAGATGGTGGTATTTTTGAACTGCAATCGGGCATACCCTGGTAACGGCAACTATGTGTTGCCGGCTAATCTCTCACACTAGGTCAGGGGAAAGGAACTGTAGAATGAACTCACTAAAAGGTGGCTTCATTTTGGCAGTTTCACGTCTGACCTAGACATGGAAGAAGACAACTAGAATCCTTTTACAGGGAACTTATCATTTCCAAGATTCTGTAAGTTGGAGCCACCTGAGCTAAAACGATACTGAACTGCTGTAACTTTACCATGTGGGGAAATCGGTGCAATGCCAGACTATCTTTTCCACCCCATGAAATTCCCACTGTAATGTATATTAAAAAGGTCACTTTTGGCTCCATGCTAAGGGTTTGGAAGGAGAGGGGGTGAGGTATACATGAAATTCAGCATCATAGTAAATGTTCAGTTGGCCGGGCAGGCCAAAACACCTGCAGCCAAACCACTGCCGAAGATGAAACACATCCAAATTGCCTGGGATGAACTGGATGAGCAAGAACTCTCGGAGGAGAGTATCCTGGAGGACTATCTACTTTGCCATGGAGCAGGAAGTGCTGGAGGTTACCTCACATTGGGAGGGTAGAGCTCCAGGAGGCACTGGGAACAGTGCCAGCTTAGCTTTTGAGCTCCCTTCAGTGCAGGCATCCCAAGCTGAGATAATGGAACCGGAAGCTACCTGGGATTGTAACACCGGTGATTTATAGCATGTGTAACTGCATAGGCCCAGGAAGAGCCAGAGAAGGATATGATCAGTAAGACTCTTGGTAGACATGTGGACATTAAGACATTTTTGGACACTGGAACTGAGTTTTGTTCAATCACATCGGATTGCATAAGCCTGGAGCAAATTCTGCCCAACATTAAGTTGAACGTGGAAATGTACAATCTTCAGTGCAAAATGATTCAGAAGTGCCCAGTTGCCCAAGTGTATTTAATGTGTGGGGATTTTGAGGGACTGGTCAAGTGTCTGGTCCATACCACTCTGGAATATGTCATTTCAGAGGGGAAAGAAAGGACTCGCCGCACTTGGGGCTTGCCTCTCCGCGGCTCCCTGCCTCCAACGGATCCCACTGTGCTGGGGCTGCGAGGCCGCACGGAGTTTGACCAGCAGCCGGCCGGAGAAGGCGGGGAAAGAAAGAACTCGCCGCACTTGGGGCTCGCCTCTTCAGTGAGTTCTTTCTTCCCCGCCTCCTCCGGCTGGCTGCCGGTCAAGCTCCGTGGGGCCTCCAAACCCCGGCGTTGGTGGAGGTGAGGTGAGGCAGGGCCGGAGGGAAGCGGGGGCGGTAGCCACAGCTGACTTCCACCCTGGGCCAATGGCGGGGGCCCGGGAGAGTCACGGCGAGGCTTGTCGGCTGCTCCTCCGGCATTCTCTTATCCCTCCGGTCAAGGCAGGGCCGGAGGGAGGCGGGGGCGGTAGCCGCAGCTGACTCCCACCCCGGGCCGATGGCAGAGGTCCAGGAGAGTCGCGGCGAGGCTTGTCGGCTGCTCCTTCGGCGTCCCGGAGGACAGAGATCCCTGGAGGACGATGTTCTATAGGGTCGCAAAGGGTTGGAATCGACTGTGCGACAACAACAAAAAAAAAAAACCCTGCAAAAACCCTAATGCCTCATACAACGTCCGGCAACGTTGTATGAGGCACCTTTTCCAAGAATTGGGCGACGTTGTATGGATCCGACGTATGAGGTATTACTGTACTGTATTTGGGAATGCTGATGCACTCTGTCTCAGATGACCTCGGTGGTCCCCTGCAACTTTCCTGCTAGGGAGAGAAGAGAAGAAGGATGGGGGAAGAAGGTTATGATATGGCCCACCTGATTTTGCTCTTTTGGTCACAGCCTGGACAATTTCGTGTATATATCCCAATCTCTCCTCTCCTTATATTCTGCTTCCAAATAAAAAAATCCATATAAAGCAGGGATTCTCAAGCTGCAGCCCACGGCACCATTTCATGTGCCCCCCATTGCCTCCACCACACCCAAAACTGCCATGTGGTGGAGGAAGAGCAAAATAGCCGTCTAAACCCCGAAGCTGTCAGAGGGAGTATGACCAGGCGCCCGGCTTAAAAATGTTGAGATTGTCTGATATAAAGGGTCAACCATGATTAATTTTGCATTCTAATTCTTCATCTGATACTTTAAATCAGGGGTTCTCAACCATTTCAAGTCGGAGGACGGGTCACACTCCCTCAAACAGTTGGTGGGCTGGACTGATGCTCCAACCGCTGCTATTGTAATTGGCCGCAGACTTATTTACGGCATTTCCAACAGCCGTAAATGAGTCCCCAGCTGTCGTAAATGCGTTTACAATGGTCATAAATCAGTCCATGGCCGATTCCAGTGGCTGCAGCTGGAGCAAGGGCCAAATTATTTGGTGCCGTGAGCTGGATGTGGCCCATGGGCTGTAGGTTGAGAACTCCTGCTTTAAATCGTCATGTTCTATGCTCTTTGATTTAATAATCATTATATTGCATTCTGTTGTAATAAATTGATTTTCCTCTGATTTCTTTTACATTGTACTGTACCTTCATTTTATAGATCTTCACTTCTGGTTATCTACTGTGACTTCAATAAAGTTTCAAACTAATTGCACCTATAGACTTCATAAGCTCATTTCTGGTTAAAGCATGTCACACACACACACACACACACCATACCTGTCAACTATCCTGTTTTTCCCGGGGAAACCCCTTATTTTTACCCCTCTTCCCGGCCCCTCCTGTTTTATTAATTTCCCCGTATTTTCCCTTATTTTTTAAAAAAATATCCTGACCGGAGCCCTCACAGGCGAAGCTGCAGTATGTTTTTCAGGCCACCAGAGGTCGCTGTGTGGCAGGCTTTTCGCTTGTGGAAGGGGGAGAGAAGGTGTGTGTGTGTGTGTGTGTGTGTGTGTGTGTGTGTGTGCGTGCGTGCGTTCTGAGATTCTCTTTCATTTTCCTCCTGCCACATGGCCAATATGGAGGCTTCGTTTTTGCTGCTGAGCTGGTTGGAGCCACCATGCTGGGAGGGACGGGAGTCTAGAGGTGAGCGATATTTCATATATGCAGGAGCAAATCAGCTCTTGGTCTGGGGCAGAGACTTCTCTCTCACTCTCATGCTTTATTGAGCTGTTTCTGCCCTGCCTCCTGGCTGGAGGCTTCCGTTTCTAGAGTTCTAGATTTAACTGGGGGGGGGATGGTGCTTGATCACTATATGAGAGAGAGGGGGGGTTCCATTTCTGTTCTAGAGTTAACTTGGGAGGGGTGGGGGTGGGGGATGGCGCTTGATCACTATATGCTAAAGGTAAAGGTTTCCCTTGCTCGAAAGCCAGTTGTATCTAGAATGCCAAGGTTTGCCATCACAGTCATAGATTCCTACAGTGGCCAATTTTTAGAGCAAGAAGCTGCTTTTTGTACGAGAGAGCAGATCCAAAATACATGGGTAGAATTATCAGAGCTCATAGATCCAGTGTGCTTGCACGGTTGTGTAAGGGGATCTGATTTAGGTAAAGGTAAAGGGTCGCCCTTGCTCAAAAGCCAATCGTATCCGACTCTAGGGTTCAGTGCTCATCTCTGTTTCAAAGCCGGAGAGCCAGCGTTGTCTGCATCTGCAGACATTTCCGTGGTCATGTGGCAGGCATGACTAGACCCAGAAGCAAATGGGAAAAGCGGAGAGAAGTTCAATGGAATACAAAATCCGCTTGTGAATACTGCACGGCACCAGAATAAGATAGTAAATGAATAAATGAATAATACTCTGAGATCCAATGCTTGGTGAAGCCAACATATTCTTTATATGGTTATCAAGATCCAAAGCTTTTTCTGAATAATTATATAGCTTTTCTGGGAACAACCCTTTCCTCAGGGATCTATAAATGATTAATAACATATTTATGAGACAACCATAGTAATACCCAAACCAAAACTGAAAGGTTACAAATTATTTACAAAGAATTATTTACAAAATTATTTACAAAGAATTATTGTGCCAGTGCCAATGTGGCCAAAAATATACACTATATACAGTGGCTTGCAGAAACATCCAATTACATTTAACAAGACACATAGTCTTCAAAAAATGTTTTCATTTTCATTATACTAATAGACATAACAGTAAAATGCCGACAAGGTCATATAAGCAAGAGTACAAAGCTAAGATTACTAAGCAAAATCCTGGATTTTGCTTAGTAATGGACTGGATGGGCTACAGCCCATCCAGTCCATCATTCTGTGTCACACAGTGGATCACCATTTGCTTCAGGGTATTCCCAAGCAGATGCCTTCACCTGCTTAGGATTCCCTGAAAATGGCATTGAGAGAGATTCCTCCCCTGAAAGCAAAACACTTCCTCTGGAAGTAAAGGCAGCGACCGGAGCCTCGTTCACTGCCTTTGCTTCCCGGGGAATTGGTTCGCTTTCAAGGGGGGGGGGATGCTCCAGTACCTTCCCCCCTTGAAACCTCCTCCCCCGGTTTTTCAGAGTTTTTTTCCACCCCGGCTCAACTATCCTTGAGGCCGTGGTGGTCTCGCCATGTCTTTGGCGGGGTAGCGTGGAGGAGAGGGAGTCCCTCTTCCCCCCGTTGCTCCGGGAAAGAAGGACAATGGGTGTCTCGCGGTGGCGTTTTGTTCCTTTTATTTTGCGTGGCTGTGAGGCGCTGAGTCTGCTTGCTGGGGACTTGCGCTCCCATTGCTTTTTGTAAGTTTATTTTTCGTGTGCCGGCTTTCTCAGTGTTCTGTGCGTTCATGGCACACAGGACGCTGGGACTTGTACTTTTGAGTTTGTGGTTTGCGTTCGTGCAGCGGTTTTTTTAATGCGGCTCGATTTCGATTGGCCGCGATGTACAAAACAGTTACAATAACAGTTTACAAGTTTACAAAATATAATCAGGAAAAACAATAATTCAAAAGGGGGCGAGGGTCGGAGCCCAATGCTCAACGACTTTAAACAAGTCTTAATGAGAGACGAGCTCAATAATAATATGCAATAATGCACTCTACAGATAAGAGGAGACAAAACAACCACTACAATGTCCTCAGCCACCAAGCCCACAACAGATTCTATGGCTCAACGTCCGCTACCACGGCAGGGCCAGGGAAGGCCTGGCGCTGATACAGCTGCAGCTGCTTTGGTGGTCTTTGGGACTTGGGAGCCCCCCTGGCGGACGGGGCTAGGAGGGAGAGGACTGTCGGTGGCCTCGGGAGCCCTACCTCCCTGCCCGGTGGCAGGGGTGGGGAGGGACAGCTTCTCACAATCTCTCACAGTTTTCACTACCCTGTACAATTTAGTGTCGTCAGCAAATTTGGCTACCTTGCTTTTTACTCCTACTTCTAGATCATTTATGAAGAGGTTGAAAAGCAGGGGTCCCAGTTCTGAACCTTGGGAGATCCCACTCTTTACTTCCCTCCACTTGGAGAAGTGTCCATTTAGTGCTACCCTCTGTTTCCTGTCCCTTAGCCAGTTGTTGATCCAGGACAAGACCTGTCCCTTTATTCCATGACTGGTAAGTTTATTCAAGAGCCTTGGGTGCAAGACCTTGTCAAAAGCCTTCTGAAAGTCCAGATAAACAATGTCAATTGGATTCCCCTTATCCACATGCTTGTTGACACTCTCAAACAAAATCCAACAGATTAGTGAGGCATGATTTGTCCTTGCAAAAGATGCTGGCTCTCCTTTAGCAGTGCCTTCTCTTCTATGTGCCTATTAATTCTATCTTTCAGGATGGTTTCCATCACTTTACCTGGGACACATGTCAAACTGACGAGTCGGTAATTTCCTGGATCACCCCTGGATCCTTTTTTGAAAATTGGTGTTACATTCGCTACCTTCCAAGCATCAGGCACAAAGCCTGATTTGAGGGAAAGATTATATATTTTGGCTAGGAGATCAGCAATTTCATCTTTAAAATCCCTGAGAACTCGTGGATGGATGCCATCTGATCCTGGTGATTTGTTAGCGTTTAGCTTAACAAGACATGCAAGGACCTCCTCCCTGGTTATTTCTATCTGGCTTAATTCTTCGGTTTCCCTCCCTATGAAGATAGGCTCTGTTTTGGGCATGTGGTCTCTGTCTTCTTCAGTGAATACTGAAGCAAAGAATTCATTGAGTCTCTCTGCAATCTCTGTTCCTCTTTAATAACCCCTTGTCTTCCATTGTCATCTAATGGTCCAGTGGCCTTCCTAGTTGGGTTCTTACTTCTAATGTACTTAAAGAAGTCTTTGTTATTTCTCTGAGTATTTTTAGCTATACGCTCCTCAAAGTCTTGCTTTGCTTTCCTGATTGTTGCCTTGCATTTGTTCTGCCAGAATTTATGTTTCTGCCTGCCGTCCTCATTCGGACAAGCCTTCCATCTTCTAAATGAGCTTTTCTTGCTCTTGATCACTTCCCGAACAGCTCTTGTAAGCCACATCAGAGTCCTCTTGGACCTGGCAGTGCCCTTTTTTCTTTTGGGTATGCATTCTAATTGGGCCTCTGTTATTGTTTCTGTAAACAGCCTCCATGCCTCTTGGAGTGTTTGGACTCTCTCAATTTTCCCTTTCAGCTTCTTTTTTACTAGTTTCCTCATTTGGAGGAAGTTTCCTTTTTGAAACACACACACACACACACACACACACACACACACGCAAGATGGTTTTGGCAGGTCCATTTCTCTCTCTCTCTCTCTCTCTCTCTCTCTCTCACACACACACACACACACACACACACACGATGGTTTTGGCAGGTCCATTTCTCTCTCACACACATACACACACACCAGATGGTTTTGGCAGGTTACAGTGGGGGATTGAACTGAGGTACTTCAACCCACTGACTTATGCCACAGCTAAGTGATAAACTATACATTAGTGTTTGCTTATTATTTTCTTCTTCTAGTGCCTTATCTGATTCCGAATATTGGAGATCCACATTACGATCAGCCATGATGATTGTCCTGTGAACAATATAACAATATAATGCAGTGGCCTTCCATTTCCCTTCCACATCAGTGTGACATGATCCAGTTCCATGAGTCACTTTCTGGTCCTGAGCCCTATTGGCACACAATGCCGTCATTGGCTCCAGACCAGTTTTGATGAAGCTGCTGTCCTCCATCAAGATGGAGTCAAGTGGGATTTTATCCATTTGGGAAACATCACCCTTCCCTGTGGACTTCGCCACCCAAGGTCGTGAGTCCTCAGGGTTGTCGGGTTAATTAACCACCACCTGGCGATTGATGTTGAATCATGACCGTGTGGTCTACTCTTTTTCCATAGCAGGATAACCTGGCCAGACTGGCTTGCTTATTTTTAAGGAGTGCTTATCCAATGGAGAGCCTTTGAGGTATAATGGATGGAGTGTGAGGCCAGGACTCAGGAGAACTGTATTCAAATGATATTTGAGCAACACCAAACCACTCTGAACATCTCTCATATCTCAAAATTGGTGTTAGGGTTGCCATAAGTCAGAAGTATTTGGCAGTTGTTTATTTTTATTTATTTATTTATTAGATTTTTATCCCACCTTGAGACAACGTGCGACTCAAGGCGGTGTACTATACTATTACAATTATGCAATACAGTTCATTATGCAATACAGTACAATAATAACATATCAAGTATAGACACAATATAACAGTACATAAATACAGTGGGGGAAAATATATCACAGTACAATATATAACAAATACAATAAAAATGTACAAAACAGTTACAATAACAGTTTACAAGTTTACAAAATATAATCAGGAAAAACAATAATCCAAAAGGGGGCGAGGGTCGGAGCCCAATGCTCAATGACCTTAAACAAGTCTTAATGAGAGCCGAGCTCAATAATAATATGCAATAATGCACTCTACAGATAAGAGGAGACAAAACAACCACTACAATGTCCTCAGCCGCCAAGTCCACAACAGATTCTATGGCTCAACGTCTGCTACCACGGCAGGGCCAGGGAAGGCCTGGCGCTGATACAGCTGCAGCTGCTTTGGTGGTCTTTGGGACTTGGGAGCCCCCCTGGCGGACAGGGCTAGGAGGGAGAGGACTGTCGGTGGCCTCAGCTGATGTTGGTCTCCCATCCCGAGCCTCGGGAGCCCTACCTCCCTGCCCGGTGGCAGGGGTGGGGAGGGACAACTTCGCGCGGCAGCAGCGTCTTCGGCTCCCTCTGGCCTCGGAAGCTCTTTTAACCTCCCCGCCTGGTGGCAGGGGGGCGGGGAGGTTGTTATGCGCTGTCACGTTGTTTCTGACATATGGCAACCTTATGAATGAGAGAGCTCCAAAATGTCCTGTCCTCGGTAATTCTGCTCACCTCTTGCAAACTCAAGCCTGTGGCTTCCTTCATGGAGCCAATCCATCTCATATTGTGTCTTCTTCTTTTCCTGATGCCTTCTTCCTTTCCCAGCATTTTGTACTTGGCAGTAAAGGTAAAGGTTGTCCTTCCTTGAAAGCCAGTTGTATCCAACTAGGGTTCAGTGCTCATCTCTGTTTACAGTCAGAGTCAGCACTGTCTGCGTCTGCTGATGTTTCCACTGTCATGTGGCAGGCATGACTAGACACTGGAGTGCACAGAACACTGTTTACCTTCCCACCGAAGTGGTACCTATTTATCTACTTGCCATTTCTTGTTTTCGAACTGTTTGGTTGGCAGAAGCTGCGACAGAGACAGAAGCTCACTCCATCATGCAGCACTTGGGTCTTGAACTGCTGACCTTTCAGTTGTCAAGTTCAGCGTCTTAACCACTAAGCCACCACAGTCCTGGTATGGCAGTACATAACAGCAAATTACACAGTTCTGTGAATAACATCCAAGTTAAAATGCCTAGGTTAGGGGAGCTTCCAAAATACCAACCCAGTCTACCAAAACCTTTCCATAGATTTGTATTGGTGACTAGCATTTAATCCCAGTTGACTGACTCCTCATCAGAGCTGGTACATGCATAATTGCAAATTTTCCTTCTGGTGCATCATAAGATAGCACAGTTTGTCCATAATTATTGGACCAATGAAGTAAATACAAGTTGCAAAAATGGGTTATGAGAATCCCAGGAATCAAGAATATGTAGGAAATTCCCATAAACAACAAAGGATTAATTCTGTTTAAAAAATGAAACTCGATAACCCCAAGACATTAGCAGCTCTGCGAGACAAAATGGAGCTGCAGGCATTTGGGATAGATATTTTTTTGCCAACAGGATTAGCGGCACCTACAAGCCAACTATGGTAAAGGTAAAGGCCGCCCTTGCTTGAAGGCCAGTTGTATCCAACTCTAGGGTTCAGTGCTCATATCTGTTTATAGCCAAAGAACCAGCTCTATCTGTGTCTGCAGATGTTTCCATGGACATGTGGCAGGCATGACTAGGCACTGGAATGCAAGGAATGCTGTTTACCTTCCCACCGAAGTAATGTCTATTTATCTACTTGCAGTTTCTTCCTTTCGAACAGCTAGGTTGGCAGGAGCTGGGACAAAGACGGAAGCTCACTCTGTCGTGCAGCACTTGGTTCTCGGACACCGACCTTCCAGTCTTCAAGTTTAGTATCTTAACCACTAAGCCACCGCAGTCCTGAGGTGCATACTGTACCTGTAAAAAGACCACAATTCCAGTTTACACCAGGTGATCAGGAAACTGATGACTGATTAAGAAACACCTGTGATATATTGCTATTTTCATATTATTATTTTTGAGAAACTCAATCTCATGGACCCAAGTACACAGGTTGTAATTTCAGAACCTTTTGAAGTTAGATAATCAGCCTTTTTGCGGCCAGGAGCTGGAAGTTATCCCTTGAAAATATTCCCTTCTACCACATCCATAGGTTACTTTGGGACACAGTTGTGTCCGTCGCTCTAAACTGCCCCTTAGTCCCCTTGGTGTTGACATCCCTCTGTTATTTAGTGTCTGCTGGTCTTGGCAAAATCAGGCTGGACCCATTTAGCCCTTTCTGTTTGTAGCAAACTATTACCTCCAAGTTCCCTCCCAGTTTTAGTTTAGCAAGCTCCTATTTCAGTCTGCTGCTGTTTTTCTTGGGAAGTGTCAGAAGTGACTACATCTTGTTGGGCTAAACAGCTAAGACAAGATCTGGGAACAGATAAACTAGGATCAACCAGCAAGAATTCACATTCCCTGTAAACTGGGTTGATGCAAACAGGAGGAGACGCTGTAAACTGAAATTGCAGGTATGTTGCCAAGATTTTGTTAAGGTTTCAGTTCTTTTTCTTTCTGATCAAATATCTCCTGCTATCCAAAGAATACAAGGCATGGCATGATAGACTGTAACTTCATAATTAAACCCAATAAAGCCTGTCATTGCTTTTGTTTTAGCTTTCTGGATCTCTGGACACCCACATCTGCATGCTACCCACCTGGCTTCCTTGGCTACCGTGCTCATCTGTTACGAGCTGTCAAATCACTTTCAAATTATGGCAGAGCTATGAATCAATAACTTGAAAAGGTCCTACCATTAACAGCATGGTCAGGTAAATCAAAAGCCAGGTCTTCTTTAATTAAGGCAATCCATGTTATGTGAAGTTTTCCTCTTTTCCTACTGCTTTCCTTGGTGGCATAGTGGTTAAACTGCTGTACGCAGCCAGGACATTGTAAGGAGGCTCCAGGATGACTCAGCCTTCTATCCTTCCACAGTTGTAAAATGAGAACCCAGCATGTTGGGTGCAAAATGCTAATTACTCTGTGAACTGCCAAGAGAGTGCACTATGCACTATGGGGCAGTATATACTGTACCGTATTTGCCGACGTATAAGACGCGCCGGAGTATAAGACATACCCGGTTATTACTAAAATAGCCCACTATAGGCCACTATATACAGTACAAGACACCCTATTTCCCCAGTATATTTTAGGTGTGTGTGTGTGTCTTATACACCATCAAATAAAGTAATTGTAATTTTTATTTTTATTGTTATTGCTATTGCTATTCCCATTTCCTAGTACTGTACTATTGTTTTTTTCTAGTGAGTCCTGCCTTCTTCTATTCCTAAAGTACAATAGACTCATGGTGCAGCTACATTAACAACAGGGATCAATCTCGTTTGGGTTGCTTTGGAATGGCTTGGAACAATGAGGCATGATTAGATCACGTGGAAATTGCTCTGTTTTAGGCTGTTTGGTCACACTGTGCACCTCCCCTTCTTGCTTCCCATCTGCCTTCTCTTTTGCAGTATATGTCAGCCATTTTGCAACAGCCAGCTTCAAATTGCTTGTGGTGGGTATATTAATGTTGAGTGAAGAGAGGATATGGAATATTTTAGCTCTACATTTCTCCCTTTCACTATTAAAAACACTGTAAAAAGTGGCAGAACAATGCATTGTTTCATTACTGAACCCTGCTTTTACAGCACTTAAGCGATGCAGCACAATAGTGCAAAAGTATGTTTTAATTTTAAAAAATTAAAAATGCCTTTTTTCACTTTAAAATAGGCTGCAGTGTGCCATCCATGGTCACAGCCAGAATGTATTCATCTTTGCTTCTAGCGCAGTGGTTCATCACATGGGGGCCCGTCCCACCGGTGGACTTCAATGCCTAGAAGCCTAAATCTTCATTGGATGACCAGTGATTTTGGGGGGTTGATTTAGGCTTCTGGGAATTGAAGTCCAAAAACCAAAGGTTGGGAAACACTGACTTGAGAATTAAATTTTAAACAGTAGGTAGGTAAAGGTCACCCTTGTTCAAAAGCCAGTCATGTCCAACTCTAGGGTGTAGTGCTCATCTTCATTTACTTTTGGCAATCTGTGGTACTCTCTCAAACATTATACTGTACAGGTATTTTGAGTAAGCACATTTCCCCCTTTTCAGCTTCGTAAGCAGAACACCATAACATGGAAGATTGTGGTCTTTGTCTCTAACGATACATCCTTACACTCAAGTACCCTTTTTAGTTCCTCATAGTTACCCTTCCAAGTCTCAGTCTTCTTCTGGTTCATGGTTACAGTCTACAGTTTGATTGATGATGAAGCCAAAGTCCAGATTTTAATTGCCAGTTAAAAGGATTGGGAACCACAAAACCAGCTACCAATCAGGACAGACAACATCGGACTTGATAGATAAATTGCTTGACTTAAAATTAGGCGTGTTCCTTGGAGCCAATTAATTTTTGATAAGTGGCATTTTGCTACATTGTTTCATCACTATTACAACACTTAAGTGATGCAGCGTAGTATACTGTAGTGGGAAAACCATTAGGGTAGTTGTGGGGTTGCGGTGGCTCAGTGGTTAAGAAGCTCACCTTGTTAGCTGGAAGGTTAGCAACTTGGCGGTTCGAGACCCGGGGACTACATGATGGATCTAGCTCCTGTTTCCGTCCCAGGTCTTGGGGACATGAAAGGAGCCTCATTTTGGTGTTCCCTGAGCAGAGTTTCTTCCGCAAAAATCCTTTCAACCCAGAATAATTTCTGACACAAAATTATTATTACAGTTGCGGGGTTAGCAGCCCAGGATGAATGATCAGTTATTTTCTTTAATGAGAACTAATGATTAAAAAACAGCGGGAAACACACTTGAGCACTGCAGCACAATTTGGAGGCAATGCTCATTCCCTTTCACCAGCTAAGAAGAAGAGGCTAATAGGAAGTTTTGGGTAACTAGCCAGGTACATATTGTTGATCGACAGCTGTGCTGAATGAGGCCAGGATTTCTTCTTTTAAATGAGGTTGGAAGAGGCCTGGTCCTGTAATTAGGGAGTGAAGCAATTAATTCAGGCAGCAGATGCCAGGAGGCAGCTCTTCTGCTCTGTTAGAGGGCAGAGCCTTGTGAATGCCACCCACCATCCTGCACCCCCTAAACTACCTTCCTGCCTACAGGGCCAGTTGAGAGACAGTTGCCTTTCCCAGTGCTAGAATAAGATTCAGGGGTCAGTCAGTCCAGCCAGCCTTTGTACATAGCATGGGGCAAACTGCCATCTTACCTTTCACCTCTAGCTTCCTTCATACTATTGTGTTGACTCCTGTCACTTTGGAGTTGTTCTGGATCATTCTGGTTTAAACAACAACAACAACCTGGAACTTTAAAAAATACTAGCAGATTTTGCCCGGTGGTGCCGGGCATTTTAAAAATGTGTTGGACAGTTAAGGGTTTTTTTTCCTGAACAAATGATGCTGGGCTGTGTTTAATGGTTTTTAAAGGTTTTGTGATTTTGTGACTTTGAGGCGCTGCGTCCGCCTGTGGTGGACTTGCGCTCTCAGCGCTCTCAGCTCTTGGTGCGCCGGCTTCCTCAGTGCCGGGCTCTTTAAATTTGGTTTTGGAGAGTGAAGGGTTTCATTTGTGTTCTTGAACAAATTGTGCTGGGCTGTTTTTAATGGTTTTTAAAGGTTTTTTGATTTTGTGGCTTAGTGGCGCTGCGTCCGCCTGTGGCGGACTTGTGCTCCCAGTGTTTGGTTTTTATTTATTTATTTATTTTTGTTCATGCAAAATTTATTTTGATTTATTTAATTTAATTTTTTTTAATTGTAAATTTAAATTGGTGTTTTATTTTTTGGTTTGGTGTTTTGGTTTTTTGAGTGAAAAGTGATTTATGGGGGGTTTTTTGTATTTTTTGAGAGTAGTGTGTTTATTTTTGAATGTTGTGCTAACTTTTTTTTGCATTTTTGAATTTTGGATTTATCTTTGTAGTGGCAATGTTTTTGGATGTCTTTTTTCTTTTGGCCTCTGGGTGGGGGTGGTGAGCTTTGCTTCCTCTCTACCATTCTCCTCTTCTGTCCTCTGGGTGTCGCTTCCGGTAAGTGTTACTTCCTTTTTGTAGGTAATTCGAGTTCTTGTCGCCATGAAGTGAAGACGTCTTCATGGTAAGCTCTCTGATTTATTTATTTATTTATTGGGATTTTTTTTTTGAGTTTTTGTTGGGGGGGCTGTTGTTTTTTGTTGTGTGTTTTTTGTGTATGTGTTTGTGTTTATTTTTTAAAGGTTAGATTTTTGTTTTTGACTGTTTTTGACTGTTTTTGATTTGTTTTTTGGTGCGTCCTTTTTTTAGGGGGGGGGGTGCCTTTTGTTCTCACGGGCCATGCTTGGTGGCCCGTGGGAAGGAAGGGCACTTGCGGCGGGGGTGCCTTTTCTTCCCATGGGCCATGCTGGGTGGCCCGTGGGTAGGAAGGGCACTTGCGGCGGGGGTGCCTTTTCTTCCCATGGGCCATGCTGGGTGGCCTGTGGGTAGGAAGGGCACTTGCGGGGGGGGTGCCTTTTCTTCCCATGGGCCATGCTGGGTGGCCCGTGGGTAGGAAGGGCACTTGCGGCGGGGGTGCCTTTTCTTCCCATGGGCCATGCTGGGTGGCCCGTGGGTAGGAAGGGCACTTGCGGGGGGGGGTGCCTTTTCTTCCCATGGGCCATGCTGGGTGGCCCGTGGGTAGGAAGGGCACTTGCGGCGGGGGTGCCTTTGGATCCCATGGGCCATGCTGGATGGCCCTTGGGAAGGGAGCGTTGTTGCGGGGATGGTGCCTTTCGTTCCCACGGGACATGCTTGGTGGCCCGTTGGGAAGAAGGGCAGTTGCGGGGTGTGTGTGTGTGGGTTGCTTTTATTTTTGGCGCGCCGGCTGCCCCTTGGAACAGAAGGGCAGCGGCGGCCGGGGTTTTTGTTTTTACTTGTGTTTTTCACGCGCTGCTGGCCCTTCGAACAGAAGGGCAGCGGTGTGGGGGGGGGGTTCCTCACGGGCCATGCTGGCTCGCCCGTGGGGATGAATGGCAGTGGCGGTGGCTTTTTTTTAGCTTTTATTTTTCGCGCGCCGGCCGCCTCAGCGTTCTGTGCGCTAATGGCGCGTAGGACGCTGGGGCTTGTAGTTTTGGCTGCGCGTGTTTGGTTTCTGCGGCGGTTTTTCTTTTGCGGCTTTTTTTTGATTGGCTGCGGCGCGTTTTTGAACTTTCTTTTTGCTGCGCCGCTCAGCCTGATTGGCTCTGGCGCGGCGCGGTGAAAGGAACTTTGGGAATTGAAGTTCCCTTTTTTTGTTTGCGACTGGGGGGCTCCTGCCCCCGGGTCGAAAATTTCAACCCGACAGTTACCTGCGAACCCCGTTCGGGCGAGCGAACGGAGGCTCGGACGTGGCTAGTGGGGCCTGGTGCAACATCCTTTGTCACATTCCAATGGTTAACGCACCATTTTATAGGTATAGATTGTAGCTTATAATAGATCACCCCAAATGTGATGGGTAGTTGTTGCTGGGATGCACTGGGCTGTCCTGGTACCTTCTGTCTGCTCCTCTCTAGTTTGGTTTTTTTAATATTGTGATCCTCCTTGAGTCCCCCATCAGAAGGTACCCTAGCTGTTATGTGCGCTGTCTCCCCAGGATTCACCCCGTCCCTCTGTCCAGCAGTCCAATGAGAGCACTTCCTCCCTCCTCCCAGCACAGAGTTCACCTCACCCCTTTGCCCAGCAGTCCAAAGGGAGCACTTCCTCCCTCCCCCAGCATAGTCCTACTCTCTACGGGCAGGGTAGGGACTTACAGGCCACCCTGTAAATATCTAGAATTGCTCCTTGGAGTCTCACTCAATTTAATTTAATTTAATTTAATTTTTAAATTTCTATGCCGCCCACTCTGGCAAACCCGACTCTGGGCGGCTCACAACAATAAAAAAACATAAAACAGGTAAAAACCCGTTTAATCACCCACCCACCTACCCCCACCCCCTTCATAAGTAAAGGTAAAGGTTTCCCTTGCTCGAGAGCCAGTCGTATCCAACTCTAGGGTTCAGTGCTCATCTCTGTTTCAAAGCCGAAGAGCCAGCGTTCATAAAAAGAGGTACAGAGGAAGGGACTCTAGATTGGTGCTTTTAACTTGGAATGAGCCAACAGGCAGGGGCCATATTCCCATTAAGGCCCCACACCTGCCCTGCCAGCCAGGTTTCAGACCTTTTCTAAAGGGCAGCAATTCTGTCTGTTACCTTAGCTCTGTTGGCAGGAGGTTCCAGAGGGCTGGAGCGGACACGGAGGCCCTCCTTTGTATGCTAGAGAGACTAGCCCCTCTAGCTGATGGTACAATAAGAGAGCCTCTCCGGTCCGCTCTGGTTGGATGGATAGACACTCTTGGGGCGATGTGGTCTCTTAGGTATCCTGGCCCACTACCATGTAGGCCTTTAAAGGTCAAAACCAGCACATTGAATTGCACCCGGAGGCAAATTGGTAACCAGTGCAGCTCCCGAAGCAGCGGGGAAGGGCGGGCATAACGCCCACACCCCATCACCACCCGGGCAGCTGCACTCACGCACAGGCTGTTTAATTATTATTTTTTGCCCTCTCCTTACCTACTTCAGGAACTGTGGTGGTTCAAGTCATTAAGACACTGAACTTGACTACTGGAAGGTCGGCAGATCAGCAGGTTCAGACCCGAGTGCTGCACAACAGAGTGAGCTCCCGTCTCTGTCTCGGCTCCTGCCAACCTAGCAGTTCAAAAACAAGAAATAAATAGCAAGTAGATAAATAGGTACCACCTCAGTGGGAAGATAAACAGTGTTCCGTGCACTCTGGTGTTTAGTCATGCCTGCCACATGTCCACGGAAATGACTGCAGACGCAGACAACACAGGCTCTTTGGCTATAAATGGAGATTTGCACTGAACCCTAGAGTCAAATATGACTGGTTTTTGAGCAAGGGAGACCTTTACCTTACCTACATCATTCCCTCTTCCTTCTCCTCCTTGTTTTACCCACCTACCACTCTCAGACCTTTACATTTATCAGCAATACTTTCTAATCTCAGTCTTAATTTTTATCTTTCACTTTCATGCTGTGATGCAAAAGTGATATTTCCTAATGCAGTAAGCAGAAATAGCTGATATTATATTTGCCATTTCCTGGCTTGCTACATTTTTTCCCCTCCCTTTCCATCTTTATTTTGCTTGCTCACCTTTCTCTCTCAAACGCTCATTGGTTTTCTGCAATGCTTTCTATTCTTATTTTTAAAAAAAAGTTAGGTAAAGGTCGCTCTTGCTTGAAAGCCAGTCGTATCCGACTCTAGGGTTTGGTGCTCATCTCTGTTTTCATCCAAAGAGCCAGACACTGGCTGTCTGCATTTTTTTTAAAAAAAGTTAGCTTTCACATTTGTGCTGTGTTAAGAAGCAATAAGTTTTTAAAAATGAAAAGCAGAGCACAAGAGCATCCTTGGAAAGCTAAGCGGAAGGTGGTGAATGGTAGAAGTTGAACAGCAAGAACCACATCCATGAGGAAAGTACATGGATCAGTATACAATCAGCATGGTACTGGAGTACCACATGAACAAATGCGGGAATGGAGCAGATCAAATTAAGCTACAATAAAAATATACTGCCCAATGATCATGTAAACAAACCCAGGAAGCAATATTTTTTTGTCTAAATTTGCCTTTCTTGGCTCTAATTTCAGTCTTGACTAAGTGGACTTGATCCACGAAAGCTCATATTAAAATTTAACAGTTAGTCTTCAAGGTGCTACAACATTTTTTGTTTTGTTTATTCTCTGATATGCTTGAAAATAATTTCAGTCTTGTGTCTTTTACTGACGCCAGGATGTAGTATTGGGGTCATGTGCACAAGGAAGACTGAATGATTCTTCAGCATGTACAGGCCTTCTGGCAGCCTTGGGAGATGTCTGTGGGGATTTGGCATTTGTCCATCTATAATGCAACCCTGATGTCACAAAGCAGAATTTTCATATACATCACCTGTAATGTTAGGGGAAACTTGTGAGAGGCCTGCCTTGTGCAGAGAACCAAAAGGGAAGCTTGGCTTGATGGAAGTCAGATTTTGCACTTTGAGCTACGAAGAAGACGGAAACTGCTGGAAGAATAGTGATGCTTGTACTGTTTTTGTTTTCTTTTGCTAAGGGTGACAGTCTAGACCAGTGATGGCGAACCTTGGCACTCCAGCTGTTCTGGGACTTCAATTCCCAGAGTCCCTGAGCAGCAGATGTGCTGACTTGGGCTTCTGGTAATTGAAGTTCAAGAACATCTGGTGTGCCAAGGTTCACCATCACTGGCCTAGACCGTATGTCCTCATACATGGCCCTCCATGTGTTCTTTGACTTCAATTCCCAGAAGCCCAAGTCAGTACACCTGGTGATCAGGGCTTCTGGGAATTGAAGTCCAAGAACATCTGGAGGGCCAAGTTAGAGGACCTATGGTCTAGATCGAAACCATAATGAAAAGTATTTCTGGAGAAGTTTTAACTTTGGTTCAAGCATGTACTAGTGGGGCAGAAATTACTCTATGGCATGTTGCTAGCTAATCCTGCACACAAGGATGACACCCACCCACCCACCAACTTTGTTGCATGAGAAGGAGTAGCAAATGGCGCCTCTCCAGTGTATCAACTCAAGGTGCCCAGCACCCAAATTTCATTTCATTTTTTCATTTCATTTCAGGTTTATTTATATACCAACTTATTCAAACCCAACGGGTGACTCAAGGCGTTTTCCAACAAATAAAAAGCATAATGAAATACAAAAGCAAAACAGTGTAAAGATTAACAATAAAATATACAATAAATACAGTAAAAATATCCAACATCAAGAGATTTAACAAAGTATCATCACATTAAAATACAAAATATACAAATTACAAATGTGTAAATTACAAAGAATCATATACAGTACCCAAACAACAAAACACAACAGGGCTCACCATCCACGACTGAGCCGGGCTCAATTGTCCATGACAGAGAGCCCCTAGCTCAATGTCAACAATGGAGATGGGGTCAATATCCTTAATAGAGCCGAGGCTCAACATCCACGATGGAGCCTGGGACCCAACAAAGGTGTGACCTGTGGCTGCAGCAGCATTGCTTGGACCATGGCCCCAGCTGACAGCAGTCTTTCCCTCCAGCCGGGCAGGTGAGGCGGGTGCTGGTAGTGGCGCTGGCACTGCTTTCAGTTCGCCAAAGGCGAGGGAAAGCAAGAGTCCCGCAAGCACGGAAGCGCCTATGGTGAGCACGGGTTTTGTTGGTGCCAGCTGCCCTCCCACAGCTGATGTCCATCTCCCCTCTGGCCCGGTTGGCCGAAGGCGAGGGAAGGCGAGAGTCCCGCAGGCACAGAAGTGCCGGTGGTGAGCACAGGTCAAATTATTTTGGTGACCCATACAAAGAAAATCCCACAAAAGCCTCTCCTGGGAGGCCATGAAAACGAAAGAGGTGAGTCATAAATGGCTGATCATCCATGACATCCAAAATGTTCTGCTGTTTGAGGCAGTGGCTTCTGTTTGTCTAATGGTAGGGCTAGCTTAGCATATGTGTTAACCAGGTGTTTCTTCAAGATGAGTTGTTAGCCTTCTCGAAACTGGTCAGGAGGCTCGAAACCTCTTAGCAAGTTAGGATTTTTAATTTATTTGTTGTGGAAATAGCTGGCTAAATGGCTGCCAGTGTCTGGGGTCACAAATGGACATAAAACAGCTGAAACTTTCTTGAATGGATTGAGTGGTGAAGCTATTATGAAGCAGAGAAGAAAACAGGCATTTGGCACAATCAAGAAAGTCTATAGGATCCTGTTTCCCCAAGAGCAATGTCAGAATGTCCAGGCGAAGGTAGTTAGACTTCAGAGGTTCTTTGTGGAAATCAGGGTCGAAGTGGGCAACACCTCATCTGGAGTGGGCATCCCGCACTTTTCTGTATGTTTGTGATGTCCTAATGCCTGAAGAGCCCCATTATGAATCCTTTCTCTGTGAGTTTCACATCTAGAAAGAATTTCTCTTCTTTTTTGGGCAGCAGCCACAGAGGACGCCCGCTCTCCAACCAGCCCTGCTCTTTGTTCAGTCTGTTTGGACCGCTGTCAAGAGGCAGCCACTCAACATTGTGGACACGGTGTTTCTCAGTCGTGTTGCAGCCCATCCATTTGAGAAGAGCTGAAGGAGAAAACAGCCAAGCTGGGTGCAGAGATTTTTTTTATTTTCTTGAAAAATAGACCTGCCTTGAGAACCACTGGGGGGACATGGAAGAGACCACAAGACTGACAACGGTGGATGAAACAAAACAGCCATCTCAGGATCTCTGTGAGATACACAGAGAAGAACTGAGTCTCTTCTGTCTGGAGGAACAAGTGCCTCTTTGTTCAGTCTGCAGAAAGTCCTGGGATCATGCATCCCACACTGTGATACCCAGAAACCAGGCAGCAGAGGCAGAAAACCCGGTGAGTGAAAAATCATCTCCATGAATTGCATCCAGAAACCATTAATCATAAGCAGAAATTGAATTGTTAATACTTTAAAAAATTTAAAGTAAAATTCATACTATTTAATTAAAGGCAAAGCCATTCTGTAGAATGGTGGGCTGCCACTGTTTATGCCAGAGGAAACGTTTGATCAGTCTTCAAAAGTATGTCACAATTCTAACCTCAGCACCCTATTAGCCCTTCAGCTTTTTCTTTTCCATGTTTGCAATACTTGAATGAAAAATACTTCTCTCTGGTTGCAGCAGAAAATATCTCATTGGGCTGTTTAGGCTGCTTGTTACTCTGGTTCTTGCATATTGCCAAATGTGTATGTCCTGAGATAACTCAAATGAAAGGCTGGAGACAACACTCGCAAGGAACAGTCAGTGGGAAGGACTGCAAAGACAAATGTCGCGAGTGGGTTATCTTTATCCCTGTTTCCTGGTCAAGCCCACTTGGTTTTTAAAAGGTGTTTGTTTTACGTAAATCAAACGATAATGGAACTCTCTGGTAACCACATTGAAATTGGGTTTGGCCAATCCTGGTTCAAATCCTCACTGGGCTGTTTACTTTGTGGGATTTACAGTGTACTTGACCTTTCCAAAACATCCCGAGGTGACTTGTAATATTCAACAGGGGTTCCCAACCTAAGGTCTGTGGGCCGGATCTGGCCCTCGGCACCATTTCATGTGGCCCCCCAATCCTCCAAGGGCATTAGAGAAACAAAATGGCCACCCCTTTGAAGCTGTTGGAACAAAATGCACCCCCTCCCGTCCCCCCATAATGCAGGGAGGACAAAATGGCTGTCCGACCCTTGAAGCTGACTGAGAGAGCGTGACCCAGCTTGAAAAGGTTGGGAACCCCTAATATAGAAGTTTTTTATGCAGTCCAACCCCCTCCCCCACAGCAAATAATAAGCTGGGACCAACAATTAAGAAGAAAGATGAAGAAATTGCCCTTCCCTCACAAAGCAAAGGGAAGCCATTTCAAATGAGTTTTTGCAGAAGAAAGACCCCCATATTTAGAGGATATCTGAGGCTGAAACAACTTTAGGCTTTCTACAACTTAAGGAAGAAGATTATGCTGTGCTCAGGAAAGTATGTATAGCTGGAGCCTATAGTTAATTGCTTCAGTTAAATCAACTGAAACTCACAATTAACCAACTAAGCATCTTTTCATTTGGTACACCTTGAGGGTGGGCAATAGCCATATAAATCTGCCATAACAATACCAATGAGCAGTCTTTTCGCACTGCTTTATTTGATACAAATGTCTAGGACTGCAGCTGAATTCAGATGAATCTGAAGATGCCACCATCGTCCCCCCCCCCAAAAAAAAAAGTCTAACAAAACAGTTTACTACCACAAGACTCCTTGCTGCTTTGATTTGGTAGCATCACTTGAGTACTGTGCGTGTTTTTGTGTCAGAGAAAGGATTTTTGCAGGGGATGCCCGAATGAAGCTCCTTTCATGTCCCCTATCATGCAGTACTTGAATACTAAAACCAGGTTTTTGTTACTAGGTATTTTAAAAGAAAATTTAGTAAATGAATTAAAGTTCTCTCTCTCTCTCTCTTTCTTTCTCACCTAGGGAATTGGAAGCCCACTGAATAGGTAAGAGGTCCCTTCCATGCCACCATCATGCTGAGAAAAGTTTATTAATTAATTTTTTAAATATTATTAGTCCCCCCATCTTTCTCTCAGTGAGGACCCAATGTGGCATTTGCCTTTTGAAGATTTAGAGAAGCTCACAACAAATTATAAAGTTAGTTGAAACACCAAGTACAGTATTTTCTTGTACAGAAATCACTGAGAAGATCACTCTTGTAGCCCTTTCTTCTTTGAGCAGCATTTGAGGCTCTGCTGGTCTTTGCTTTGCCACAACATTTTTTCTAGACTAGAGGAGAAGTGGTTTAACCTCTTGATGCTATCACAGCCAGTCACCCCCAGGATGGTGATTAAGGGAAAAGAAGAAATGTTATTTTGTGGCTGTTTAAATTCTAACTCTTAGTTTCTTTTATTTAACTGAGTACAGATAATACATTTTTATACTGGCATATTAATATGAATATTCATTGGATTTTTTGGAGTATGTGAGCTTACTTGACTTGGTTAAGGTGGGCTCAAATGAGTGGTTAACTTTAAGGAAAGAGCTGTTGGATTTGGGAACTATAAGAAGAGATTACGAGGGTGCGGATGATGGTGGAGCTGCAGGAGGAGGGCAATCAGGAGGGACAGAGGAAGACTTATCATTGATAGTGATGGAGGAAGAGCTGAGCAAAGGATAGAGGGTTAGAGGAAGATAGGAGAGGATAGTTTCATAAGTTGGTTTTTTATAATGTGGAGGGAGTGCAAGAGTGTTAACTATCACATACATCTTACACGTTCCCCCTCTCCTCTTTGGATAACAAAGGCAACTTTTTTGAAGAAGAAAGTGGGGAGGTTAGTAATGAGTGTTTTTTGTTTTAGGTTTTGTTTTAATTCTTGTGGGTTGGTAGCACGCCTAAAGGAGAACTCGGAAGTGGTGGATGAGAGTGATAAGTTTAAGTATGAGAACTATTAAAGTGTTATCACGGAATGTAAAAGGTACAGGATCTGTGGTTAAGAGGAGGAGGATAGAATCATCGCTGAGGAAAAGCAGATCGGACATAGTCTTTCTACAGGAAACTCATTAAAAGTCTAAAGATACAAACAAATTTTTTTTAGGAGGGACGCAATACTATGAAAAGTCATATGGTACATCAAAAGCAAGGGGGGGTCGTAATCCTGATTTCGACTAGATTGGGGTTTGAGATAATAAATAGTACTTCGGATCCAGAGGGCAGATATTTGATAGTAAAAGGGAAAATAGAGGAAGACGAAGTAATTTTGGTGAATACATATGCCCCAAACAATCATCAAGCTGAGTTTTTAGAAAAAATGCGTAAAATTTTGATAAAAGAAAAAACAACAAAAATGATTGTGGCTGGCGACTTTAATTTGGTAAGGTCAAATTTGGACTGTACAAATATATCAAGATGTGGTAAAGGTATTAGAGGACGGATCTTGGATAACTGGATGGCTGCCTTAGATTTGAGAGATTCCTGGAGAGAGATCAAGGGGTCAGAAAGGGCATACTCCTATTTCTCACAACTTCACAATTCATACTCCAGAATAGATTATATATTCGTAACTGAAAATATGGTTAAAAATATGAAGGATACTGAGGTTGGAATTTTTAAAGAATCTGATCGTGCTAAAGTGGTTTTAGAAATGAGAATTCAGAATGAAAGCAGATCAAGAAGGAGCTGGAGATATGATGTTAATCTTTTTAAAGATCAAAAGTGTAAAGAACAAATTATGGAGAGTTGGAAGGAAATTTGGCAATGGAATGATAACGATGAGGTAAATTTTAATATGGTCTGGGATGCCATGAAGTCGGTTTTTAGAGGGGATTGTATTAAGTTGGCAAGCAACAGATATAAAAAGAATAAGTTAGCACAGGATAAAATTGAAAATGAGGTAAAGCAGTTACAGGAGGAACATTCAAAGACAAAAGATAAGAAAGTTTTCGCTAATTTACAAAGATTGAAGGCTGAATTGGTGGGTAAAGATATAAAAAAGGTGAAAAGAGACTTGGCCTACTTAAAAAGAGAATACTTTGAATATAGTAATAAAAATTCAAAATTATTGGCAAAAGCAACAAAAGACAAAAGGGAAAAAAGGGAAATTGGAGTTTTGATAGATAAACAAGGAGTAAGATGTAGCAAGACTAAAGATAAAGTCAAAATTGTGAAAGACTTTTATCAGGCCTTATATGCAAAAAAGATATAAATGTGGAAAAGCTTAAAAAGCAATTAGAGAAGCAAATAGTTAGTGGAATAAAACAGGAGCATAAGGACAAAATGGAAGAACAAGTGTCAGAAAAGGAAGTAAAAGAGGCAATTGCAGGTTTGAAATTGGGGAAAGCTTCTGGGAAGGACGGATTACCTGCAGAATTTTATAATGAATTTAAAGACATTGTGGTTTCAAAGTTGGTAAAATTATATAATTATATTTTGGATGGGGGGCAAAAATTGCCATGGTATAGGACCACAATTGTACTGTTGCCAAAACCAGGAAAGAATCTAGAAAAGGTTGAATCTTATAGACCAACATCGTTAATAAACCAAGATGCCAAGATCTTCACAGTGATACTGGCCAATCGGTTAAATAATTTCATGGGTAATTATATAAATGTAGATTAAGTGGTGTTTTTTAAAAGGGAGACACATGGCAGACTTGACAAGAAGAGTGGTACATTTAATAGATATTGTAGGTCAAACAAAAGAAAAAGTGGGATTAATATCTTTGGATATTTTCAAGGCGTTTGATTCTTTACAATGGGTTTCAATCAAGGAAATAATTAAAAGATACGGATTTAGTGATAAATTTAGAAGAGTAATAGATCAATTGTATCAGCAAGGAATAGCTACTGTAAGAGTAAATGATGAGGTTACTGATGAAGTAAAATTAGAGGGAGGTACGAGACAGAGTTGCCCATTATCCCCGATATTGTTTATTATGGCAATGGAAATATTAGCAAAAGCTATGAGAAGATGGAAAAATAGAGGGGATTATGGGAAATAAGATAAGTATGTATGCTGATGATACATTGATAATTGTAAAACACCCAGGGAAGGTAATGGATAGGATTAGAGCACAATTAAGGGACTTCGAGGATATTACTGGGTTGAAGATAAATTGGGATAAATTGGAAATGATGCTTTGCAATATGGGAGAAGAAGATTGGAAGAAGTTAAAGGCAACGGGAAATATCCAAATTAAAGATAAGCTGAAATACCTAGGAATAATTATATCAAATAGATTGGAAGAGTTGAAAAGATTAAATTATGATAGTTTGAAAATTGAAATTAAAAACAGAATAAATAGTTTCCAAAAGTTGAAACTATCATGGTTTGGGAGGCACTTACTAAAATGATGTTGTTACCTAGAATTAATTTTTTATTTGATGCACTAGCAATTCAATTGAAGGACAAGGAAATTAAGGAGTTTCAAAAATTGATTAATGAATTTTGTAATGGAGGAAAGAAATCTAGGTTGCCAAAAAAATTATGGTGCTTACCTCAGAAGGAAGGTCGATTGGGAATGCCGAATCTAGTGGCATATTATCGAGCATTTCAAATTAAGAATGTTGTGAAGATCTTGGCAAAGGAAAAAGCGATTTGGGAGGAAATTGAGATGAAGGACTATAGACATATTGGTAAAATAGTTTTTTGGGGCTATAATTTGGGAAAGGTAGTGACTAAAAACTCTATGATGAAAGGTTTAATGAGTGTATGGAAAAAAGTAAAGAAGGATCTGGTCCCGAGTATCTCTCCAATATTGGAACTCTCAGACATGGCGAGCTTTCCGATTAAGATAGATAATGAGGTCAAAAAAGTATTGGATAAAAATGAAATTTTCCTGTTGAAAGATTGGTTACAGATCTGTAGGGATGAGGCTAGTAGAATTAAATTGTTTGAGCAATTAAAAATAAATTGGTTCCAGATAATGAAGATTTGCAAATGGAATAGTAAATATATGAGTGAGTATGATTTGGAAAGAAAAAAGACGGAATTTGAAGAATTGATTTTAAAAATTAGAAAAGAAGGTAAAAACATTAAGGGATTAGTTGGCAAATTATATATATTATTAAATAGGGAGAGTAATCCACAGGAGGGCATGAAAATAAAGTGGGAACAAGAGTTGAATAAAGATAGATAATAATGCATGGAGAAACAAATGGAAAAAGAGGATAATGAGAACTATGTCGGTCAGAATAAAAGAGCATAATTACAAAATGTTATGGAGGTGGTATTTGACCCCAGTGAGGTTATATCAAATTGACAATAAAAAGGATAAAATGTGTTGGAGATGCAGGGATACAATTGGAACATACGAGCATATGTGGTGGAGTTGTATTGTGGTAAAAGATTTTTGGAAAAGAATCGAAAAAGAGATTGGTGAAATATTGGGAAAGATAATTAAGCTGGAGCCAGGTACCACTATGTTAACAGATGTGGAATGTATCAATTTGATTTAAGAGGAGAAAGAGTTATTAGAAATAATGATTACATCAGGGAGGCAGTGTATTGCTAGAAATTGGAAAAATGATGTAACTATACAAACTGAGGAATGGTATAAAGAAATGTGGAATTTGGCTTTGAATGATAAATTGACATGGGAGATAAAGGTAAAAAGGGGTAGTTTGAAAGAAAATAGATTTTGGAACATTTGGAAGCCCTTTGTGGATCACTCCCTTATGGGAGAGGAAAGAAATAGACCTGTACCCGATCAAAGTGGTTTTTGGAAGTAGAACAATGAGATACTCTGAGTTCTCCAGGGCAATGTAAATAAACACTGGGTGTATTATATTGTGTAATTTTATTTCTGTTGTTGTTTCCTATCCTAAATAGTAATGAATTGCATTTTGGGAAAATTTTAGTTATTGAAGATTAATTATAAAGTTATAATTAAGTGAAATTATTTTTAAAAGGTGGTTTATGTGCATTCGAAATATAAAAAGAGATATGAAATGGTATCAGGATAGGGGACGTTTATCTCTAAAAAAATTATTGTGTGTTTATTTTGTATTTTAATTATGTTATGTAATATGTATTGTGTTGTAATTTCTTTTTTGAAAAATGTAATAAAAAATAAATTAAAAAAATAAACTGAAATCATATTTTAAAATAATTTATACTATTGAAGAATCCTGCAAGTGTAATTTAACCGAGCATAAGTGAGGGAAGGTTATTTTAGGCCATTTAAAAATGCAATTTTTAAAATATTTTTCACTGAGATGTTAAAAACTCCAGCATTGATTTTATGGAAGAAATCCTGGAAAGTTTGTTTGTTTTGTTTTTTCTCCTCAGGCAGGACAAAAGCTCTCCAAAATCAGAGCCAACGAGCCCTCCCATTATAGGATATACAAACAATGCCGCTGCCTTGAAAGGGACAGGTAAAAAAATTAAGCATTGTGTTTGAAATGCAACATTTGATATTCTTAAGCAAAGTTATAAGACTTTTTATATGATACTAGCAAGGGTTGCCCGGCGTTGCCGGGCTCCCCCCCGTGTGTTTTAATAAAAAATGAACCAATTTTATTTTTGCAATAGTTTTAAATTGTGTTGGAAGGTTAAATTGTGTTAATGTTTTTTAAAAATTGCTTAGTCTGTAATTTTAAAATTTTAAATGTTTATTTATGTAAAAAAATTTTTGGCTTGGCTGTTATTAACTGGGATCTGATTTTTTGTTTTTTTTAGGATTAATAAAAGAAGAAAGTATGATATAATTTTTTCAAATTGTTTTATGTAAGTGAATAATGTTTTAGTTTTTTGAATTTTTTAAATTAGTTGTACCGTAGGTCATAATTTTCATAATGTAATAGTAAATGTTTTTTACATTCCTTGGTTTTAAAATGTGTTTAGATTTTTGGAGTTTAAATTTGAGTTATAACTCAGCACAGGAGTTTTAAAAGTTTCTATTGTATTTTATTGACATATGTTTTAGTGTAATTTTTTTTACTTGTTTTTATTGGTGTGACCTTTTGTGTAAAATTGTGAATTTGTGTTATGCTGTTGTGTGTTTTTGAATTGTTTTTACTATTGTGGCCAGCAGGTGGTGCTGGTAGGGGTTATTGTATTTTGACTTTTTCTTCTCTCCTGGCCTCTGGGTGGAGCTTCTTCTTGGAAGTAGTCTCTTTCTTTATTCATTTGTTTTTCAGTCCTGGTGGTGGTTGCACATGTTTTGGTAAGCTTGCTTGTTTTCTTTGTTTTGTGTGTGTGTGGGGGTTGGAATTTGTATTTTTTGTCTGTTTGTTTTGTTTTTGATTGTGTCCTTGTTTACTTCGTATTGTTTTTGGTGTTTTTGTTTTTGTGTATTTTTGGATGTGTTTGACTGTTTTTAGTTATGTTTTAAAAAGATATTTATTTATTTGGTGTTGGGGATTGGGGAAGGGACGTGGTCATTGGGGGTTAGGAAGGGTGGGCTAGGTGGTGGGGAGAGGGGCATGGTTGTTGGGGGTTAGGAAGGGTGGGTTAGGTAGTGGGGAGGGGGGCATGGTCGTTGGGGGTTAGGAAGGGTGGGCTAGGGGGGTTGTTGGGGTTAGGAAGGGTGGGCTCGGTGGTGGGGAGGGTGGCTTTAGTGTGTTATGGTGGTTTGTTTGTGTGGAGTCGTGAAAGTAGATCGGGTTTCCCCTTTAATATCTGTGGGTGGGGGTTGCGACCCCCCTCTCCGCTGCCTTCCCTAGGGTTGGGAGGTTTGTGGGGAGAAAAGGGCTATATTGCCCCCACACTTCTGGAACCAAACGATCAGGCAGACTGGATGGAATCCCCACCCCCACCCCCTTCTCCTTTAAAGAAGTCCGTTTTTAAAGAGAAGAAAAGACGGAGTTGTTTGAAGGAGGGGGAGGGGTGGGGGATCGATCCTCTCTGCCTGTTCGTCTGTGTCCAGAAGGGGGGGCAATATATCCCTTTTCTCCCCACAATCCTCCCAAACGTAGGGAACCCAGCGAAGAGGGGGATCGCAACTCCCCCACCCCCTGATATTAAAGGGGAAACTCCAGTCGGCAGCTTCAGGCTCTGTTGGTGAGGGAAGGAAAAGGAAAGCCGGCTGGTGTGTGCTTGGCTGTGACTTGTTTTTCTTTTTCATTTTTCGGGCGCCGTTTTCCTCAGCGCTCTGCCGCTCATGGCGCGCAGGATGCTGGGGCTTGTAGTTATGGGTTGCTGCTTTGTGTTTGTGCTGCGTTTTTTTAAAATGCTTTTCTTTCGATTGGCTGCGGCGCGTTTCCGAATGCTGCCCCGTGCGAGAGCCTCTCAGCCTGATTGGCTCTGGTGCGGCGTGGCGCAAGGAATGTTGGGAAGTGAAGTTGTTTCCCTTTCTTCGCGTTTGTGGGGCTGTTGCCCCACTGCCAGTTTTTTCAATCCTTCGTTGACCTGCGTACCCAGATCGGCCGTGTGCACGAAGGGTGAGTGCAGGCAAGTAGGGCGAGGCATAGCAACCTATAGCCAGTTCCAACGGTGAACCCTTGGATTTATAGGTTAAGATAAGTTTGGAAATGATAAAAAGGGAGTTTATCATTTACAGAGGAATATCCCCTTGGTGAGGACCACAGTCGCTTAATGGCTAAGATGCCGACCTTGACAACCAGAAGGTCAGTAGGTCAGCAGTTCAAGACCTGAGCTCTGTGCAACAGTGAGCACCCATTGTTTGTCCTAGCTCCTGCCAATCTAGCAGTTTGAAAGCAAGAAATTGCAAGGAGATAAATAGGTACCATTTTGGTGGGAAAGGTAACAGTGTTCCATATGCTTTGGTGTCTAGTCATGCCAGCTACATGACCATGAAAACACCTGCAGATGCAGACAGTGCTGGCTCTTTGGCTGTAAACAGAGATGGACAAAGACAAGGGCCAAATGGATTATATAAATGAGAAAACAGGAAAACTCCATTTGAGGCACAGGAATGGTAATGTGTTGTTAATTGTTGATTTTAATATCACAATATAAAATAGTAGACAGTCATCCAGTAATGCTATGTTGTGAAAGTTGACCGGTAAACAACTCTTTCGGGGGAACTTCCCTTCTTCAGACAACTTAATAGCTTTACTTTCCAACTTCTGTAAAAACAATTAATACATACTAAATTGAATGACATTGAATTTGAAATATAATATTCTTATCAGGGCCAGAAGGGGAAGAGCAAGTTTTACCCTGGCATCAGCAACATTTTACTTTTTGTCCTATTTCCTCCACAATTCCTCAGCCAAGGTCTTATGAATTTATTCCAATCATTAATCTCACCCGCACCCCAATTTCCTTTCCATCCGAGCCCGTGTTGGTCCTCAGCCGTGTGCGTAGCGAGCGAACCCTTCGGGAAGGGTTATGGCCAATTTATGAACGTGGGCATACCACATTCCCCCTTGTTTTACTGTTTAAATCAGCTTGGCTGAGGGCTTGGTAGATATAGGGCATAATTTGTCTGGGTGTGAGGGTCTCTCAGGGTCTCCGCCATGAGGTACACATAGAGAAAAGTGAAGGGATGCATTGTGCGAAACAGCAAAGTGTGATCCCCACTACCACAATGCCAGTGGTAGCTTTGAATGTTGTTTGTAACCATTTCCATGGCAACCATGACCAGAGTTCGTCCCACCACCCCCAGTTGGCATCTTGTTGGATATTTCTCACAATGGTGTCGAGTTTGGTGATCTGACTTTGGACCTTGCATGAGGTTAAAACAGCACATATTGCGGACTGATTCACAGCCCACATGGTGCAAAAGCAACAAATAATCAATTGCTGCTCTATTATCTAAAACTGCATGTCTCAATTCAGCCTGCTCTCTATTGAGCAAAGTGATGGCTGATGAGGTGTGATTAATAGCCTTAGCTAGCGCGCACGCCAGCTGGCCGATTCTACATGCATTTCCCACTGCTAACCCGGGCACCCCAAAAATGCTGACCACTAAAGAGACATACTCTTCCTTACTAAGCAATCTGATATTACTGTTGCATGTCTCATCTAGCTGGGCCGCCCTTATGGGCCACGCTGGTCTTGGGGTGATCATTTCCTTCTCGGGGAGTATCAGTGTCAAGCGACTCGAACAACAGTATGAGTCAGATATGTTAGCAGGAATATAGTTCCACGTCCGTTGGTTACAAGTAAAAAACCATCCTGTGGGCAAAATGACATTAGCATACATGGCTGGTTACATTTCCAAGTCTCTTTCCCAGGACTCAGGCAACGGTGATGTGGCACTTCGGCTGTGGAGCAGCCGGTCATTTTGGCACAGGGCGTGTTTGGGCTGATTGCCACTCGGGGTGTGTACAGAGTGAGCGCATCAGCGGGCAAAGTCTTTGTTACCTGAGTCCCCCACACAGCATAAGTTTCGTATGTGGTTTGGTAATGAGGTCTGTGTACTCGTTTAAGCAACAGTTCAGAGTTCTTGGCCGGCTCGCCCGGAGCGCAGCAAACCGGGATAAGGCATGTACTTAACAAGGAAGAAGTGTCCGAGGTCTGCTCTAAGCAAAAGTTCGACTGGTTGAGAAGTCCGGCCAGTCTTTCCCAAATGTTATACTTGAGCCTGGCGGTAAGGTCCCCGCCAGAGGCTTGAACCCCTCCCCCCCTAAGCAAGGAAAGGATCAAGACTATCATTAGGGAGTTGTATGTAATTTGAGCTAACACTGCGGCCATCACGTTTTGTGGGGTGGGCTCAGAGTTATGCTCTCTCAAAATCGATATGGCGTCATCACACAGGGTTTTGATCATTCCCCATGTCACGCTCAGTTCTTCCATTCTGGGTCGCCGTGGCCAGTGTCGCCTGCCCCATCTCGGTCCCATCATCAGGTCTATTCCCTCCATCTCTGGCAACGGGTTCGGGGCTGCCTGGTTCCATGCCATGCGGTTCGAAATACGGCTTCACACAGCGGACCGGAATCCAAATGATACCTGTAGGAAACATAATCGCTGCATACCCTCTCCCCCAGGTCATCAGGAGTGCTGGACCCTTCCAAGAGGGATCTGGTGGGATCCTGAATTGAACCATGGGGCACGGGAGAGCTTCCTGGCTTCGGAAATGCTTCTCCTGCGGAGTGCAGTCAGCAAAAATATTTAAGTGATTATATGTGAATAAGACTTTGTGTAGACGTTGCTGTGCCTCACCTTGGCTCTTAGGGGGGACTATCTCCTTCCTTTCTGTTTGTTTTTCAATGTAGGACTTTAATGTCTGGTTCACCCGTTCGACAATGGCTTGTCCTTGGGGATTGTATGGAATGCCAAATGTGTGCTTTATGTCCCAGGTGGCTAGGAATGTGGCTAGCTGTCTGGAACTATAAGCCAGGACGTTATTTGTCTTCAAGTGACCTGGTTTGCTCATGGTCGCGAAGCATGACAATAGATGTTGCTCTATATGGGTCGCAGTTTCTCCCTTCTGGGCCATGGCCCAGATGAACTGCGAGAATGTGTCAATGGAGACGTGCATATACTGCCATCTCCCAAATTGTGGAATGTGTGTAACGTCCATTTTCCAAATTTGGTTAGCTTCTGTCCCTCGTGGGTTTGCCCCCCATGAGGACCCCCAGCGCTCCTGCACATTGCGGGCAAGATCGCACGATGCCTTGTGCTTGTGACAATGGCAGGTTAAACTGCCTTGCTAGAGCTTTGGCATTCTGATGAAAGAATGCATGGCTCTGGATCGGGGTTGTAAAGACTCTCGAGACTAATCTTTGATGCGCTTCCTTGACCGCTGAGTCAGCCCTGCTGTTACCTTCTGAAATGGGACCAGGTAGATCCTGGTGACTCCTAATATGAGCGACATACAAGGCTTCCCTGTGATGCCGTAAATGGAATTGCATGGTCAGGAATAGGCTCAATAAATTCCTGTCTATGGCCGGAGTGATGTAAGCTCCCGGTAAGTTGTGAATCAAATTCCGGACGTACTGACTGTCTGTGACTATATTCAGTGGCTCTTGATCAAATGTTCTTAAGGCGAGGTTCACTGCTGCCAACTCCGCTCTCTGAGCTGATTTCTGTGGAAGTGTCAGTAGCGTTCTCCAATCCTGCTCCTCATACCAAGTGAGAACCCCATATATTTTCCCCCCATCTGTGAATACTGTCTTGGCCCCCTGAAGTGGCGTCAGAGATAGCATGCTTTGTAATTCGACTGTCTCAGTCTGAAGTGAGACAAGTCTGGGATCCCTTGGCAAATGATATGCGAAGTTGCCTGTAAAACCCTCTAATGCAATCGGGAGGGTATCTCCGAGCCGCATTAGCTGGCGTGTCTGTTCCTTATTAAAGGGCATAACTATTTTGGCTAAGTCATGTCCTGAAATGTCCCTAGCTCTAAGCCTTCTCTTGTGGATGACTGTGGCTACTAGTTCTTGCAGAGGAACAATGTTCCTGGAAGTGGTAAATATACCCATTCCATGATGTTCGCCCCCCCCACCCGCTGGAGGCTGTGCCGAGAGCTCCTGCGAACATGGTGCCTGTTCTAATGATATACAGATTTAGTGTGGGGGGTGAATGACCCCCTGCCAATCCTGTCTACCCAACGGTGGCTGAGTATGCGATTGACTTCCTGGAGAGTTTGCTTCACCTCTCTCGGAATCTGAATTCAATCTGCCAGCTGTTTTCCTAGCGTGAGTAGCGAAAAAAGCGGCTTTAAAAGAGTCTTTGAGGTTGATTTTAGGTAAAATTGGTGATGCAAAAGAACGGAGTAACCGGTGACCTAAGTAAGAATAGGGTTCAGTTCTCTGAACTTTTTCTGGGGCAATTATCAAGCCTTTGTCCCCCAATGAACTTTGGAGGTCACAAAAATATGTTGCTGCCCAGTTTGAGCACTGCGATCAATATGTCATCCATGAAATGGCAAACTAAGACTTTGGGATGCAGGTTCCGGAACTTCTCCAATGCCCCGTGGACATAGATTTGGCACAAGGTGGGTGAGTTGAGCATTCCTTGTGGCAAAAATTTCCACGCATAACCTTGGGTTGGTTCCCTGTGATTGGTAACTGGCACCGTAAAAGTGAACCTTTCCCTGTCCCTAGGATCTAAAGGATCTAAAGGATGGTGTAAAAACAGTCCTTTAAGTCTATGATTAGGATCTCCCATCCTTCGGGGATCATATTGGGATTGGGTGTCCCGCATTGACCCATGGGCTGAATGCATTTATTAATTTCTCTCAAATCGTGAAGAAGTCTCCATTTACCGGACTTCTTTTTAATGACAAAAATTGGTGAATTCCAGGGACTGGTAGATGGTTCTATGTGTCCTGCTTCTAGCTGCTCTTTAACGAGCTGCTTTAAAGCCTCTAACTTTTCCCCAACTATGGGCCATTGTTCCACCCACACTGGCTCATCTGTGAGCCATTTGAGCGGTAGGGCCATTACCCAAAAGTTAGGGTTGCAGGATACTGCTGCAGAATGTCCCTCCCACAGAGGTTGACAGGCACATTCAAAATGTGTGGTCAGATGACCGCTGTTCCGTCGGCCCCTGGGATGGAGACTTCTACCCAGTCTCGGCTTCTGTAAGCTTCCTGAACTCCTCCTACCCCCACACATCTGCAACTGACTCACTGGCCCACTCCATGGGCCACAATTTCTGGCTAATCATGGTAACATCAGCTCCGGTGTCGAGCAGCCCGTCAAAAGGTCTTTTGTTTAAAAATACCTTAATGACTGGTTGCTGCTTCCACTCTATGTTCTTTTCCACTGTCGCTATGATCTGGTATCTTTCTACTGCCCCTCCTCTCTCGGGCGGTTTGCTGACCCGAATCCTGAGCTTCTTCTGCTCACCTCCTTGTCTCTACCTGGCAGATGACATGGAACCATGATCAGTTGCACTATTGAATCCCCTTTGTTGACTCTCTGGGGTAGGTGTGTCCACAGCTGGACTTTGACTATGCCTGTGTAATCGGAGTTTATGACTCCTGGGACCACAAAGATCCCTTTTTTCCCTGCATTGCTACGAGGCAAGACTAATCCTATGGTGTCTGGGGGCAGAGGACCCTTGTACTGGGAATTGACTTGGTAGACTGAGCCTGGCAGGTCGCATGTAATGTCCTCCTGGCATTCCAAGTCTAGCCCTACACTGCCCTTGGTCTCTCCCTGTGCCTCGGAGCTGCTGGGAGTGATGCTGGGTGAAATCATTGGGATGTCCACCCCGGAGCTTCCAGGGCGGCTGTTGCCTCTATTTGAACCGGGGCTAGAGACATGCCCGTGGGCCGGTTTCCTGAATTGGGACACTGGTTGGCCCAATGGAAGCCGCTGTGTCATCTGGGACACTGGGTAGATGGTACTGCTGGGCGGCCCGATGGTTGGCCGCCCCCTTCTTACGGGGTTTTTCTGACCTGCACTCTTTGGCAAAGTGCCCCACCTTGCCACACTGGTGGCAAGCTCCCTTGGTCCCTTTGGGTTTGTTCCCCCCTTGCACCGCCGCTGCTAACAGCCCCATCTTATAGGAGTCTGTTCCAATGTCAGCGCAAGCCCTGATCATGTCGGTAAGCATCAGATCAGGTCGGTGACCCATAGCCTGCAAGATTTTGTGGCAGTCGAGATTGGTGTTGGCCAACTTCATCATGAGCTCTTCTTGGCATCTTGGTTATCTATCTGCCTACTGATGGCTTCCTCTAATCTGTTAATGAAATCCATGTAGGGCTCTCATGCTCCCTGTTTGATGGTTGTGTAGTTCTTAGCGCTCTTGCCAGTGGCTGGCACCTTGAGATATGCCTTAAAGGCAACTTCAGATGTCAGCTGGAATGTGGCTGCTGGCAGAACGGACTGCGCCTGGATGGTTTTGAATTGACTGGAGCCATAAAGTTGCTCGGGTATCACTGCACCTCCCATCCGGGCAGCCCTTGCCTGCGCTTCCAGCCGAAACTCACTGTCCCATAAGAGGTACTGGCTGGGGTTCAGCATCATCTGCATCATGGCCTTCCAGTCATGAGGGATGAGTGTGGTGGAGTATCAGCTGCTGGAACATGCCCCTTATGAATCTGCTTTGGAGCCCTGTATCTGTGATGGCTTTTTGGATCTCCGAAAGCAATTTATATGGGACTAGCAGAGGTTGCCCGGCGTTGCCGGGCTGTTTTAAATTGTGTTGGAAGGTTAAATTGTGTTAATGTTTTTTAAAATTGCTTAGTCTGTAATTTTAATTTTTAACCCCCCCCCTCCTTAAAACAACTCTGTTTTTAAAGAGAAGAAACCGCTTGGTTTCTTCTCTTTAAAGATGGAGGTTTTTTAGGAGGGGGGGGATCGATCCACTCTCCCTGGTCTCCTGGCTCCAGAAGGGTTGGTGGGGCATACCCCTTTTGTCCCCACAAACCTCCCAACCCTAGGGGAGCCAGGGGAGAGGGGGCTCACAACCCCCCACCCACTGATATTAAAGGGGAAACTCCAGTCGGGACCTTCAGGCGCCGTTGGTGAGGGAAAGAAAGCCGGCTGGTGTTTGCTTGGCTGTGAGGCGGTGAGTTGTTTTTCTTTTTAATTTTTCAGGCGCCGGTTTCCTCAGCGTCCTGCGCGCTTATGTCGCGCAGGACTCTGGGGCTTGTAGTTAGGGTTTGTGATTTGTGGTTGTGGTGCGTTTTTCCCCCTGCAGCTCGATTTTGATTGGCCGCAGCACGTTTTTCAATGTTCTTTGTGGTTGCGCCTCTCAGCCTGATTGGCTGTGGTGCGGCGCGGCGCAAAGAACATTGGGAAATGAAGTTGTTTCCCTTTTTTTGCGTTTGTGGGGCTCTTGCCCCACTGGCGCATTTCTTAATCTTGCGTTTACCTGGGTAGCCAGTTCGGGCGTGTGTACGAATGGTGAGTGCAGGCTAGTAGGGCCTGGCTAAGGAGCCTATGCAAAGTTCCAACGGTTAACCCTCGATTTTATAGGTTAAGATAGGCGTGTATACCACCACCTGATCGCCCGTGAAGGTGTCTGTCTCTAAGCGGACTGGACATAGCTGTTGGAGTTCGGCCAATTCTTCGGCCGGGATTTCCCCTTTGCGTGCTTCCTCCTCTACCATACGCTGAAAGGGACTTTTGGTGACTTGGGAAGCGCCTGCACTTCCTAGGTTGTCGCCCGCTCCTGCGGCATCTGCAGCTGCCGCTGGAGGGGAGTCCCCCATGCCCCCAAACTTAAACTGAATGGTCGGATAGAGACTCTCTGGGGCAGGTGGTTCTACATACGCTGGGGGTTTCTCGGTCTCTATCCTGACTGGACTAACTGCAGAAACGATCTGTCTACACTTCGCCCATGTCCCTATGATTTTAGAGGGTGCTCGGGGCTCCGTCTTAAGGCAGTCCCCTACTCTATCCCAAGTCTCTGGGTCCAGCGTGCCTGCTTCTGGGTAGAACAAACAATGCTCCCTCAGATACACCATGAGTTCCGTTAGGCTTTGGCCAGGCGCTTGAGCTCCTCCCTATGAGCTCTTCGCCTAACGGATGAATCTTACCCCTCTAAGCAAGCCCCCGTATTACCTGATGAGAGGTTCCCTGGAGTCTCCTCTGTGGGATGAGTCGGCGCACCTCAGGCAATAAGTCGGGTGATGTGGTGCACAAGACGTGGCCTTGGGTCTGGGTAGGATCGCGGTCTAGGCTACCGCGGGCTTCCTTCATCCTCTGCCAATGGGATTAGGGCTCACAACTCACCCCCAAGGCGGAACGCGTCCGTTCCGATGAACCAGTGATGAATGGGCTGCCGCCAAGCTTGTGGTTAGTGCTGCCCTCCTTGCTGCGAGAGATTGCGGTCTCGGCTGGAGACAGTGCTGGCCTCTGAAGATCGAGCTGAGTTCCAATCGGGCTAGCGTCCTGATCGGAGCTTCTCCGCAGCCTCCGGGGAGAGTCACCTCGGAGCGTGGCCCTAGGAGTAGTACCATGCTGTGGCCCCTTAGGATCATGTTGGGGGTCACCAGATGTTGCAATGGTGTTGCAAGGGCCGGCGGGGAGGGCCACCTGGTCCGGGAATGGCCCGCAGAGGTTCGGAGTGACTGGCCGCAAGGAAGGCACGTGAGACGAAATGTGCGGTGAAGTCCAGTCCCGACCTAAGTCGGGTGGCATATTTATTACCCTGCCTTGAGAGTTCCATGCTAAAAGCGCACGGGACTTCGTCACAGAAGGCTGATGCAGATGTGGCATTTCTAGTGGGTCAAGATAACACCTGTCTCCGGGCACTGTCTTGTCATTAATGGACAAACCCACAGTTATCTAAGATCTGGGTTGGCGAAACCCCATTGTTCTCGCCCTATCTCGAAGGCCATGTAAACTGCCTCTGGGACTAACTTCCTTAGCCGCTGACTCAGTGCTTACTCAACCTTATCGGGGCCAGAAGGGGAAGAGCAAGTTTTACCCTGGTCTTATGAATTTATTCCAATCATTAATCTCACCCGTACCTCATTTTCCTTTCCATCCGAGCCCGTGTTGGTCCTCAGCCATGCGCGTAGCGAGCGAACCCATCGGGAAGAGTTATGGCCAATTTATGAACATGGGCATACCACACCAGAGGTCTGCCACTTTAAGACTGTCCACTCTTCAGGAAGTGGATGTGGTCTGGGAATTGTAGTCTGACTTAAATGAGATATTAGAGGAGAAACTGGGCTTTTCATCTTTTTCGGTCATTTTGGTTGGTTACAGTTTGGCTGCCTAAGGTCCTGTAACTCTCAAGCATCTGTTACGTCATCTGAAGATGCAAACAGAAGTTATAAATAGCTGTTTACTTGAACCAAAAGCAGCTTAGTGTTGGAAAGATATGATTCAGGGAGTCTTTCATGGTTTGAGACATCAAACTTATTTATTTACTTGAATATTTAATTTATATGCTGCTTTTCTCTCAGCATTGGGATCCAAGGTGGCTTACAGGTTAATTTAAAACAGCAATTTTCAACCTACGGCCTGTGGGCTGGATGCAGCCCACATCACCATTTCATGTCCCGCCCCCTGCCTCCACCACACCAGGAACTGCCATGTGGTGGAGGAAGG
The DNA here is from genome assembly GCA_035047305.1 of Bradypodion pumilum. Taxonomy (NCBI): domain Eukaryota; kingdom Metazoa; phylum Chordata; class Lepidosauria; order Squamata; family Chamaeleonidae; genus Bradypodion; species Bradypodion pumilum. The sequence goes on along the minus strand of JAWDJD010000002.1, from coordinate 444,877,590 downwards.
GCAAAATGGTCATTTGGCCCCCAAAGCTGTCTGAGGGAGCGTGACCCAGCCCCCAGCTTTAAAAGGTTGAGAACTGCTGATTTAAAACAACAGTAGATTAAACATTCAATAAAATAGCATTTATTAAAATAGAATTATTTCAATTTTAGGTACTGTATTTTCTGGAGTATAAGACTACTTTTTAACCCCGAAAAATCTGTGCCAAAGTCAGTGGTCGTCTTATAGGACAGGTACTTAACTGCAGCTTGTTTCCCCTTGCTTCATATGTCCGGCGCATATGGTGGGGGGTGCCGCGGCCGAGTCCCTGCTCTGTGCGGGGAGTATGAAGCAAGGGGAAGCAAGCTGCACACATCTTCCTGTACCTCGAGGAGGAGAACGTGAGCGTGGAATGGCTCTCCACCAGAACCTGCCCATTCGACTCGGAGGGCTGCGTGTCTTCGGGTTGAGTGTGGGTTAATTTTTATTTGGTGTGCATTGGAAGAGAGGTAGTCTTATACGGCAAGTATATTCCAAACTCTATATTTTAACTGGAAAAGTTGGGGGTTGTCTTATACGCCCAGTCGTCTTATACGCCGGAAAATATAATTAAAGAGTTCCTGGATTCAACCCAGGAGACCTATGACTCAGGCACAATAATACTGATTACTTGAGAGTAGGATAAGTCTCAGAATAGAAATAGGAACTCTTTAATTGCCTAAAGCATGGGTGGCCGACCTTGGTACTCCGTTTACAACGGCCATAAATGAGTCTGTGGCCAATTCCGCTGCCACTGGCGGCGGCAGTGGCAGTGGCTGGAGCAAAGGGGGAGGCCAGATTATTTGGCACCACAGGTCGGATCCGGCCCATAGGCTGCAGGTTGAGACCCCTGGGCTAAAGTCTTCCTCTCCTAGTGACATCATAATCCTTAAGGAATCATACTTTATAGAACAAGATTTTGTCCATGTTAATTTTACTTTTCTTATGGACAGTTTATATTGATTTGAGAAAAGCAAGCTTTCATCTGAAACTGAAAATACAGATGTCCAAATCCTATTGGATATTTATGCAAGAGAAATCTCAAGAAGAATCCTATTGGATGTGTACTCAAAAGGAATAATAAATGTTGCCATGGCTAATTGCACTGCTAATTTAATAGATGCTGGCTGTATATGGAGCATGTATTGGATTAACAGTTGGGTATAAAACTGGTGGCTTAGTGGTTAAGACACTGAACTTGGTGACTGGAACGTTGGTAGGTTAGCAGTTCAAGACCCAAGTACTACATGACGGAGTGAGTTCCCATCTCTGTCCCAGCTCCTGCCAACCTAGCAGTTGAAAAGCAAGAAATTGCATATATATAAATACTGTATATATAAATATATAAATAGGTACCACTTTGGTAAGAGACTGCAATGGCTCAAGTGGCTAAGATGCTGACTGGGAGGCGGAAGGTCAGCAGGTCGATTCCCAAGTACTGCAGGACAGAATGAGCTTCTGTTTCTGTCCCAGCTCCTGCCAACCTAGCAGTTCGAGAGATTGCAGAGCTTATTGCAGCTAATTGATGAGGTGTCAGTCAAATGTCAGTTGTGTGTCTTGTCTTGTAAGGTAAAGGTAAAGGCCATTCTTTAGATAGCTTTATGTTTGCTGGCCCAAGTGGAAGAAGGCTGTGCTCCTTTAGGACTCTCTTCTCCTCAATGTGTACTTCCTGTGCACTTGTTTGATTCTGAACTGCAGCTTTCATCACTAATCCAGCACCTGGTCCAGGTCAGCTCCAGTCAATGTGTGCCAAGTTTGCCACATCATTGAATTGACTGGAGCTGATTTTTCAACAGGGCACTCCTTATTCTTTTGGGCAGGGTACACAGAAAGAGCCTCCTCGAAGACTGTGGTCTGTTTGAACCACAATTGGGCATACCCTGGTAGTGGTAACTTTGTGTTGCCAGCTAATCTGGCACTAGGTCATGTGAAAGGAACTGCAGAATGAACTCACCAGAAAATGCCTGAAGAAGAAGAAGAATTATTTTTGGGTCCTCTAGAGATTTTGAAAGTGGTGGTGCTGGTCCTTAGAACAATCCCCTGAAGGATTTGAATAACTATATTTTAATTGTATGCTATATTACATTCTACAGGGACTTCAACAAATTCAAGGCTCCAAAACTCAATTACATGGATCGTTTTGGTACTGTTTATCATCCAGATTGTGGGCTTGGTCACAACCATCTTTGTTTTTACAAGTAAGTGGGAAAGAACTGTGTGGAATCAACAAAACTATGGAAAAGTTCTGCTACCTTCCCAAACTTGTTTGTGGAACACACAAGACAGGGCCTTTTCAGTGGCTACTCTCAGGCTCTGGAATGCATTGCCCAGAGAAGCCAAATTGTTCCTCTCCCTCTTGTCCTTCTGTCCTTCAGGCTAAGTAACACCTTCAGACAGACTTTAAGCAGTTAGGGAATCATTCTGTTTTGAAATTTAGCCATTATTTTTAAAAATTAGATGTTTATTAAATTGTTTTTAATCTTAACCATTTAATTTTTTAAAAATACAGGTATGTAGCAATAGCAATGATGCTTATATACCACCCCACAGTACCTAGTGCACTCTCTGGGCAGTTCACAAGTTAATTAGCATTGTGCCTCCAACATACTGGGTACTCATTTTACTGACACACACCCCCCCCCCCCCAAAAAAAAAGCTGGAAGGCTGAATCAACCTTGATCCACTTCAGGATTAAATGCGAAATGTTTTGGTTGCAGTACAGCAGTTTAACTACTGCACCATCAGGACTCTATATATTTTGTACAGTATTTTGTATATACTTGTGATTATTGTGTGGTTTTTGGTTGTAGTGAGCTGTTTTGAGTGCCTTTTGAGGAGAGGAGCAGAATGTAAATACAGTACAGTACTGTAATATAAATGAATCAATTATAAAATGTTCAGTGTTCATTGTCCATTACCAACAATTATATCTATCTACACATCCACTTCATTGATAATTGCTCTGTTTCAGTATTCTCATGCCAGATGGGTCTAAGTTAAAAGTAACACAACATGAATGAAGTGAACATTTCCACAGGCAGAGTTGTGATGGATTGCCCTGTTGTGGAAAAAATATGTTTTGAATACCACCCATGTGCTAATTCTTTTTAAAAAACAATATTTTATTGGACATTTTCAAAAATGTACATGAACGAAGAAAATAAAAATAAAACATACATTAACTAAACAACAATAAACCTCAACTTATAAAGATAAAAAGATAAACAGGAAGAAGAGAATTTAGAAATTACCATCATCAATTTCATAAACAAATATTAAAATACTAATAGCAAAAAATAATTTCTTTTGAGTTAGTGTTGTACTCCTAATTTCTAATATTCTAACTAAATAATCTTTACCTATAAATCTGAGCGTTAACCGTTGTAATTTGACAAAGGCTCCCGCACCCGGCCATACTATCCCGTACCGAGCATTCGTGCACTTGCCCAAACTGGGTTCGCAGGTAACTGTCGGGTTGAGAAATGCGGCAGTGGGGAGGATACCCACAAACTTAAACAAAGAAAAAGAACTTCAATTCCCAACGTTCCTTGTGCCGCGCCGCGCCACAGCCAATCAGGCTGAGAGGTGCGAGCAAAAAGAACGTTGGGAAACGCGTCACGCTCAATCAAAATCGAGCCGCATTAAAAAACCGCTGCACAAACACAAACCACAAACACAAAACTACAAGCCCCAGTGTCCTGCGCGCCATGAGTGTACAGAACGCTGAGAAAGCTGGCACGCAAAAAATAAAAATAAAAAACAAAACGGGAACCCAAGTCCGCCACAGGCGGACGCAGCACCTCACAGCCACGCAAACGCCCGCCAGCCTTCTTTCACGGAGCAACGGGGAAGAGAGGGACTCCCTCTCCTCCACGCTACCCTGCCGAAGACAAGGCGAGACCAACACCGGCCTCAAGAAAAGTTGAGCCAGAGTGGGAAAAAACCACAAAAACAGGGGAGGGGGTTTTCAAGGGGGGAAGGTACTGATGCCCCCCCCCACTTGAAAGCAAAATAATTCCTCAGCAAAGCAAAGGCAGCAAACGGCGCTCCGGCCGCTGCCTTTACTTTACGAGTAAGTGTTTCGCTTTCAAGGGAGAGCGAAGGCATCAGTGCCTTCCCCCCTTGAAAGCGAAACAATTCCTCTGCAAAGCAAAGGCAGCGAATGGCGCTCCGTCCGCTGCCTTTACTTTACGAGTAAGTGTTTCGCTTTCAAGGGAGAGCGAAGGCATCAGTGCCTTTCCCCCTTGAAAGCGAAATAATTCCTCCACAAAGCAAAGGCAGCAAACGGCACTCCGGCTGCTGCCTTTGCCTACCCGATGTACTCACCCGGCAGCAGCCTCCTCTCTCTCCCTCACACACTCACACACACACACACATACACACACCTAACCACCTAACAAAAATAAAACCATAATTAAAAACAACCATTACTTAAAACAAAAATCACAAAAAACACACAAAACCACTTACAAAACAACTAAGTACAAAACGAAAAAAGCACAAATTACACAAGCAAGAAAAAGTAAACAAAAACACAAAAAACCAAACCAATTTAACCTAAAAATAAAACAATACAACAACAACCAAACAGAAAAACCTCCCAGACAACAACCACAAAAGCAAAATAAACCAAACCACCAAAATAAAGGAAACCAGCCAACTCACCAGCATGTCCTCCCTCCACAACAACCGGAACACAAATGAAGACACAAAGAGACGACCTACCGGAAGAAGCACCACCCAGAGGCCAGGAGAAAAAAAAACAGTCAAAGTAAACGAGATCCACTAGCAGCCCGACCTGCAGGCCACAATCGTAAAAACAATTCAGAAAGACACAACAGCCCCAAACAAAAGGCCACAAGAGTAAAAACAAGTCAAAAACATAACACAAATCACAATTTTACACAAAAGGCCACAAGAGTAAAAACAAGTCAAAAACATAACACAAAATCACAATTTTACACAAATCACAAACATGTCAATAAAATAAAATAAAAACATTTCTAAAATCCTGTGTTGAGTTTTAACTCAAATAAAAACCCAAAACATCTAAACACAGTTTAAAAACATTGGAAGTAAAAAACATGTACTTTTACATTTTTAAAATTATTACCTATGGTACAACTATAAAAAAACCCACAAACTAAAACATTATTCAGTTAAATAAAACAATTTGAAAAAATTATATCATACTTTGTTCTTTTTTTAATCCACAAAAAAAGCTGATCACAGTTTATAACAGCCCAGCCAATTTTTTGTGTATAAATAAACATTTTTAAAATGACAATTACAGACTAAGTAATTTTTTACAAACATTAACAAAAAATAACCTTCCAACACAATTTAAAACAGCCCGGCACCGCCGGGCAAACTCTGCTAGTACACTGATAAAACAAATTAATTCACCCTGTGATACAATACATTGCCAAAGGGGAGCTGCGGCCTGTCACACTAATAATGATTATATCCAAAAATTCAATTGATCCAGTACTGGCATAGAACCACCACTTTTCCTTAATGTATAATCAAGATATGGTTTCCAAATCTTCCCAAATTTATCTTCTCTGACTATCCCTTTCTTTTCATTTAATTCCCATGTCAATTTATCATTTAGGGCTAGCTGCCATGTTTCCATATACCAATCTTCTAATTTCAATTTCTTAGGGTCCTTCCAATTTTTTGCTATACACCATCTACCCGTAGACATAAATACCGCAATTAATTCTTGTTCCTCCTTATTTAACATTAAACTATCTAAATCCGTAAGCATAGCAGCACCCAGTCCAATCTTAATCTGCTCTCCCAACATTCCTACTATTTCTTTTTTAATCTCTTTCCAAAAATCTTCAACTTCCTTACAATTCCACCACATATGCTTATAAATCCCAACACTTTTATTACATCTCCAACACAAATTATTTCTAGTCCTATCCATCTGACTCAATCTCACCAGAGTAAGGTACCATCTCCACATCATTTTATAATTATGTTCTTTGACTCTAACTGACAATGTTCTCATTATCCTCCGTTTCCAGAAAGATCGCCATTTTATTTCTGATAATTTTGTATTTAAATCATCTTCCCACATTCTTCTCAAAATGTCTTTTAGATTATCTTCTTTATTTAAAATCTTATACATTTTAGCTACCAGACCCTTTAGCCCAATCTCCCCTTGTCTTATTTTAAACAATAACTCTTCAAAATCCGTCATAGCCCTTTCTAAATTATTACCTTTTAGGTATTTATTATTCCAGTTATTTAATCTCACAATTTGAAACCAGTTTAACTTCAAATCTTCATACAGTACTGCTTTTCTCTCCTTATCCATACACATTTGTATCCATTGTCTTAACAGACCAACATCTTTTTCTATTAACACTGATCTCAAATCCTCATTTAACTTAATTGGGAAGCTTTTTATATCCTCAATCTCTGTTAAACGAGATATGCCAAGGGCCAATTTCCTCTTCATCCATACTTCCCATATTGATCTTAACATTTTATTTTTAATATTAACTTTCCCCCTTTCTTTATCTAAGAAAGCTGCCTTACCAATTTGTTCAAAATCTTCCATCTCTAAATCCTCCCAAATCACTTTTTCCTTCAACAAAATCTTAACTACGCTTTTGATTTGGAATGCGTTATAATAACTTTTAAATTTAGGAATCCCTAGACCTCCTTCATTTTGAGGAACAGACCATCAAGTTTTAGGAATTCTAGCTCTTTTCCCTCCATTACAAAAAATGTTGAATATATCTTGAAATTCCTTAATCTCTCTGTCTTTAAGGTAGATTGGTAGAGCGTCAAACAAGAAATTTATTTTTGACAATAACATCATCTTGCATAAAGCCACTCTGCCAAACCAGGACAATTTCAATTTATTAAATTGTATCATTTGCTCTTTAATTACCTTCAAATGTTTATCATAATTCGATTTTTAAATATTTTCCAATTTATTTGATAAAATGACTGTGCTAATTCTAAGTATATAAACACTAGCACTGGTACAGGGCCATGCTCATAGAAACCTTGAAGAGCTCTGGTGGCACAGTGGTTAAACTGCTGTATTACAGCCAAAACTGCTGACACTGAAAGTTTAACCCTGAGGGGGAATCAAGGTTGACTCAGCCTTCCATCCTTCCAAGGTTGGTGTTGTGTATGGAAACACTATATCTTTAAGAATGAATGTAACCACTCCAATGTAAGAGTGTAACCTTTCAATGAATACAATGTTTCTCAGCTGTAATGGAACGCGAGCTAGCTACCCATAGAGGGCAACTGCTAGCGTTCAGCTCAAATGGTACAAATTCCCCAATTACTGTCAACCGCGGGAACATTCCCGCCACGGCTACACCTGGTGAAGAAGGCGTGACTCAGAATGACGTCACACAGGCGGTGACCAATGGGCTACCATGTATCCATGTTCAAATGTATTGTTGCTGTATAAAAGGAGCTGTACCTCCGCCATTACCACATGTTCAGATTGCATACCACCAAATAAAGATGTGTTTAGCTTTGTAACTGCTGACTGCTGCATATCAATCTGCCAACATCAAAGTTGGTTAAAATGAGAACCCAGCATACAGAGTGCAAAATGTTTATTACCTTGTGAACCACCCCAAGAGTGTACTAACCACTATGAGGTAGAATATTAAGTGTAATTGCTATTGCTAATGTGAGATTTTGGGCACACATCGTCGTTACCATGTAGGGAAAATATAACGTGTGGAACAATAATCCAGATTTTCAGTAATACTGGGATTTTAGTCTCCACTTTTGTCATCATTCATTGCTACTATCTGCTTGATTGGCAGTCAGATCACTAAAGAGCAAGAAGCAAGAAGCGCCTGTGGTTCTTCCTCCTTTCCCCCCTTTGCTGTCTGTGGGCAGACTGAGAGTGGGAAAAGACACAATACTCTAAATGGAGGAGTGTGTCAAGAGAGGACTTGCCAGTGGGATAGCAGCTCAGTTCCCAGCCCAGCCCTTATCATTGAGCTGCAAAGTGTTCCTTAGGATGATCTGTCAAGATGGTTCTTTCCCCAGAATACAGTAAAACCCGTACTTACGAAAAAAAAGTCCATTCCGTAGGCTTTTGCTTAAATCTTTTTTTACGTACAGTAACTCGAAGCAAACCCATAGGGGAAAAAAATTTTTTTTAACGTAAGTCAAAGCAAACCCATAGGGAAAATAATTTTTAATGTAAATTGAAGCAAATCCATAGGGAAATGAATTTTTACATAACTCGAAGCAAACCCATAGGAAATCATGCAAATCGGGATATGGTATTAGCACAAAATCATTATGTAAGTTGAATTTTATGTAACCCAAGGCAATATGTAAGTCGGGGTTTTACTGTATAGAAGAGAGTCAAACCTAAGGATTTTAAAAATCCTTACAGGTTGTTAAACATGACTCTGTCTGTCCACGTCCACCTGTCTTCTGATTCTCTGAGGAGGCCAACCCAATGGTTGAAGGGTCCTTTGTCTTTCAGTGCAGCATTCTAATTTTAAAAAGAGAGTGAGAAACATAAATCTTTATTGTCATTGTCCCCTTGTGGGAACAACAAATTTCTTGGTTGCTATATATCAACTCAAAAAGGCATATCCCATAATTTAAAACAGCTACAGAAACACTAATTAAGACAGTACCATACAGTACAATATAAAAATTTAAAATAAGATAAAATGACTTCAGAGTCCAGAGTTTCTATTTAGGGCAAAAATTGCTCTGGAGAAGAAACTGTTCTCGAGATTGCTCGTTTTTACCTTCATTGTTCTATATCTCTGTCCCGATGGCAGAAGCTCGAAGAAGCAGTGGCCAGGATGCAATGGGTCTCCTACTATATCTAATGCTTTTCTGTGGCACCTGATGGTGTAAATCTTAACCTATAAAACCAAGTGTTCACCGTTGGAACTGGCTATAGGCTGCTATGCGTCGCCCTACTGACCCACACCCACCCTTCGTGTGCACGGCCGAATTCCCTACGCAGGTCAACGAAGGATTTAAAAATCCGGCACGGGGGCCTCAGCCCCACAAATGGCAAGAAAGGGAAAGAACTTCACGTCCCAACAGTCATTGCGCCGCGGCGCGCCAGAGCCAATCAGGCTGAGAGGCTCACGCACGCCGCAGAGTTCGGACACGCGCCGCAGCCAATCAAACGAAAAGCATGTTAAAAAAACGCAGCACAAACACAAAGCACGAACCCATAACTACAAGCCCCAGCGTCCTGCGCGCCATGAGTGCGCAGAACGCTGAGGCAGCCTGCGCGCGAAAACAAAACTTAAAGAAAGCCGGCTCCGCCGCCATTCATCCCCACGGGCGAGCCAGCATGGCCCGTGGGGGAAGAAAATGAAACAAACCCGCCGCCCCTGCTCTTCCGTTCGAAGGGACTGCCACCGCGCCAAAAATAAAAACAATCCACCCACCACCCCTCTCCCGCAACTGCCCTTCTTCCCAACGGGAAAACAAGCATGGCCCGTGGAAACGAAAGGCACCCTCCCCGCAACAACGCTCCCTTCCCAAGGGCCATCCAGCATGGCCCATGGGATCAAAAGGCACCCCCCGCCGCAAGTGCCCTTCCTAACCACGGGCAAACAAGCATGGCCAATGGGAAGAAAAGGCACCCCCGCTGCAAGTAGCCTACCTTCCCATGGGCCACCAAGCATGGTCCGTGAGAACAAAAGGCACCCCCCCTAAAAAAAGGACACACCAAAAATCAAATCAAAACCATTCAAAAAAAGAAATCTAACCTTTAAAAAATAAACACAAACAAAGACAGGAAAAACATACAACAAAAAACAACAGCCCCCTCCCCCCAACAAAATTCATATCCCAGCGTCCTTTTCACTTAAATATTGGAGATCACAACTTACCAACACAGGTCCAGCCACGCCGAGAAACAGAATTGAAATGGCAAAAGAACAGAAAGAATACAC